>OX371265.1:12310095-13512813 GCA_947311025.1 Lypha dubia | reverse complement strand
GGTGGGATTACTCTGGAACGGGTCGTAGGATTTTTAGCACGATTCGCTCTAAATGTTCTTTGAGGTCTATATTTTAAAATGTATGGGGTCTGTATGCGTGCGAAAGCCTGTATTTTCCAGGAAAAATCAGCAACGCTTTTTTTTGCCAATTTGGAGAAGATGGGATTACTCGGGAACGGCTCGTAGGATTTTTAGAACGATTCGCTCTAAATGTTCTTTGAGGTCTATATTTTAAAATGTGCAACGCTTTTTTTTGGCCAATTTGGAGAAGGTGGGATTACTCGGGAACGGCTCGTCGGATTTTTAGCACGATTCGCTCTAAATTTTCTTTGAAGTCTATATTTTAAAATGTACGGGGACTGTATGTGTGCGAAAGCCTGTATTTTCCAGGAAAAATCAGCAACGCTTTTTTTTGGCCAATTTGGAAAAGATGGGATTACTTGGGAACAGCTCGTAGGATTTTTAGCACGATTCGCTCTAAATGTTCTTTGAGGTCTATATTATAAAATGTACGGGGTCTGTATGCGTGCCAAAGCCTGTATTTTCCAGGAAAAATCAGCAACGATTTTTTTTGCCATTTTGGAGAAGATGGGATTACTCGGGAACGGCTCGTAGGATTTTTAGCACGATTCGCTCTAAATGTTCTTTGAGGTCTATATTATAAAATGTACGGGGTCTGTATGCGTGCCAAAGCCTGTATTTTCCAGGAAAAATCAGCAACGATTTTTTTTGCCATTTTGGAGAAGATGGGATTACTCGGGAACGGCTCGTAGGATTTTTAGCACGATTCGCTCTAAATGTTCTTTGAGGTCTATATTATAAAATGTACGGGGTCTGTATGCGTGCCAAAGCCTGTATTTTCCAAGAAAAATCAGCAACGATTTTTTTTGCCATTTTGGAGAAGATGGGATTACTCGGGAACGGCTCGTAGGATTCTTAGCACGATTCGCTCTTAATGTTCTTTGAGGTCTATATTTTAAAATGTACGGAGTCTGTATGCGTGTTAAAGCCTGTATTTTCCAGGAAAAATCAGCAACGCTTTTTTTTGCCAATTTGGAGAAGATGGGATTACTCGGGAACGGCTCGTAGGATTTTTAGCACGATTAGTTCTAAATGTTCTTTGAGGTCTATATTATAAAATGTACGGGGTCTGTATGCTGGCGAAAGCCTGTATTTTCCAGGAAAAATCAGCAACGCTTTTTTTTTGGCCAATTTGGAGAAGATGGAATTACTCGGGAACGGCTCGTAGGATTTTTAGCCCGATTCGCTCTAAATGTTCTTTGAGGTCTATATTATAAAATGTATGGGGTCTGTATGCGTGCGAAAGCCTGTATTTTCCAGGAAAAATCAGCAACGCTTTTTTTTTTGCTAATTTGGAGAAGATGGGATTACTCGGGAACGGCTCGTAGGATTTTAAGCACGATTCGCTCTAAATTTTCTTTGAGGTCTATATTACAAAATGTTTGGGGTCTGTATGCGTGCGAAAGCCTGTATTTTCCAGGAAAAATCAGCAACGCTTTTTTTTGCCAATTTGGAGAAGATGGGATTACTCGGGAACGGCTCATAGGATTTTTAGCACGATTCGCTCTAAATGCTCTTTGAGGTCTATATTATAAAATGTATAGGGTCTGTATGCGTGCGAAAGCCTGTATTTTCCAGGAAAAACAGCAACGCTATTTTTGGCCAATTTGGAGAAGATGGATTACTCGGGAACGGCTCGAAGGATTTTTATCACGATTCGCTCTAAATGTTCTTTGAGGTCTATATTTTAAAATGTATGGGGTCTGTATGCGTGTGAAAGCCTGTATTTTCCAGGAAAAATCAGCAACGCTTTTTTTTACCAATTTGGAGAAGATGGGATTACTCGGGAACGGCTCGTAGGATTTTTAGCACGATTCGCTCCAAATGTTCTTTGAGGTCTATATTATAAAATGTATAGGGTCTGTATGCGTGCGAAAGCCTGTATTTTCCAGGAAAAATCAGCAACGCTTTTTTTTGGCCAATTTGGAGAAGATGGGATTACTCGGGAACGGCTCGTAAGATTTTTAGCACGATTCGCTCTAAATGTTCTTTGAGGTCTATATATTAAAATGTATAGGGTCTGTATGCGTGCGAAAGCCTGTATTTTCCAGGAAAAATCAGCAACGCTTTTTTCTGGCCATTTTGGAGAAGATGGGATTACTCGGAACGGCTCGTAGGATTTTTAGCAAAATTCGCTCTAAATGTTCTTTGAGGTCTATATTATAAAATGTACGGGGTCTGTTTGCGTGCGAAAGCCTGTATTTTCCAGGAAAAATCAGCAACGCTTTTTTTTGGCCAATTTGGAGAAGATGGGATTACTCGAGAACGGCTCGTAGGATTTTTAGCATGATTCGCTCTAAATGTTCTTTGAGGTCTATATTATAAAATGTACGGGGTCTGTATGCGTGCGAAAGCCTGTACTTTCCAGAAAAAATCAGCAACGCTTTTTTTTGGCCAATTTGGAGAAGATGGGATTACTCGGGAACGGCTCGTAGGATTTTTAGCACGATTCGCTCTAAATGTTCTTTGAGGTCTATATTTTAAAATGTATAGGGACTGTATGCGTGCGAAGCCTGTATTTTCCAGGAAAAATCAGCAACACTTTTTTTTGCCAATTTGGAGAAGATGGGATTACTCGGGCACGGCTCGTAGGATTTTTAGAACGATTCGCTCTAAATGTTCTTTGAGATCTATATTATAAAATGTATGGGGTCTGTATGCGTGCGCGAAAGCCTTTATTTTCCAGGAAAAATGAGTAACGCTTTTTTTTTTTGCTAATTTGGAGAAGATGGGATTACTCGGGAACGGCTCGTAGGATTTTAAGCACGATTCGCTCTAAATTTTCTTTGAGGTCTATATTACAAAATGTTTGGGGTCTGTATGCGTGCGAAAGCCTGTATTTTCCAGGAAAAATCAGCAACGCTTTTTTTTTGCCAATTTGGAGAAGATGGGATTACTCGGGCACGGCTCGTAGGATTTTTAGAACGATTCGCTCTAAATGTTCTTTGAGATCTATATTATAAAATGTACGGGGTCTGTATGCTGGCGAAAGCCTGTATTTTCCAGGAAAAATCAGCAACGCTTTTTTTTGGCCAATTTGGAGAAGATGGAATTACTCGGAACGGCTCGTAGGATTTTTAGCCCGATTCGCTCTAAATGTTCTTTGAGGTCTATATTATAAAATGTATGGGGTCTGTATGCGTGCGAAAGCCTGTATTTTCCAGGAAAAATCAGCAACGCTTTTTTTTTTGCTAATTTGGAGAAGATGGGATTACTCGGGAACGGCTCGTAGGATTTTTAGCACGATTCGCTCTAAATGCTCTTTGAGGTCTATATTATAAAATGTATAGGGGGTGTATGCGTGCGAAAGCCTGTATTTTCCAGGAAAAACAGCAACGCTTTTTTTGGCCAATTTGGAGAAGATGGGATTACTCGGGAACGGCTCGAAGGATTTTTATCACGATTCGCTCTAAATGTTCTTTGAGGTCTATATTTTAAAATGTATGGGGTCTGTATGCGTGTGAAAGCCTGTATTTTCCAGGAAAAATCAGCAACGCTTTTTTTTTACCAATTTGGAGAAGATGGGATTACTCGGGAACGGCTCGTAGGATTTTTAGCACGATTCGCTCCAAATGTTCTTTGAGGTCTATATTATAAAATGTATAGGGTCTGTATGCGTCCGAAAGCCTGTATTTTCCAGGAAAAATCAGCAACGCTTTTTTTTGGCCAATTTGGAGAAGATGGGATTACTCGGGAACGGCTCGTAAGATTTTTAGCACGATTCGCTCTAAATGTTCTTTGAGGTCTATATATAAAAATGTATAGGGTCTGTATGCGTGCGAAAGCCTGTATTTTCCAGTTAAAATCAGCAACGCTTTTTTCTGGCCATTTTGGAGAAGATGGGATTACTCGGGAACGGCTCGTAGGATTTTTAGCACGATTCGCTCTAAATGTTCTTTGAGGTCTATATTATAAAATGTACGGGGTCTGTTTGCGTGCGAAAGCCTGTATTTTCCAGGAAAAATCAGCAACGCTTTTTTTTGGCCAATTTGGAGAAGATGGGATTACTCGGAACGGCTCGTAGGATTTTTAGCACGATTCGCTCTAAATGTTCTTTGAGGTCTATATTATAAAATGTACGGGGTCTGTATGCGTGCGAAAGCCTGTACTTTCCAGAAAAAATCAGCAACGCTTTTTTTTGGCCAATTTGGAGAAGATGGGATTACTCGGGAACGGCTCGTAGGATTTTTAGCACGATTCGCTCTAAATGTTCTTTGAGGTCTATATTTTAAAATGTATAGGGACTGTATGCGTGCGAAAGCCTGTATTTTCCAGGAAAAATCAGCAACACTTTTTTTTGCCAATTTGGAGAAGATGGGATTACTCGGGCACGGCTCGTAGGATTTTTAGAACGATTCGCTCTAAATGTTCTTTGAGATCTATATTATAAAATGTATGGGGTCTGTATGCGTGCGCGAAAGCCTGTATTTTCCAGGAAAAATCAGTAACGCTTTTTTTTTTTTGCTAATTTGGAGAAGATGGGATTACTCGGGAACGACTCGTAGGATTTTTAGCACGATTCGCTCTAAATGTTATTTGAGATCTATATTATAAAATGTATGGGGTCTGTATGCGTGCGCGAAAGCCTGTATTTTCCAGGAAAAATCAGCAACGCTTTTTTTACCAATTTGGAGAAGATGGGATTACTCGGAAACGGCTCGTAGTATTTTTAGCACGATTCGCTCTAAATGTTCTTTGGGGTCTATATTTTAAAATGTATGGGGTCTGTATGCGTGCGAAAGCTGTATTTTCCAGGAAAAATCAGCAACGCTTTGTTTGGCCAATTTGGAGAAGATGATATTACTCGGAAACGGCTCGTAGGATTTTTGGCACGATTCGCTCTAAATGTTCTTTGAGGTCTATATTATAAAATGTATGGGGTCTGTATGCGTGCGAAAGCCTGTATTTTCCAGGAAAAATCAGCAACGCTTTTTTTTGGCCAATTTGGAGAAGATGGGATTACTCGGGAACGTCTCGTAGGATTTTTAGCACGATTCGCTCTAAATGTTCTTTGAGGTCTATATTATAAAATGTACGGGGTCTGTATGCGTGCGAAAGCCTGTACTTTCCAGAAAAAATCAGCAACGCTTTTTTTTGGCCAATTTGGAGAAGATGGGATTACTCGGGAACGGCTCGTAGGATTTTTAGCACGATTCGCTCTAAATGTTCTTTGAGGTCTATATTTTAAAATGTATAGGGACTGTATGCGTGCGAAAGCCTGTATTTTCCAGGAAAAATCAGCAACACTTTTTTTTGCCAATTTGGAGAAGATGGGATTACTCGGGCACGGCTCGTAGGATTTTTAGAACGATTCGCTCTAAATGTTCTTTGAGATCTATATTATAAAATGTATGGGGTCTGTATGCATGCGCGAAAGCCTGTATTTTCCAGGAAAAATCAGTAACGCTTTTTTTTTTTGCTAATTTGGAGAAGATGGGATTACTCGGGAACGACTCGTAGGATTTTTCGCACGATTCGCTCTAAATGTATGGGGTCTGTATGCGTGCGCGAAAGCCTGTATTTTCCAGGAAAAATCAGCAACGCTTTTTTTACCAATTTGGAGAAGATGGGATTACTCGGGAACGGCTCGTAGGATTTTTAGCACGATTCGCTCTAAATGTTCTTTGAGGTCTATATTTTAAAATGTATGGGGTCTGTATGCGTGCGAAAGCCTGTATTTTCCAGGAAAAATCAGCAACGCTTTGTTTGGCCAATTTGGAGAAGATGATATTACTCGGAAACGGCTCGTAGGATTTTTGGCACGATTCGCTCTAAATGTTCTTTGAGGTCTATATTATAAAATGTATGGGGTCTGTATGCGTGCGAAAGCCTGTATTTTCCAGGAAAAATCAGCAACGCTTTTTTTTGGCCAATTTGGAGAAGATGGGATTACTCGGGAACGTCTCGTAGGATTTTTAGCACGATTCGCTCTAAATGTTCCTTGAGGTCTATATTATTAAATGTACGGGGTCTGTATGCGTGCGAAAGCCTGTATTTTCGAGGAAAAATCAGCAACGCTTTTTTTGGCCAATTTGGAGAAGATGGGATTACTCGGGAACGGCTCGTAGAATTTTTAGCACGATTCGCTCTAAATGTTCTTTGAGGTCTATATTATAAAATGTACGGGGTCTGTATGCGTGCGAAAGCCTGTATTTTCCAGGAAAAATCAGCAACGCTTTTTTTTTGGCCAATTTGGAGAAGATGGGATTACTCGGGAACGGCTCGTAGGATTTTTAGCACGATTCGCTCTAAATGTTCTTTGAGGTCTATATTTTAAAATGTGCAACGCTTTTTTTTGCCAATTTGGAGAAGGTGGGATTACTCGGGAACGGCTCGTAGGATTTTTAGCACGATTCGCTCTAAATGTTCTTTGAGGTCTATATTTTTAAATGCGCAGCGCTTTTTTTACCATTTGGAGAAGGTGGGATTACTCGGGAACGGCTCGTAGGATTTTTAGCACGATTCGCTCTAAATGTTTTTTGAGGCCTATATTATAAAATGTTTGGGGTCTGTATGCGTGCGAAACCTGTATTTTCCAAGAAAAATCAGCAACGCTTTTTTTGGCCATTTTGGAGAAGATGAGATTACTCGGAACGGCTCGTAGGATTTTTAGCACGATTCGCTCTAAATGTTCTTTGAGGTCTATATTTTAAAATGTGCAACGCTTTTTTTTGGCCAATTTGGAGAAGATGGGATTACTCGGAACGGTTCGTAGGATTTTTAAAATGTGCAACGCTTTTTTTTGGCCAATTTGGAGAAGGTGGGATTACTAGGGACCGCTCGTAGGATTTTTAGCACGATTCGCTCTAAATGTTCTTTGAGGTCTATATTTTAAAATGTTTGGGGTCTGTATGCGTGAGAAAGCCCTTATTTTCCAGGAAAAACAAGCGACGCTTTTTTTTTTGCCAATTTAGAGAAGATGGGATTACTCGGGAACGGCTCGTAGGATTTTTAGCACGATTCGCTCTAAATGTTCTTTGAGGTCTATATTATAAAATGTATTGGGTCTGTATGCGTGCGAAAGCCTGTATTTTCCAGGAAAAATCAGCAACGCTTTTTTTTTGCCATTTTGGAGAAGATGGGATTACTCGGGAACGGCTCGTAGGATTTTTAGTACGATTCGCTCTAAATGTTCTTTGAGGTCTATATTTTAAAATGTATGGGGTCTGTATGCGTGCGAAAGCCTGTATTTTCCAGGAAAAATCAGCAACGCTTTTTTTTTGGCCAATTTGGAGAAGATGGGATTACTCGGGAACGGCTCGTAGGATTTTTAGCACGATTCGCTCTAAATGTTCTTTGAGATCTATATTATAAAATGTATGGGGTCTGTATGCGTGCGCGAAAGCCTGTATTTCCAGGAAAAATCAGCAACGCTTTTTTTTTGCCAATTTGGAGGAGATGGGATTACTCGGGAACGGCTCGTAGGATTTTTAGCACGAATCGCTCTAAATGTTCTTTGAGGTCTATATTTTAAAATGTATAGGGTCTGTATGCGTGCGAAAGCCTGTATTTTCCAGGAAAAATCAGCAACGCTTTTTTTTGCCAATTTGGAGAAGATGGGATTACTCGGGAACGGCTCGTAGGATTTTTAGCACGATTCGCTCTAAATGTTCCTTGAGATCTATATTATAAAATGTATGGGGTCTGTATGCGTGCGAAAGCCTGTATTTTCCAGGAAAAATCAGCAACGCTTTTTTTTGGCCAATTTGGAGAAGATGGGATTACTCGGGAACGTCTCGTAGGATTTTTAGCACGATTCGCTCTAAATGTTCTTTGAGGTCTATATTATAAAATGTACGGGGTCTGTATGCGTGCGAAAGCCTGTATTTTCCAGGAAAAATCAGCAACGCTTTTTTTTTGGCCAATTTGGAGAAGATGAGATTACTCGGAAGCGGCTCGTAGGATTTTTGGCACGATTCGCTCTAAATGTTCTTTGAGGTCTATATTATAAAATGTATGGGGTCTGTATGCGTGCGAAAGCCTGTATTTTCCAGGAAAAATCAGCAACGCTTTTTTTTGCCAATTTGGAGAAGATGGGATTACTCGGGAACGGCTCGTAGGATTTTTAGCACGATTCGCTCTAAATGTTCTTTGAGATCTATATTATAAAATGTATGGGGTCTGTATGCGTGCGCGAAAGCCTGTATTTTCCAGGAAAAATCAGCAACGCTTTTTTTGCCAATTTGGAGAAGATGGGATTACTCGGGAACGGCTCGTAGGATTTTTAGCACGATTCGCTCTAAATGTTCTTTGAGATCTATATTATAAAATGTATGGGGTCTGTATGCGTGCGCGAAAGCCTGTATTTTCCAGGAAAAATCAGCAACGCTTTTTTTGGCCAATTTGGAGAAGATGAGATTACTCGGAAGCGGCTCGTAGGATTTTTGGCACGATTCGCTCTAAATGTTCTTTGAGGTCTATATTATAAAATGTATGGGGTCTGTATGCGTGCGAAAGCCTGTATTTTCCAGGAAAAATCAGCAACGCTTTTTTTTGGCCAATTTGGAGAAGATGGGATTACTCGGGAACGTCTCGTAGGATTTTTAGCACGATTCGCTCTAAATGTTCTTTGAGGTCTATATTATAAAATGTACGGGGTCTGTATGCGTGCGAAAGCCTGTATTTTCCAGGAAAAATCAGCAACGCTTTTTTTTTGGCCAATTTGGAGAAGATGGGATTACTCGGGAACGGCTCGTACAATTTTTAGCACGATTCGCTCTAAATGTTCTTTGAAGTCTGTATTATAAAATGTACGGGGTCTGCATGCGTGCGAAAGCCTGTATTTTCCAGGAAAAATCAGCAACGCTTTTTTTTTGGCCAATTTGGAGAAGATAGGATTACTCGGGAACGGCTCGTAGGATTTTTAGCACGATTCGCTCTTAATGTTCTTTGAGGTCTATATTTTAAAATGTGCAACGCTTTTTTTTTTGCCAATTTGGAGAAGGTGGGATTACTCGGGAACGGCTCGTAGGATTTTTAGCACGATTAAATGTTCTAAATGTTCTTTGAGGTCTATATTTTTAAATGTACGGGGTCTGTATGCGTGCGAAAGCCTGTATTTTCCAAGAAAAATCAGCAACGCTTTTTTTTGGCCATTTTGGAGAAGATGAGATTACTCGGGAACGGCCCGTAGGATTTTTAGCACGATTCGCTCTAAATGTTCTTTGAGGTCTATATTTTAAAATGTGCAACGCTTTTTTTTGGCCAATTTGGAGAAGATGGGATTACTCGGGAACGGTTCGTAGGATTTTTAAAATGTGCAACGCTTTTTTTTGGCCAATTTGGAGAAGGTGGGATTACTCGCGAACGGCTCGTAGGATTTTTAGCACGATTAAATGTTCTAAATGTTCTTTGAGGTCTATATTTTTAAATGTACGGGGTCTGTATGCGTGCGAAAGCCTGTATTTTCCAAGAAAAATCAGCAACGCTTTTTTTTGGCCATTTTGGAGAAGATGAGATTACTCGGGAACGGCCCGTAGGATTTTTAGCACGATTCGCTCTAAATGTTCTTTGAGGTCTATATTTTAAAATGTGCAACGCTTTTTTTTTGCCAATTTGGAGAAGGTGGGATTACTCGGGAACCGCTCGTAGGATTTTTAGCACGATTCGCTCTAAATGTTCTTTGAGGTCTATATTTTAAACTGTATGGGGTCTGTATGCGTGCGAAAGCCCTTATTTTCCAGGAAAAACGAGCAACTCTTTTTTTTTGCCAATTTAGAGAAGATGGGATTACTCGAGAACGGCTCGTAGGAATTTAAGCACGATTCGCTCTAAATGTTCTTTGAGGTCTATATTATAAAATGTATTGGGTCTGTATGCGTGCGAAAGCCTGTATTTTTAAGGAAAAATCAGCAACGCTTCTTTTTTGGCCATTTTGGAGAAGATGGGATTGATTGATTGATTGATTGATTAATTGGTTCTCGGGAAAACAGGACACTGCGACCATGAAGATCTATTGTATCCCCTTCCAGGTGCTATAGCACCTCAGCCAGACCTACTTTCCTGAGGAATCTCAAGATTGCCAGTGGTTTTAGCGTTGGCAGTTCCCAGTCCTCCAATAGGTGCTTGCCCAATTGGCTATGTCTTCTGTGGCACAACGATTCACAGGTCTTCAGAACATGCTCTGGAGTTTCATCCTCATAATCACAGACTCTACACAGGCTATTTCTCTCAATGCCAAGTCTGTTGAGGTGTTTTCTCAGTCTACAATGGCCTGTGAGGAAGCCTGTGAGAATCCTTAGATTATTTTTACTCAGGGACATGAGAGCTATGAATCGTTTCTGGTTATACGTTCCAATCATTAGCTTTGCATGCCTTAATCCTGAGAGATTGAACCAGAGGTGATCCCTGGTATTCTTAATCTCCGTCGATGTATCTACGCGGATTTTATCCGGTCCGAGTCCACAAAACGGTTCCGGTCCGACCATGGGTGTACTAGCCCCCTTCCTGGCCAATTCATCCGCCTTTTCGTTTCCTACCACTCCACAATGTCCGGGAACCCAGTGGAGTGTGACCTTATTCATGCTGCTTAGCTGATTTAGCTTTATGCGGCATTCCCAAGTCAACTTAGAGGTGAACTCATGTGAACTAAGCGCTTTAATTGCAGCCTGACTGTCCGAGAAGATGACTATTTCTCTTCCTCTGTAGCCCCTATCGAGATTAAATTGTGCACATCTCTCAATGGCATATATTTCCGACTGAAAGATGGTAGGGGTTTTACCCAAGGACTCATAGTAGCTAATCCTTGGTCCTACGACTCCCACCCCTGAGCCCTCCAGTGTTCTGGAACCATCAGTGTACCACCTCATGGTGCCAAGGGAGCATCAGGGTGGAGTTTTTCCCCATGTCCTTC
Source organism: Lypha dubia (assembly GCA_947311025.1). Lineage (NCBI taxonomy): Eukaryota > Metazoa > Arthropoda > Insecta > Diptera > Tachinidae > Lypha > Lypha dubia. The sequence goes on along the minus strand of OX371265.1, from coordinate 13,501,880 downwards.
TGTTAGCCAGAACAGTTTCAAACCTTTTGCCAAAGTCATAAACTTTATTCATCACATCAGAGGGCTGCGCAAGTAGGGGGAATTGTCTTGCAAGGGATGCTCGCTCCCATTGGCTAATCATTCCTGTGTTTTTCCCCGCGATGCTGATCACTTTTTGTCTGGCTGCGGCCTCTATCACAATCGTCAGAGGTGTGAGTTCAATGAGGACTTCCATAGCCGCCGTAGGGCACGTCCTCATAGCTCCTGTTATACACAGGCATGCTAGCCTCTGCAATTTCTCTAACTTGTCTCTGGTTGTCACTAGCCTAACCCTGTCCGACCAAGCAACAGCACCATAAGTGATGATGGGTCTCACTATCATGGTGTATATCCATCTCAGGATTTTGGGTGTACAACCCCATGTTTTACCTGCAACGGATCTACAGACCATTAGTGCTTTTGTTGCCTTGTCAACAGTCGCCTCTAAATGCTGTCTCCATAACAGTCTTGAATCTAGTATCACTCCCAGGTACTTGACCTCCGATGATCTACCTATTTGAACATTGTCTACTCGGATGTTTTGCCAGTGCGGAAGTGTCCTCCTTCTGGTGAAGGGAACAATGGTAGTCTTCGCAGGGTTGATGTTCAACCCTACAGAAGTGCACCATTCCTTCACTATCCTTAGTCCGTTCTGTATGATGTCACACAACGTCTCCTCAAACTTCCCCTTGCAATGAGAACGATGTCATCAGCATATGCTTGGCATTCAATGCCATTGCTCGTTAGCTTGTGCAGGAGTTCGTCAACTACAAGGCTCCACAGGAGAAGAGACAGTACACCACCTTGGGGGTATCCCCTGGTCGTCCTTACTGCAAGATGTTCCTCCCCAATTTTGGTCTCAGCAGTCCTGCTACCAAGCATAGCCCATATCCATCTGGTTATGGTGTTTCCAACTGCTCTCCTTCTAAGCGCATCCGTGACGGCAGTGTGCTCTGTATTGTCGAAGGCACCTTCCACATCCAGAAATGCACAGACCGTAACTTCCTTAGCGGCTAGAGAATTCCGTATCGTGTTCGTCAGTTGATACAGCGCAGTGTCCGTTGAACGACCTGCTCTGTATGCATGCTGCCGCGGGTGTAGCGGCTCCCTCCATAGGATATTTGATCTTATGTGGTTGTCAATAATTTTCTCCATCAGTTTGAGCATGAAGGAGGTTAAGCTTATGGGTCGAAATGACTTTGGAAGTGTAATATCCCTCCTACCTATCTTAGGTATAAAGATCACTCTTGCCCTGCTCCATACCTGTGGTATATATCCTAGTGCTAAACTACTCCTAGTCAACCTTATTAGGTGGGGCATAAGCTCCTTCTTCCCCTGCTGGAGAAATATAGGGAGGATACCATCCACCCCGGGAGATTTGTACGGCTTAAAGGTGCCAATAGCCCATTCTATGCGCTGCTCAGTGCATAGCTTCCGTGCAACTTTCCAGGATTCCCTGTTTCCTACAAACCCTGCAGATGGTTCTGGTGCTGGCCCTTCTATGCTGACCAGGAAATGAGTCGAGAGTAGCAACTGCGCCTTCTCTCTTTCATTCCTGGTGTAGGTCCCATCTGCCCTTTTGAGTGTTATTGCCAAATCTACATGGGCTTTAGCCATGATTTTGTGTAATCTGGCCGCTGCCGGAGTAGTTGACATCTTCTCGCAAAAGTTTCTAAAATCATTTCTCTTTGCTCTCCGAATTGCAGAGTTGTAGGCAGTTAGACTATCGGTGTAGGCCCGCCAGTCTCCGGTACGCTTCGCCCTATTAAATAGCTTACGCGTTTTCTTCCGGAGGTCTGACATCTCCGTACTCCACCATTGTGCTTCTTTACTTCCATTAGATGTGCTAAGGGGGCAACTAGATTCATAAGCTCCGATTATTGCCCCATTAACCTTATCTAATAGATGTTCTAGCTCTAGCTGGTGCCTTGGTGCTCTTTTGATGCTATCCTCCAAGTTGACCTTTAGGCAATCCCTATAAAGTTGCCAATCAGTCCTCTTTGGATTTCTAGACGGAAGTGTCGACTCAGTATTTCCCTCTATATCGAACCTTATAATTCTATGATCCGACATTGATGGTTCTCCCGATAGCCTCCAGTTCCTGACTACGCCCTTCAAATAAGTGCTACCTATAGTCAAATCTAAAACCTCCTCTCTTGCCCTAGTTACAAAAGTGGGTGAGTTCTCCTGATTAAGGATTTCTAGACTACTACTACATATGAATTCTAAGAGAAACTCACCTCTGGTGTTGATGTTGCTGCTGCCCCACATAGTGTGGTGAGAATTAGCATCACACCCAACCAGCAGTGGTAAGCTGTTACTTCTGCAATGCTCCACAAGGCGGTTCAGCTCTGTTGGTGGCACGCCCATATCTCCCGCCAAGTAGGCCGACACGACTACTACGTTCCGATGAGTGCCGCCTATGGTTAATCCTACGATTATCGGCACCATGTCTCGTGACATAAATTCTGAAAGTAAAAGATAGTTAATATTCTTCCTTATCAATATACAAGATCTTGGATGATCCGCTCTAAGATCGTATATTACCTTACTGTTACCACAGTATAATCCCTTGATTCTGCCCTGGTGTGTCCATGGTTCTTGGATAAGTGCCATACCCAGGTGGTCCCTGGGCTATTTTGACACTTATCCCACCCTTAACTCCCCCACTAGCTCTAGGATTACTCATGCTCCTCGAGTAGTTTGGCTTCCTCTTCCACCGAGATCAGCCCCTGGGGGGACGAGACGACAAGGGTGGACAGGGCTCCACACATCTCTGTAGGGGTCGGAGATGTCTCCCTACGACAAGCTACCATAGTCTCTCTCTCAGGAGATGTTTCAATGGCTGCAGGTGCCACAGTTTCTGCTGCTTTACTGGTGGTTGGTCCTTCGCCTACATCCACATTTGTCCCAGCCTTCTGCAGAGACGTTGGTACCTCACCCGTAGTCGTTTTCCCCGCAGGTTTCCGTCCTCCATGTACGGTGATCTTCCCGAACCTATAATGGAGTGTATAGCCATTCTTTGCGATACTATCCCTCGACTTTCCATCGATTACAACAGTTAGTATCTGGCCTGTTCCCTCATCACGGCTTGCCTGTACCTTCCATACCCTCGGGTTTATCCCATGGTTTTGGGCGGTGAGGATAGCCATGGACTTCTTCGGGTCCTGCCCCTCACTCCTCGGGAGCACGGTATAGCATGCCGGGATGTCTTCTCCCATGCATGCCTGAAACTTAGCACTTTTCCAGGCTTTTAGCCTCGGTGCCACCGACCTAAGCCACTCCACCGTCTGTGTGTCAGCACAGTTTATTAGGAGCATGCCCGGTCGGAAATGGATGCTCTCAAATTGGGGTTTGATCTCTCCCCCTCCAGTAGCTCGTCCACTATGGCCTCCTCAAGTTGAGTTAGATCCTCACTTGATAACGAGACCTGTGGGAAGCCCTCGGGGAGGATAGCGACTCTCAACCCTCCAATTTCAGCATAACTAGGTGCTTTAGCACCTCCTGCATGCTCGGATGTTGACACATTGTTTCCAATTGTCCTCCTGCGTTTGTTGGGGTTTTCTTGAGGTGTAATAGCTTTGCTATTCCTCTTGCCTGTCTGCTCTTGACTTGGAGTGATTTTCCTCTCCTGAGCTTTCCTTCTGGCTTCCTCTGGTGATAAGCCCTGTGATAAGAAACGCAGGTACCACCTGACCCCTGCACCACTGAGACCTTTCCTCAGAGGGTCGTCCAACCCTCCAGGTTTACCCCTTTCCGGTAGGACTATACCTCTGAGCTTATTCCGCTTCCCTTGTGTCTCGAGTCCTGTACTCCATGCTTATGGTTGGTGTTTCAACCATGGCAGTATTTGTGCTAGGGGGAGGTCCCCCGCGCTTTAACCCTGGACGTGGAGGAGAACTCCTGCGTCCACCGTTCTTCTTTGTAGTTGGTCGTGGAGGTGAGCTCCTGCGACTAGTACTGGTACTCGGTCCATCTAGGGAGTCTTGCTCCACTTGATAGGCTAGTGCCGTAGCGGTTAAATGCCCGCTATTGCTAATTTGTTTGTTTATTTGTTTGTTTTTATTTTTGTTTTTCATAAAATTTCTCTTTTTCAGGGTTCTGAGTACCCTCATGCCATAGCCCTGTTAGCATGAGGGGTCCACAGTTACTTCACGAGGCGGACAGGTATCGTGAAGGCTCCGCTAGAATACAGCCTAATTACCCCCGGCTGCAACTCATCCAATGGGCACGGGTCGCATGAAACCCTGGATTAAGGGGTAGTAGTTCTTAGTTAGTTACTCACCTCCAGCCCGTCTGGCATGGTTGAACCTTCCAGGGAGTGAGTCCCCGCCAGCATGGCCTGTTGGATCCTTGCAACTATAAGCCTTCGCACCACGACAAGGTTACTACTCCGCGAAGGGAAGATGGGATTACTCGGGAACGGCTCGTAGGATTTTTAGCACGATTCGTTCTTTGAGGTTTATATTATAAAATGTATAAGGTCTGTATGCGTGCGAAAGCCTGTATTTTCCAGGAAAAATCAGCAACGCTTTTTTTTGCCAATTTGGAGAAAATGGGTTTACTCGGGAACGGCTCGTAGGATTTTTAGCACGATTCGCGCTTAATGTTCTTTGAGGTCTATATTTTAAAATGTATGGGGTCTGTATGCGTGCGAAAGCCTGTATTTTCCAGGAAAAACAAGCAACGCTTTTTTTTTGGCCAATTTGGAGAAGATGGGATTACTCGGGAACGGCTCGTAGGATTTTTAGCACGATTCGCTCTAAATGTTCTTTGAGGTCTATATTATAAAATGTATAGGGCCTGTATGCGTGTGAAAGCCTGTATTTTCCAGGAAAAATCAGCAACGCTTTTTTTTTGCCAATTTGGAGAAGATGGGATTACTCGGGAACGGCTCGTAGGATTTTTAGCACGATTCGCTCTAAATGTTCTTTGAGGTCTATATTATAAAATGTACGGGTTCTGTATGCGTGCGAAAGCCTGTATTTTCCAGGAAAAATCAGCAACGCTTTTTTTTGGCCAATTTGGAGAAGATGGGATTACTCGGGAACGGCTCGTAGGATTTTTAGCACGATTCGCTCTAAATGTTCTTTGAGGTCTATATTATAAAATGTATGGGGTCTGTTTGCGTGCGTAAGCCTGTATTTTCCAGGAAAAATCAGCAACGCTTTTTTTTGGCCAATTTGGAGAAGATGGGATTACTCGGGAACGGCTCGTAGGATTTTTAGCACGATTCGCTCTAAATGTTCTTTGAGGTCTATATTTTAAAATGTATAGGGTCTGTATGCGTGCGAAAGCCTGTATTTTCCAGGAAAAATCAGCAACGCTTTTTTTTGCCAATTTGGAGAAGATGGGATTACTCGGGAACGGCTCGTAGGATTTTTAGCACGATTCGCTCTAAATGTTCTTTGAGATCTATATTATAAAATGTATTGGGTCTTTATGCGTGCGAAAGCCTGTATTTTCCAGGAAAAATCAGCAAAGCTTTTTTCTGGCCATTTTGGAGAAGATGGGATTACTCGGGAACGGCTCGTAGGATTTTTAGCACGATTCGCTCTAAATGTTCTTTGAGATCTATATTAAAAAATGTATGGGGTCTTTATGCGTGCGCGAAAGCCTGTATTTTCCAGGAAAAATCAGCAACGCTTTTTATTGGCCAATTTGGAGAAGATGGGATTACTCGGAAACAGCTCGAAGGATTTTTAGCACGATTCGCTCTAAATGTTCTTTGAGGTCTATATTTTAAAATGTGCAACGCTTTTGTTTGGCCAATTTGGAGAAGCTGGGATTACTCGGGAACGGCTCGTAGGATTTTTAGCACGATTCGCTCTAAATGTTCTTTGAGGTCTATATTTTAAAATGTATAGGGTCTGTATGCGTGCGAAAGCCTGTATTTTCCAGGAAAAATCAGCAACGCTTTTTTCTGGCCATTTTGGAGAAGATGGGATTACTCGGGAACGGCTCGTAGGATTTTTAGCACGATTCGCTCTAAATGTTCTTTGAGGTCTATATTATAAAATGTATGGGTTCTGTATGCGTGCGAAAGCCTGTATTTTCCAGGAAAAATCAGCAACGCTTTTTTTTGGCCAATTTGGAGAAGATGGGATTACTCGGGAACGGCTCATAGGATTTTTAGCACGATTCGCTCTAAATGTTCTTTGAGGTCTATATTATAAAATGTACGGGTTCTGTATGCGTGCGAAAGCCTGTATTTTCCAGGAAAAATCAGCAACGCTTTTTTTTGGCCAATTTGGAGAAGATGGGATTACTCGGGAACGGCTCGTAGGATTTTTAGCACGATTCGCTCTAAATGTTCTTTGAGGTCTATATTATAAAATGTATGGGGTCTGTTTGCGTGCGTAAGCCTGTATTTTCCAGGAAAAATCAGCAACGCTTTTTTTTGGCCAATTTGGAGAAGATGGGATTACTCGGGAACGGCTCGTAGGATTTTTAGCACGATTCGCTCTAAATGTTCTTTGAGGTCTATATTTTAAAATGTATAGGGTCTGTATGCGTGCGAAAGCCTGTATTTTCCAGAAAAAATCAGCAACGCTTTTTTTTGCCAATTTGGAGAAGATGGGATTACTCGGGAACGGCTCGTAGGATTTTTAGCACGATTCGCTCTAAATGTTCTTTGAGATCTATATTATAAAATGTATGGGGTCTTTATGCGTGCGAAAACCTGTATTTTCCAGGAAAAATCAGCAAAGCTTTTTTCTGGCCATTTTAGAGAAGATGGGATTACTCGGGAACGGCTCGTAGGATTTTTAGCACGATTCGCTCTAAATGTTCCTTGAGATCTATATTAAAAAATGTATGGGGTCTTTATGCGTGCGCGAAAGCCTGTATTTTCCAGGAAAAATCAGCAACGCTTTTTATTGGCCAATTTGGAGAAGATGGGATTACTCGGAAACAGCTCGAAGGATTTTTAGCACGATTCGCTCTAAATGTTCTTTGAGGTCTATATTTTAAAATGTGCAACGCTTTTGTTTGGCCAATTTGGAGAAGCTGGGATTACTCGGGAACGGCTCGTAGGATTTTTAGCACGATTCGCTCTAAATATTCTTTGAGGTCTATATTTTAAAATGTATAGGGTCTGTATGCGTGCGAAAGCCTGTATTTTCCAGGAAAAATCAGCAACGCTTTTTTCTGGCCATTTTGGAGAAGATGGGATTACTCGGGAACGGCTCGTAGGATTTTTAGCACAATTCGCTCTAAATGTTCTTTGAGGTCTATATTATAAAATGTACGGGGTCTGTTTGCGTGCGAAAGCCTGTATTTTCCAGGAAAAATCAGCAACGCTTTTTTTTGCCAATTTGGAGAAGATGGGATTACTCGGGAACGGCTCGTAGGATTTTTAGCACGATTCGCTCTAAATGTTCTTTGAGGTCTATTTTTTAAAATGTATAGGGTCTGTATGCGTGCGAAAGCCTGTATTTTCCAGGAAAAATCAGCAACGCTTTTTTTTGCCAATTTGGAGAAGATGGGATTACTCGGGAACGGCTCGTAGGATTTTTAGCACGATTCGCTCTAAATGTTCTTTGAGGTCTATATTTTAAAATGTATGGGGTCTGTATGCGTGCGAAAGCCTGTATTTTCCAGGAAAAATCAGCAACGCTTTTTTTGGCCAATTTGGAGAAGATGAGATTACTCGGAAACGGCTCGTAGGATTTTTGGCACGATTCGCTCTAAATGTTCTTTGAGGTATATATTATAAAATGTATGGGGTCTGTATGCGTGCGAAAGCCTGTATTTTCCAGGAAAAATCAGCAACGCTTTTTTTGGCCAATTTGGAGAAGATGAGATTACTCGGAAACGGCTCGTAGGATTTTTGGCACGATTCGCTCTAAATGTTCTTTGAGGTATATATTTTAAAATGTATGGGGTCTGTATGCGTGCGAAAGCCTGTATTTTCCAGGAAAAATCAGCAACGCTTTTTTTGGCCAATTTGGAGAAGATGAGATTACTCGGAAACGGCTCGTAGGATTTTTGGCACGATTCGCTCTAAATGTTCTTTGAGGTATATATTATAAAATGTATGGGGTCTGTATGCGTGCGCGAAAGCCTGTATTTTCCAGGAAAATCAGCAACGCTTTTTTAGCCAATTTGGAGAAGATGGGATTACTCGGGAACGGCTCGTAGGATTTTTAGCACGATTCGCTCTAAATGTTCTTTGAGGTCTATATTTTAAAATGTATGGGGTCTGTATGCGTGCGAAAGCCTGTATTTTCCAGGAAAAATCAGCAACGCTTTTTTTGGCCAATTTGGAGAAGATGAGATTACTCGGAAACGGCTCGTAGGATTTTTGGCACGATTCGCTCTAAATGTTCTTTGAGGTATATATTATAAAATGTATGGGGTCTGTATGCGTGCGAAAGCCTGTATTTTCCAGGAAAAATCAGCAACGCTTTTTTTTGGCCATTTTGGAGAAGATGGGATTACTCGGGAACGGCTCGTAGGATTTTTAGCACGATTCGCTCTAAATGTTCTTTGAGGTCTATATTATAAAATGTATGGGTTCTGTATGCGTGCGAAAGCCTGTATTTTCCAGGAAAAATCAGCAACGCTTTTTTCTGGCCATTTTAGAGAAGATGGGATTACTCGGGAACGGCTCGTAGGATTTTTAGCACGATTCGCTCTAAATGTTCTTTGAGATCTATATTAAAAAATGTATGGGGTCTTTATGCGTGCGCGAAAGCCTGTATTTTCCAGGAAAAATCAGCAACGCTTTTTTTTGCCAATTTGGAGAAAATGGGTTTACTCGGGAACGGCTCGTAGGATTTTTAGCACGATTCGCGCTTAATGTTCTTTGAGGTCTATATTTTAAAATGTATGGGGTCTGTATGCGTGCGAAAGCCTGTATTTTCCAGGAAAAACAAGCAACGCTTTTTTTTTGGCCAATTTGGAGAAGATGGGATTACTCGGGAACGGCTCGTAGGATTTTTAGCACGATTCGCTCTAAATGTTCTTTGAGGTCTATATTATAAAATGTATAGGGCCTGTATGCGTGCGAAAGCCTGTATTTTCCAGGAAAAATCAGCAACGCTTTTTTTTTGCCAATTTGGAGAAGATGGGATTACTCGGGAACGGCTCGTAGGATTTTTAGCACGATTCGCTCTAAATGTTCTTTGAGGTCTATATTATAAAATGTACGGGTTCTGTATGCGTGCGAAAGCCTGTATTTTCCAGGAAAAATCAGCAACGCTTTTTTTTGGCCAATTTGGAGAAGATGGGATTACTCGGGAACGGCTCGTAGGATTTTTAGCACGATTCGCTCTAAATGTTCTTTGAGGTCTATATTATAAAATGTATGGGGTCTGTTTGCGTGCGTAAGCCTGTATTTTCCAGGAAAAATCAGCAACGCTTTTTTTTGGCCAATTTGGAGAAGATGGGATTACTCGGGAACGGCTCGTAGGATTTTTAGCACGATTCGCTCTAAATGTTCTTTGAGGTCTATATTTTAAAATGTATAGGGTCTGTATGCGTGCGAAAGCCTGTATTTTCCAGGAAAAATCAGCAACGCTTTTTTTTGCCAATTTGGAGAAGATGGGATTACTCGGGAACGGCTCGTAGGATTTTTAGCACGATTCGCTCTAAATGTTCTTTGAGATCTATATTATAAAATGTATTGGGTCTTTATGCGTGCGAAAGCCTGTATTTTCCAGGAAAAATCAGCAAAGCTTTTTTCTGGCCATTTTGGAGAAGATGGGATTACTCGGGAACGGCTCGTAGGATTTTTAGCACGATTCGCTCTAAATGTTCTTTGAGATCTATATTAAAAAATGTATGGGGTCTTTATGCGTGCGCGAAAGCCTGTATTTTCCAGGAAAAATCAGCAACGCTTTTTATTGGCCAATTTGGAGAAGATGGGATTACTCGGAAACAGCTCGAAGGATTTTTAGCACGATTCGCTCTAAATGTTCTTTGAGGTCTATATTTTAAAATGTGCAACGCTTTTGTTTGGCCAATTTGGAGAAGCTGGGATTACTCGGGAACGGCTCGTAGGATTTTTAGCACGATTCGCTCTAAATGTTCTTTGAGGTCTATATTTTAAAATGTATAGGGTCTGTATGCGTGCGAAAGCCTGTATTTTCCAGGAAAAATCAGCAACGCTTTTTTCTGGCCATTTTGGAGAAGATGGGATTACTCGGGAACGGCTCGTAGGATTTTTAGAACGATTCGCTCTAAATGTTCTTTGAGGTCTATATTATAAAATGTACGGCGTCTGTTTGCGTGCGAAAGCCTGTATTTTCCAGGAAAAATCAGCAACGCTTTTGTTTGGCCAATTTGGAGAAGGTGGGATTACTCGGGAACGGCTCGTAGGATTTTTAGCACGATTCGCTCTAAATGTTCTTTGAGGTCTATATTATAAAATGTACGGTGTCTGTTTGCGTGCGAAAGCCTGTATTTTCCAGGAAAAATCAGCAACGCTTTTTTTTGGCCAATTTGGAGAAGGTGGGATTACTCGGGAACGGCTCGTAGGATTTTTAGCACGATTCGCTCTAAATGTTCTTTGAGGTCTATATTATAAAATGTACGGCGTCTGTTTGCGTGCGAAAGCCTGTATTTTCCAGGAAAAATCAGCAACGCTTTTGTTTGGCCAATTTGGAGAAGGTGGGATTACTCGGGAACGGCTCGTAGGATTTTTAGCACGATTCGCTCTAAATGTTCTTTGAGGTCTATATTATAAAATGTATGGGTTCTGTATGCGTGCGAAAGCCTGTATTTTCCAGGAAAAATCAGCAACGCTTTTTTTTGGCCAATTTGGAGAAGATGGGATTACTCGGGAACGGCTCATAGGATTTTTAGCACGATTCGCTCTAAATGTTCTTTGAGGTCTATATTATAAAATGTACGGGTTCTGTATGCGTGCGAAAGCCTGTATTTTCCAGGAAAAATCAGCAACGCTTTTTTTTGGCCAATTTGGAGAAGATGGGATTACTCGGGAACGGCTCGTAGGATTTTTAGCACGATTCGCTCTAAATGTTCTTTGAGGTCTATATTATAAAATGTATGGGGTCTGTTTGCGTGCGTAAGCCTGTATTTTCCAGGAAAAATCAGCAACGCTTTTTTTTTGCCAATTTGGAGAAGATGGGATTACTCGGGAACGGCTCGTAGGATTTTTAGCACGATTCGCTCTAAATGTTCTTTGAGGTCTATATTTTAAAATGTATAGGGTCTGTATGCGTGCGAAAGCCTGTATTTTCCAGAAAAAATCAGCAACGCTTTTTTTTGCCAATTTGGAGAAGATGGGATTACTCGGGAACGGCTCGTAGGATTTTTAGCACGATTCGCTCTAAATGTTCTTTGAGATCTATATTATAAAATGTATGGGGTCTTTATGCGTGCGAAAACCTGTATTTTCCAGGAAAAATCAGCAAAGCTTTTTTCTGGCCATTTTAGAGAAGATGGGATTACTCGGGAACGGCTCGTAGGATTTTTAGCACGATTCGCTCTAAATGTTCTTTGAGATCTATATTAAAAAATGTATGGGGTCTTTATGCGTGCGCGAAAGCCTGTATTTTCCAGGAAAAATCAGCAACGCTTTTTATTGGCCAATTTGGAGAAGATGGGATTACTCGGAAACAGCTCGAAGGATTTTTAGCACGATTCGCTCTAAATGTTCTTTGAGGTCTATATTTTAAAATGTGCAACGCTTTTGTTTGGCCAATTTGGAGAAGCTGGGATTACTCGGGAACGGCTCGTAGGATTTTTAGCACGATTCGCTCTAAATATTCTTTGAGGTCTATATTTTAAAATGTATAGGGTCTGTATGCGTGCGAAAGCCTGTATTTTCCAGGAAAAATCAGCAACGCTTTTTTCTGGCCATTTTGGAGAAGATGGGATTACTCGGGAACGGCTCGTAGGATTTTTAGCACAATTCGCTCTAAATGTTCTTTGAGGTCTATATTATAAAATGTACGGGGTCTGTTTGCGTGCGAAAGCCTGTATTTTCCAGGAAAAATCAGCAACGCTTTTTTTTGCCAATTTGGAGAAGATGGGATTACTCGGGAACGGCTCGTAGGATTTTTAGCACGATTCGCTCTAAATGTTCTTTGAGGTCTATTTTTTAAAATGTATAGGGTCTGTATGCGTGCGAAAGCCTGTATTTTCCAGGAAAAATCAGCAACGCTTTTTTTTGCCAATTTGGAGAAGATGGGATTACTCGGGAACGGCTCGTAGGATTTTTAGCACGATTCGCTCTAAATGTTCTTTGAGATCTATATTATAAAATGTATTGGGTCTTTATGCGTGCGCGAAAGCCTGTATTTTCCAGGAAAAATTAGCAACGCTTTTTTTTTTGCTAATTTGGAGAAGATGGGATTACTCGGGAACGACTCGTAGGATTTTTAGAACGATTCGCTCTAAATGTTCTTTGAGATCTATATTATAAAATGTATGGGGTCTGTATGCGTGCGCGAAAGCCTGTATTTTCCAGGAAAATCAGCAACGCTTTTTTTGCCAATTTGGAGAAGATGGGATTACTCGGGAACGGCTCGTAGGATTTTTAGCACGATTCGCTCTAAATGTTCTTTGAGGTCTATATTTTAAAATGTATGGGGTCTGTATGCGTGCGAAAGCCTGTATTTTCCAGGAAAAATCAGCAACGCTTTTTTTGGCCAATTTGGAGAAGATGAGATTACTCGGAAACGGCTCGTAGGATTTTTGGCACGATTCGCTCTAAATGTTCTTTGAGGTATATATTATAAAATGTATGGGGTCTGTATGCGTGCGAAAGCCTGTATTTTCCAGGAAAAATCAGCAACGCTTTTTTTTGGCCAATTTGGAGAAGATGGGATTACTCGGGAACGTCTCGTAGGATTTTTAGCACGATTCGCTCTAAATGTTCTTTGAGGTCTATATTATAAAATGTACGGGGTCTGTATGCGTGCGAAAGCCTGTATTTTCCAGGAAAAATCAGCAACGCTTTTTTTTTTGGCCAATTTGGAGAAGATGGGATTACTCGGGAACGGCTCGTAGAATTTTTAGCACGATTCGCTCTAAATGTTCTTTGAAGTCTATATTATAAAATGTACGGGGTCTGTATGCGTGCGAAAGCCTGTATTTTCCAGGAAAAATCAGCAACGCTTTTTTTTTGGCCAATTTGGAGAAGATGGGATTACTCGGGAACGGCTCGTAGGATTTTTAGCACGATTCGCTCTAAATGTTCTTTGAGGTCTATATTTTAAAATGTGCAACGCTTTTTTTTTGCCAATTTGGAGAAGGTGGGATTAGTCGGGAACGGCTCGTAGGATTTTTAGCACGATTCGCTCTAAATGTTCTTTGAGGTCTATATTTTTAAATGTGCAACGCTTTTTTTTTGACCAATTTGGAGAAGGTGGGATTACTCGGGAACGGCTCGTAGGATTTTTAGCACGATTCGCTCTAAATGTTCTTTGAGGTCTATATTTTAAAATGTATAGTGTCTGTATGCGTGCGAAAGCCTGTATTTTCCAGGAAAAATCAGCAACGCTTTTTATTGGCCAATTTGGAGAAGATGGGATTACTCGGAAACAGCTCGAAGGATTTTTAGCACGATTCGCTCTAAATGTTCTTTGAGGTCTATATTTTAAAATGTGCAACGCTTTTTTTTTGCCAATTTGGAGAAGGTGGGATTAGTCGGGAACGGCTCGTAGGATTTTTAGCACGATTCGCTCTAAATGTTCTTTGAGATCTATATTATAAAATGTATGGGGTCTTTATGCGTGCGCGAAAGCCTGTATTTTCCAGGAAAAATCAGCAACGCTTTTTATTGGCCAATTTGGAGAAGATGGGATTACTCGGAAACAGCTCGAAGGATTTTTAGCACGATTCGCTCTAAATGTTCTTTGAGGTCTATATTTTAAAATGTGCAACGCTTTTGTTTGGCCAATTTGGAGAAGGTGGGATTACTCGGGAACGGCTCGTAGGATTTTTAGCACGATTCGCTCTAAATGTTCTTTGAGGTCTATATTTTAAAATGTATAGGGTCTGTATGCGTGCGAAAGCCTGTATTTTCCAGGAAAAATCAGCAACGCTTTTTTCTGGCCATTTTGGAGAAGATGGGATTACTCGGGAACGGCACGTAGGATTTTTCGCACAATTCGCTCTAAATGTTCTTTGAGGTCTATATTATAAAATGTACGGTGTCTGTTTGCGTGCGAAAGCCTGTATTTTCCAGGAAAAATCAGCAACGCTTTTTTTTGGCCAATTTGGAGAAGATGGGATTACTCGGGAACGGCTCGTAGGATTTTTAGCACGATTCGCTCTAAATGTTCTTTGAGGTCTATATTATAAAATGTACGGGGTCTGTATGCGTGCGAAAGCCTGTACTTTCCAGGAAAAATCAGCAACGCTTTTTTTTGGCCAATTTGGAGAAGATGGGATTACTCGGGAACGGCTCGTAGGATTTTTAGCATGATTCGCTCTAAATGTTCTTTGAGGTCTATATTTTAAAATGTATGGGGTCTGTATGCGTGCGAAAGCCTGTATTTTCCAGGAAAAATCCGCAACGCTTTTTTTGGCCAATTTGGAGAAGATGAGATTACTCGGAAACGGCTCGTAGGATTTTTGGCACGATTCGCTCTAAATGTTCTTTGAGGTCTATATTATAAAATGTATGGGGTCTGTATGCGTGCGAAAGCCTGTATTTTCCAGGAAGAATCAGCAACGCTTTTTTTTGGCCAATTTGGAGAAGATGGGATTACTCGGGAACGTCTCGTAGGATTTTTAGCACGATTCGCTCTAAATGTTCTTTGAGGTATATATTATAAAATGTACGGGATCTGTATGCGTGCGAAAGCCTGTATTTTCCAGGAAAAATCAGCAACTCTTTTTTTTTTTGGCCAATTTGGAGAAGATGGGATTACTCGGGAACGGCTCGTAGAATTTTTAGCACGATTCGCTCTAAATGTTCTTTGAAGTCTATATTATAAAATGTACGGGGTCTGTATGCGTGCGAAAGCCTGTATTTTCCAGGAAAAATTAGCAACGCTTTTTTTTTGGCCAATTTGGAGAAGATGGGATTACTTGGGAACGGCTCGTAGGATTTTTAGCACGATTCGCTCTAAATGTTCTTTGAGGTCTATATTTTAAAATGTGCAACGCTTTTTTTTTGCCAATTTGGAGAAGGTGGGATTACTCGGGAACGGCTCGTAGGATTTTTAGCACGATTCGCTCTAAATGTTCTTTGAGGTCTATATTTTTAAATGTGCAACGCTTTTTTTTGACCAATTTGGAGAAGGTGGGATTACTCGGGAACGGCTCGTAGGATTTTTAGCACGATTCGCTCTAAATGTTTTCTGAGGTCTATATTATAAAATGTATGGGGTCTGTATGCGTGCGAAAGCCTGTATTTTCCAAGAAAAATCAGCAACGCTTTTTTTTTGGCCATTTTGGAGAAGATGAGATTACTCGGGAACGGCCCGTAGGATTTTTAGCACGATTCGCTCTAAATGTTCTTTGAGGTCTATATTTTAAAATGTGCAACGCTTTTTTTTGGCCAATTTGGAGAAGATGGGATTACTCGGGAACGGTTCGTAGGATTTTTAAAATGTGCAACGCTTTTTTTTGGCCAATATGGAGAAGGTGGGATTACTCGGGAACCGCTAGTAGGATTTTTAGCACGATTCGCTCTAAATGTTCTTTGAGGTCTATATTTTAAAATGTATGGGGTCTGTATGCGTGCGAAAGCCCTTATTTTCCAGGAAAAACAAGCAACTCTTTTTTTTTGCCAATTTAGAGAAGATGGGATTAATCGGGAACGGCTCGTAGGATTTTTAGCACGATTCGCTCTAAATGTTCTTTGAGGTCTATATTATAAAATGTATTGGGTCTGTATGCGTGCGAAAGCCTGTATTTTCCAGGAAAAATCAGCAACGCTTTTTTTTGCCATTTTGGAGAAGATGGGATTACTAGGGAACGGCTCGTAGGATTTTTAGCACGATTCGCTCTAAATGTTCTTTGAGGTCTATATTATAAAATGTATTGGGTCTGTATGCGTGCGAAAGCCTGTATTTTCCAGGAAAAATCAGCAACGCTTTTTTTTTGGCCAATTTGGAGAAGATGGGATTACTCGGGAACGGCTCGTAGAATTTTTAGCACGATTCGCTCTAAATGTTCTTTGAAGTCTATATTATAAAATGTACGGGGTCTGTTTGCGTGCGAAAGCCTGTATTTTCCAGGAAAAATCAGCAACGCTTTTTTTTTGGCCAATTTGGAGAAGATGGGATTACTCGGGAACGGCTCGTAGGATTTTTAGCCTTATTCGCTCTAAATGTTCTTTGAGGTCTATATTTTAAAATGTGCAACGCTTTTTTTTTGCCAATTTGGAGAAGGTGGGATTACTCGGGAACGGCTCGTAGGATTTTTAGCACGATTCGCTCTAAATGTTCTTTGAGGTCTATATTTTTCAATGTGCAACGCTTTTTTTTTTGACCAATTTGGAGAAGGTGGGATTACTCGGGAACGGCTCGTAGGATTTTTAGCACGATTCGCTCTAAATGTTCTTTGAGCTCTATATTTTAAAATGTATAGGGTCTGTATGCGTGCGAAAGCCTGTATTTTCCAGGAAAAATCAGCAACGCTTTTTTCTGGCCATTTTGGAGAAGATGGGATTACTCGGGAACGGCTCGTAGGATTTTTAGCACGATTCGCTTTAAATGTTCTTTGAGATCTATATTATAAAATGTATGGGGTCTTTATGAATGCGCGAAAGCCTGTATTTTCCAGGAAAAATCAGCAACGCTTTTTATTGGCCAATTTGGAGAAGATGGGATTACTCGGAAACAGCTCGAAGGATTTTTAGCACGATTCGCTCTAAATGTTCTTTGAGGTCTATATTTTAAAATGTGCAACGCTTTTGTTTGGCCAATTTGGAGAAGGTGGGATTACTCGGGAACGGCTCGTAGGATTTTTAGCACGATTCGCTCTAAATGTTCTTTGAGGTCTATATTTTAAAATGTATAGGGTCTGTATGCGTGCGAAAGCCTGTATTTTCCAGGAAAAATCAGCAACGCTTTTTTCTGGCCATTTTGGAGAAGATGGGATTACTCGGGAACGGCTCGTAGGATTTTTAGCACAATTCGCTCTAAATTTTCTTTGAGGTCTATATTATAAAATGTACGGCGTCTGTTTGCGTGCGAAAGCCTGTATTTTCCAGGAAAAATCAGCAACGCTTTTTTTTGGCCAATTTGGAGAAGGTGGGATTACTCGGGAACGGCTCGTAGGATTTTTAGCACGATTCGCTCTAAATGTTCTTTGAGGTCTATATTATAAAATGTACGGCGTCTGTTTGCGTGCGAAAGCCTGTATTTTCCAGGAAAAATCAGCAACGCTTTTGTTTGGCCAATTTGGAGAAGGTGGGATTACTCGGGAACGGCTCGTAGGATTTTTAGCACGATTCGCTCTAAATGTTCTTTGAGGTCTATATTTTAAAATGTATAGGGTCTGTATGCGTGCGAAAGCCTGTATTTTCCAGGAAAAATCAGCAACGCTTTTTTCTGGCCAATTTGGAGAAGGTGGGATTACTGGGGAACGGCTCGTAGGATTTTTAGCACAATTCGCTCTAAATGTTCTTTGAGGTCTATATTATAAAATGTACGGCGTCTGTTTGCGTGCGAAAGCCTGTATTTTCCAGGAAAAATCAGCAACGCTTTTGTTTGGCCAATTTGGAGAAGGTGGGATTACTCGGGAACGGCTCGTAGGATTTTTAGCACGATTCGCTCTAAATGTTCTTTGAGGTCTATATTTTAAAATGTATAGGGTCTGTATGCGTGCGAAAGCCTGTATTTTCCAGGAAAAATCAGCAACGCTTTTTTCTGGCCATTTTGGAGAAGATGGGATTACTCGGGAACGGCTCGTAGGATTTTTAGCACGATTCGCTCTAAATGTTCTTTGAGGTCTATATTATAAAATGTACGGGGTCTGTATGCGTGCGAAAGCCTGTACTTTCCAGGAAAAATCAGCAACGCTTTTTTTTGGCCAATTTGGAGAAGATGGGATTACTCGGGAACGGCTCGTAGGATTTTTAGCATGATTCGCTCTAAATGTTCTTTGAGGTCTATATTTTAAAATGTATAGGGTCTGTATGCGTGCGAAAGCCTGTACTTTCCAGGAAAAATCAGCAACGCTTTTTTTTGGCCAATTTGGAGAAGATGGGATTACTCGGGAACGGCTCGTAGGCTTTTTAGCACGATTCGCTCTAAATGTTCTTTGAGGTCTATATTATAAAATGTACGGGGTCTGTATGCGTGCGAAAGCCTGTACTTTCCAGGAAATATCAGCAACGCTTTTTTTTGGCCAATTTGGAGAAGATGGGATTACTCGGGAACGGCTCGTAGGATTTTTAGAACGATTCGCTCTAAATGTTCTTTGAGATCTATATTATAAAATGTATGGGGTCTGTATGCGTGCGCGAAAGCCTGTATTTTCCAGGAAAATCAGCAACGCTTTTTTTGCCAATTTGGAGAAGATGGGATTACTCGGGAACGGCTCGTAGGATTTTTAGCACGATTCGCTCTAAATGTTCTTTGTGGTCTATATTTTAAAATGTATGGGGTCTGTATGCGTGCGAAAGCCTGTATTTTCCAGGAAAAATCAGCAACGCTTTTTTTGGCCAATTTGGAGAAGATGAGATTACTCGGAAACGGCTCGTAGGATTTTTGGCACGATTCGCTCTAAATGTTCTTTGAGGTCTATATTATAAAATGTATGGGGTCTGTATGCGTGCGAAAGCCTGTATTTTCCAGGAAGAATCAGCAACGCTTTTTTTTGGCCAATTTGGAGAAGATGGGATTACTCGGGAACGTCTCGTAGGATTTTTAGCACGATTCGCTCTAAATGTTCTTTGAGGTCTCTATTATAAAATGTACGGGATCTGTATGCGTGCGAAAGCCTGTTGTAGTGTATGTACATCACTATGTGCTAAATTTTTGTACACTGCTGTTTGTCGTGCAGTTGTAATATGAACTATTTAATAAAGTAAACAAACATTCTTTTATTGGCCTTGAATGAATAAGCGTACTGTCAGCAAGTTTCACGGAGTTCATTAACGTATAGGGATTTTTAAACAAAATTGATTTCGTGGGATAGTGCTGACATAGGTAATAATTTAGAATTAACTTTAGTATATAAGCTGAGACAAAATTCAATAAACTTTAGAATTAATTTGACAATCATATTATGAAGTCTATTATTATATTCTCAAAACGAAATCGGCACTTCTGGTGCTGAAGAAAAGCGGCTGCAGAGCTCAGTAAATACTTCAAACATTAAAAACACATGACTCACCACATGGCGATCCTGCCAAACAAAATTTGCGTTCTTGTTAAATAATATTTTTTTAGAAAACAAAAAAATTTTTTTTTTAATCCTGCTAAAACAATATTTTTATTGCAAAAATTTTTATCCTGCCAATCTATGTAAATGAGTCCTGGAGAATCCACACAAAAACAGAATAAATTTTTGAGATCCTGTTTGTTTCTTTTTTTTTTAAATAAATTTATTTTGCTAAATGACCCAAAAAGAAGTCAACGAAATTTTCGAACGCTGGCAAAAAATTCTACAAGAGGAGTACGTTCCAGAAGGAGCACCAGTTGAAGAACCACCAACGTATACACCAACTCCAAAGTCTGCTGGCCCTAAGCCAATCACGATAGAACAATATCAGGCTAGGCAAGAAAATTACAAACGTCAACTACAAAACTTTAGGAACAAAGCGGAAAACAAAAAGAAGAAAGGAGGAAAAAAGGTGAAATATCAAAGAGCCTGCAAAGACCTACAGCGCATAATAGGCATTAGTCAGGGAGACCAAAAACAGAAATTAATAAAGCAACTGATAGAACTCAGAAGAACCGGTTGGAGAAACTAATCATCAACAATAATATTTTTTTTCAGTTCAATTCAAAATTTTTTTTTTCCTTAAATTTTATATTATGCTAAGATTTTACACATTCTAAATAAATTAATATAAATGACTGTAACATAAAGTTATACTTTAAAGATTTTGTATAGGAAACAATATTACAAATGAGAAAATTTGTTAAATGTTAAAATTTAATATAGGTAATGAATCTAGACCTAAATACTTTTCAATTAACCGAGGAAGATAGAATAAAATATACATTACAAAACTTAAAAATGGGCATCGCAGATGCAAAAGTAGAGGGCCATGCAAGTGCCAATGCTATAAATACAAATAAAATAACAATAGATCAAGAAATGATAATAATTTTATTGATAATTTTCATACTAGTAGCCATATTTAAATTCTTGCAGCATTATATAAAGAAACAGGTTGTAAGAAACTCTGTACAAAATGTATAAATATCAAAACAAAATTTAGAAAATTTAAATAAAATTTTTTTCTCATGCTATAGAAATAAGTATTATTAATGGAACAGATTTTTGAAGAACTACAAAAATTAATTATAAATGCTAGAAAATCCATAACAAAGAAATATACAAAAGAAACTATACAGGAAAAATTAAAGTCAATAGAACAGTTGAGTGAAAAATTCGGGAAACTTGTAGGGCATCTAGCGAATCCCTTAAGAGATGAAAAAATTACTCAATTCAGAGATTTGAGAGAAATAGCAATTCAGCTTTTGATAGAACATAAAGGAGAAAAATTAGAAATAGAGCAAGAATTTGAAAATCCTAAAATCATGGCGAACTTTGACAGTAAAAAGGCTTCGGATATAATTCCAGTCTTCGACGGAAAGCCAAAACATGTTGATATTTTCCTTTCAATGATAGAAATGGTTCATTCTGAATTAAATGAGCAAGGAAAAAATAACCTAATAAAGTATGTATTAGCAATAAAAGTAGTAGACAGAGTCAGGGATATTTTGATTATAGAAAATACACCTGAAACTTTCGAAGAACTGAAAACAGTTCTAACAAAACATTTCAAATCCACAAGAACGGCAAGCAGCATACATTTTGATTTAAGGAATACCAAGCAAAAAGGAAGTGTACTTAATTACAAAGAACGGATTAACACTTTGATAGCGGACTTGACATTGGTACAAATTTCAGAACTAGAGGAAAGTTCAAATCCAGTAGCTCGCTCAACGATTAAGACTATGAACGAAAAACTTGCTTTAGAGATTTTTCAAGAGGGTTTATATAAAGACATTAGAACCGCTGTAATAGCTGCACAACCCAAGACTTTGGCACAAGCCTATGACATTGCAAGTACACAGGAAAGATCATTACAACTACCAGATACATTTACAGCCTTACAAATAAATAATAATAAACGAAACTATTACAATAACACAAATAGAAATAATTCAGGATTTAGAAATAACAGAGACAGAAATTATCTCAATCCACAGATGGATAGAAATTTTAATATAAATAGGAATAACAGAAATTATAACAATATCAACAGAAACTATAACAATAACAACAGAAACAATAACAGAAATTATAACAATAAAAGACATTATAACGACTACAACAATAAATACAATAGCTATAACAACAACAATACATCCAACAGAGGTAATAGATACAATAATAACACAAGGGGAAGAGGCCACTCCAATGTTCATGCAATACAACAACAGGGAAACGTACAAACCCTGGAGACTCATTACGAATCTCCAAACAGGGAAAATTAAGGATTTATACACTACATATTGGGACATCAAATTTTATCTTTTTATCAGTAAAAAACATTAACTATAAATTAACATTTTTAATAGACACAGGTTCAGAAATATCACTCTGTAAAGAAAATGTAATATACAACTATTACAAAAATACTGACAATATTTGTCAATTAAGTGGCATTACAAATGAATGCAAACAAACAGTAGGTTCTACTGACTTGAAGATGGTATTAGGAGAACAAACACTAACACACAGATTTCAATTAGTGGAAAAAGAATTTCCAATCATTGCTGATGGAATTTTAGGATTAGATTTTTTCTGCAAATACAACTGTCAGATTGACTATGAAACACTGACTTTAAATACTTGCATAGAGGGAGAGAAAATAACAATCCCAATAGAGATTAACACAAAAAGAATACATAATATAACTATACCTCCAAGAACAGAGAAGATAGTACCTATAAACATTGACATAAAAGAGGATAGTGTTACATGTAGTAAAGAAATAATGAATGGAATATTTTTAGCAAACACTATAATACCCAAAGATGGCCAACGCTATGTTAAAATTTTAAATACATTAGAGGAACCAGTGCGACTAGAAAAGTTGGGAGTCACAACAATACCATTAAAAAATTATACAATTTATAAAACTAACAAGCGCAATAACAATAAACATTCAGAGCAAAGATTTAATAAATTACTAGAGAAACTGGATTTGAAGAACATTGAAGAAGAAAATAAAAGAGTCATATGTGATATTCTAAGACAATATCAAGAAGTATTTCATCTTGAAGATGAACCATTAACCGTAAACAATTTTTATAAACAAAGTATTGAATTAAATGATAACACGCCCACTTACATTAAAAATTACAGACTGCCACAAACACAATTAGACGAAATAAGTAAACAAGTACAAGAGTTATTAGAAGAAGACATAGTAGAACCATCTATTAGTCCATATAATTCTCCATTATTATTAGTTCCCAAAAAAGGACAAAACGACACGGAAAAATGGCGTTTGGTTGTAGATTTCAGACGTTTAAATGATAAGATAGTAAATGACAAATTCCCCTTAACCAGACTTGAAGATGTATTGGACAGATTAGGTAGAGCTAAATATTTTTCCACTTTGGACATGACAAGCTCATTTCACCAAATAGAACTCGAACCACAATCACGACCACTAACAGCATTTTCAACACCGAACGGTCACTTTCAATATACAAGACTACCATTTGGTTTAAAAATATCATCTAACAGTTTCCAAAGAATGCTGACAATAGCATTATCTGGTTTAGAATCAGAAGCATTTTTGTATGTCGATGACGTCATTATTTTTGGATGCAGTTTGAAGCACCACAATGAGAACCTCATAAAAGTGTTAGAAAGACTAAAACAATACAATTTGAAACTGAATCCAGCAAAATGTTGTTTCTTAAAACCAGAAGTTTTGTATTTAGGACATTTGATTACAAAAAATGGTATAAAAACCGACCCGACGAAATACAAAGTAATTGAACAATATCCTGTTCCAAAAAACTCAGACGACGTTAGACGATTTATAGCTTTCTGCAATTATTACAGAAGATTTATTCCAGACTTCGCCAAAACGGCAACTTGTCTTAATAAATTATTAAGAAAGAAAGTAACTTTCAATTGGACAGCAGATTGCCAAATAGCATTTGAGACACTAAGAGACAAATTAAAAAACCCGCCTATATTACGATATCCGAACTTTGACGAAACATTCATTTTAACAACAGACGCTTCAAATGTAGCTCTGGGAGCAGTCCTTTCACAGGGTGAAATCGGAAACGATTTACCCATATCATATGCAAGTAGAACATTAAATAAACATGAGAAAAATAAATCAGTAATTGAAAAAGAGTTATTAGGTATTCATTGGGGAATACAATTTTTTAGACCATATCTATATGGTAGAAAATTTACCGTAGTCACAGACCATAGACCTCTTATTGCTTTGTTTACCCATAAAAACCCGTCTTCAAAATTAACCAGAATAAGACTTGAATTATCAGATTATGACTTTGATATAAAATATAAGAAGGGAGCGAATAATACAAACGCAGACGCTCTATCGCGTGTAGAAATAAACTCACAAATATTAAGAGACATGATTCCAATCTATATTGATGAAAGAGAAAAGAAAACCTTGGCAATAACAAGAAATATGTTTAACAACAAAATGAAAAATGAAATTAATACCGAAATGAAAAATAAATATGATGAAGATGAAAATAAAAAGAACGACAGCATATCTCGAAAGGAGACTGATCACCTCCATATGTGGGAATGTACGTCAATAAATAATATTAAGGGTACCCAAAAGATTGAATTTATATATGATAATAAGCTGCAGCAAGAATTAAAAAATAAACTAAAAGAGAAGAATGATAGAATAACGCGCATAATATGCAATAAAAGCGAAAATCCTATGTTTTCAGGAACATTTATGGAGAAACTTTTATTGAGATTGAGGAAATTGAAATTTAAAAAGTACGTACTATATGATAATGATGAAATATTTAAATATATAACGGCCGAAGAATTGAAGGAAAAGTATAACAATATAAAGAAAAACGATATCGAAATAATTATATACAGAATGCCAAGAGATATAAAAGATAATATAACACAATATAGATTGATAGAAGAATTTCATGACTCACCACATGGAGGACATTTTGGAATTAGGAAAACACTTTCCAAACTAAAACAAAGATATATATGGAAAAATATGAACAAAATGGTTAAAAAATACATAACAACATGTGATTCATGCCAAAAACATAAGCAGATAAGAAATACAAAAGAACCCTTTACTATAACAGATACACCATCACACGGTTTCGATACTGTTGTAATGGACACAGTTGGACCATTAAGACCATCCGGACAATTTAGATACATACTTACAATGCAGTGCGAACTGACAAAATATGTTGTTGCTTGTCCGATTGAATCTAAAGATGCCAAAACAGTCGCGAAAGCTTTAATAGAACATATTGTATTAAAATACGGTTTATTTAACATTCTCAAAACAGATAGAGGAACTGAATTTACCAACGAAATAATGAGAGAGATTTGTGTATTATTAAAAATAAAACAAAATTTCTCAACACCTTACCATCATGAAACTTTAGGTACAATAGAACGAAATCATCGCGTTCTAAATGAATATTTTCTAAATTTTGTAGATGACAATAGTTGGCATGAGTGGATACCATATTATACTTTTGCTTTTAATACGACACCAAATGTCGATACAGACTATTCTCCGTTTGAACTAATTTTTGGTAGACTTCCTAGACTGCCAAACGACACTTTAAGTGATACTAGAAAGATTTATAATACTGACAACTATTTAAATGAACTAAAGATTAGACTTCACAACTCATTACAAAGAGCAAGAGAGATAATTCTCGAAGTAAAAAGAAAAAGAAAATTAGAATCTGAAAAGAAGCAAAATAGAATAGATCTTAGAATAGGAGATTTAGTTTTAGTTAAAGTTTTAAATAGAAAAAAGTATGAACCTCCATACAAAGGCCCATACAAAGTATTAGATATAGAAGATTTAAATATACTTATAGAAATTGATAATAAAACAAAATTAGTACATAAGAACAATCTAAAAAAATATTTGAATTGACAAACAATAATATATATATAAGAACTTAAAATTTATTTTTGTAGACACATACATAAGTATAATTATATGTATATACATAAGCAAAATATCAAAACATTTTTTACGTTTATAAAGTTTAATATTACATCAACAATTGTTAATTTCTTTCTATAAAATTACAATTTTTTTTAGATATAGTACATAACGTCTTGTTCAGCCAAAGTATTTGTTTTTCTTGTTTCATTTTTAATAATACCCAAAACCAATAAGGGTGAGGGTGTAGTGTATGTACATCACTATGTGCTAAATTTTTGTACACTGCTGTTTGTCGTGCAGTTGTAATATGAACTATTTAATAAAGTAAACAAACATTCTTTTATTGGCCTTGAATGAATAAGCGTACTGTCAGCAAGTTTCACGGAGTTCATTAACGTATAGGGATTTTTAAACAAAATTGATTTCGTGGGATAGTGCTGACATAGGTAATAATTTAGAATTAACTTTAGTATATAAGCTGAGACAAAATTCAATAAACTTTAGAATTAATTTGACAATCATATTATGAAGTCTATTATTATATTCTCAAAACGAAATCGGCACTTCTGGTGCTGAAGAAAAGCGGCTGCAGAGCTCAGTAAATACTTCAAACATTAAAAACACATGACTCACCACAAATTTGGAGAAGATGGGATTACTCGGGAACGGCTCGTAGAATTTTTAGCACGATTCGCTCTAAATGTTCTTTGAAGTCTATATTATAAAATGTACGGGGTCTGTATGCGTGCGAAAGCCTGTATTTTCCAGGAAAAATTAGCAACGCTTTTTTTTTGGCCAATTTGGAGAAGATGGGATTACTCGGGAACGGCTCGTAGGATTTTTAGCACGATTCGCTCTAAATGTTCTTTGAGGTCTATATTTTAAAATGTGCAACGTTTTTTTTTTGCCAATTTGGAGAAGGTGGGATTACTCGGGAACGGCTCGTAGGATTTTTAGCACGATTCGCTCTAAATGTTCTTTGAGGTCTATATTTTTAAATGTGCAACGCTTTTTTTTTACCAATTTGGAGAAGGTGGGATTACTCGGGAACGGCTCGTAGGATTTTTAGCACGATTCGCTCTAAATGTTTTCTGAGGTCTATATTATAAAATGTATGGGGTCTGTATGCGTGCGAAAGCCTGTATTTTCCAAGAAAAATCAGCAACGCTTTTTTTTTGGCCATTTTGGAGAAGATGAGATTACTCGGGAACGGCCCGTAGGATTTTTAGCACGATTCGCTCTAAATGTTCTTTGAGGTCTATATTTTAAAATGTGCAACGCTTTTTTTTGGCCAATTTGGAGAAGATGGGATTACTCGGGAACGGTTCGTAGGATTTTTAAAATGTGCAACGCTTTTTTTTGGCCAATATGGAGAAGGTGGGATTACTCGGGAACCGCTCGTAGGATTTTTAGCACGATTCGCTCTAAATGTTCTTTGAGGTCTATATTTTAAAATGTATGGGGTCTGTATGCGTGCGAAAGCCCTTATTTTCCAGGAAAAACAAGCAACTCTTTTTTTTTGCCAATTTAGAGAAGATGGGATTAATCGGGAACGGCTCGTAGGATTTTTAGCACGATTCGCTCTAAATGTTCTTTGAGGTCTATATTATAAAATGTATTGGGTCTGTATGCGTGCGAAAGCCTGTATTTTCCAGGAAAAATCAGCAACGCTTTTTTTTGCCATTTTGGAGAAGATGGGATTACTAGGGAACGGCTCGTAGGATTTTTAGCACGATTCGCTCTAAATGTTCTTTGAGGTCTATATTTTAAAATGTATGGGGTCTGTATGCGTGCGAAAGCCTGTATTTTCCAGGAAAAATCAGCAACGCTTTTTTTTTGGCCAATTTGGAGAAGATGGGATTACTCGGGAACGGCTCGTAGAATTTTTAGCACGATTCGCTCTAAATGTTCTTTGAAGTCTATATTATAAAATGTACGGGGTCTGTTTGCGTGCGAAAGCCTGTATTTTCCAGGAAAAATCAGCAACGCTTTTTTTTTGGCCAATTTGGAGAAGATGGGATTACTCGGGAACGGCTCGTAGGATTTTTAGCACTATTCGCTCTAAATGTTCTTTGAGGTCTATATTTTAAAATGTGCAACGCTTTTTTTTGCCAATTTGGAGAAGGTGGGATTACTCGGGAACGGCTCGTAGGATTTTTAGCACGATTCGCTCTAAATGTTCTTTGAGGTCTATATTTTTCAATGTGCAACGCTTTTTTTTTGACCAATTTGGAGAAGGTGGGATTACTCGGGAACGGCTCGTAGGATTTTTAGCACGATTCGCTCTAAATGTTCTTTGAGCTCTATATTTTAAAATGTATAGGGTCTGTATGCGTGCGAAAGCCTGTATTTTCCAGGAAAAATCAGCAACGCTTTTTTCTGGCCATTTTGGAGAAGATGGGATTACTCGGGAACGGCTCGTAGGATTTTTAGCACGATTCGCTCTAAATGTTCTTTGAGATCTATATTATAAAATGTATGGGGTCTTTATGAATGCGCGAAAGCCTGTATTTTCCAGGAAAAATCAGCAACGCTTTTTATTGGCCAATTTGGAGAAGATGGGATTACTCGGAAACAGCTCGAAGGATTTTTAGCACGATTCGGTCTAAATGTTCTTTGAGGTCTATATTTTAAAATGTGCAACGCTTTTGTTTGGCCAATTTGGAGAAGGTGGGATTACTCGGGAACGGCTCGTAGGATTTTTAGCACGATTCGCTCTAAATGTTCTTTGAGGTCTATATTTTAAAATGTATAGGGTCTGTATGCGTGCGAAAGCCTGTATTTTCCAGGAAAAATCAGCAACGCTTTTTTCTGGCCATTTTGGAGAAGATGGGATTACTCGGGAACGGCTCGTAGGATTTTTAGCACAATTCGCTCTAAATGTTCTTTGAGGTCTATATTATAAAATGTACGGCGTCTGTTTGCGTGCGAAAGCCTGTATTTTCCAGGAAAAATCAGCAACGCTTTTTTTTGGCCAATTTGGAGAAGATGGGATTACTCGGGAACGGCTCGTAGGATTTTTAGCACGATTCGCTCTAAATGTTCTTTGAGGTCTATATTATAAAATGTACGGGGTCTGTATGCGTGCGAAAGCCTGTACTTTCCAGGAAAAATCAGCAACGCTTTTTTTTGGCCAATTTGGAGAAGATGGGATTACTCGGGAACGGCTCGTAGGATTTTTAGCATGATTCGCTCTAAATGTTCTTAGAGGTCTATATTTTAAAATGTATAGGGTCTGTATGCGTGCGAAAGCCTGTATTTTCCAGGAAAAATCAGCAACGCTTTTTTTTGCCAATTTGGAGAAGATGGGATTACTCGGGAACGGCTCGTAGGATTTTTAGCACGATTCGCTCTAAATGTTCTTTGAGATCTATATTATAAAATGTATGGGGTCTTTATGCGTGCGCGAAAGCCTGTATTTTCCAGGAAAAATCAGCAACGCTTTTTTTTTGCTAATTTGGAGAAGATGGGATTACTCGGGAACGACTCGTAGGATTTTTAGAACGATTCGCTCTAAATGTTCTTTGAGATCTATATTATAAAATGTATGGGGTCTGTATGCGTGCGCGAAAGCCTGTATTTTCCAGGAAAATCAGCAACGCTTTTTTTGCCAATTTGGAGAAGATGGGATTACTCGGGAACGGCTCGTAGGATTTTTAGCACGATTCGCTCTAAATGTTCTTTGTGGTATTTATTTTAAAATGTACGGGGTCTGTATGCGTGCGAAAGCCTGTATTTTCCAGGAAAAATTAGCAACGCTTTTTTTTTGGCCAATTTGGAGAAGATGGGATTACTCGGGAACGGCTCGTAGGATTTTTAGCACGATTCGCTCTAAATGTTCTTTGAGGTCTATATTTTAAAATGTGCAACGCTTTTTTTTGCCAATTTGGAGAAGGTGGGATTACTCGGGAACGGCTCGTAGGATTTTTAGCACGATTCGCTCTAAATGTTCTTTGAGGTCTATATTTTTAAATGTGCAACGCTTTTTTTTTGACCAATTTTGAGAAGGTGGGATTACTCGGGAACGGCTCGTAGGATTTTTAGCACGATTCGCTCTAAATGTTTTCTGAGGTCTATATTATAAAATGTATGGAGTCTGTATGCGTGCGAAAGCCTGTATTTTCCAAGAAAAATCAGCAACGCTTTTTTTTTGGCCATTTTGGAGAAGATGAGATTACTCGGGAACGGCCCGTAGGATTTTTAGCACGATTCGCTCTAAATGTTCTTTGAGGTCTATATTTTAAAATGTGCAACGCTTTTTTTTGGGCAATTTGGAGAAGATGGGATTACTCGGGAACGGTTCGTAGGCTTTTTAAAATGTGCAACGCTTTTTTTTGGCCAATTTGGAGAAGGTGGGATTACTCGGGAACCGCTCGTAGGATTTTTAGCACGATTCGCTCTAAATGTTCTTTGAGGTCTATATTTTAAAATGTATGGGGTCTGTATGCGTGCGAAAGCCCTTATTTTCCAGGAAAAACAAGCAACTCTTTTTTTTTGCCAATTTAGAGAAGATGGGATTAATCGGGAACGGCTCGTAGGATTTTTAGCACGATTCGCTCTAAATGTTCTTTGAGGTCTATATTATAAAATGTATTGGGTCTGTATGCGTGCGAAAGCCTGTATTTTCCAGGAAAAATCAGCAACGCTTTTTTTTGCCATTTTGGAGAAGATGGGATTACTCGGGAACGGCTCGTAGGATTTTTAGCACGATTCGCTCTAAATGTTCTTTGAGGTCTATATTTTAAAATGTATGGGGTCTGTATGCGTGCGAAAGCCTGTATTTTCCAGGAAAAATCAGCAACGTTTTTTTTTGCCAAGACCTACTGTCCGAGAAGATGACTATTTCTCTTCCTCTGTAGCCCCTATCGAGATTAAATTGTGCACATCTCTCAATGGCATATATTTCCGACTGAAAGATGGTAGGGGTTTTACCCAAGGACTCATAGTAGCTAATCCTTGGTCCTACGACTCCCACCCCTGAGCCCTCCAGTGTTCTGGAACCATCAGTGTACCACCTCATGGTGCCAAGGGAGCATCGGGGTGGAGTTTCCCTCCATGTCCTTCTGTTAGCCAGAACAGTTTCAAACCTTTTGCCAAAGTCATAAACTTTATTCATCACATCAGAGGGCTGCGCAAGTAGGGGGAATTGTCTTGCAAGGGATGCTCGCTCCCATTGGCTAATCATTCCTGTGTTTTTCCCCGCGATGCTGATCACTTTTTGTCTGGCTGCGGCCTCTATCACAATCGTCAGAGGTGTGAGTTCAATGAGGACTTCCATAGCCGCCGTAGGGCACGTCCTCATAGCTCCTGTTATACACAGGCATGCTAGCCTCTGCAATTTCTCTAACTTGTCTCTGGTTGTCACTAGCCTAACCCTGTCCGACCAAGCAACAGCACCATAAGTGATGATGGGTCTCACTATCATGGTGTATATCCATTTCAGGATTTTGGGTGTACAACCCCATGTTTTACCTGCAACGGATCTAGAGACCATTAGTGCTTTTGTTGCCTTGTCAACAGTCGCCTCTAAATGCTGTCTCCATAACAGTCTTGAATCTAGTATCACTCCCAGGTACTTGACCTCCGATGATCTACCTATTTGAACATTGTCTACTCGGATGTTTTGCCAGTGCGGAAGTGTCCTCCTTCTGGTGAAGGGAACAATGGTAGTCTTCGCAGGGTTGATGTTCAACCCTACAGAAGTGCACCATTCCTTCACTATCCTTAGTCCGTTCTGTATGATGTCACACAACGTCTCCTCAAACTTCCCCCTTGCAATGAGAACGATGTCATCAGCATATGCTTGGCATTCAATGCCATTGCTCGTTAGCTTGTGCAGGAGTTCGTCAACTACAAGGCTCCACAGGAGAAGAGACAGTACACCACCTTGGGGGTATCCCCTGGTCGTCCTTACTGCAAGATGTTCCTCCCCAATTTTGGTCTCAGCAGTCCTGCTACCAAGCATAGCCCATATCCATCTGGTTATGGTGTTTCCAACTGCTCTCCTTCTAAGCGCATCCGTGACGGCAGTGTGCTCTGTATTGTCGAAGGCACCTTCCACATCCAGAAATGCACAGACCGTAACTTCCTTAGTGGCTAGAGAATTCCGTATCGTGTTCGTCAGTTGATACAGCGCAGTGTCCGTTGAACGACCTGCTCTGTATGCATGCTACCGCGGGTGTAGCGGCTCCCTACATAGGATATTTGATCTTATGTGGTTGTCAATAATTTTCTCCATCAGTTTGAGCATGAAGGAGGTTAAGCTTATGGGTCGAAATGACTTTGGAAGTGTAATATCCCTCCTACCTATCTTAGGTGTAAAGATCACTCTTGCCCTGCTCCATACCTGTGGTATATATCCTAGTGCTAAACTACTCCTAGTCAACCTTATTAGGTGGGGCATAAGCTCCTTCTTCCCCTGCTGGAGAAATATAGGGAGGATACCATCCACGCCGGGAGATTTGTACGGCTTAAAGGTGCCAATAGCCCATTCTATGCGCTGCTCAGTGCATAGCTTCCGTGCAACTTTCCAGGATTCCCTGTTTGCTACAAACCCTGCAGATGGTTCTGGTGCTGGCCCTTCTATGCTGTCCAGTAAATGAGTCGAGAGTAGCAACTGCGCCTTCTCTCTTTCATTCCTGGTGTAGGTCCCATCTGCCCTTTTGAGTGTTATTGCCGAATCTACATGGGCTTTAGCCATGATTTTGTGTAATCTGGCCGCTGCCGGAGTAGTTGACATCTTCTCGCAAAAGTTTATAAAATCATTTCTCTTTGCTCTCCGAATTGCAGAGTTGTAGGCAGTTAGACTATCGGTGTAGGCCCGCCAGTCTCCGGTACGCTTCGCCCTATTAAATAGCTTACGCGTTTTCTTCCGGAGGTCTGACATCTCCCTACTCCACCATTGTGCTTCTTTATTTCCATTAGATGAGCTAAGGGGCAACTAGATTCATAAGCTCCGATTATTGCCCCATTAACCTTATCTAATAGATGTTCTAGCTCTAGCTGGTGCCTTGGTGCTCTTTTGATGCTATCCTCCAAGTTGACCTTTAGGCAATCCCTATAAAGTTGCCAATCAGTCCTCTTTGGATTTCTAGACGGAAGTGTCGACTCAGTATTTCCCTCTATATCGAACCTTATAATTCTATGATCCGACATTGATGGTTCTCCCGATACCCTCCAGTTCCTGACTACGCCCTTCAAATAAGTGCTACCTATAGTCAAATCTAAAACCTCCTCTCTTGCCCTAGTTACAAAAGTGGGTGTGTTCTCCTGATTAAGGATTTCTAGACTACTACTACATATGAATTCTAAGAGAAACTCACCTCTGGTGTTGATGTTGCTGCTGCCCCACATAGTGTGGTGAGAATTAGCATCACACCCAACCAGCAGTGGTAAGCTGTTACTTCTGCAATGCTCCACAAGGCGGTTCAGCTCTGTTGGTGGCACGCCCATATCTCCCGCCAAGTAGGCCGACACGACTACTACGTTCCGATGAGTGCCGCCTATGGTTAATCCTACGATTATCGGCACCATGTCTCGTGACATAAATTCTGAAAGTAAAAGATAGTTAATATTCTTCCTAATCAATATACAAGATATTGGATGATCCGCTCTAAGATCGTATATTACCTTACTGTTACCACAGTATAATCCCTTGATTCTGCCCTGGTGTGTCCATGGTTCTTGGATAAGTGGCGTACCCAGGTGGTCCCTGGTGAACATCCGTGCAATTACTGCCGAGGCAGTCTTAGCATGGTGTATGTTCACCTGGGCTATTTTGACACTTATCCCACCCTTAACTCCCCCACTAGCTCTAGGATTACTCATGCTCCTCGAGTAGTTTGGCTTCCTCTTCCACCGAGATCAGCCCCTGGGGGGACGAGACGAAAAGGGTGGACAGGGCTCCACACATCTCTGTAGGGGTCGGAGATGTCTCCCTACGACAAGCTACCATAGTCTCTCTCTCAGGAGATGTTTCAATGGCTGCAGGCGCCACAGTTTCTGCTGCTTTACTGGTGGTCGGTCTTTCGCCTACATCCACATTTGTCCCAGCCTTCTGCAGAGACGTTGGTACCCGTAGTCGTTTTCCCTGCAGGTTTCCGTCCTCCATGTACGGTGATCTTCCCGAACCTATAATGGAGTGTATCGCCATTCTTTGCGATACTATCCCTCGACTTTCCATCGATTACAACAGTTAGTATCTGGCCTGTTCCCTCATCACGGCTTTCCTGTACCTTCCATATCCTCGGGTTTATCCCATGGTTTTGGGCGGTGAGGATAGCCATGGACTTCTTCGGGGCCTGCCCCGCACTTCTCGGGAGCACGGTATAGCATGCCGGGATGTCTTCTCCCATGCATGCCTGAAACTAAGCACCTTTCCAGGCTTTTAGCCTCAGTGCCACCGACCTAAGCCACTCCACCGTCTGTGTGTCAGCACACTTTATTAGGAGCATGCCCGGTCGGAAATGGATGCTCTCAAATTGGGGTTTGATCTCTCCCCCTCCAGTAGCTCGTCCACTATGGCCTCCTCAAGTTGAGTTAGATCCTCACTTGATAACGAGACCTGTGGGAAGCCCTCGGGGAGGATATCGACTCTCAACCCTGCAATTTCAGCATAACTAGGTGCTTTAGCACCTCCTGCATGCTCGGATGTTGACACATTGTTTCCAATTGTCCTCCTGCGTTTGTTGGGGTTTTCTTGAGGTGTAATAGCTTTGCTATTCCTCTTGCCTGTCTGCTCTTGACTTGGAGTGATTTTCCTCTCCTGAGCTTTCCTTCTGGCTTCCTCTGGTGATAAACCCTGTGATAGGAAGCACAGGTACCACCTAACCCCTGCACCACTGAGACCTTTCCTCAGAGGGTCGTCCAACCCTCCAGGTTTACCCCTTTCCGGTAGGACTATACCTCTGAGCTTATTCCGCTTCCCTTGTGTCTCGAGTCCTGTACTCGATGCAGGAGCGGCCGATTCCTGCAGTGCAGTTGTCAGCGATCCTAAGGGGGCAAGCCCCTCCTTGCTTATGGCTGGTGTTTCAACCATGGCAGTATTTGTGCTAGGGGGAGGTCCCCCGCGCTTTAACCCTGGACGTGGAGGAGAACTCCTGCGTCCACCGTTCTTCTTTGTAGTTGGTCGTGGAGGTGAGCTCCTGCGACTAGTACTGGTACTCGGTCCATCTAGGGAGTCTTGCTCCACTTGATAGGCTAGTGCCGTAGCGGTTAAATGCCCGCTATTGCTAATTTGTTTGTTTATTTGTTTGTTTTTATTTTTGTTTTTCATAAAATTTCTCTTTTTCAGGGTTCTGAGTACCCTCATGCCATAGCCCTGTTAGCATGAGGGGTCCACAGTTACTTCACGAGGCGGACAGGTATCGTGAAGGCTCCGCTAGAATACAGCCTAATTACCCCCGGCTGCAACTCCTCCAATGGGCACGGGTCGCATGAAACCCTGGATTAAGGGGTAGTAGTTCTTAGTTAGTTACTCACCTCCAGCCCGTCTGGCATGGTTGAACCTTCCAGGGAGTGAGTCTTCGCCAGCATGGCCTGTTGGATCCTTGCAACTATAAGCCTTCGCACCACGACAAGGTTACTACTCCGCGAAGGGAAGATGGGATTACTCGGGAACGGCTCGTAGGATTTTTAGCACGATTCGTTCTTTGAGGTCTATATTATAAAATGTATAGGGTTTGTATGCGTGCGAAAGCCTGTATTTTCCAGGAAAAATCAGCAACGCTTTTTTTTTGGCCAATTTGGAGAAGATGGGATTACTCGGGAACGGCTCGTAGGATTTTTAGCACGATTCGCTCTACATGTTCTTTGAGGTCTATATTTTAAAATGTATAGGGTCTGTATGCGTGCGAAAGCCTGTATTTTCCAGGAAAAATCAGCAACGCTTTTTTTTGCCAATTTGGAGAAGATGGGATTACTCGGGAACGGCTCGTAGGATTTTTAGCACGATTCGCTCTAAATGTTCTTTGAGATCTATATTATAAAATGTATGGGGTCTTTATGCGTGCGCGAAAGCCTGTATTTTCCAGGAAAAATCAGCAACGCTTTTTTTTTTGCTAGTTTGGAGAAGATGGGATTACTCGGAAACGACTCGTAGGATTTTTAGAACGATTCGCTCTACATGTTCTTTGAGGTCTATATATTAAAATGTATGGGGTCTGTATGCGTGCGAAAGCCTGTATTTTCCAGGAAAAATCAGCAACGCTTTTTTTGGCCAATTTGGAGAAGATGAGATTACTCGGAAATGGCTCGTAGGATTTTTGGCACGATTCGCTCTAAATGTTCTTTGAGGTCTATATTATAAAATGTATGGGGTCTGTATGCGTGCGAAAGCCTGTTTTTTCCAGGAAAAATCAGCAACGCTTTTTTTGGCCAATTTGGAGAAGATGGGATTACTCGGGAACGTCTCGTAGGATTTTTAGCACGATTCGCTCTAAATGTTCTTTGAGGTCTATATTATAAAATGTACGGGGTCTGTATGCGTGCGAAAGCCTGTATTTTCCAGAAAAAATCAGCAACGCTTTTTTTTTTGGCCAATTTGGAGAAGATGGGATTACTCGGGAACGGCTCGTAGAATTTTTAGCACGATTCGCTCTAAATGTTCTTTGAAGTCTATATTATAAAATGTACGGGGTCTGTATGCGTGCGAAAGCCTGTATTTTCCAGGAAAAATCAGCAACGCTTTTTTTTTGGCCAATTTGGAGAAGATGGGATAACTCGGGAACGGCTCGTAGGATTTTTAGCACGATTCGCTCTAAATGTTCTTTGAGGTCTATATTTTAAAATGTGCAACGCTTTTTTTTTGCCAATTTGGAGAAGGTGGGATTACTCGGGAACGGCTCGTAGGATTTTTAGCACGATTCGCTCTAAATGTTCTTTGAGGTCTATATTTTTAAATGTGCAACGCTTTTTTTTTGACCAATTTGGAGAAGGTGGGATTACTCGGGAACGGCTAGTAGGATTTTTAGCACGATTCGCTCTAAATGTTTTCTGAGGTCTATATTATAAAATGTATGGGGTCTGTATGCGTGCGAAAGCCTGTATTTTCCAAGAAAAATCAGCAACGCTTCTTTTTGGCCATTTTGGAGAAGATGAGATTACTCGGGAACGGCCCGTAGGATTTTTAGCACGATTCGCTCTAAATGTTCTTTGAGGTCTATATTTTAAAATGTGCAACGCTTTTTTTTGACCAATTTGGAGAAGATGGGATTACTCGGGAACGGTTCGTAGGATTTTTAAAATGTTCAACGGTTTTTTTTGGCCAATTTGGAGAAGGTGGGATTACTCGGGAACCGCTCGTAGGATTTTTAGCACGATTCGCTCTAAATGTTCTTTGAGGTCTATATTTTAAAATGTATGGGGTCTGTATGCGTGCGAAAGCCCTTATTTTCCAGGAAAAACAAGCAACTCTTTTTTTTTGCCAATTTAGAGAAGATGGGATTACTCGGGAACGGCTCGTAGGATTTTTAGCACGATTCGCTCTAAATGTTCTTTGAGGTCTATATTTTAAAATGTATGGGGTCTGTATGCGTGCGAAAGCCTGTATTTTCCAGGAAAAATCAGCAACGTTTTTTTTTGCCAATTTGGAGAAGATGGGATTGATTGATTGATTGGTTCTCGGGAAAACAGGACACTGCGACCATGAAGATCTATTGTATCCCCTGCCAGGTGCTATAGCACCTCAGCCAGACCTACTTTCCTGAGGAATCTCAAGATTGCCAGTGGTTCTAGCGTTGGCAGTTCCCAGTCCTCCAATAGGTGCTTGCCCAATTGGCTATGTCTTCTGTGGCACAACGATTCACAGTCCTTCAGAACATGCTCTGGAGTTTCATCCTCATAATCACAGAATCTACACAGGCTATTTCTCTCAATTCCAAGTCTGTTGAGGTGTTTTCTCAGTCTACAATGGCCTGTGAGGAAGCCTGTGAGAATCCTTAGATTATTTTTACTCAGGGACATGAGAGCTATGAATCGTTTCTGGTTATACGTTCCAATCATTAGCTTTGCATGCCTTAATCCTGAGAGATTGAACCAGAGGTGATCCCTGGTATTCTTAATCTCCGTCGATGTATCCACGCGGATTTTATCCGGTCCGAGTCCACAAAACGGTTCCGGTCCGACCATGGGTGTACTAGCCCCCTTCCTGGCCAATTCATCCGCCTTTTCGTTTCCTACCACTCCACAATGTCCGGGAACCCAGTGGAGTGTGACCTTATTCATGCTGCTTAGCTGATTTAGCTTTATGCGGCATTCCCAAGTCAACTTGCAGCCTGACTGTCCGAGAAGATGACTATTTCTCTTCCTCTGTAGCCCCTATCGAGATTAAATTGTGCACATCTCTCAAAGGCATATATTTCCGACTGAAAGATGGTAGGGGTTTTACCCAAGGACTCATAGAAGCTAATCCTTGGTCCTACGACTCCCACCCCTGAGCCCTCCAGTGTTCTGGAACCATCAGTGTACCACCTCATGGTGCCAAGGGAGCATCGGGGTGGAGTTTCCCCCCATGTCCTTCTGTTAGCCAGAACAGTTTCAAACCTTTTGCCAAAGTGTCATAAACTTTATTCATCACATCAGAGGGCTGCGCAAGTAGGGGGAATTGTCTTGCAAGGGATGCTCGCTCCCATTGGCTAATCATTCCTGTGTTTTTCCCCGCGATGCTGATCACTTTTTGTCTGGCTGCGGCCTCTATCACAATCGTCAGAGGTGTGAGTTCAATGAGGACTTCCATAGCCGCCGTAGGGCACGTCCTCATAGCTCCTGTTATACACAGGCATGCTAGCCTCTGCAATTTCTCTAACTTGTCTCTGGTTGTCACTAGCCTAACCCTGTCCGACCAAGCAACAGCACCATAAGTGATGATGGGTCTCACTATCATGGTGTATATCCATTTCAGGATTTTGGGTGTACAACCCCATGTTTTACCTGCAACGGATCTAGAGACCATTAGTGCTTTTGTTGCCTTGTCAACAGTCGCCTCTAAATGCTGTCTCCATAACAGTCTTGAATCTAGTATCACTCCCAGGTACTTGACCTCCGATGATCTACCTATTTGAACATTGTCTACTCGGATGTTTTGCCAGTGCGGAAGTGTCCTCCTTCTGGTGAAGGGAACAATGGTAGTCTTCGCAGGGTTGATGTTCAACCCTACAGAAGTGCACCATTCCTTCACTATCCTTAGTCCGTTCTGTATGATGTCACACAACGTCTCCTCAAACTTCCCCCTTGCAATGAGAACGATGTCATCAGCATATGCTTGGCATTCAATGCCATTGCTCGTTAGCTTGTGCAGGAGTTCGTCAACTACAAGGCTCCACAGGAGTGGAGACAGTACACCACCTTGGGGGTATCCCCTGGTCGTCCTTACTGCAAGATGTTCCTCCCCAATTTTGGTCTCAGCAGTCCTGCTACCAAGCATAGCCCATATCCATCTGGTTATGGTGTTTCCAACTGCTCTCCTTCTAAGCGCATCCGTGACGGCAGTGTGCTCTGTATTGTCGAAGGCACCTTCCACATCCAGAAATGCACAGACCGTAACTTCCTTAGCGGCTAGAGAATTCCGTATCGTGTTCGTCAGTTGATACAGCGCAGTGTCCGTTGAACGACCTGCTCTGTATGCATGCTGCCGCGGGTGTAGCGGCTCCCTACATAGGATATTTGATCTTATGTGGTTGTCAATAATTTTCTCCATCAGTTTGAGCATGAAGGAGGTTAAGCTTATGGGTCGAAATGACTTTGGAAGTGTAATATCCCTCCTACCTATCTTAGGTATAAAGATCACTCTTGCCCTGCTACATACCTGTGGTATATATCCTAGTGCTAAACTACTCCAAGTCAACCTTATTAGGTGGGGCATAAGCTCCTTCTTCCCCTGCTGGAGAAATATAGGGAGGATACCATCCACCCCGGGAGATTTGTACGGCTTAAAGGTGCCAATAGCCCATTCTATGCGCTGCTCAGTGCATAGCTTCCGTGCAACTTTCCAGGATTCCCTGTTTCCTACAAACCCTGCAGATGGTTCTGGTGCTGGCCCTTCTATGCTGTCCAGGAAATGAGTCGAGAGTAGCAACTGCGCCTTCTCTCTTTCATTCCTGGTGTAGGTCCCATCTGCCCTTTTGAGTGTTATTTCCGAATCTACATGGGCTTTAGCCATGATTTTGTGTAATCTGGCCGCTGCCGGAGTAGTTGACATCTTCTCGCAAAAGTTTCTAAAATCATTTCTCTTTGCTCTCCGAATTGCAGAGTTGTAGGCAGTTAGACTATCGGTGTAGGCCCGCCAGTCTCCGGTACGCTTCGCCCTATTAAATAGCTTACGCGTTTTCTTCCGGAGGTCTGACATCTCCCTACTCCACCATTGTGTTTCTTTATTTCCATTAGATGAGCTAAGGAGGCAACTAGATTCATAAGCTCCGATTATTGCCCCATTAACCTTATCTAATAGATGTTCTAGCTCTAGCTGGTGCCTTGGTGCTCTTTTGATGCTATCCTCCAAGTTGACCTTTAGGCAATTCCTATAAAGTTGCCAATCAGTCCTCTTTGGATTTCTAGACGGAAGTGTCGACTCAGTATTTCCCTCTATATCGAACCTTATAATTCTATGATCCGACATTGATGGTTCTCCCGATACCCTCCAGTTCCTGACTACGCCCTTCAAATAAGTGCTACCTATAGTCAAATCTAAAACCTCCTCTCTTGCCCTAGTTACAAAAGTGGGTGTGTTCTCCTGATTAAGGATTTCTAAACTACTACTACATATGAATTCTAAGAGAAACTCACCTCTGGTGTTGATGTTGCTGCTGCCCCACATAGTGTGGTGAGAATTAGCATCACACCCAACCAGCAGTGGTAAGCTGTTACTTCTGCAATGCTCCACAAGGCGGTTCAGCTCTGTTGGTGGCACGCCCATATCTCCCGCCAAGTAGGCCGACACGACTACTACGTTCCGATGAGTGCCGCCTATGGTTAATCCTACGATTATCGGCACCATGTCTCGTGACATAAATTCTGAAAGTAAAAGATAGTTAATATTCTTCCTAATCAATATACAAGATCTTGGATGATCCGCTCTAAGATCGTATATTACCTTACTGTTACCACAGTATAATCCCTTGATTCTGCCCTGGTGTGTCCATGGTTCTTGGATAAGTGCCATACCCAGGTGTTCCCTGGTGAACATCCGTGCAATTACTGCCGAGGCAGCCTTAGCATGGTGTATGTTCACCTGGGCTATTTTGACACTTATCCCACCCTTAACTCCCCCACTAGCTCTAGGATTACTCATGCTCCTCGAGTAGTTTGGCTTCCTCTTCCACCGAGATCAGCCCCTGGGGGGACGAGACGACAAGGGTGGACAGGGCTCCACACATCTCTGTAGGGGTCGGAGATGTCTCCCTACGACAAGCTACCATAGTCTCTCTCTCAGGAGATGTTTCAATGGCTGCAGGCGCCACAGTTTCTGCTGCTTTACTGGTGGTCGGTCCTTCGCCTACATCCACATTTGTCCCAGCCTTCTGCAGAGACGTTGGTATCTCACCCGTAGTCGTTTTCCCTGCAGGTTTCCGTCCTCCATGTACGGTGATCTTCCCGAACCTATAATGGAGTGTATAGCCATTCTTTGCGATACTATCCCTCGACTTTCCATCGATTACAACAGTTAGTATCTGGCCTGTTCCCTCATCACGGCTTGCCTGTACCTTCCATACCCTCGGGTTTATCCCATGGTTTTGGGCGGTGAGGATAGCCATGGAATTCTTCGGGTCCTGCCCCGCACTCCTCGGGAGCACGGTATAGCATGCCGGGATGTCTTCTCCCATGCATGCCTGAAACTAAGCACCTTTCCAGGCTTTTAGCCTCGGTGCCACCGACCTAAGCCACTCCACCGTCTGTGTGTCAGCACAGTTTATTAGGAGCATGCCCGGTCGGAAATGGATGCTCTCAAATTGGGGTTTGATCTCTCCCCCTCCAGTAGCTCGTCCACTATGGCCTCCTCAAGTTGAGTTAGATCCTCGCTTGATAACGAGACCTGTGGGAAGCCCTCGGGGAGGATAGCGACTCTCAACCCTGCAATTTCAGCATAACTAGGTGCTTTAGCACCTCCTGCATGCTCGGATGTTGACACATTGTTTCCAATTGTCCTCCTGCGTTTGTTGGGGTTTTTTTGAGGTGTAATAGATTTGCTATTCCTCTTGCCTGTCTGCTCTTGACTTGGAGTGATTTTCCTCTCCTGAGCTTTCCTTCTGGCTTCCTCTGGTGATAAACCCTGTGATAGGAAGGGCAGGTACCACCTAACCCCTGCACCACTGAGACCTTTCCTTAGAGGGTCGTCCAACCCTCCAGGTTTACCCCTTTCCGGTAGGACTATACCTCTGAGCTTATTCTGCTTCCCTTGTGTCTCGAGTCCTGTACTCGATGCAGGAGCGGCCGATCCCTGCAGTGCAGTTGTCAGCGATCCTAAGGGGGCAAGCCCCTCCTTGCTTATGGTTGGTGTTTCAACCATGGCAGTATTTGTGCTAGGGGGAGGTCCCCCGCGCTTTAACCCTGGACGTGGAGGAGAACTCCTGCGTCCACCGTTCTTCTTTGTAGTTGGTCGTGGAGGTGAGCTCCTGCGACTAGTACTGGTACTCGGTCCATCTAGGGAGTCTTGCTCCACTTGATAGGCTAGTGCCGTAGCGGTTAAATGCCCGCTATTGCTAATTTGTTTGTTTATTTGTTTGTTTTTATTTTTGTTTTTCATAAAATTTCTCTTTTTCAGGGTTCTGAGTACCCTCATGCCATAGCCCTGTTAGCATGAGGGGTCCACAGTTACTTCACGAGGCGGACAGGTATCGTGAAGGTTCCGCTAGAATACAGCCTAATTACCCCCGGCTGCAACTCATCCAATGGGCACGGGTCGCATGAAATCCTGGATTAAGGGGTAGTAGTTCTTAGTTAGTTACTCACCTCCAGCCCGTCTGGCATGGTTGAACCTTCCAGGGAGTGAGTCCCCGCCAGCATGGCCTGTTGGATCCTTGCAACTATAAGCCTTCGCACCACGACAAGGTTACTACTCCGCGAAGGGAAGATGGGATTACTCGGGAACGGCTCGTAGGATTTTTAGCACGATTCGTTCTTTGAGGTCTATATTATAAAATGTATGGGGTCTGTAGGCGTGCGAAAGCCTGTATTTTCCAGGAAAAATCAGCAATGCTTTTTTTTGCCAATTTGGAGAAAATGGGATTACTCGGGAACGGCTCGTAGGATTTTTAGCACGATTCGCGCTTAATGTTCTTTGAGGTCTATATTTTAAAATGTATGGGGTCTGTATGCGTGCGAAAGCCTGTATTTTCCAGGAAAAACAAGCAACACTTTTTTTTGGCCAATTTGGAGAAGATGGGATTACTCGGGAACGGCTCGTAGGATTTTTAGCACGATTCGCTCTAAATGTTCTTTGAGGTCTATATTATAAAATGTATAGGGTCTGTATGCGTGCGAAAGCCTGTATTTTCCAGGAAAAATCAGCAACGCTTTTTTTGGCCAATTTGGAGAAGATGAGATTACTCGGAAACGACTCGTAGGATTTTTGGCACGATTCGCTCTAAATGTTCTTTGAGGTCTATATTATAAAATGTATGGGGTCTGTATGCGTGCGAAAGCCTGTATTTTCCAGGAAAAATCAGCAACGCTTTTTTTGGCCAATTTGGAGAAGATGGGATTACTCGGGAACGGCTCGTAGAATTTTTAGCACGATTCGCTCTAAATGTTCTTTGAAGTCTATATTATAAAATGTACGGGGTCTGTATGCGTGCGAAAGCCTGTATTTTCCAGGAGAAATCAGCAACGCTTTTTTTTGGCCAATTTGGAGAAGATGGGATTACTCGGAACGGCTCGTAGGATTTTTACCACGATTCGCTCTAAATGTTCTTTGAGGTCTATATTTTAAAATGTGCAACGCTTTTTTTTGCCAATTTGGAGAAGGTGGGATTACTCGGGAACGGCTCGTAGGATTTTTAGCACGAATCGCTCTAAATGTTCTTTGAGGTCTATATTTTAAAATGTATAGGGTCTGTATGCGTGCGAAAGCCTGTATTTTCCAGGAAAAATCAGCAACGCTTTTTTTTTGCCAATTTGGAGAAGATGGGATTACTCGGGAACGGCTCGTAGGATTTTTAGCACGATTCGCTCTAAATGTTCTTTGAGATCTATATTATAAAATGTATGGGGTCTGTATGCGTGCGCGAAAGCCTGTATTTTCCAGGAAAATCAGCAACGCTTTTTTTGCCAATTTGGAGAAGATGGGATTACTCGGGAACGGCTCGTAGGATTTTTAGCACGATTCGCTCTAAATGTTCTTTGAGGTCTATATTTTAAAATGTATGGGGTCTGAATGCGTGCGAAAGCCTGTATTTTCCAGGAAAAATCAGCAACGCTTTTTTTGGCCAATTTGGAGAAGATGAGATTACTCGGAAGCGGCTCGTAGGATTTTTGGCACGATTCGCTCTAAATGTTCTTTGAGGTCTATATTATAAAATGTATGGGGTCTGTATGCGTGCGAAAGCCTGTATTTTCCAGGAAAAATCAGCAACGCTTTTTTTTGGCCAATTTGGAGAAGATGGGATTACTCGGGAACGTCTCGTAGGATTTTTAGCACGATTCGCTCTAAATGTTCTTTGAGGTCTATATTATAAAATGTGTAGTGTGTTTGACTAACCACTACTGCATGCCGTCTGCATGCAGCAAGTGAAACATAACACTCTTGTTATTGTTTAAATAATTGTCCATGCTATAACCGCATGATCAGAATATACAGAATGTATTATGCTGATCATGCACATTCCCACACATACTCTGTGTATGTGTTAGTTTAAGAAGTAGAATGTTTAAGTTAGATTTAAGATGTAGAATAAAAATATGTACAGTTTAAGAATAATCATAAAAGCGAACAGTCGCACAAGCGGCTGTTTGCCAACATCCATATAATAATAAAAATGAACAACACATTATAAAATAAATAATTAAAAAGAGTTTCTTTTTATATAACATGGCGATCCTGCCATTAAATTAAAATTAAATTAAAATGTGTATTTTAATTGAACAAGTTTGCGAACAAGAATAATAATAAAATAACAAACAAACAAACCCCAACAAACAAGACCATGCCACACATCCAAATATAGTCCAACATCTCAAGCAATTGTATCCTGCTCCATATTTTATAAACATATTGCAGCAACGAGCAGATCAACTTTAATTATTAACGGCAATGAATACAGCAATCAAAAAGAAATCAACTAAAATCTATATGACTACATGATTTGGTGTTACATCGTTGGATTTGTGTTCGTGTAGTGCTTGAGAAGATTGTCCAAAGGACTGAAGGTGCATTTTATCCCAATGTTTGTAAGTGACGAATGTATTTTAAAGTAGCATACACAAATGAAATGTAAGCATAGATTAAATTTGAA
Organism: Lypha dubia; assembly: GCA_947311025.1. Taxonomy (NCBI): domain Eukaryota; kingdom Metazoa; phylum Arthropoda; class Insecta; order Diptera; family Tachinidae; genus Lypha; species Lypha dubia. The sequence goes on along the minus strand of OX371265.1, from coordinate 13,457,126 downwards.
AAGTTTTGAAGAAATTAAATTTTTTAATGAAATGAAATAATTGTAAATTGAAATTTTTTTTAGTGAAATGAAATAATTGAAATTTTTTTGTGAAATGAAATAATTGAAGATTAAATTTTTTTAATGAAATAAAATAGTTGTAAATTGAAATTCTTTTTAGTGAAATGAAATAATTGAAATATCTTTATGAAATGAAATAATTGAAGATTGAATTTTTTTAATGAAATGAAATAATTGTAAATTGAAATTTTTTTAGTACAATGAAATAATTGTAAATTGAAATTTTTTAGTAAAATGAAGTAATTGAAAATTGAAATTTTTTTAATAAAGTAAATAATTGAAAATTGAAAAAAAAAAATATAAACAGAAATTTTTATAAGAATATTCACTGAGAAACTCACGAGTCCCTCCAGTTGATAATGTACGGATAATACTTTCAATAGCATATACATATGTATATCACTGAGAAACTCACGAGTCCCTCCAGTTGATGTATATATGTACTATTACATAAGGGTAACCGTTTCGATCAGCAATTGGTTCTGATCGATGTATGTCTGATGCCCGGTCCTCGGTATACAGAGTATACAGAGTGCTGAAACTTAGGCATATGTACCAAATTTTTTTTAAAAACTAATACGACCCATGACATAAAAAAAGGACATACTAACACTCATGCAGTTGCGTAAACTTAACTATAAGTAAAACAATTGTATACTTGATTTTGTGTATGTAAGCAACTGTGTGAAGGACAAACTCGACTGATTAAAGAGATTTGAAATATTAATTTGTTTATTTCGAGTTGAATTAAGTTCTGATTTATGATTGCTCTAGAAATATAAAGCTTCCTTGATTAGAAGTTTTAAAACCAGATTTTTTTTCTTTTGATTTGAGTCATATCAAATCCTCACAATACTTTTTTATGGGAATTTCAAGAGAGATTTTCTTCATTTCTTATTAATTGCATGAGCTTAATAATAGCTTTTAAATTGATCCATAATATATCGTTCGAATATCTTTCCTTCATAATGGGAGGCAAAGAATCAAAAATAGAGAATCCTAACGCAAACGTTATCAATGAAGTCACGGTTAAGGTTGAATATCCAGTAGTGTATCTAGCAATAATTATTGCAATACTTTTGCTACAATTCCTAACAACCTTATACCAACTTCACAAAAGATCCTTGAAAAACAAATACGTAAAGAACTTCAGTACCATTTCCGGACTCGACAAAGTCTAGTGAAACGAATGGTGAAATAGATTAGAAATAAATCCTTGCAAATTTTAGAATTTTCATAACACTATCGAATAATACATTATATAAATGTATAAATCCTAACAAGTTTTAGAGTTTTCATTACTCTGACGAATAATACATGGTATAGATATATATGTTTAGTTCCAAAAATTGTTATCCTTTGATAAACAATCAAAGAAAACAGTTTCTTTTCTCCTTATTGCACATTCATTGTTGTAACATTGTAAAGATAATGAAGGTCATTTAATTTATATGTTTGAATTATAGAATTGATTTGTTTAATGTTGTTGAACGTTTGTTTATTGTTTTATGTTCTGGACAATATTATTGTTTCCTGCATTTGTGAAGAAAAATGTTTTGATCTTTGCAGTGTTTCTCTTTTGTTTTCTTCAACAAATTCATTAGAGTGCACATTGTGACCTCTGACTTCCAGAAATAAATCCTTGCAATAGAATATATTTGCCTACAGTCAAACTATCATATCCTTGGTAAGACTGAGTTTGTTTTCATTGCTATCAAGTGATCCTTAAAATTGTCTTTGTTTGGCATCTCCTTTGTGTTGTTACACTTCATTTTATTCTTATACTTTTTCTTTTTATTCAAAAAAAAAAATTCTATTTTCATTTATATTTTTTTCTCCTTTGTGTTGTTGCTGTTTGGCTTCCCTTCTACTCAATCCAATTATTGCATATTAATACATCATTGATTGTAAATGGAATGGGAGAGTATTGTGAGAAAGTCAAGAATACTTAAGGAAGAATTCTTGAAATCATACAAATGTCTTAGTATAGATAGGGATACCAAGCCAGAAACAGTAGACAAGCACATAAGGATTCTGCCTAAGCAATTGGAGAACATTAGAATACTCCTTAATGTAAATTACTTTCGTCTAACAGTAAGTCATAAAGCGGCAGCGGACGCTTTCTATGCAGACGTTAGAGAAAAACTTTTATCGGTAGCAGTTAAAAAGGGAATAAATCTTGAAATCCCCTCTTCATTGCATGAGCAAATTTTGATATCTGAAACAGAGAAAATATTGATAATGCCTCAAACTGTTGTAGAATTTTTAGGGACCGCATCCAGGCTACTTCCTGATTATGATGGCACCCCTGAAAATTTGCAAAGTTTTATTGACGCGCTGAATTTAGTGGACTCAATAAAAGAGAGTCATGAATCAGTTGCCGTAAATCTAGTAAAGACCAAGCTAAAGGGTACAGCCAGAAATTTGTTGTCGGCTGAGACAACTTTACAGGATATAATATTGAAACTGAGATCTTCAGTTAAGGGAGAATCAGTAGACGTTATTACTGCTAAAATTATGAACATTAGACAGTCTGGTAAGAATGCTAATGCTTATGCCAAAGAGGTGGAAGACCTCACAAAAAAATTAGAAACAGCATATATATCAGATGGTCTGTCTAATGAAACCGCAAATAAATATGCAACTCGCTCAGCGGTTACAGCTATAGTAAAGAATGCCTCAAATGATAGAGTGAAACTGATCATGGAATCAGGCACCTTTAATAATATGAATGATGTAATGTCGAAATTTATCACTAGTTGTACCGATGTATACGGTCAACCAAATTCTATCCTAGCTTACGACTCACAGAACAGTCGTAATAACAATCCTTCTAATAGTCGAAATTCTAGAAATTTTAATAATTTCAATCCTAGAAATTTTAATAATTCTAATCGTAGAGATTTTAATAATTCAAATCCTAGAAACCTTAATAGTTCAAGAAACTATGGCCCTAGAAATAATAATTCCAACTCAAGGAATTATAATAATCCCAACTACGAGAATTTTAATAGAAATCCTAACAGAGGAAGAAATAACTATACAAATAATAACAGTAACCATTCAAATAGTAATGGATACAATTCAAGAAATAACAATAATGTACGATGCATTACCGATGAAAATAATTCGGGAAACGTACAGCCACCTCAACATACTTCTTAGATGAAAAAATTCATAACATACAACTTAACTTATATAGCTATTTGATATCCCGAACTACTTTAAATGACAATAGGTCAACATTTTTAATAGACACTGGCGCAGACATATCAGTTATCAAGCATAATCAAGTTCTGAACGAACCAATAAATGTAACAAAAAGAACTAATATAAACGGTATTGGACAAGGTCTCATAACTACGCTGGGAAAAGTGAGAACTGATTTAAAAATAGATAGATTTCTTATAGCACATGAATTTCATGTTGTCGGAAATGAATTCCCTATTCAAGTTGATGGAATAATAGGAATGGACTTCATTAGAAAATACAGATGTGTATTAGATTTTCAAGATAATGAAGATATTATCACTTTAAGAACAAATGATGTTCCATATGATATATCTATCCCACTTATGAGTGCTACTAACATTAATTCCATATCAGTTCCAGCAAGATCTGAGGTGATAAGACCAATTAAATTTGATTCTACTGAAACAGAGGTATTGGTACCACAACAAATGCTTCAAGATGGTGTATATATTGCTAACACAATTACATCGAAATCAAAGCCTTTGGTAAGAATTATCAATACAACTGAGAATGATTTGATCATTAATAATGTCCAAGTATCAACAGAAAGTCTGAATGACTATAAAATCGTAAAGCAGAACCATGACCCACAGAAAAATAAAGAAAAAATTTAAAGGTTATCAAAAAACTTTCCAGAATTCGTTGATAAAGAATTGAAAACACTGTGTCATGAATTTATAGATGTATTTGCTTTAGAAACCGAAAAAATAACGGTTAATAATTTCTATAAGCAAAAGCTTAAACTCCACAATAAACAACCGGTTTATATAAAAAATTACAGAATACCTCACTCACATAAAGAGGAAGTAAATAAGCATGTTGATAAATTGATGAAAGACGATATAATAGAGCCATCAGTGTCTGAATATAATAGTCCCATTCTTTTAGTACCTAAAAAACCTCTTCCAGGTACAAATCAAAAAAGATGGAGACTAGTAGTAGATTATAGGGGAGTGAATAAAAACTTAGTAGCTGATAAGTTTCCGTTACCACGTATAGATGATATACTCGACCAATTGGGCCGAGCTAAATTTTTCTCTTGCCTTGACTTAATGTCAGGTTTTCATCAAATAGAACTAGACAAAAACTCTAGAGATATTACATCCTTTTCTACAGAAAAAGGATCCTTCCGTTTTAACAGATTGCCATATGGTATAAAAATAGCTCCAAACTCATTTCAACGAATGATGTCCTTGGCTTTTGCCGGATTATCACCAACACAAGCTTTCGTATATATGGACGATTTAGTTGTGATTGGTTGTTCTACAGAACACATGTTACGTAATCTCAAAGACGTATTCAGCCTATGTAGAAAATATAATCTTAAATTGCATCCTGATAAATGTTCGTTCTTTTGTCGTGAAGTGACGTTCCTTGGTCACAAATGTACTGACAAAGGTATTTTACCTGACGACAGTAAATTTTCTATAATTGATAAATATCCTACACCAAAAAATGGTGATGAAGCTAAACGCTTCGTAGCTTTTTGTAACTATTATCGACGGTTCATACCCGGTTTTGCTGAATTATCACGACACATAACTAGGTTGTCGAGAAAAAATATACAATTCGAATGGACTCAAGAATGTGAACATTCCTTCCAAACTCTCAAATCACATTTACTGAGTCCTACAATACTTCAATATCCAGATTTTTCTAAGGAATTTTGTATCACTACAGACGCAAGTAAACACGCTTGCGGAGCTGTTCTCAGTCAAGAAAAACAAGGTATTCAACTACCTGTTTCTTATGCATCCAGATCTTTCACTAAGGGTGAAAGTAATAAATCAACAATAGAGCAGGAATTAACTGCAATACACTGGGCTGTAAAATACTATAGGCCATATATCTATGGAAGAAAGTTTGTGATCAAAAGTGACCACAAACCACTAACTTATCTATTTTCATTAAAAAATCCTTCATCAAAGCTAATGCGGATGAGATTGGATTTAGAAGAGTATGATTTTGTAATCGAGTATGTTAGGGGTGAAGACAATACAGTGGCAGATGCGCTGTCACGAATAGATTTTGAAGACATAAAAAATACAGAGATCAATAAAATACTGAAGGTAACAACAAGACTTCAGTCTAAAAATAGTTGTAACAATGAGGTTAAAACAAACCCTAATTGTAAAACATCGGTTGGTTTAAAAGTATATGAGGCGATAAATGCCCAAGAGCACCGTAAAATACCAAGATTGTATTTTACTAAAAATGAAATAATAATAAAAAAAGGAAAGCGAGTACTTTCCGAATTTAAGTTGAACGACACAGTTATAAATAGAAATGTAGACTTAGGTCACCTCTTTCTAAAGCTTGAAAAAGTAGCTGATAATATGGGTCTGACAACACTGCGACTTTCACTAGATGATAGTACGCTTTATAACCTAGGAACAAATATAGAAACCTTCAAAGAGAAAGGTAATGAAATCTTGCAAGATTCTAATTTAACTATTGTGCTCACACCAAAATTAATTAAAGTCACCACCGATTCAAAGAAATTAAATATCATGCGAAAATTTCATGATAATCCAATAACTGGAGGACATCCAGGAGTAACACGTATGATAAGGAAAATACAACTACAATACCATTGGAAAGGTATGACAAGAGACATCACAAAGTATGTCAAGCAATGCAAAGAATGTCAAATAAATAAGACAACGTTTAAAGGCAAAGAACCCTTTATTTTAACACCAACTCCTCAAAAAGCGTTTGAAACAGTCATAATAGACACCATTGGACCACTTCCAAGGTCAGATTCACAGAATGAATACGCTGTGACAATGATGTGTGACTTGACTAAATATTTAGTAGCAATTCCCATACCAAATAAATCATCCAGAGAAGTTGCAAAAGCAACTATGGAAGGTTTTATTTTGATATACGGTCCTATGAATAAGATAATTACCGATATGGGTACTGAATATATGAATCAGGTTTTGAGAGATTTATGTGAATTAATGAAGATAGAGAAATTAAACTCTACTCCCTATCATCATGAGACACTCGGTACTGTTGAGAGATCTCACAGAACATTCAACGAGTATTTAAGATCTTATGTATCATCAGATAAATCTGATTGGGATAATTGGCTAAAATTTTTCATCTATTGTTATAATACAACTCCATCCACAGCTCACGGATATTGCCCGTTTGAGCTAGTTTTCGGAAAAATGCCACCTACCTTAGAATTCACAAACACTATAGATCCAGTCTATAATATTGACGCTTATGAAAAAGAAATTAAATTTAGATTGCAAGTAGCTCAACACCGAGCAGCATCTATGATTGAAAATGCAAAGCTTGAAAGACAACAAACCTCCAATGAAAAGGCCAAATCAATTAACGCGGCCATAAATGATCTTGTTTTAGTCCGCAATGAAGCTGGACACAAATTGGAAAATGTATATAAAGGTCCATACAAGGTAGTAGGCCTTGATAAAAATAACAATGTTGAACTAATGGACGAAAACAAAAAAAGGTTTACAGTCCATAAAAATAGAATCAAAGGATTCAATTAAGATTTTTTAGTATATTGGTTAAAATGTAATTTTATGGTAAAGCATTTTAATACAATTCAATTCATCCTTTATCTTTTATAATTAAGATTTTTTTTAGTATATTGGTTAAAATGTAATTTTATGGTAAAGCATTTTAATACAATTCAATTCATCCTTTATCTTTTATAATTAAGATTTTTTTAGTATATTGGTTAAAATGTAATTTTGTGGTAAAGCATTTTAATACAATTCAATTCATCTTTTATCTTTAATATAAGAAGATTTTTTTTTCTTCTCTTTAGTGTAATCATGAAATCAAGATTATGAAATGATTTTGTAATGACGTAATTTTTTTAAAAAAGGGAAGGGAAGAATGTCCCTATAATTTTAATATTGAATCTCTTTAATTTTTAATCTAACAATTTTAAACCCCCATATTTTTAATTTTTACATTTTGATTACCAGTAAGAATAATCAACCCAGTATTGATTATTCTTTCTGAAAAAGGGAGGTGTAGTGTGTTTGACTAACCACTACTGCATGCCGTCTGCATGCAGCAAGTGAAACATAACACTCTTGTTATTGTTTAAATAATTGTCCATGCTATAACCGCATGATCAGAATATACAGAATGTATTATGCTGATCATGCACATTCCCACACATACTCTGTGTATGTGTTAGTTTAAGAAGTAGAATGTTTAAGTTAGATTTAAGATGTAGAATAAAAATATGTACAGTTTAAGAATAATCATAAAAGCGAACAGTCGCACAAGCGGCTGTTTGCCAACATCCATATAATAATAAAAATGAACAACACATTATAAAATAAATAATTAAAAAGAGTTTCTTTTTATATAACAAATGTACGGGGTCTGTATGCGTGCGAAAGCCTGTATTTTCCAGGAAAAATCAGCAACGCTTTTTTTTTTGCCAATTTGGAGAAGATGGGATTACTCGGGAACGGTTCGTAGGATTTTTAAAATGTGCAACGCTTTTTTTTGGCCAATTTGGAGAAGGTGGGATTACTCGGGAACCGCTCGTAGGATGGATTTTTAGCACGATTCGCTCTAAATGTTCTTTGAGGTCTATATTTTAAAATGTATGGGGTCTGTATGCGTGCGAAAGCCTGTATTTTCCAGGAAAAATCAGCAACGCTTTTTTTGCCAATTTGGAGGAGATGGGATTACTCGGGAACGGCTCGTAGGATTTTTAGCACGAATCGCTCTAAATGTTCTTTGAGGTCTATATTTTAAAATGTGCAACGCTTTTTTTTTGCCAATTTGGAGAAGGTGGGATTACTCGGGAACCGCTCGTAGGATTTTTAGCACGATTCGCTCTAAATGTTCTTTGAGGTCTATATTTTAAAATGTATGGGGTCTGTATGCGTGCGAAAGCCTGTATTTTCCAGGAAAAATCAGCAACGCTTTTTTTTTGGCCAATTTGGAGAAGATGGGATTACTCGGGAACGTCTCGTAGGATTTTTAGCACGATTCGCTCTAAATGTTCTTTGAGGTCTATATTATAAAATGTACGGGGTCTGTATGCGTGCGAAAGCCTGTATTTTCCAGGAAAAATCAGCAACGCTTTTTTTTGCCAATTTGGAGAAGATGGGATTACTCGGGAACGGCTCGTAGGATTTTTAGCACGATTCGCTCTAAATGTTCTTTGAGATCTATATTATAAAATGTATGGGGTCTGTATGCGTGCGCGAAAGCCTGTATTTTCCAGGAAAAATCAGCAACGCTTTTTTTGCCAATTTGGAGGAGATGGGATTACTCGGGAACGGCTCGTAGGATTTTTAGCACGAATCGCTCTAAATGTTCTTTGAGGTCTATATTTTAAAATGTATAGGGTCTGTATGCGTGCGAAAGCCTGTATTTTCCAGGAAAAATCAGCAACGCTTTTTTTTGCCAATTTGGAGAAGATGGGATTACTCGGGAACGGCTCGTAGGATTTTTAGCACGATTCGATCTAAATGTTCTTTGAGATCTATATTATAAAATGTATGGGGTCTGTATGCGTGCGAAAGCCTGTATTTTCCAGGAAAAATCAGCAACGCTTTTTTTTGGCCAATTTGGAGAAGATGGGATTACTCGGGAACGTCTCGTAGGATTTTTAGCACGATTCGCTCTAAATGTTCTTTGAGGTCTATATTATAAAATGTACGGGGTCTGTATGCGTGCGAAAGCCTGTATTTTCCAGGAAAAATCAGCAACGCTTTTTTTTTGGCCAATTTGGAGAAGATGAGATTACTCGGAAGCGGCTCGTAGGATTTTTGGCACGATTCGCTCTAAATGTTCTTTGAGGTCTATATTATAAAATGTATGGGGTCTGTATGCGTGCGAAAGCCTGTATTTTCCAGGAAAAATCAGCAACGCTTTTTTTTGCCAATTTGGAGAAGATGGGATTACTCGGGAACGGCTCGTAGGATTTTTAGCACGATTCGCTCTAAATGTTCTTTGAGATCTATATTATAAAATGTATGGGGTCTGTATGCGTGCGCGAAAGCCTGTATTTTCCAAGAAAAATCAGCAACGCTTTTTTTGCCAATTTGGAGAAGATGGGATTACTCGGGAACGGCTCGTAGGATTTTTAGCACGATTCGCTCTAAATGTTCTTTGAGATCTATATTATAAAATGTATGGGGTCTGTATGCGTGCGCGAAAGCCTGTATTTTCCAGGAAAAATCAGCAACGCTTTTTTTGGCCAATTTGGAGAAGATGAGATTACTCGGAAGCGGCTCGTAGGATTTTTGGCACGATTCGCTCTAAATGTTCTTTGAGGTCTATATTATAAAATGTATGGGGTCTGTATGCGTGCGAAAGCCTGTATTTTCCAGGAAAAATCAGCAACGCTTTTTTTTGGCCAATTTGGAGAAGATGGGATTACTCGGGAACGTCTCGTAGGATTTTTAGCACGATTCGCTCTAAATGTTCTTTGAGGTCTATATTATAAAATGTACGGGGTCTGTATGCGTGCGAAAGCCTGTATTTTCCAGGAAAAATCAGCAACGCTTTTTTTTTGGCCAATTTGGAGAAGATGGGATTACTCGGGAACGGCTCGTACAATTTTTAGCACGATTCGCTCTAAATGTTCTTTGAAGTCTATATTATAAAATGTACGGGGTCTGCATGCGTGCGAAAGCCTGTATTTTCCAGGAAAAATCAGCAACGCTTTTTTTTTGGCCAATTTGGAGAAGATAGGATTACTCGGGAACGGCTCGTAGGATTTTTAGCACGATTCGCTCTTAATGTTCTTTGAGGTCTATATTTTAAAATGTGCAACGCTTTTTTTTTGCCAATTTGGAGAAGGTGGGATTACTCGGGAACGGCTCGTAGGATTTTTAGCACGATTAAATGTTCTAAATGTTCTTTGAGGTCTATATTTTTAAATGTACGGGGTCTGTATGCGTGCGAAAGCCTGTATTTTCCAAGAAAAATCAGCAACGCTTTTTTTTGGCCATTTTGGAGAAGATGAGATTACTCGGGAACGGCCCGTAGGATTTTTAGCACGATTCGCTCTAAATGTTCTTTGAGGTCTATATTTTAAAATGTGCAACGCTTTTTTTTGGCCAATTTGGAGAAGATGGGATTACTCGGGAACGGTTCGTAGGATTTTTAAAATGTGCAACGCTTTTTTTTGGCCAATTTGGAGAAGGTGGGATTACTCGGGAACCGCTCGTAGGATTTTTAGCACGATTCGCTCTAAATGTTCTTTGAGGTCTATATTTTAAAATGTGCAACGCTTTTTTTTGCCAATTTGGAGAAGGTGGGATTACTCGGGAACCGCTCGTAGGATTTTTAGCACGATTCGCTCTAAATGTTCTTTGAGGTCTATATTTTAAAATGTATGGGGTCTGTATGCGTGCGAAAGCCCTTATTTTCCAGGAAAAACGAGCAACTCTTTTTTTTTGCCAATTTAGAGAAGATGGGATTACTCGAGAACGGCTCGTAGGAATTTAAGCACGATTCGCTCTAAATGTTCTTTGAGGTCTATATTATAAAATGTATTGGGTCTGTATGCGTGCGAAAGCCTGTATTTTTAAGGAAAAATCAGCAACGCTTCTTTTTTGGCCATTTTGATTGATTGATTGATTGATTAATTGGTTCTCGGGAAAACAGGACACTGCGACCATGAAGATCTATTGTATCCCCTGCCAGGTGCTATAGCACCTCAGCCAGACCTACTTTCCTGAGGAATCTCAAGATTGCCAGTGGTTTTAGCGTTGGCAGTTCCCAGTCCTCCAATAGGTGCTTGCCCAATTGGCTATGTCTTCTGTGGCACAACGATTCACAGGTCTTCAGAACATGCTCTGGAGTTTCATCCTCATAATCACAGACTCTACACAGGCTATTTCTCTCAATGCCAAGTCTGTTGAGGTGTTTTCTCAGTCTACAATGGCCTGTGAGGAAGCCTGTGAGAATCCTTAGATTATTTTTACTCAGGGACATGAGAGCTATGAATCGTTTCTGGTTATACGTTCCAATCATTAGCTTTGCATGCCTTAATCCTGAGAGATTGAACCAGAGGTGATCCCTGGTATTCTTAATCTCCGTCGATGTATCTACGCGGATTTTATCCGGTCCGAGTCCACAAAACGGTTCCGGTCCGACCATGGGTGTACTAGCCCCCTTCCTGGCCAATTCATCCGCCTTTTCGTTTCCTACCACTCCACAATGTTCGGGAACCCAGTGGAGTGTGACCTTATTCATGCTGCTTAGCTGATTTAGCTTTATGCGGCATTCCTAAGTCAACTTAGAGGTGAACTCATGTGAACTAAGCGCTTTAATTGCAGCCTGACTGTCCGAGAAGATGACTATTTCTCTTCCTCTGTAGCCCCTATCGAGATTAAATTGTGCACATCTCTCAATGGCATATATTTCCGACTGAAAGATGGTAGGGGTTTTACCCAAGGACTCATAGTAGCTAATCCTTGGTCCTACGACTCCCACCCCTGAGCCCTCCAGTGTTCTGGATCCATCAGTGTACCACCTCATGGTGCCAAGGGAGCATCGGGGTGGAGTTTCCCCCCATGTCCTTCTGTTAGCCAGAACAGTTTCAAACCTTTTGCCAAAGTCATAAACTTTATTCATCACATCAGAGGGCTGCGCAAGTAGGGGGAATTGTCTTGCAAGGGATGCTCGCTCCCGTTGGCTAATCAGACAGTCCCTTCCTGTGTTTTTCCCCGCGATGCTGATCACTTTTTGTCTGGCTGCGGCCTCTATCACAATCGTCAGAGGTGTGAGTTCAATGAGGACTTCCATAGCCGCCGTAGGGCACGTCCTCATAGCTCCTGTTATACACAGGCATGCTAGCCTCTGCAATTTCTCTAACTTGTCTCTGGTTGTCACTAGCCTAACCCTGTCCGACCAAGCAACAGCACCATAAGTGATGATGGGTCTCAATATCATGGTGTATATCCATCTCAGGATTTTGGGTGTACAACCCCTTGTTTTACCTGCAACGGATCTACAGACCATTAGTGCTTTTGTTGCCTTGTCAACAGTCGCCTCTAAATGCTGTCTCCATAACAGTCTTGAATCTAGTATCACTCCCAGGTACTTGACCTCCGATGACCTACCTATTTGAACATTGTCTACTCGGATGTTTTGCCAGTGCGGAAGTGTCCTCTTTCTGGTGAAGGGAACAATGGTAGTCTTCGCAGGGTTGATGTTCAACCCTACAGAAGTGCACCATTCCTTCACTATCCTTAGTCCGTTCTGTATGATGTCACACAACGTCTCCTCAAACTTCCCCCTTGCAATGAGAACGATGTCATCAGCATATGCTTGGCATTCAATGCCATTGCTCGTTAGCTTGTGCAGGAGTTCGTCAACTACAAGGCTCCACAGGAGTGGAGACAGTACACCACCTTGGGGGCATCCCCTGGTCGTCCTTACTGCAAGATGTTCCTCCCCAATTTTGGTCTCAGCAGTCCTGCTACCAAGCATAGCCCATATCCATCTGGTTATGGTGTTTCCAACTGCTATCCTTCTAAGCGCATCCGTGACGGCAGTGTGCTCTGTATTGTCGAAGGCACCTTCCACATCCAGAAATGCACAGACCGTAACTTCCTTAGCGGCTAGAGAATTCCGTATCGTGTTCGTCAGTTGATACAGCGCAGTGTCCGTTGAACGACCTGCTCTGTATGCATGCTGCCGCGGGTGTAGCGGCTCCCTACATAGGATATTTGATCTTATGTGGTTGTCAATAATTTTCTCCATCAGTTTGAGCATGAAGGAGGTTAAGCTTATGGGTCGAAATGACTTTGGAAGTGTAATATCCCTCCTACCTATCTTAGGTATAAAGATCACTCTTGCCCTGCTCCATACCTGTGGTATATATCCTAGTGCTAAACTACTCCTAGTCAACCTTCTTCCCCTGCTGGAGAAATATAGGGAGGATACCATCCACCCCGGGAGATTTGTACGGCTTAAAGGTGCCAATAGCCCATTCTATGCGCTGCTCAGTGCATAGCTTCCGTGCAACTTTCCAGGATTCCCTGTTTCCTACAAACCCTGCAGATGGTTCTGGTGCTGGCCCTTCTATGCTGTCCAGGAAATGAGTCGAGAGTAGCAACTGCGCCTTCTCTCTTTCATTCCTGGTGTAGGTCCCATCTGCCCTTTTGAGTGTTATTGCCGAATCTACATGGGCTTTAGCCATGATTTTGTGTAATCTGGCCGCTGCCGGAGTAGTTGACATCTTCTCGCAAAAGTTTCTAAAATCATTTCTCTTTGCTCTCCGAATTGCAGAGTTGTAGGCAGTTAGACTATCGGTGTAGGCCCGCCAGTCTCCGGTACGCTTCGCCCTATTAAATAGCTTACGCGTTTTCTTCCGGAGGTCTGACATCTCCCTACTCCACCATTGTGCTTTTTTATTTCCATTAGATGAGCTAAGGGGTTAACTAGATTCATAAGCTCCGATTATTGCCCCATTAACCTTATCTAATAGATGTTCTAGCTCTAGCTGGTGCCTTGGTGCTCTTTTGATGCTATCCTCCAAGTTGACCTTTAGGCAATCCCTATAAAGTTGCCAATCAGTCCTCTTTGGATTTCTAGACGGAAGTGTCGACTCAGTATTTCCCTCTATATCGAACCTTATAATTCTATGATCCGACATTGATGGTTCTCCCGATACCCTCCAGTTCCTGACTACGCCCTTCAAATAAATGCTACCTATAGTCAAATCTAAAACCTCCTCTCTTGCCCTAGTTACAAAAGTGGGTGTGTTCTCCTGATTAAGGATTTCTAGACTACTACTACATATGAATTCTAAGAGAAACTCACCTCTGGTGTTGATGTTACCTGCTGCCCCACATAGTGAGGTGAGAATTAGCATCACACCCAACCAGCAGTGGTAAGCTGTTACTTCTGCAATGCTCCACAAGGCGGTTCAGCTCTGTTGGTGGCACGCCCATATCTCCCGCCAAGTAGGCCGACACGACTACTACGTTCCGATGAGTGCCGCCTATGGTTAATCCTACGATTATCGGCACCATGTCTCGTAACATAAATTCTGATAGTAAAAGATAGTTAATATTCTTCCTAATCAATATACAAGATCTTGGATGATCCGCTCTAAGATCGTATATTACCTTACTGTTACCACAGTATAATCCCTTGATTCTGCCCTGGTGTGTCCATGGTTCTTGGATAAGTGCCATACCCAGGTGGTCCCTGGTGAACATCCGTGCAATTACTGCCGAGGCAGCCTTAGCATGGTGTATGTTCATCTGGGCTATTTTGACACTTATCCCACCCTTAACTCCCCCACTAGCTCTAGGATTACTCATGCTTCTCGAGTAGTTTGGCTTCCTCTTCCACCGAGATCAGCCCCTGGGGGGACAAGACGACAAGGGTGGACAGGGCTCCACACATCTCTGTAGGGGTCGGAGATGTCTCCCTACGACAAGCTACCATAGTCTCTCTCTCAGGAGATGTTTCAATGGCTGCAGGCGCCACAGTTTCTTCTGCTTTACTGGTGGTCGGTCCTTCGCCTACATCCACATTTGTCCCAGCCTTCTGCAGAGACGTTGGTACCTCACCCGTAGTCGTTTTCCCTGCAGGTTTCCGTCCTCCATGTACGGTGATCTTCCCGAACCTATAATGGAGTGTATAGCCATTCTTTGCGATACTATCCCTCGACTTTCCATCGATTACAACAGTTAGTATCTGGCCTGTTCCCTCATCACGGCTTGCCTGTACCTTCCATACCCTGGGGTTTATCCCATGGTTTTGGGCGGTGAGGATAGCCATGGACTTCTTCGGGTCCTGCCCCGCACTCCTCGGGAGCACGGTATAGCATGCCGGGATGTCTTCTCCCATGCATGCCTGAAACTTAGCACCTTTCCAGGCTTTTAGCCTCGGTGCCACCGACCTAAGCCACTCCACCGTCTGTGTGTCAGCACAGTTTATTAGGAGCATGCCCGGTCGGAAATGGATGCTCTCAAATTGGGGTTTGATCTCTCCCCCTCCAGTAGCTCGTCCACTATGGCCTCCTCAAGTTGAGTTAGATCCTCACTTGATAACGAGACCTGTGGGAAGCCCTCGGGGAGGATAGCGACTCTCAACCCTGCAATTTCAGCATAACTAGGTGCCTTAGCACCTCCTGCATGCTCGGATATTGACACATTGTTTCCAATTGTCCTCCTGCGTTTGATGGGGTTTTCTTGAGGTGTAATAGCTTTGCTATTCCTCTTGCCTGTCGGCTCTTGACTTGGAGTGATTTTCCTCTCGTGAGCTTTCCTTCTGGCTTCCTCTGGTGATAAACCCTATGATAGGAAGTGCAGGTACCACCTGACCCCTGCACCACTGAGACCTTTCCTCAGAGGGTCGTCCAACCCTCCAGGTTTACCCCTTTCCGGTAGGACTATACCTCTGAGCTTATTCCGCTTCCCTTGTGTCTCGAGTCCTGTACTCGATGCAGGAGCGGCCGATCCATGCAGTGCTGTTGTCAGCGATCCTAAGGGGGCAAGCCCCTCCTTGCTTATGGTTGGTGTTTCAACCATGGCAGTATTTGTGCTAGGGGGAGGTCCCCCGCGCTTTAACCCTGGACGTGCAGGAGAACTCCTGCGTCCACCGTTCTTCTTTGTAGTTGGTCGTGGAGGTGAGCTCCTGCGACTACTACTGGTACTCGGTCCATCTAGGGAGTCTTGCTCCACTTGATAGGCGAGTGCCGTAGCGGTTAAATTCCCGCTATTGCTAATTTGTTTGTTTATTTGTTTGTTTTTATTTTTGTTTTTCATAAAATTTCTCTTTTTCAGGGTTCTGAGTACCCTCATGCCATAGCCCTGTTAGCATGAGGGGTCCACAGTTACTTCACGAGGCGGACAGGTATCGTGAAGGCTCCGCTAGAATACAGCCTAATTACCCCCGGCTGCAACTCCACCTCCAGCCCGTCTGGCATAGTTGAACCTTCCAGGGAGTGAGTCCCCGCCAGCATGGCCTGTTGGATCCTTGCAACTATAAGCCTTCGTACCACGACAAGGTTACTACTCCGCGAAGGGAAGATGGGATTACTCGGGAACGGCTCGTAGGATTTTTGGCACGATTCGTTCTTTGAGGTCTATATTATAAAATGTATGGGGTCTGTATGCGTGCGAAAGCCTGTATTTTCCAGGAAAAATCAGCAACGCTTTTTTTGCCAATTTGGAGAAGATGGGATTACTCGGGAACGGCTCGTAGGATTTTTAGCACGATTCGCTCTAAATTTTCTTTGAGGTCTATATTATAAAATGTACGGGGTCTGTATGCGTGCGAAAGCCTGTATTTTCCAGGAAAAATCAGCAACGCTTTTTTTTGGCCAATTTGGAGAAGATGGGATTACTCGGGAACGGCTCGTAGGATTTTTAGCACGATTCGCTCTAAATGTTCTTTGAGGTCTATATTATAAAATGTACGGGGTCTGTTTGCTTGCGAAAGCCTGTATTTTCCAGGAAAAATCAGCAACGCTTTTTTTTGGCCAATTTGGAGAAGATGGGATTACTCGGGAACGGCTCGTAGGATTTTTAGCACGATTCGCTCTAAATGTTCTTTGAGGTCTATATTTTAAAATGTATGGGGTCTGTATGCGTGCGAAAGCCTGTATTTTCCAGGAAAAACAAGCAACGCTTTTTTTGGCCAATTTGGAGAAGGTGGGATTACTCGGGAACGGCTCGTAGGATTTTTAGCACGATTCGCTCTAAATGTTCTTTGAGGTCTATATCATAAAATTTATAGGGTCTGTATGCGTGCGAAAGCCTGTATTTTCCAGGAAAAATCAGCAACGCTTTTTTTTGGCCAATTTGGAGAAGATGGGATTACTCGGGAACGGCTCGTAGGATTTTTAGCACGATTCGCTCTAAATGTTCTTTGAGGTCTATATTTTAAAATGTCCAATCTTTTTTTTTCACCAATATGGAGAAGGTGGGATTACTCGGGAACGGCTCGTAGGATTTTTAGCACGATTCGCTCTAAATGTTCTTTGAGGTCTATATTATAAAATGTGTGGGGTCTGTATGCGTGCGAAAGCCTGTATTTTTCAGGAAAAATCAGCAACGCTTTTTTTTGCCAATTTGGAGAAGATGGAATTACTCGGGAACGGCTCGTAGGATTTTTAGCACGATTCGCGCTAAATGTTCTTTGAGGTCTATATTTTAAAATGTATGGGGTCTGTATGCGTGCGAAAGCCTGTATTTTTCAGGAAAAACAAGCAACGCTTTTGTTTGGCCAATTTGGAGAAGGTGGGAATACTCGGGAACTGCTCGTAGGATTTTTAGCACGATTCGCTCTAAATGTTCTTTGAGGTCTATATCATAAAATTTATAGGGTCTGTATGCGTGCGAAAGCCTGTATTTTCCAGGAAAAATCAGCAACGCTTTTTTTTTGGCCAATTTGGAGAAGATGGGATTACTCGGAAACGGCTCGTAGGATTTTTAGCACGATTCGCTCTAATTTTTATTTGAGGTCTATATTTTAAAATGTGCAACGCTTTTTTTTGGCCAATTTGGAGAAGGTGGGATTACTCGGGAACGCCTCGTAGGATTTTTAGCACGATTCGCTCTAAATGTTCTTTGAGGTCTATATTTTAAAATGTACGGGGTCTGTATGCGTGCGAAAGCCTGTATTTTCCAGGAAAAATCAGCAACGCTTTTTTTTGGCCAATTTGGAGAAGGTGGGATTACTCGGGAACGGCTCGTAGGATTTTTAGCACGATTCGCTCTAAGTCCTCTGGCTGCACGCCACATCGAATAATCTGTAGATGGTGTTGCATCGAGTTCTTGCAGAAATTTTTGCAGCGAAGCTGTTTTTTTGTGTTTGTAAAACTTTTCTAACCTGCTTGGTACACTCCTTAATTTTAGCTGAGGCGATCTGTATCGTGGCCATTCTCGTCGAGCTCTCCGTTTTTCGGTCAATAGCCTCTCTATATCTGCACAAAAAATATTGTTAAATCTCGCTTGTTGATTTGGTTGAATTGAAGAAGCATTAAGAGCAGCTTGTTTAGCATGTGCTTCAAACAACCTAATAGAATTTTCTATGTCAGTAGGTGTTCTCAATGGCATATTTTCCGTGCAATGAGCACTCAAATATATTTTTTATTTCATCCAGTTAATACGTGCAGATGTCAGCGGTAAATCACATATTGGTGTTGCAGTTGTGTGTGAGTAAATAGTGATAACAGTAGGCGAATGATCTGAAGACAAATCCAAAGATACTTCTACTTCCATCATTTCGCTGGGCACACCTTTCGAGATTCCAAAGTCGATAACATCAGGAATTTTTTGTCGATCCGTTGGCCAATATGTTGGCTGACCACTTGAAACTACATTCAAACCCATTTTTGAAATTGTGTCAAACAAAACACGACCCTTAGGACTGATTAAACGTGAACCCCAAAAAGTGTGTTTAGCATTGTAGTCGCCAGCTGCTAGAAAATGGGACCCCAGTGTTGTATAAAATGCGGTTTATTGACTCTCTGAAATTAAAAACCTGGGAGGAGAATAAACAGATGATATCACAAGCTTTTGATAAAAATTTTCAATACAGATATTTGTTGCTTGAAGATATTCTTCACAAAGGTCATTTAGCAGGTAGTGTTTTATTCAAGTTTTTATTAGGATTCCAGAGCCACCACAAGCTCTACCTCGAGGATCCTTAGTATCGTAGAAATTATATCCACTAATTTTAAAATAGCTTCGAGACGTCAAATGAGTTTCTGAGATAAGCATAACATCGATTTGTTTATCCAGAAGAAAATATTCTATTTCATTTTTATGTTGGCAGATGCCGTTTGCGTTCCAAAAACAGATTCTTAAGTTCATGGTTTTTTCAATACAGCCTGCAACAAGGTAGACTGCATTTTCAACATTTCCTGCATCATACAGGACATGTTGAGAGTAAATGTATTTACTGTTTGTATTAGGATCTCTATCGAGGCTTCAATACGACTAAAATTATGCCCTGATTCTTCATTAGCAGTTACAGTTTTTTGCGCCGGAGTCTGGTTACTCTTTAAAATATTAGCGTATGAAAATTGAGTATTAGGTTTTTATTGAGTAAGAGTCGTGTTAGACTTTAAAACATTTGAGTATTGATTATGGCTAGACGACGGTTGAGGTAACTGAGGGAAGTGTTGTACTACACTTCTTTAATGAAAACTCCATGTTGTTCCTTTGGTTATTCAGTCTAGACTGTGCTCTCAACATCTTCTTTATTTATTCTTAAGCATACATACAGAAAATGTATCGAGAGTCGATACATACCTTTGAAAAACGATATGCATATCGAGTCACGATATGCAGGGATGGAAATGCCAGTAATGGCACTACACCTCCCTTTTTATAAAAAAAAATGTTTTTAATATAATTTTATTTTATACCTTAATTAATAAATATTATTTAAAAAGTTTTACAATTATGTTATTATATGGAAATTATAATTATTTAGAAATTATCATAATTGTATAGGAGTTATTATCTTATTTAACTAGTTTTAAAGTTTGGAGACACAGGCATTGTCCACCTACCTATGCACCTCCCTTTTTATAAAAAATGTTTTTTATAGATTACAGAATATTACATTTTTCAAAAAATATGTAAACAAAATTTATATATAGAATTTTTTTTTTAAATTTTAAAAGTAGAAAAAAATTTTAAAGCAATATGAATTATGGTTATTTGGTTAAATTAATTTGGTTAAGAGTAATATGCTTAAGATAATTTGATTGAAAGTAATGTAATTAAAAGTAATATGATTTGATTAAAAGTAAGTATCTATATAGTATATTTATCAAGTTTTATTTTAAATAAGCAAATTTAAAGATTTTTTATAAAGTTTTTTTTTTACAAAATTTTACATTTATATGAGCATGTACTCAAGTATTTATGTTTTATATTTTATTTATTTGTTGCGGGTTAGCAATATCTAGATATATATTTCGTTGGTAGCTATACCAATTCATCAGTAGATGTTTTACCCTTTATGTTTAAAAAATTCCAAAGCTCATCTATTTATACAAAAACTCACAAACATATTTTTGTGAATTACAAAGCATAAAAATAGCCTTTAAAAAAAAATTTTTCAAACACACACAACAATAATTTTTCATTATGAATGTGTTCACTTTTCTACACCTATACAATTAGACAACCTCTGGTTGCCATTAAAAGTATTTTATAAGGCAAAAATGAAAAGCAAATCTCCCCGTTACAAAATTTTACATTTATATGAGCATGTACTCAAGTATTTATGTTTTATATTTTACTAGCTGATCCCGGTGTACTTCGCTACCCCCCTCGTTATAAAATAAAATTAAAAGTATTTATATATCCTATTGTGAAAATTTAATGACCATCGGTCCAATAGTTAAGACTATATTAAGATTTTTTATTTT
Organism: Lypha dubia; assembly: GCA_947311025.1. Lineage (NCBI taxonomy): Eukaryota > Metazoa > Arthropoda > Insecta > Diptera > Tachinidae > Lypha > Lypha dubia. Next base: position 13,436,440 of record OX371265.1, on the reverse strand, counting down.
CCTATAAAGGGGCGTGGTCCCACTCACTTTTCTCCTAGTACGTATTCCTAATTATGTCAATACTATATGTACCAAATATCATCGGCGTAGGTCAAAAAATGCCCAAAATATGGCGATTTCAATTTTTGGGTTATATGGGAGCTGCCACGCCACATTTTTGTCCTGATTACTCACATTAGTAACATATGAACTATTGCAATGTTTCAAAACTCTTGCTATCACAATAGTCAAGATATATGATGTTATTCAATTTATGTGGGAGGGGCTACGCCCACTTGAAATATTAAAAGCCTAAAACCATCCTCTATAAATTCCCTTTTGAATGACACCAGTTTGGGTCAAATCGGTTGGATAGTTTCCGAGTCTATAGCGAACATGGGTACAAACATTTTTTGTATTTTATATATATAGATTTATTTGTTGCGGGTTAGCAATATCTAGATATATATTTCGTTGGTAGCTATACCAATTCATCAGAAGATGTTTTACCCTTTATGTTTAAAAAATTCCAAAGCTCATCTATTTATACAAAAACTCACAAACATATTTTTGTGAATTACAAAGCATAAAAATAGCCTTTAAAAAAAAATTTTCAAACACACACAACAATAATTTTTCATTATGAATGTGTTTACTTTTCTACACCTATACAATTAGACAACCGCTGGTTGCCATTAAAAGTATTTTATAAGGCAAAAATGAAAAGCAAATCTCCCCGTTACAAAATTTTACATTTATATGAGCATGTACTCAAGTATTTATGTTTTATATTTTATTTATTTGTTGCGGGTTAGCAATATCTAGATATATATTTCGTTGGTAGCTATACCAATTCATCAGTAGATGTTTTACCCTTTATGTTTAAAAAATTCCAAAGCTCATCTATTTATACAAAAACTCACAAACATATTTTTGTGAATTACAAAGCATAAAAATAGCCTTTAAAAAAAAAAAATTTTCAAACACACACAACAATAATTTTTCATTATGAATGTGTTTACTTTTCTACACCTATACAATTAGACAACCGCTGGTTGCCATTAAAAGTATTTTATATAGCAAAAATGAAAAGCAAATCTCCCCGTTACAAAATTTTACATTTATATGAGCATGTACTCAAGTATTTATGTTTTATATTTTATTTATTTGTTGCGGGTTAGCAATATCTAGATATATATTTCGTTGGTAGCTATACCAATTCATCAGTAGATGTTTTACCCTTTATGTTTAAAAAATTCCAAAGCTCATCTATTTATACAAAAACTCACAAACATATTTTTGTGAATTACTAAGCATAAAAATAGCCTTTAAAAAAAAAAAATTTTCAAACACACACAACAATAATTTTTCATTATGAATGTGTTTACTTTTCTACACCTATACAATTAGACAACCGCTGGTTGCCATTAAAAGTATTTTATAAGGCAAAAATGAAAAGCAAATCTCCCCGTTACAAAATTTTACATTTATATGAGCATGTACTCAAGTATTTATGTTTTATATTTTATTTATTTGTTGCGGGTTAGCAATATCTAGATATATATTTCGTTGGTAGCTATACCAATTCATCAGTAGATGTTTTACCCTTTATGTTTAAAAAATTCCAAAGCTCATCTATTTATACAAAAACTCACAAACATATTTTTGTGAATTACTAAGCATAAAAATAGCCTTTAAAAAAAAAAAATTTTCAAACACACACAACAATAATTTTTCATTATGAATGTGTTTACTTTTCTACACCTATACAATTAGACAACCGCTGGTTGCCATTAAAAGTATTTTATAAGGCAAAAATGAAAAGCAAATCTCCCCGTTACAAAATTTTACATTTATATGAGCATGTACTCAAGTATTTATGTTTTATATTTTATTTATTTGTTGCGGGTTAGCAATATCTAGATATATATTTCGTTGGTAGCTATACCAATTCATCAGTAGATGTTTTACCCTTTATGTTTAAAAAATTCCAAAGCTCATCTATTTATACAAAAACTCACAAACATATTTTTGTAAATTACAAAGCATAAAAATAGCCTTTAAAAAAAAAAATTTTCAAACACACACAACAATAATTTTTCATTATGAATGTGTTTACTTTTCTACACCTATACAATTAGACAACCGCTGGTTGCCATTAAAAGTATTTTATAAGGCAAAAATGAAAAGCAAATCTCCCCGTCACAAAATTTTACATTTATATGAGCATGTACTCAAGTATTTATGTTTTATATTTTATTTATTTGTTGCGGGTTAGCAATATCTAGATATATATTTCGTTGGTAGCTATACCAATTCATCAGTAGATGTTTTACCTTTTATGTTTAAAAAATTCCAAAGCTCATCTATTTATACAAAAACTCACAAACATATTTTTGTGAATTACAAAGCATAAAAATAGCCTTTAAAAAAAAAATATAAAACATAAATACTTGAGTACATGCTCATATAAATGTAAAATTTTGTAACGGGGAGATTTGCTTTTCATTTTTGCCTTATAAAATACCTTTAATGGCAACCAGCGGTTGTCTAATTGTATAGATGTAGAAAAGTAAACACATTCATAATGAAAAATTATTGTTGTGTGTGTTTGAAAATTTTTTTTTTTAAAGGCTATTTTTATGCTTTGTAATTCACAAAAATATGTTTGTGAGTTTTTGTATAAATAGATGAGCTTTGGAATTTTTTAAACATAAAGGGTAAAACATCTACTGATGAATTGGTATAGCTACCAACGAAATATATATCTAGATATTGCTAACCCGCAACAAATAAATAAAATATAAAACATAAATACTTGAGTACATGCTCATATAAATGTAAAATTTTGTAACGGGGAGATTTGCTTTTCATTTTTGCCTTATAAAATACTTTTAATGGCAACCAGCGGTTGTCTAATTGTATAGGTGTAGAAAAGTAAACACATTCATAATGAAAAATTATTGTTGTGTGTGTTTGAAAATTTTTTTTTTTTAAAGGCTATTTTTATGCTTTGTAATTCACAAAAATATGTTTTTTTTTTTTTTTAGTAATTTAAGTAATTGCAAAAAAAGTAATTTATTTTCTATACACTTGAAAATTACTTTTTTGTATGTAGAGAAATTTTTGTTTTGTTTTTAATTGTATATCCAATTAGGATTCCTTCTTAAATTTTGTTTAAGTAAATAGATTTCTGAATTTACTTTAAATTTTTTTTTCATATTGTTGTAAGTAATTATAATAAATTTATTATAATGAAAAACATTTGTATTTTTTTATATTATATGTTTATAATTTTCAATATTTTTCTTTAAATTTCATAACTTTTATATTCCATGAAAAAATAAAAAAAAATTTTGTAAATTCATACAAATTTTGTTTTATTATTGGTTTTTTTTCATAGGTCATGTTTTATTAGACATGTGCTATATATCAGACACTTTGTAACAATTGGGATCAGGGGATAGTGCCAACCAGACACCACCCCTTCAACTGGTGAGTCAATGGCCCACCAGCAACTATATTCTGTAACTCGCTAAAGCTAAATCTCCATCGCTAAAAATGTCTAAAATCGTTTTAGAGAATTTTAGCTATATATTGAATTCTGTAATTCGTATTGCGAAATTAGGCAATGTCATAAAAATTAAATTCGCCGCAATTTTGGCGTTTGCTCTGAGAGCGAACAATGCTCTCTCTCATCGCTAAAATGTTATAAATTTGTATTCTCTAAGCACATTTAAGCAACTTTTCTAGCTAGAAACGCTAAAATTTAAGAAACGATATTTTGAAGATGCTAAAAAGTAATTTAAGCAAAATATTTTTTATATCATTGTTGTTTACCCTTTTTTTTTAGAAAAATAATGTAGGAAACTACAAAAAGGATAAAAAAGGGCAAAAATATATGCTCATTTAGTATTTGGAATAGCATACGCTGCGTTTACACATGAAAGTAATTTCATGAAAGTTCCCTATACGTATTATCAATGAAAGAGAAATAAAAAACAACAGAATTTCATGAAGATTTCTTGAAAGTTTTTATGAAACTGAAATTTTAGTTTTAAAATGTCGTCAAAGGGAAAGCTTAATATATTTCTTCCATTGCTGTTTTTTGTTATTTTTATTTTTCAGAGTTGCCAGTATAATTAACCAAGCCGAGTTTTAGGAAACGCATTAAAACTAAAATTTATTTTTATAATTCTTTTAATATTTTTAAATTATAATTAGAAAAATTGTTTGTTATATATGCTTCAAATGAAACTGTTAGAATTATTTGTTTAAACGCTTAAAACAAGTAGCTTTTGTACCTGCTTTTTAAAACAATCCTGAAATTTTTCATGATTATTTTTACCTGGCAACACACCTTTGGTTATTATCATTTCTTTCAGAAAGTATATTGAAAGTGTCAAAAAATTACTTTCATGAAATTTTCGTTGAAAGCAGAGCTGAAAGTTGACTGAAAGTGACAAATATTTGAATGAGTTTGTGAGGAATTGTGAGTGTATTGCGACTTTCATGAAATTACTTTCATGTGTAAACGCTATGTAAACGCTATGATAAAGAGTTTGCTAATGATAGGTTGAAGTGTTTTAGCTGTTATGAGTAGTTTAATTTAAATAAAACTCAAATACTAAATCTATATATTCAAAAGAAAGTCGTGTTAGTTACTTCGCTTATAACTCAAGAACGGCTGAACCGATTTAGCTGAAAATTGGCAGGGAGGTAGTTTAGAGCCAGGAGAAGGATACTTATGGGCGGGATTCGACAAAGGGGCGTGGTACCTCTCATACAAACCACAAATTAAAAATCTATTATTTCTGCTCCTGATAACGGTATTTAAACAAAATTTGGTATGTCGGTTTGGTGTAAATTTCTTAAGTGCTGCTGCAAATATGGGCGGGATTGGACAAAGGGGCGTGGTACCTCTCATACAAACCACAAATTAAAAATCTATTATTTCTGCTCCTGATAACGGTATTTAAACAAAATTTGGTATGTCGGTTTGGTGTAAACTTCTTAAGTGCTGCTGCAAATATGGGCGGGATTGGACAAAGGGGCGTGGTAGCTCTCATACAAACCACAAATTAAAAATCTATTATTTCTGCTCCTGATAACGGTATTTGAACAAAATTTGGTACGTCGGTTTGGTGTGCATTTTTTAAGTGCTGCTGCAAATATGGGTGGGATTGAACAAAGGGGCGTGGTACCTCTCATACAAACCACAAATTAAAAATCTATTATTTCTGCTCCTGATAACGGTATTTAAACAAAATTTGATATGTCGGTTTGGTGTAAATTTCTTAAGTGCTGCTGCAAATATGAGCGGGATTGGACAAAGGGGCGTGGTACCTCTCATACAAACCACAAATTAAAAATCTATTATTTCTGCTCCTGATAACGGTATTTGAACAAAATTTGGTACGTCGGTTTGGTGTGCATTTTTTAAGTGCTGCTGCAAATATGGGTGGGATTGGACAAAGGGGCGTGGTACCTCTCATACAAACCACAAATTAAAAATCTATTATTTCTGCTCCTGATAACGGTATTTGAACAAAATTTGGTACGTCGGTTTGGTATGCATTTTTTAGTGCTGCTGCAAATATGGGAGGGATTTGACAAAGGGGCGTGGTACCTCTCATACAAACCACAAATTAAAAATCTATTATTTCTGCTGCTGATAACGGTATTTGAACAAAATTTGGTATGTCGGTTTGGTGTAAATTTCTTAAGTGCTGCTGCAAATATGGGCGGGATTGGACAAAGGGGCGTGGTACCTCTCATACAAACCACAAATTTAAAATCTATTATTTCTGCTCCTGATAACGGTATTTAAACAAAATTTGGTATGTCGGTTTGGTGTAAATTTCTTAAGTGCTGCTGCAAATATGGGCGGGATTGGACAAAGGGGCGTGGTACCTCTCATACAAACCACAAATTAAAAATCTATTATTTCTGCTCCTGATAACGGTATTTGAACAAAATTTGGTACGTCGGTTTGGTATGCATTTTTTAGTGCTGCTGCAAATATGGGAGGGATTTGACAAAGGGGCGTGGTACCTCTCATACAAACCACAAATTAAAAATCTATTATTTCTGCTGCTGATAACGGTATTTGAACAAAATTTGGTATGTCGGTTTGGTGTAAATTTCTTAAGTGCTGCTGCAAATATGGGCTGGATTGGACAAAGGGGCGTGGTACCTCTCATACAAACCACAAATTAAAAATCTATTATTTCTGCTCCTGATAACGGTATTTGAACAAAATTTGGTACGTCGGTTTGGTATGCATTTTTTAGTGCTGCTGCAAATATGGGAGGGATTTGACAAAAGGGCGTGGTACCTCTCATACAAACCACAAATTAAAAATCTATTATTTCTGCTCCTGATAACGGTATTTGAACAAAATTTGGTATGTCGGTTTGGTATGCATTTTTTAGTGCTGCTGCAAATATGGGAGGGATTTGACAAAGGGGCGTGGTACCTCTCATACAAACCACAAATTAAAAATCTATTATTTCTGCTCCTGATAACGGTATTTAAACAAAATTTGGTATGTCGGTTTGGTGTAAATTTCTTAAGTGCTGCTGCAAATATGGGCGGGATTGGACAAAGGGGCGTGGTACCTCTCATACTAACCACAAATTTAAAATCTATTATTTCTGCTCCTGATAACGGTATTTGAACAAAATTTGGTACGTCGGTTTGGTGTGCATTTTTTAAGTGCTGCTGCAAATATGGGTGGGATTGGACAAAGGGGTGTGGTACCTCTCATACAAACCACAAATTAAAAATCTATTATTTCTGCTCCTGATAACGGTATTTGAACAAAATTTGGTACGTCGGTTTGGTGTGCATTTTTTTAGTGCTGCTGCAAATATGGGAGCGATTTGAGAAAGGGGCGTGGTACCTCTCATACAAACCACAAATTAAAAATCTATTATTTCTGCTCCTGATAACGGTATTTGAACAAAATTTGGTACGTCGGTTTGGTGTGCATTTTTTTAGTTCTGCTGCAAATATGGGCGGGATTGGACAAAGGGGCGTGGTACCTCTCTTACAAACCACAAATTAAAAATCTATTATTTCTGCTCCTGATAACGGTATTTAAACAAAATTTGGTATGTCGGTTTGGTGTAAATTTCTTAAGTGCTGCTGCAAATATGGGCGGGATTGGACAAAGGGGCGTGGTACCTCTCATACAAACCAAAAATTAAAAATCTATTATTTCTACTCCTGATAACGGTATTTAAACAAAATTTGGTAAGTCGGTTTGGTATGCATTTTGTTAGTGCTGCTGCAAATATGGGAGGGATTTGACAAAGGGGCGTGGTACCTCTCATACAAACCACAAATTAAAAATCTATTATTTCTGCTCCTGATAACGGTATTTGAACAAAATTTGGTACGTCGGTTTGGTGTGCATTTTTTAAGTGCTGGTGCAAATATGAACGGGGTTGGACAAAGGGGTGTGGTACCTCTCATACAAACCACAAATTAAAAATCTATTATTTCTGCTCCTGATAACGGTATTTGAACAAAATTTGGTAAGTCGGTTTGGTATGCATTTTTTTAGTGCTGCTGCAAATATGGGAGGGATTTGACAAAGGGGCGTGGTACCTCTCATACAAACCACAAATTAAAAATCTATTATTTCTGCTCCTGATAACGGTATTTGAACAAAATTTGGTACGTCGGTTTGGTGTGCATTTTTTTAGTTCTGTTGCAAATATGGGCGGGATTGGACAAAGGGGCGTGGTACCTCTCATACAAACCACAAATTAAAAATCTATTATTTCTGCTCCTGATAACGGTATTTAAACAAAATTTGGTATGTCAGTTTGGTGTAAATTTTTTAAGTGCTGCTGGCAATATGGGCGGGATTGGACAAAGGGGCGTGGTACCTCTCATACAAACCAAAAATTAAAAATCTATTATTTCTGCTCCTGATAACGGTATCTGAACAAAATTTGGTATGTCGGTTTGGTGTAAATTTCTTAAGTGCTGCTGCAAATATGGGCGGGATTGGACAAAGGGGCGTGATACCTCTCATACAAACCACAAATTAAAAATCTATTATTTCTGCTCCTGATAACGGTATTTAAACAAAATTTGGTATGTCGGTTTGGTGTAAACTTCTTAAGTGCTGCTGCAAATATGGGCGGAATTTGACAAAGGGGCGTGGTACCTCTCATACAAACCACAAATTAAAAATCTATTATTTCTGCTCCTGATAACGGTATTTGAACAAAATTTGGTATGTCGGTTTGGTGTAAATTTCTTAAGTGCTGCTGCAAATATGGGCGGGATTGGACAAAGGGGCGTGATACCTCTCATACAAACCACAAATTAAAAATCTATTATTTCTGCTCCTGATAACGGTATTTGAACAAAATTTAGTATGTCGGTTTGGTGTAAATTTCTTAAGTGCTGCTGCAAATATGGGCGGGATTGGACAAAGGGGCGTGATACCTCTCATACAAACCACAAATTAAAAATCTATTATTTCTGCTCCTGATAACGGTATTTGAACAAAACTTGGTATGTCGGTTTGGTGTAAATTTCTTAAGTGCTGCTGCAAATATGGGCGGGATTGGACAAAGGGGCGTGATACCTCTCATACAAACCACAAATTAAAAATCTATTATTTCTGCTCCTGATAACGGTATTTGAACAAAATTTGGTATGTCGGTTTGGTGTAAATTTCTTAAGTGCTGCTGCAAATATGGGCGGAATTGGACAAAGGGGCGTGGTACCTCTCATACAAACCACAAATTAAAAATCTATTATTTCTGCTCCTGATAACGGTATTTGAACAAAATTTGGTATGTCGGTTTGGTGTAAATTTTTTAAGTGCTGCTGCAAATATGGGCGGGATTGGACAAAGGGGCGTGGTACCTTTCATACAAACCACAAATTAAAAATCTATTATTTCTGCTCCTGATAACGGTATTTAAACAAAATTTGGTATGTCGGTTTGGTGTAAATTTCTTAAGTGCTGCTGTAAATATGGGCGGGATTGGACAAAGGGGCGTGGTACCTCTCATACAAACCACAAATTAAAAATCTATTATTTCTGCTCCTGATAACGGTATTTTAACAAAATTTGGTACGTCGGTTTGGTGTACATTTTTTAAGTGCTGCTGCAAATATGGGTGGGATTGGACAAAGGGGTGTGGTACCTCTCATACAAACCACAAATTAAAAATCTATTATTTCTGCTCCTGATAACGGTATTTGAACAAAATTTGGTACGTCGGTTTGGTATGCATTTTTTAGTGCTGCTGCAAATATGGGAGGGATTTGACAAAGGGGCGTGGTACCTCTCATACAAACCACAAATTAAAAATCTATTATTTCTGCTCCTGATAACGGTATTTGAACAAAATTTGGTACGTCGGTTTGGTATGCATTTTTTAGTGCTGCTGCAAATATGGGCGGGATTGGACAAAGGGGCGTGGTACCTCTCATACAAACCACAAATTTAAAATCTATTATTTCTGCTCCTGATAACGGTATTTGAACAAAATTTGGTATGTCGGTTTGGTGTAAATTTCTTAAGTGCTGCTGCAAATATGGGCGGGATTGGACAAAGGGGCGTGGTACCTTTCATACAAACCACAAATTAAAAATCTATTATTTCTGCTCCTGATAACAGTATTTAAACAAAATTTGGTATGTCGGTTTGGTGTAAATTTCTTAAGTGCTGCTGTAAATATGGGCGGGATTGGACAAAGGGGCGTGGTACCTCTCATACAAACCACAAATTAAAAATCTATTATTTCTGCTCCTGATAACGGTATTTTAACAAAATTTGGTACGTCGGTTTGGTGTACATTTTTTAAGTGCTGCTGCAAATATGGGTGGGATTGGACAAAGGGGTGTGGTACCTCTCATACAAACCACAAATTAAAAATCTATTATTTTTGCTCCTGATAACGGTATTTGAACAAAATTTGGTACGTCGGTTTGGTGTGCATTTTTTTAGTGCTGCTGCAAATATGGGCGGGATTGGACAAAGAGGCGTGGCACCACCCATATAACCCAAAAATTTAAATCGCCATATTTTGGGCATTTTTTGACCTACGTCGATGATATTTGGTACATATGGTATTGCCATAATTTGGAATACGTACCGGGAGAAAAGTGGATGGGACCACGCTCCTTTTTATTAAAATTAAAAATCGTAATATAGTCTTAACTACTGGACCGATCGTCACAATAGGATATATAAATACTTTTAATTTTATTTTATAACGAGGGGGGTAGCGAAGTACACCGGGATCAGCTATTTTTATATAAAAATGTATTTTATAAAAAAAAAGATTTTTACAATATTACAAAATTAATCAAAACTCTATACACAAATTTTAAATTTATTATGATCAAAAATATTTTTGTACAAATAAATACTTTCAAATAAATATGCCACAGAACCGCCAGCCATAGCTGCCAGATTTTTTTAGGTAATATCGTCATATTTTTGGGCAAAAATCGTCATTATCGTCAATATAGCTCATTGAAATCGTCATAAAAACGTCAAATGAAAAAACCGCTTTTTTTACTATCAAAACATATTTTTATTCTTCTATTTTTTTACCTTATTTGATTTTATATTTATCTATTTTTTAAGGATTTAGGTCACTATTTTTTTATAAAAAACTTTAATAATGTTTATTAATGTTTATATTAATATTAATGTTTATATTATTATCAACACTTAATTCATTTCATCCTGACATTCAATTTACAATTGAGAAGGAATATGATTTCAGACTTCCATATCTAGATACAGTAGTAATAAGACAAAATAATAATTTATTTACAGATTGGTATCAGAAGCCAACATCCTCAGGAAGAATAATTAACTTTTTTTCTAAGCATCCAAAGAAAATGATTATTAATACAGCTAAAAATCTTATTGATAAAATATTATCAGTAAGTGATAGTGTTTTTCATAAGAAAAACGAAAGGATAATTATGAATATTTTAAATGAGAATAGTTTTCCTAATCACCTATCTTGTAAATTAGTAAGGCAATACAGATATATAAAAAGAAGTTCAAATGTTTCTTTTGAACCTAAAATTTATAAATCTTTAATATATGTACCTGGAATGTCGGAAAGATTACAAAGATCTAAAATTTATGATAACAATAAATATAGTATAGTACATAGAATGAATGATACAGTAGGAAAATTATTTAGTAAAATACAGACTCTAGATAAATCTAATTTAGTTTACCAGATACCTTGTAATGGTAATGTTATAGAAAATTGTAATAAGATATATGTAGGTACAACTAAGAATAAATTAAAAACTAGAATGGCTGGTCATAGATCAGATCAAAAGTATAGAAATATTTCTTCACAAAAAACAGCATTAGTTTCACATTGTTTTAATTCTAATCATAACCCTGATTTCAATAATGTAAAAGTTTTGAACATAGAAAATAACTATAAACGTAGATTTATGTTAGATATGTTACAAATTATTAATGTTCCAACACATAAGAGAATTAATTTTAAGGCAGATACAGATTCTGTTGCTCATGCTTATAGGTATTTATTATATAAAAACGGAAACCGGAATTGAATTTATATTACTTATAAGAATAATATTTTTTTATGATTATGTACATAAGTAGTTTTTAAAGTTGTTAATTTTTTTAAAAAATTTTAATTTTGACAAATATTGTTTGTTTTTTCAATTTGTTAAATGTTATTATAATAATTTTACACCAAAATTTGTATATCCCTGAAGAAGCCACACAAGGAAGTGGCGAAATATTGGAAATATAATAAACATTATTAAAGTTTTTTATAAAAAAATAGTGACCTAAATCCTTAAAAAATAGATAAATATAAAAACATATTTTTGTTAGAGGCAAAACATAACAAAACTCTTAAATCAACAAATCTTAATAAAAACAGCATTATTTAAAATACAGAGATCAAATACTTCACTTAGAATTCACAATAAAATCACATGTAAATAGATTGCATGTTTTTCAATACTTTGAAATAAATTTATACATTGTATGGAAAAAAATAAAAATATTCAAATCCTTTAGTTATTTTTTTCAATTTAGTAAAATATGCATTTTAAATTTCATTTTTGGAAACACTTTTTCTAAAAATGTATAAAAGCTACAATAAAATTTATACAATAATTCAGGTACAACTGTCAGATCATAGCAGGTACATTTGTTTAGATTTAAATAATCTTTTGAATATAATATTACGTTTACCTGACTAAATATTCTTTTCATATTTGCTGAATAATGTGGTAAAACTAGGATTTTTGTAATAAATTTAGTCAAAATCGGAAACAAAAGACTAGAATCCCTCGTTTGCATCTCTGATAGTTTTTTCCAAAAATCCAATAGTTTTATGTTTTTATCAGGACAATAATTTCAATTGTATCAACTCTGTTTCTAGTTTTTGGTTTTTACTTTCTTCAACAAAATAGGAAAATTATTTTATAATTTCAGAAAACCAACTTTTTTTTCTTCATTTATAATATTAAATGGATTAATTTGGCCAAGAGCTTTATATATATTTTCAAAATCAAAGCTTGATAATATCTGATCACAAAGCTCTATATAAAAATTAACACAATTATTACTACTATCATATTTTTCTTTTGCATTTATTTGTGATTCTTCCAATACGTCTTTGGCAAATATTCCTAAATAAATGTCTTCAAAATTTAAAAAATAGTTTTTGTTTTTATAATCAGTTAAATAAAAGTTTTCGGTTTTAGGCAAACTAGTTTTTAAAAAAGTTTCTCATTACAATTTCAGCAGTTCAAGGTTGCTCTAATAGTGCAAATATATGTTGCAAACTTGAATTATTTAAAATCGTCAAAATTAGGGTAAAAATCGTCCCATCGTCACTATGTCATTTTTAGGACCCAAAATCGTCAAAATGACGATAAATCGTCAAATCTGGCAGCTATGCCGCCAGCTAATACCACATAGAAAAAATTTCAATCGTTTACTGAAATTATTTCTTAACAGTGATGCCATCTCTTATAAATGTTCCCATAACTTTCGAACGTAATGCTTTCTTGAGAAATTACTACGCAAAAATCATGCGCTTTACAATTTTCAAAATGCATGTGCTGCAAAAAAAAAACAATAAGTTTTGACTAGAACTTTGTGAAATAGCTTTAAAAAATAGACGTTTTAAAACATATTTAAAATTTTTTTTTGACAAAAACACAATCATTGTTACGGAGTATAAATTATAATGTAAGGTAACACTAATATAAAATGCCAAATATACACGCATATATATTTGTCTCTTTTCTCTATTATATTATCAAATAAGAAAGAAAGGAATGATCTAATGATAGCAAATTAGCTAAGGCGAAAAGAGTAAATTTTAGCTAAGCGATTAGAGTTACAGAATACCTTTTTAGCAAAATCGCTAAAATTTTCGCCCTAAAAATTTTACCGATCGAGATTTAGCTTTAGCTACGAGAATTACAGAATATAGCTGCAGGAAGCGCCTTCACCCAATTGTTTATTTAGTGCTGTATTTTATTTTGTTTTTATTCTTAAAGGTTTTATGAAAGTTTTAATTTTATGCAATTCAATTAATTTTGTTTGTTTACCAGATACCTTGTAATGGTAATGTTATAGAAAATTGTAATAAGATATATGTAGGTACAACTAAGAATAAATTAAAAACTAGAATGGCTGGTCATAGATCAGATCAAAAGTATAGAAATATTTCTTCACAAAAAACAGCATTAGTTTCACATTGTTTTAATTCTAATCATAACCCTGATTTCAATAATGTAAAAGTTTTGAACATAGAAAATAACTATAAACGTAGATTTATGTTAGATATGTTACAAATTATTAATGTTCCAACACATAAGAGAATTAATTTTAAGGCAGATACAGATTCTGTTGCTCATGCTTATAGGTATTTATTATATAAAAACGGAAACCGGAATTGAATTTATATTACTTATAAGAATAATATTTTTTTATGATTATGTACATAAGTAGTTTTTAAAGTTGTTAATTTTTTTAAAAAATTTTAATTTTGACAAATATTGTTTGTTTTTTCAATTTGTTAAATGTTATTATAATAATTTTACACCAAAATTTGTATATCCCTGAAGAAGCCACACAAGGAAGTGGCGAAATATTGGAAATATAATAAACATTATTAAAGTTTTTTATAAAAAAATAGTGACCTAAATCCTTAAAAAATAGATAAATATAAAAACATATTTTTGTTAGAGGCAAAACATAACAAAACTCTTAAATCAACAAATCTTAATAAAAACAGCATTATTTAAAATACAGAGATCAAATACTTCACTTAGAATTCACAATAAAATCACATGTAAATAGATTGCATGTTTTTCAATACTTTGAAATAAATTTATACATTGTATGGAAAAAAATAAAAATATTCAAATCCTTTAGTTATTTTTTTCAATTTAGTAAAATATGCATTTTAAATTTCATTTTTGGAAACACTTTTTCTAAAAATGTATAAAAGCTACAATAAAATTTATACAATAATTCAGGTACAACTGTCAGATCATAGCAGGTACATTTGTTTAGATTTAAATAATCTTTTGAATATAATATTACGTTTACCTGACTAAATATTCTTTTCATATTTGCTGAATAATGTGGTAAAACTAGGATTTTTGTAATAAATTTAGTCAAAATCGGAAACAAAAGACTAGAATCCCTCGTTTGCATCTCTGATAGTTTTTTCCAAAAATCCAATAGTTTTATGTTTTTATCAGGACAATAATTTCAATTGTATGAACTCTGTTTCTAGCTTTTGGTTTTTACTTTCTTCAACAAAATAGGAAAATTATTTTATAATTTCAGAAAACCAACTTTTTTTTCTTCATTTATAATATTAAATGGATTAATTTGGCCAAGAGCTTTATATATATTTTCAAAATCAAAGCTTGATAATATCTGATCACAAAGCTCTATATAAAAATTAACACAATTATTACTACTATCATATTTTTCTTTTGCATTTATTTGTGATTCTTCCAATACGTCTTTGGCAAATATTCCTAAATAAATGTCTTCAAAATTTAAAAAATAGTTTTTGTTTTTATAATCAGTTAAATAAAAGTTTTCGGTTTTAGGCAAACTAGTTTTTAAAAAAGTTTCTCATTACAATTTCAGCAGTTCAAGGTTGCTCTAATAGTGCAAATATATGTTGCAAACTTGAATTATTTAAAATCGTCAAAATTAGGGTAAAAATCGTCCCATCGTCACTATGTCATTTTTAGGACCCAAAATCGTCAAAATGACGATAAATCGTCAAATCTGGCAGCTATGCCGCCAGCTAATACCACATAGAAAAAATTTCAATCGTTTACTGAAATTATTTCTTAACAGTGATGCCATCTCTTATAAATGTTCCCATAACTTTCGAACGTAATGCTTTCTTGAGAAATTACTACGCAAAAATCATGCGCTTTACAATTTTCAAAATGCATGTGCTGCAAAAAAAAAACAATAAGTTTTGACTAGAACTTTGTGAAATAGCTTTAAAAAATAGACGTTTTAAAACATATTTAAAATTTTTTTTTGACAAAAACACAATCATTGTTACGGAGTATAAATTATAATGTAAGGTAACACTAATATAAAATGCCAAATATACACGCATATATATTTGTCTCTTTTCTCTATTATATTATCAAATAAGAAAGAAAGGAATGATCTAATGATAGCAAATTAGCTAAGGCGAAAAGAGTAAATTTTAGCTAAGCGATTAGAGTTACAGAATACCTTTTTAGCAAAATCGCTAAAATTTTCGCCCTAAAAATTTTAGCGATCGAGATTTAGCTTTAGCTACGAGAATTACAGAATATAGCTGCAGGAAGCGCCTTCACCCAATTGTTTATTTAGTGCTGTATTTTATTTTGTTTTTATTCTTAAAGGTTTTATGAAAGTTTTAATTTTATGCAATTCAATTAATTTTGTTTGTTACTAATTTTTCATGTTTTATTTCCTTATACGATTTTTATGGACGGTTTTTATTTTTTTTGTTACATTATTTTGAATTTTAACATTAGTGCCTTTGATTTCTTTTACAGTATAAGGCCCGTCATATATGCTATTGTGTTTATCATAAGGTTCTTTTTGCAAATATACAACATCATTTAATTCCAACAATATGGGTTTTGAAAATTTATCAAAGTACACTTTACTTCTCTCTTTATGTTTATCAATCAGTTGTTTTGCAAGAATGTTCGTTTTTTGTAACCTATATTTAATTTCCTTACTGTAATTATCCAGGTTGTATAGCGGATCTAAGGCCTTACTTTCTTCGTTAGGTAATACTGCTTTTCTTCCAAAAAACCAATTCGAACGGAGTAAATTTGTTATCAAACACAGTGTTCGACGAAGTATTATGATAAAATGTGAAATATCTTAAGTAGGTATCCCAATCGGAAATATTTTCTTTAAGATATGCCCGAATATACTCGTTAAAAACGCGATGGTTACGTTCCACTGTGCCTAGAGTCTGATGGTGGTAACTAGTAGAAAACTTTATGTCTATTTTTAAAAACTTACACAATTCAGAAAATAATTCATTTTTGAATTCCGTGCCAAGGTCTGATTTAATTGTGTTCATTTTGCCGTAAATTAATATAAAGCTTTCAAAAATAGCACGAGCCACTGTTTGTGCTGATTTGTCCGGTATAGCTATAGTGACTAAATACTTTGAAAAATCGCACATTAACGTGAGAGCGTATTTGTTGCCGTAATTAGACTGGGGTAATGGTCCTATTGTATCTATAACTATTATGTCAAACGCTTTAGTTGGTGTAGGGGTTAAAACAAGTTGTTCCGTATTTGATGGTCTGACCTTATTAACGTTGCATTCTGCACAATTCCTTACAAATTTCGCTATATCTATTGTCATTTTCTTCCAGTAATATTTTGTTCTTAGCTTGGCATACAGTTTCTTTTGTCCACAGTGTCCTCCTAAAATGGGATCTTTATGATAGATTTCCATAAGATTAATTTTCTCTTTCTCGTCAGTTATTATGTCTATGGATTCAGTAAGAATTATGTCTAAGATTTTTAATGTTTTATTACCCTGATCCTTTAGATCCTGTATGGTAAAAATTTTGAAAAATAAATCGTTTTTTTGTAACTCTGCATGGTAAATTCCGAGTTTGTTGGTTTCATTTTCTAACCTCGAAAGCAGGAAGCCTAAGCTTGGTGTTTCGTTAACAAATTCGAAGTCCACACACAACAGTTTTTTAAATCTTTTATATGCATATATGCTAAATTTTATAATATTGTCATCATATCTATGGATTACTGTCTTAAATTTTGCTATTTTCTTACTGAAATCATGCGAAAATTTATCATAAATTTTCAAATTTAAATTTTTATTAACGTTTAAAGGATTTTCAGTGCTATTATTGTTGTCACATTGTCGTCTAGCCATTGCGCGAGTCCTTACTGCAAAAACTGTCTTATTATTCTTTAACTCTTCCATTGAAATCCTAGATATTGTATTTTCTTTTAATATATTCTACGGTAAAATTGTATTCCGAAAGCTCTAAACGAATTCGGGTTAATTTAGACAAGGGGTCTTTAAGATTAAAATGATAGACTAAGGGTCTATGGTCTGAACGTACGGTAAAATGAGTACCATATATATATGGTCGGAATTAACATATTGCAAAATGGATCGCTAAAAGCTCGAGTTCTATTACAGGTTTCTTCTGTTCTGAATGCGAGAATGATTTTGAAGCAAAGTATATAGGCAAATCGTTGCCTTCAAAATTCTGACTGAGAATTGCGCACAGCCAAATTTTGATGCATCAACCGTGATGAGAAATGGCTTTGCAAAATCTGGGTATTGTAGTATTTGCGGTGATATTAAACAGGATTTTAAGATTTCAAAGGCTTTTTGACAATTGTCATTCCAACAAAATTGAATATTTTTTCTTGTTAATTGGTTTAAAGGAGCTGCCAAGGTAGCAAAGTTCGAAATGAAACGTCTATAGTAATTGGCAAATGCCACGAAACGTCGAACAGAATCCTTATCGCTTGGTGTTGGATAATTTTCTATGGCTTTAATCTTATTATTGTCTGGCAAAAGTCCTTTAGCAGTACACCGTTGACCAAGAAATCTTACTTCTGGTCGAAAAAAATTGCATTTATAAGGATTTATCCTTAGATTATGACTCCGTAGTGTTTCGAAAACATCTTTTAAATTGTCTAAATGATGTTTTGTTCCGCAACCAATAATAATTATGTCGTCTATATATAAGAACGCTTGGTTGGGCGCAAGCCCAGAAAACGCAATTGCCATCATTCTAGAGAATGAATTTGGTGCTACATTAAGACCAAATGGTAACACTTTCCAACGAAAGGAGCCCTTGTCAGTGCTAAATGCGGTGACATCTCGCGAATCTGGGTGCAGAGGAACCTGATGGAATCCTGAAAATAAATCTATTATAGAAAAATGTTTTGCTCTACCTAGATTATCCAATATGTCATCTATCCGTGGTAAAGGGAATTTATCCGCAACCAATTTTTTGTTAACGGCGCGATAATCCACGCACATTCGGTATGATTTTGTATCGTCTGAGCTTTTCTTGGGAACGAAAATTAGAGGACTATTAAAATTTGATGTGCAGGGTTCAATTAGTTCGTTCTTGAGTAGATGGTCTACTTGTCTACTTATTTCTTGTTTTTGGCTGTGTGGCAGTCTGTAATTCCGAGTATACACTGGTGAAGAATCATTCAATCTAAGTTTCTGTTCGTAAAAATTGTTTGTTGTCATTTTGTCATCATCTAATGAGAAAATGTCTGCGTATTGTTTACAAATTGGCATTAATTTATTTTCAATATCTGTTGGCATTTGATTTTTTAAAATGGTTCTCAATTTTTCTATACGTTCATTACTAACCTTGTTATCATTTATCGAGTAAACGTAAAAATTACTAAGTGTTTCTCTTTTTATATTGTCATTTCTGATACATTTGTATTCATCGGTGGTATTAACTAAACGCAAAATAGGATTATTTGAGTCGATCATAGTTTTACTAATAAAAACGCCATCACAAATTTCATAAGAATCAATAAACATTGGTTCTGTTACATTCCGCAAGTTAAATATCCGAAAAACTTCACACCGTGGTGGAATAAAACAGGTAGAGTTTCCTATACCTTGTAAAATAGGTAACTTTGCTGTATTATTTCTAACGCTTAAAGTTATGATGAAATTTTTATAATCAATGGTACATCCCTTTTCTTTGAGGAAATCCTTTCCTAAAATTCCATTTACTGGAATATTGAAATTATCGTCAACAACGTGCAAAATTTGTGGAAGTTGTTGATTTTAAATTATCAGATTTGTGCAAATTGTTCCCAGTGTTAATATTGGGTCATTGGTTATACCAGTTATGCTAATTATTTCGTTTTTATTTACAAATGTATCGAAAGTTACGCATGAATTCTTAATTAAGGATATGTCGGCTTGAGTATCAACAAGGAATGTAAAGACTTGGTTTGTGTTACTACAGTTTAATCTGATAAAATCGGCATAATTTAGATTTAGACTATATATTGACTTTGGCTTTGTTTCTATTGTTCTTCTTCTATTTCCCTCAACGCCGCTTGTTGAGGGACTTCCGCGTTTAAAGACCTGACGTAAACCCTTGGCTGTACAGTCCGATTGAAATTATTTTGGTTATTGCCACGATAATTATAATTGTTTTGGTTATGCCTTGTGTTAAAATTTTGATTGTTACTTTGATACCCTCTATTATGAAATCGACCTCTACTGTTACCTCGAAAAGAATTATTATTAGGAAAGCGTCGGAAACTATTGCTTTGCTGAAAACTGTTATTTCTAGTTCTACTATTGTTCTGAACTGCGAACACTTGCTTCTCTTTTGTTTCATTCGTTTGTTCAATTACTAATTTGGCCACTACTTCCTTCGGGTCTGAAAAAACCGAGGATGCCAAAATAGACTTCACTAGATCCGATCTTGCATTGAGACGACAGGTAGCAACGGTTTGCTCTATTGCCATTTCTTGTGCTTTATTTTTAGTTGTACCTTCGAATACTAGTGAGCGATGTAGTGCATCAGCTAGTTCCTCTAACTCTTTAGAGAATTCCGTGTAATTACCGTTTCTGACACTGAGCGCAGCTATTTTGCCAGCTATTACTTTTGAATTGTCCGGCTTGATTTTACTTTTTAGAGCAGTTTTGATATCTTCCACTGTATCAATATTATCTGGCAATACCTCTCGGGCCTTCGCTTCTAGTTTCGACTTGATAAAATTAATAAAAGTCGTTTCTAAATTTGGTTCTGTTAGATCTTTAATTAAATCGATTTTATCCAAAAATGACTGTAATGTTAACGGACTACCATTATAATTTTCTCTAATTATCGACGCACACATCGTAATGTAATTTCTTTTCTGTTCTATTGTAGCCATTTTGCTTGTATTTGATTGAAAATTTTCAAGAATAATATCCGACTTAGATTCTAGCAGAACGCCCTTTCCGACACGTGTAAAATAATTTTCGTTTGGGTTGTCTAAATTAAACTTAGGGATTTTTGTTTCGTAATTTAGTCTTGCGAAACACTTTTCTAGTAGCTTTCTACAACAATCAGCTTGAACTAAAGTTTTAATTTTATCCGACTCTGATAAATAAATAAAACTTGTCTCGGTATACTCTAATATTGAATTATAACTTGAAGTTAAAAGGTGAATATATTCGTTAATTTTCGAAATGTTTGTAGAAATTGGTCTATTTTGCAATATACGTTTTTGAACGCGTTTAAATTCTGCAATTAGTGTCTTATTGTGCAACTTGGACATCTATTAGATGTTGTTATGTTCGCTGGGATGTCTCACTTACTAACTTTTTCCTTTTCAGAGCCAAAACCGAACATTCTTGCAATTATAAAATTGTAAAAAAACAATTTGAATGAACTGACATACATGTACATATGTATGTTTGTTTACATTTAGTTTTGTTTATGTACATATATCCATATATATGTTCATGAATGTTTGTTTATATATATATTTATCTTCATACATACACACATATGTATGTAGTTTATTTGATTGTATGTATGTTTTTATTGTACTGTTTTTTGTTTGTTTTGGATTACTTGTATTCTTTTTCTTGAAAAATCATTTTTATAGTTTGCTTTGAATTTTTCTTATATATATTTTTTTTATAATTACATACATGTGTACATCTCCTTCCCAACTCTTATTATACGTAAATATGTACATCTTTCAATATAAAGAATGCAAGTTTTTTTTTTCATTTCAAGTTTTTATTGTTTTTATTTCTAAAATTTTTTTTATATATTTTTTTTTTGTGTATGATGTTGTGTATTTTAGTTTGTTTTGGTGTATGTTTGTATGTATTTGATTGTGTTGGAGTGTACCTAAATGTGTAAAAGTATGTACATATATAAATATGTATATGCATAAAGTTTTAATAAAAAATAATGTATGTGTATGTATAATATATATGTTTGTATAAAATTTTTTTTTTATATATTTACAATATCAGTACCCCTGGTGCTGCTTGTTGCTAGGCTGTTGTTGTTTTCCGTATTGTTGTTGTTGTTGGCGTTGTGACGTATTGGCTTCTTTTGAATTGGTTGCCGTTGTTGCTATTGTTGTTATGTTTGATGATATACATACATATGTATGTTATTTTCGGCTGTGTATATATGTAAACAGTGGCATTTCACCTCTAATATAACAACTCGGTCTTACTCTTGGTGAAATATGGTGAACAAGAGGATAAGAATAAAGGGAATAGAAGTAGTCAGTCGTAAAGGAGAAGTCGTGCGTGAGAGTTGCCTAAAGTTGAATCGATAAAGTTTTATTTTTTCTTACGTTTATAAAAAAAAGTTGAGCATTTTGCTAAATTCCAGTAGTTTCATAAATTGAAGTTGTTTGAACTAATTTATTATATAAATTTTCCTTAAGTTTATAATTAATTAAATTTGATCAAAACTACCTACCTACTACCTACTTATTTATAATAAAATTTTGAACTAAATATAAATGAATTAAAAACACTAAAAAAATTTAATAAACCGAATAATATTAAAATATACCTACATATATTTGAAATAAATCATCATTAATTTACAATTGGGGGCTCAACCGGCTCAATCTGCTCAACGGTACTTGGAAACGCTATTCAAAACTTGTTTTATATTGCGCAGAAATGAAATTGAATTTCAGTCGTAATGATTAATGTAAATCTATAATGTAATACTGTTAAAAAATAATAAAGAAAAGAACAAAAAGAGGCAAATGAAAGGAGGTAGCGGTGCTAAAAAACCAAACTCTACATTGAAAACGTATGACACAAGAGCACAAACAGCAAAAAAAATATCTCCACTGAGCGGGGAAGGAATACAAAATTCAGAGCAAAACATTATTGAACAAAGTGGTATAAAAAAGGAGAACAGTAGTACAGTTGAAATAAGTGGTAAAAAAGATTCAAGACAAGAAGTGGATAACAAAATAAAAGTTGATAATAAAGCTGCAAACACGCAGATTGAAAAAACAAAGTTGAAAACACTGGTAACGTAAACAAAAGCAAAGAATCTATGAACAGTGTATTTGATATAAAAAATAATCAAGCAGAAACTAAAAATATACAAAGTGGAAACAATATACCAACACTTGATTTAACTGGTGCAAATCTAACAGAAAGTTTACAAAAAGCAAAACAAGGTTGCGAAAATACGGAAATGTCAGTCGATCAAAATCAGAGTTTAAATGAGTTAGTACAATTATTAGCTGAAAAAATGAAAAAGGAAGAACAATATAACAACAAACCAAATATCACAGTGGACAATTTCTCAAAGATTGTGGCTGATTTTGACGGTGAGAATATACCTGTAAAACAGTGGTTTAGTAATTTTGAATTAAACGCGTCAGCTTATGGGTTGAGTGAATAACAAAAATATGTACAGGTACGAAATAAAATGATCGGCACAGCAAAATTATTCTTGGAAACTGTTAGTATTAGTGACTACAAATTATTAAAAGAAAGCTTAATAAGTGAATTCGATAAAACTTTAAGTAGCAACGAATTACATAAAATGCTTAGTAGTAAAAAGAAAAGTGACAGTGAGTCGTTCCACGAGTATGTGATGCAAATGCGCAAAGTAGCAGCTCTCGGTGATATCGAAGAAATTTCAGTAATTGGTTACATTGTTGACGGCTTAAGAGTTCGAAGTGACGTCAAGTTTCAATTATACAATACAACCACTTTTAAAGAGCTTCGCGAAAAGTATGACATTTATGAACGGGTAAATGAGAACCGCGACACCAGTCAATATTTTAAAAAACAATCAATTTCGACTTCTGAAAAACATAATTATGAAAGAAAAGAACGATTTTCGCTTGAACGCTGTTACAATTGTGGGTCCAAAGACCATAAGAGAAGGGAATGTCGATCAGAGCCCAAATGTTTTAAATGCAATGGCTATGGACATATTGCAAAAAATTGTGAAGTACGTAACGCAAATTACATGTCAGAAAAACGTGTTAACGTAATTATTGATAAAAAACTACTTAAATCAATAAAATTAAATAATAATGAAATAGACTGTTTAATAGATACGGGTTCAGATGTATCGATTATAAAATACGGGATTTATAAAACCAAATTAAATGAATGCAGCCTAAAAGATTGTCACACAGTATTATTTGGACTTGGTAATATGAAAACTGAACCAATTGGTTGTTTGACTTGCGAGATAACTGTTGATGATGTAACAACTAAACACGATTTTATAGTGGTGCCGGATAAATCAATTAAGTTTAATGCAATTTTGGGCTATGATTTTACTAAAAAGTATGTACTATTTTATTCAAATAAAGAAGGTTATGTTTTCAAAAACAATAGCGCCAATGATGACGATAGCGTGAACGGTAACGAATTAAACGTGTATAGCGTTAGTACGATTGAACTAGACGTAGATGCAAAGTATAAAAAATCTATTGAAAATCTTATAAATAAGCATGAACCAGCAATAAGTTGTGAGACCTGTCCCGTCGAAATGAAAATAACTCCAAACGATCAATTCAAGCCATTTCATCAGTCGCCTAGTCGCCTACCAATCCACGAAGAAGAGGCTGTAAACAATCAAGTTGCTGAATGGTTACAAACCGGCGTAATTAGAAAATCCTGCTCAGATATTGCTAGTCGAGTTGTTGTTGTTAAAAAGAAAACAGGAGAGTATAGGGTATGCATTGATTTTCGTCAATTAAATTCAATGGTTCTTAAAGATCGTTTCCCTGTGCCAGTAATCGAAGATGTGCTGTTAAAACTACAGAGAGCAAAGTTTTTTACGGTTATGGACCTAGAAAATGGGTTCCTACATGTTACTGTTGAAGAATCAAGCAGAAGGTATACTACTTTTGTTACAAAACAAGGCTTATTTGAATTTAATAAAGCGCCGTTTGGCTTTTGTAACTCACCGGCAAACTTCATGAGGTACGTCAACTACATTTTTCAAGATCTTATTAATGATGATGTTATGGAGTTATATATTGACGATTTTGTCATTTACGCCGATACTGCTGAAAATTGTTTAAATAAACTCCAGTTAGTGCTTGAAAGAGCAAGAAAGTTTGGTCTAAAGTTTAAATGGGCTAAATGCGCATTCATGAAAAAGAAAATTGATTTCTTAGGCTTCACAGTAGAAAATGGCAAAATATTTCCGGGAAAACAAAAAATAAAAGCTGTAAAGAAATTCCCTATTCCAGAAAATGTCAAGGATGTGCGATCATTCTTAGGACTTACAGGTTACTTCAGAAAATTTGTAAGATGCTATGCGCAGATAGCTTAGCCGTTGACCGATTTACTTAAAAAGAATGTGGTTTTCAGAATTAACACGGAACAAATGAATGCTATTAATCAGTTGAAGACGATTCTTACAAGAGAGCCTGTTTTACAAATTTATAATCGAAATGCCGAGACAGAACTGCACACTGATGCTTCGAAAGAAGGTTTTGGCGCAGCATTACTTCAGAAATTTGACAATAACTTGCATCCAGTATTATTTTGGAGTAAGAAGTGTTCCCCTCAAGAAACCCGTTTACATAGCTACATTCTTGAAGTAAAGGCAGCTTATCTATCATTTAAGAAATTTCGACACTATCTACTCGGGATTGACTTCAAGCTGGTCACTGAATGCGCCGCGTTTAAGCAAACAATATCGAAAAGAGATGTACCAAGAGACGTAGCGCAGTGGATATTGTTTTTGCAAGATTTTAGCTACACAGTAGAACACCGCTCCGCAAACCGAATGCGTCACGTAGATTGCCTAAGCAGATACCCTATTGAAGTTATGACAATTTCATCTGATATTACACCAAGACTACGAAAAGCACAATCCGAAGATGAATGCATCAAAGCGATAAAAACGTGTTTACAGACAGGACCATACGAGAGCTTCAAGATTAAAGGTGGGCTTGTTTACAAAAGTATAAATGGTCATGATCTGTTAGTAGTACCGAAGACAATGGAATCAGAAATCATCAAAAATGCACACGAAAATGGGCATTTTTCAGTACAAAAGACAATGCATACAGTGCAGCAGCAGTTTTATATCGCTCATTTAGAAAAGAAAGTGCTACTGATTGTAAGAAATTGCGTAAAGTGTATTATACATAATAGGAAATGTGGCAAAAAAGAAGGAGTTCTGCATTGTATTGATAAAGGGGACACTCCATTACACACTCTACATATGGATCACCTTGGGCCAATGGATACTACCTGCAAACAATATAAGCATATCTTAACAATGGTTGATGGATTTTCAAAGTTCGTATGGCTATTTCCGACTAAGTCGACTGGTGCAGAAGAGGTTATAAAAAATTTGAAGGTTTGGTCGCAAACATTTGGAAGTCCGACTAGAATCATCAGCGATAAGGGTCCAGCGTTCACATCACAGTTGTTTGAAGACTGGTGTTGAAAAAATACTTACTACTACTGGTGTTCCTCGTGGCAATGGACAAATCGAACGGGTCAATCGCTCGATTTTGGCCATTATAGCCAAATTATCATCCGAAGATACAACAAAGTGGTATAAATTTGTGGGTCAGGTTCAAAAAGCGTTAAATTCCTGCGTACATAGCTCCACTAAGAGTACGCCTTTTGAGGTAATGTTCGGCATTAAGATGAAAACTAACATGTGCAGCAGATTACTAAATATACTTCAGGATGAGCTTGTTGAAAAGTACAACGAAGAAAGACAGCAGATAAGAGATGCAGTTAAGCAACAAATTGTTGAGGCGCAGAAAAAATACAAACGTAATTACGACAAAAATCGTAAACAGTCTTCAGTCTATTCTGTGGGCGATTTAGTGGCCATTAGAAGAATACAATTTGTAGCTGGTAGAAAGTTAGCAAGCGAGTTTTTGGGGCCATACAAGGTAGTCAAAGTTAAACGGAATGATCGCTATGATGTCGAGAAGGTTGCAGATTGCGATGGTCCACGTTATACGTCAACAAGTGCAGATAACATGAAGTTGTGGAAATCCTCCGATTTTGATGACGAAATATCATCTGGGTCAGATGATATGCAGGATGGCCGAATGTAAACAGTGGCATTTCACCTCTAATATAACAACTCGGTCTTACTCTTGGTGAAATATGGTGAACAAGAGGATAAGAATAAAGGGAATAGAAGTAGTCAGTCGTAAAGGAGAAGTCGTGCGTGAGAGTTGCCTAAAGTTGAATCGATAAAGTTTTATTTTTTCTTACGTTTATAAAAAAAAGTTGAGCATTTTGCTAAATTCCAGTAGTTTCATAAATTGAAGTTGTTTGAACTAATTTATTATATAAATTTTCCTTAAGTTTATAATTAATTAAATTTGATCAAAACTACCTACCTACTACCTACTTATTTATAATAAAATTTTGAACTAAATATAAATGAATTAAAACACTAAAAAAATTTAATAAACCGAATAATATTAAAATATACCTACATATATTTGAAATAAATCATCATTAATTTACATATATGTATGTATCTCTGTTGTCAATTGAAGTTTTACTTTTCTTCTATTGTAGTTTATTACGTTGCTTTTCTATTTATCGTAATTTTAAAGTTCTATGTACTTATGTACAATATATGTGCACTTTGTACATAATGTTGATGTTATTCTGCAGTGTTTTTTGTGTTTCTTTCTTAGTATTTTCAAAATTTGTTTTTTATTTATTTTTGTAGCTTTCGTTATTTCTGGTATTATACATACATACATATATTACAATTTATTGTAGTTGTTGCCACTTTTTAAAAACTTAACAATTAAGATTATTTACATAAGTCTGTTTTATGTTGCTTATTTTGTATTGTAGTTTTTTTTTTTGTAGTCGTAAGTATGAAAAAAAAAATTTTTTTTAATTTTGTAATTTTATTATTCTGTATAAAAATTTAGGTATGTCTTGTTTGAAAATTTGTCTTATATGTATTTCACTTTTGGTTCTTTTTGCTTCGGCCCTCGTTATTGTGTTTTTTTCGCTGTACTGCATGTTGATGTTAGAGTGGTATTGTTGTTGTATTTCGTTTTCTTGTTTTTATTATTTCCTTGTTGTCTTAAAACATTTGTTATGTGGTGTCTTTAAAGCCCTTTTTCCACAGTTGTTCTTTAAACAATAACGTTTGAAGTTTATGTTGTAGTTGTTTTTAGTTTATTTTATATATACTTTTTTTGTACATATTTATATGTACATACGATGGAAATGATGATATGTTATATATCTTATTTTATTTGTTGCATATTGTTTCGTTTTCATTTAGTTTTCTTTTTATTGTATATAGTTTTTCATTTTCATTTTGTTTCTCTTTTTTTTCTTATTTTATTTTCTATTTCATTTTATTTCGTTTCAACTTTATTTTGTACACGTCGTAGGTATGTATGTAGCTTTGGCTATGTTGATCGTTGTTCTTTTTATGTTCGTTGTCTTTCTATTTGTTTCTTGCTTGATTTTTTTTTATATACTTATGTACCTAACATATGTGTATATTACAGTTTATGTACATTTTCAAAACGTTTTGCAAAAAAAGGTTTTTATATAAAATTTTCAGTACTTATTTATGTGTTTTCTCTTTGTTTTTGTTGCCTTTTTATTATACCCTTCACCAAAAATGGTAAGGGTATTTATAGGTTTGTCATTACGTGTGTAATTTCCACAATATTTATATGAGGTCCGTATAGTATATATATTCTGGATCCTTATAGATAAAAAAGTTAACTGTCTGTCCGTCTGTCGGCCGGTCCTACTGTCCGTCTGTCTGTACGTGAAATCCCTTTTCTGAAGACACTAGAAGAGCTAGAGAATTGTTTCTTAAAGTAAAATGTAGGGATTTTTATAAGGATGCTTCGTATTGAAAATCAGCAAAAATAAAAATATCGATTCTGAAATGGATATATATATACAAATAAATGAAGATATATATTCATTGCAGAAATAAATTAATAAATACACTAGGTGCCTCAGTAGTATTGAATACGGGGTTAAGCGCATTGAATATGTGTCAGAGACAATAATTCAACACACGACCCATCGTGCTACTGAGGCTTGGTAGTTCTTTGTGTATATTACCTTAATAATAACTCAAGGTATTTTTTCGTACAACCCCCTTTTTGTCACACATCTAAGCATGTGTGTATAAAAATACAAGGCATTTGCTTTTGAAAGATCAGCAGACTCAAATCGTTATTTGCTTTTACATACCAAGCAATATTCTACACACATAAAAAATTTCAATTTTTTTTTCACCAAAGCACATTATAAACATAAATATGTATGTATGCACACAAACACTATACATACGTACCAGACAAGTAAACTCTGTGGAAAAAAATTTCGCACACTGATGATTACAAATATACTCTGATGTATTTATACTTATGTATGTATGTTAAAAATGCTTTTGTATTTATCTTTTAAAATGTTGTATATTTGTCAATTTGTTTTTCATTTTAAAAATTGAAATATATGTACATATGTAGGCTTGAAACTATATTTGAAAATAATAAACAGGTTATTTTATACATATATATATACATATACATATATATATACATATGTATGTATATACATACATAATTGAAATGAGCCGTCGCTAAAAAGTATTTTGTCACCAGTAAAATAACTTTTCCTTTTATGAGGTGTTTTTTGATACATATGTACATATGTATGTACAGACATAAGTACTTATGTAATAGGTCAATAACGAAGAATAAATAACTTACATAATTACTATTTGAAATAGCCCTACGTTAGAACAATGAATATTGTTTTAGCCTTCTCGAAACCGATAAACTGATACGTTCTGTTAGGCTGATTGGATAATCTAAGTAAGTACATATGTATGTACCTAATATGTATAATAGCTACATACATACATATGTATGTACATATGTATGTGTTTTGAAAAACCCCCTAGTAATTTGAATTTTCATCTAAGCAAGTAGGTATGTTCTAAGCTTTAAGCTAACTCAAAAAAGTGTTGACTTTTCAAATATCAAATTATTACCTACAGTTAAAATAATAGGTAATTATGTGTGTAACAAATAACAATATACATACTTATGTATGTAGGTACCTACATAGCAATTACATATATCAATATGTATAACAATATCAACTTTAAATCCGTGCTGAAATGAAAGTAACAAGCCAACATATGTATGTATATAAAAATGTGCGTATAAATATAAAACAAAGTTACCCATCAAACCAAAAACTTCGATTTTGTAACGAATTCGAAAGTTTCGATTTGTAAAAAAATGTCTTAACAATGTCGTTTAGACTATTCTTAATGTTTTCGTAATCATTTTTAATTGACTAAACATCTGCACGTGATAAAACACTATTTATCTTGCAAATTTTATTAAATTTTTCTTGTTAATTATATATATCTTTGACGCCCTATGTTCTTCGCGAACATTCTATTTAAATATTTTATGCTACAATTTGTATTTATATTATATTTAATTAAATAAAGGACATATATATATACATATATATATATATATATATATTTATCTATTGAACTAAAAATAATACAGTATTTTTCGGTTAATTGACCCTACGGTTAATTGGTTTCCACGCTTAATTGAACCACATGATCGGGCAAAAAAATATTGCATACGAAAACACATGTAAATTTCCTCGGATAATTGAACTCGGTTAATTGATTTTCCCGCTTAATTGGTTCAAAATTCATGTAATCAAAAATAAATTTCCTAAAACCAATATACCTATGAATTGTTTTTTATTTAGTTTATAAATTTTATTTTTTTGTAAAACTCATGTGCACACAAATAGTGCATTTAATATTACATATGTACCTACAATAATAAATACCTGCGATACACATATATGTACATTTTTTCTGTTACTTGCCTTTTTTTTGTTTAAGGTAAAAAAAAATTATTTTGAAAAACTTAAAGTGCACATATGCGATTTCTTTTAATTCATTAGTATGTAGTTCCAATTATGCGTGATTTCTGTAATTGAACAAATTGTTCAATTAAACGGGATTCTTGTAATTGAACGAATTGTTCAATTAAGCGGGTATCGGCTAATTGGTTCCCCGGTTAATTGAACAAAAAGTTGTGCAAATTTTGATGTGCAATTAACCGAAAAAGACTGTATTAACGAATTTTACCTGATTTTGCAATACTTACTTAATAATTAAATTTTTTAAAAAAATGTTTCTCTTCACAAACTCAATTTAAAACTTGTAAACATCAAATAGGTATAACTTCAGACATAATACAGAAATGTCTTACGGTAGAAAAAATAAATATTTTGTATTATTGCCCATGCGCCCAACCATACGTACAAATATATATTATATAATTATTTGTATGTATATATATATGTATGTAAGCCTGAATGTTTTCATAAAAAGGGCATACCCTGCAGTTTTAAAAGTAGAATTTTAATCGAAATCGTTAAGTATTTCCCTAACGAAAATCCGACTAAATACTACAGTGGCCACAAGTAATGCAAGAGTTCGCCTTTGAATCTCTCACACATATACATGTAAAAAAAGTGTTTTTAAGGTAAAATGAGCAGAAGTCAACTAAAACGTTGCATAAACAAAGAAAAAGAACAATTAATTGAATATTTTATAACTATTGAAAAAGAAATTTGATGAATAAACAAATATCAAAAAAAAATTTGAATTTCTGTAGTATTTTCATTTATGAAATATCATTGTTGATCTAACTGGTACATTTTGACTAGAGAAATAGTTGGGAGTTGCTCACCAGTGATCTCATCGGTCTGATCGTGTCAAGTGATTACCGTCAATGTCATCCGTATGTTAAAATCGTCAGTCGAGTGCATTGCTAGTTGTTAGGCTGGTAGTTAGTGGAAATGGCTGGTAGCTCGCGAAATAGCTAGACATTCGCTAGCTACGCCGACTGCAGGGTATTTAAAATACTTGCAAACAATAATATTTATACACACAGAAGCAGAATTACATATATATGTATGTAAGTATTTGTGTTGAAAATGTTAATGTTTGTTGAATTTTAAAGTTCTAACTAAGCTTGATGTTGATCTGATACATACATATATTTGAGCTATCCATTAATAAATAATAAAAGCTGTCGATGGATGTTGAAAAAATTTCCATTATCTTTATTTTATGTATGTACCTACGTACTAGTAATGTTACGAATACTTGTATTCGATTTTTCGACTATTTGCTTTTTTTAATATACTTTTATTCGTATTCGACAAGTAAGTATTTTGTTACATACCAGAAATTAAACATTTTTCCTTTTATGGGATGTTTGTTTCATATAAATTAGATTATTTCTAAACAAAATGTGTTTCAATCAGCAGGTTTTCTTTTAAGCAAATGCAAGCAAGTGCTTTGAGATTGATAAAAAATAATAAATAACAATTTTTATTTTCAATTAAGCGATTTTTACATATAAACAGTGCGTTCTTATCCGAATTCGACTTTATACACATATATTTACCGTGTAGTACCTACACCATACCATAGCGTTTTAATTTAAATAAAATTTCGGTTCTGAGTTTTGATTACATATAGATATACAATTTTATAAACCTTTCAAAAATAAATTTAAAATAAATACTCATGTGCTCCAGTATTGAACTGAGGAGTCGCTCACTATAATTTTACCCACTAACCATTGTGCTACAGAGGCTTGTTAGTGTTGAATGTATATTAACTTAATTATAACTTTACGTATTTTTTTTTACAAACCCCTTTTTGTCACACATCTAAGCATGTGTGTATAAAAATACAAGGCATTTGCTTTTGAAAGATCAACACATTCAAATCGTTATTTGCTTTTAACATACCAAGCAGTGCTGCCACGACCAAAAAAATATTACAACCAAATTTTTTGAAAAAGTTATCAAATGTGAAAAAATAACCAAATTTAAAATGCATTTTTTATTAAAAAAAAATTTAAATTTATTTAAAGTTGCATTACATACAGTTTATTTGCATTTTATACATAGTTAAATAATAATTGCAAAACAAGAAAACAAAAAAAAAAAATTCATACTAACAGTAAATGAAAAGGAGAAACTTAAATTGAAATCAGTTTTTGTTTATTTGAGCCCTTATTCGTAAAAATAGTTTTTTTATAGGAGTTAAACCTCCCAAATGTTTATACAAAATTCATTTGATTGAAAGTTTATAAATTAAAATTTTTTTTGAATAGGATCATTACAATAAACAAAATTTGTACTGCACATTTATAAAAAATAAGAAAGGAAAAAAAGAAAATTTTTTTTACATATTAATAAAATTCTTATTAATAAGTGAAAAACATAACAAGAAACTTAAATTTAAACAAACTTTTTAAAGTGTTTATTTATTTAAAATAAGCAATATTTGTACTTCAGAAAAATATGTAATTGTTTTACAAAATTTTTCTTTTAAATCAAAAAATCAATAGATTTACAATTCACAGTATTGAGATTAGAAATTATATACCAATTTTCAATTCATATCTTTGGCAGACCATAAATAATGGGCAACATTTTGATTTTTGCACAACTGTTTCGATTGGATAATATTGTTAATAGTTTTAAAATCAAGACTATTACGAAAATTGGCTTTGTTTAAATTAAGCTGTGAAAACATTCTTTCGGCTGCAGCAGAACTATGTGGCAATGATAATAAATTTTGTACGAAATAAAAAAGTTGTTCGAAAGTTTTTTAGTTCATCCCATTTTTGCTTTGAAAGTTGTCAGGTCTAGATAGATGTGAATCATTGAATATTTTTTGATAACACAGAGCAGATCATTTAGTAGTACGGAGAGGTGTTGACAGTGTTGGGACCCAATCGTACTATGAACAGGTAATTAAAAATTTTAAAAATTGTTTGAAAGTTTAACAAGTTATATATATAGTTAAAAAATATTCAAACGAAAAACAGTAAGCAAAATGAAAAAATATTCCAATCTCACATTGAAAAATAAAATTACCAATTTAGAAATAACAAAAAACGGCAGCTCTGATACCAAGCACTGTTCTACACACATAAAAAATTTCAATTTCTTTTCACCAAAGCACGTTATAAACATAAATATGTACATATGTATGCACACACATCGTTTTTAGAACACTATACGTACCAGCCAAGTAAACTCTGTGGAAAATATGTCGCACACTGATGATTACAAATATACTCTAATGTATTTATATGTATGTATGTATGTTAAAAATGCTTTTGTATTTATCTTTTAAAATGTTGTATATATGTCAATTTGTTTTTCATTTTAAAAATTGAAATATATGTACATATGTAGGCTTGAAACTATATTTGAAAATAATAAACAGGTTATTTTATACATATATATATACATATATATATATATATATATACATAATTGAAATGAGCCGTCGCTAAAAAGTATTTTGCCACCAGTAAAATAACTTTTCCTTTTATGAGGTGTTTTTTGATATGTATGTACATACATAAGTACCTACATATGTATATAATAGGTCAATAACGAAGAATAAATAACTTACATAATTACTATTTGAAATAGCCCTACGTTAGAACAATGAATATTGTTTTAGCCTTCTCGAAATCGATAAACTGATACGTTCTGTTAGGCTGATTGGATAATATAAGTACATACATAAGTATGTACATTTGTACCTAATATGTATAATAGCTACATATTTCTACATATTTCATTTACAAATATTTCTCGAATAATTTGCACAGAGTAGGTACATTTTCCAAAAAAAAAAAAAAATCATAAAAAAGTATTTATCTTTTCAATTAGTATTTTTTTATTGTTTATTGGGAGGAATTATCTATTCTATTCTGCCCATTGGAGAACTCTGTCACATAAGTATATAGCTCTGAAGAAAATATGAAAGTGTGTCCAAGTATGCAGTTTTAACTTACTTTTTATACCTATTGTTTGAAATATTATATTTATATAACAAAGGATATACAGGCTTATTATATTCTGCGAATCACATACATATATGTATATGCATTGGTGAAGGGTATATAAGATTCGGCACAGCCGAATATAGCACTCTTACTTGTTTTTACCAAATTTTTTTGTAAAATTTTTCCACTGGTATTTTCAGTAATATTTGATTTTTTAGTTTCTGATTTTTATATTCTATTTTTTTAACTGTTTATTTTAACTGTTTTGTTATACCCTTCACCAAAAATGGTAAGGGTATTTATAGGTTTGTCATTACGTGTGTAATTTCCACAATATTTATATGAGGTCCATATAGTATATATATACTGGATCCTTATAATTAAAAAATTTAACTGAGCCCTGACCGTCTGTCCGTCTGTCCGTCTGTCCGTCTATCCGTCTGTCTGTACGTGAAATCCATTTTCTGAAGACACAAGAAGAGCTAGAGAATTGTTTCTTAAAGTAAAATGTAGGGATTTTTCTAAGGATGCTTCGTATTGAAAATCAGCAAAAATAAAAGTATCGATTCTGAAATGGATATATATACAAATAAATGAAGATATATATATATTCATTGCAGAAATAAATTTATAAATACACTAGGTGCCTCAGTAGTATTGAATACGGGGTCACGCGCATTGAATATGTGTCAGAGACAATAATTCAACACACGACCCATCGTGCTACTGAGGCTTGTTAGTTCTTTGTGTATATTAACTTAATAATAACTCAAAGTATTTTTTCGTACAAACCCCTTTTTGTCACACATCTAAGCATGTGTGTATAAAAACACAATGCATTTGCTTTTGAAAGATCAGCAGACTCAAATCGTTATTTGCTTTTACATACCAAGCAATATTCTACACACATAAAAATTTCATTTTTTTTTTCACCAAAGCACATTTTAAACATAAACATGTATGTATGCACACAAACACTATACATACGTACCAGACAAGTAAACTCTGTGGAAAAAAATGTCGCACACTGATGATTACAAATATACTCTGATGTATTTATATGTATGTTAAAAATGCTTCTTTATTTATCTTTTAAAATGTTGTATATTTGTCAATTTGTTTTTCATTTTAAAAATTGAAATATATGTACATAGGCTTGTAACTATATTTGAAAATAATAAACAGGTTATTTTATACATATATATATACATATATATATATACATAATTGAAATGAGCCGTCGCTAAAAAGTATTTTGTCACCAGTAAAATAACTTTTCATTTATGAGGTGTTTTTTGATATGTATGTACATACATAAGTACCTATGTAATATGTCAATAACGAAGAATAAATACATAACTTACATAATTACTATTTGAAATAGCCCTACGTTAGAACAATGAATATTGTTTTAGCCTTCTCGAAATCGATAAACTGATACGTTCTGTTAGGCTGATTGGATAATCTAAGTAAGTACATATGTATGTAACTAATATGTATAATAGCTACATACATATGTATGTACATATGTATGTGTTTTTAAAAACCCCCTAGTAATTTGAATTTTCATCTAAGCAAGTAGGTATGTACATATGTACTAAGCTTTAAGCTAACTCAAAATAGTGTTGACTTTTCAAATATCAAATTATTACCTACAGTTAAAATAATAGGTAATTATGTGTGTAACAAATAACAATATACATACATACATATGTAGGTACCTACATAGCAATTATATCAATATGTACATATAACAATATCAACTTTAAATCCGTGCTGAAATGAAAGTAACAAGCCAAAATAAGGCAAACATATGTATGTCCATATGTATGTAAAAATGTGCGTATAAATATAAAACAAAGTTACCCATCAAACCAAAAACTTCGATTTTGTAACGAATTTGAAAGTTTCGATTTGTAAAAATATGTCTTAACAATGTCGTTTAGACTATTCTTAATGTTTTCGTAATCATTTTTAATTGACTAAAGATCTGCACGTGATAAAACACTATTTATCTTGTAAATTTTATTAAATTTTTCATGTTAATTATATTTATCTATTGAACTAAAAATAATACAGTATTTTTCGGTTAATTGATCCTACGGTTAATTGGTTTCCACGCTTAATTGAACCACATGATCGGGCAAAAAAATATTGCATACGAAAACACATGTAAATTTCCTCGGATAATTGAACTCGGTTAATTGATTTTCCCGCTTAATTGGTTCAAATTCATGTCATCAAAAATAAATTTCCTATTACTTTTACCCGGTTAATTGCATTGTTATTGAAAAATAATCTGGCATTTTTGCACATACATATTTGACATCATTTGTGAAAAAATTTGTGTTTAAGTTTATGTTTTTTTTGTAAAACCAATATATGAATTGTTTATTATTTATTTAGTTTATAAATTTTATTTTTTTGTAAAACACATGTGCACACAAATAGTGCATTTAATAGTACATATGTACCTACAATAATAAATACATGCGATACACATACATATATGTATGTACATTTTTTCTGTTACTTGCCTTTTTTTTTTTTGTTTAAGGTAAAAAAAAATTATTTTGAAAAACTTAAAGTGCACATACCTATGCGATTTCTTTTAATTCATTAGAATGTAGTTCCAATTATGCGTGATTTCTGTAATTGAACAAATTGTTTAATTAAACGGGATTCTTGTAATTGAACGAATTGTTCAATTAAGCGGGTATCGGCTAATTGCTTCCCCGGTTAATTGAACAAAAAGTTGTGCAAATTTTGATGTGCAATTAACCGAAAAAGACTGTATTAACGAATTTTACCTG
The DNA here is from genome assembly GCA_947311025.1 of Lypha dubia. Classification (NCBI taxonomy): domain Eukaryota; kingdom Metazoa; phylum Arthropoda; class Insecta; order Diptera; family Tachinidae; genus Lypha; species Lypha dubia. The sequence goes on along the minus strand of OX371265.1, from coordinate 13,399,183 downwards.
ATTTTGCAATACTTACTTAATAATTAAATTTTTTAAAAAAATGTTTCTCTTCACAAACTCAATTTAAAACTTGTAAACATCAAATAGGTATAACTTCAGACATAATACAGAAATGTCTTACGGTAGAAAAACAAAATAAATATTTTGTATTATTGCCCATGCGCCCAACCATACGTACAAATATATATTATATAATTATATGTATGTAAATATATATGTATGTATGCCTGAATTTTTTCATAAAAAGGGCATACCCTGCAGTTTTAAAAGTAGAATTTTAATCGAAATCGTTAAGTATTTCCCTAACGAAAATCCGACTAAATACTACAGTGGCCACAAGTAATGCAAGAGTTCGCCTTTGACTCTCTCACACATATACATGTAAAAAAAGTGTTTTTAAAGGTAAAATGAGCAGAAGTCAACTAAAACGTTGCATAAACAAAGAAAAAGAACAATTAATTGCATATTTTATAACTATTGAAAAAGAAATTTGATAAATAAACAAATATGTATCAAAAAAAAAATTAAATTTATGTAGTATTTTCATTTAGGAAATATCATTGTTGATCTAACTGGTACATTTTGACTAGAGAAATAGTTGGGAGTTGCTCACCAGTGATCTCATCGGTCTGATCGTGTCAAGTGATTACCGTCAATGTCATCCGTATGTTCAAATCGTCAGTCGAGTGCATTGCTAGTTGTTAGGCTGGTAGTTAGAGGAAATGACTGGCAGCTCGCGAAATAGCTAGACATTCGCTAGCTACGCCGACTGCAGGGTATTTAAAATACTTGCAAACAATAATATTTATACACACAGAAGCAGAATTACATATATATGTAAGTATTTGTGTTGAAAATGTTAATGTTTGTTGAATTTTAAAGTTCTAACTAAGCTTGATGTTGATCTAATAAATATATTTGAGCTATCCATGAATAAATAATAGAAGCTGTCGATGGATGTTGAAAAAATTTCGATTATCTTTATTTTATGTATGTACCTACGTACTAGTAATGTTACGAATACTCGTATTCGATTTTTCGACTATTTGCTTATTTTAATATATTTTTATTCGTATTCGACAAGTAAGTATTTTGTTACCAGAAATTAAACATTTTTCCTTTTATGGGATGTTTGTTTCATATAAATTAGATTATTTCTAAACAAAATATGTTTCAATCAGCAGGTTTTCTTTTAAGCAAATGCAAGCAAGTGCTTTGAGATTGATCAAAAATAATAAATAACAATTTTTATTTTCAATTAAGCGATTTTTACATATAAACAGTGCGTTCTTATCCGAATTCGACTTTATTCACATATATTTACCGTGTAGTACCTACACCATACCATAGCGTTTTAATTTACTTTAGCAAAAATAAAATTTCGGTTGTGATTTTTGATTACATATATACAATTTTATAAACCTTTCAAAAATAAATTTAAAATAAATACTAATGTGCTCCAGTATTGAACTGAGGAGTCGCTCACTATAATTCTACCCACTAACCATTGTGCTACAGAGGCGTGCTAGTGTTGAATGTATATTAACTTAATTATAACTTTACGTATTTTTTCGTACAAACCCCTTATTGTCACACATCTAAGCATGTGTGTGTAAAAATACAAGGCATTTGCTTTTGAAAGATCAACACATTCAAATCGTTATTTGCTTTTAACATACCAAGAAGCAGTGCTGCCACGACCAAAAAAATATTACAACCAAATTTTTTGAAAAAGTTACCAAATGTGAAAAAATAACCAAATTTAAAATGCATTTTTTATTAACAAAAAATATTTAAATTTATTTAAAGTTGCATTACATACAGTTTATTTGCATTTTATACATACATAGTTAAATAATAATTGCAAAACAAGAAAACAAAAAAAAAAAAAAAATTCATACTAATAGTAAATGAAAAGGAGAAACTTAAATTGAAATCAGTTTTTGTTTATTTGAGCCCTTATTCGTAAAAATAGTTTTTTTATAGGAGTTAAACCCGCCAAATGTTTATACAAAATTCATTTGATTGAAAGTTTATAAATTAAGAAATTTTTTTTACATATTAATAAAATTCTTATTAATAAGTGAAAAACATAACAAGAAACTTAAATTTAAACAAACTTTTTAAAGTGTTTATTTATTTAAAATAGGCAATATTTGTACTTCAGAAAAAAATGTAATTGTTTTACAAAATTTTTCTTTTAAATCAAAAAATCAATAGATTTACAATTCACAGTATTGAGATTAGAAATTATATACGAATTTTCAATTCATATCTTTGGCAGACCATAAATAATGGGCAACATTTTGATTTTTGCACAAATATTTCGATTGGATAATATTGTTAATAGTTTTAAAATCAAGACTATTACGAAATTTGGTTTTGTTTAAATTAAGCTGTGAAAACATTCTTTCGGCTGCAGCAGAACTATGTGGCAATGATAATAAATTTTGTACGAAATAAAAAAATTGTTCGAAAGTTTTTTCGTTCATCCCATTTTTGTTTTGAAAGTTGTCAGGTCTAGTTAGATGTGAATCATTGAATATTTTTTGATAATTGAGTAGTACATTTAGGAGAGGTGTTGACAGTGTTGGGACCCAATCTTACTATGAACAGGTAATTAAAAATTTTAAAAATTGTTTTCAAAGTTTAACAAGTTATATATATAGTTAAAAAATATTCAAACGAAAAAAAGTCACCAAAATGAAAAAATATTCGCATCTCACATTGAAAAATAAAATTACCAATTTTTGTTAGAAATAACAAAAAACGGCAGCTCTGATACCAAGCACTATTCTACACACATAAAAAATTTCAATTTTTTTTTCACCAAAGCACATTATAAACATAAACATGTATGTATGTATGCACACACATCGTTTTTAGAACACTATACGTACCACAAAGTAAACTCTGTGGAAAAAAATGTCGCACACTGATGATTACAAATATACTCTGATGTATTTATATGTATGTATGTTAAAAATGCTTTTGTATTTATCTTTTAAAATGTTGTATATTTGTCAATTTGTTTTTCATTTTAAAAATTGAAATATATGTACATAGGCTTGTAACTATTTTTGAAAATAATAAACAGGTTATTTTATACATATATATATATATATTTTTTTTAAATTAATATACACAAAGAACTATCTAGCCTCAGTAGCACGATGGGTCGTGTGTTGGATTATTGTGAGCGATTCCTCAGTTCAATACTGGAGTATTTATTTATTTTAAATTTATTTCTGAAAGGGTTATAAAATTGTATATATGTATGTAATCAAAAATCAGAACCGAAATTTTATTTTTGCTAAAGTAAATTAAAACGCTATGGTATGATACAGGTGTAGGTACTACACGGTAAATATACATTTGTGTATATATATACATAGGTATATGTATATGTATTTTTCGGTTAATTGCACATCAAAATTTGCACAACTTTTTGTTGAATTAACCGGGGAACCAATTAGCCGATACCCGCTTAATTGAACAAATCGTTCAATTACAAGAATCCGCATAATTGGAACTACTAATGAATTAAAAGAAATCGCATATGTGCACTTTAAGTTTTTCAAAATAATTTTTTTTTTACCTTAAACGAAAAAAATGCAAGTAACAGAAAAAAATGTACATATATGTGTATACGCAGGTATTTATTATTGTAAGTAGGTACATATTTACTATTAAATACACTATTTATGTGCACATTAGTTTTACAAAAAAATAAAATTTATAAACTAAAAAACAATTCATATATTGGTTTTACAAAAAAAAACATATACTTAAAGAATAAAAACAATTCATTTGCAATTAACCGGGTAAAAGTAAGACGAAATTTATTTTTGATGACATGAATTTTGAACCAATTAAGCGGGAAAATCAATTAACCGGGTTCAATTATCCGAGGAAATTTACATGTGTTTTCGTATGCAATATTTTTTTGCCCGATCATGTGGTTCAATTAAGCGTGGAAAACAATTAACCGTAGGGTCAATTAACCGAAAAATACTGTATACATAATTGAAATGAGCCGTCGCTAAAAAGTATTTTGTCACCAGTAAAATAACTTTCCCTTTTATGAGGTGTTTTTTGATATGTACATACATACATAAGTACCTATGTAATATGTCAATAACGAAGAATAAATACATAACTTACATAATTACTATTTGAAATAGCCCTACGTTAGAACAATGAATATTGTTTTAGCCTTCTCGAAATCGATAAACTGATACGTTCTGTTAGGCTGATTGGATAATATAAGTACATACATACATATGTACCTAATATGTATAATAGCTACATATTTCTACATATTTCATTTAAAAATATTTCTCGAATAATTTGCACAGAGTAGGTACATTTTCCAAAAAAAAAAAAAATCATAAAAAAGTAGTACATAAAATGTACAAAAACATATTAATTTATATATATATGTATGTACATATATGTGTGTATGTTAAAAATGCTTTTGTATTTAGAAGTAAAAAATATGTGATTTGTTTTTCATTTTAGATTCCTTTTAAACTCAGTGAGAAAAAAAGTAATGATAAAACATGCACACATACTGCTTACAGTATTATCAAAGGATATTAACAAAGGATATACAGGCTTATTATATTCTGCGAATCACATATATATGCATTGGTGAAGGGTATATAAGATTCGGCACAGCCGAATATAGCACTCTTACTTGTTTTTTTTTTTTTTTTTGGTTTTATACATACAGTTAGGGTATGGTTTTGAATAAAATTTTGTGTTTTTTCTGTTTTATACTTATGTGTGTATGTACATATGTAGCTTTTTATTTTAGTTTTTATGTATATTTTCCACTTGTTAAAGTGCACTTTATGTGCCTCGTGTCGTCCATAAAATGTATTCTTATTTTTTTTGCTTGTTTGTATGTTTAAATAATTTTTTTTTGTCTATATTACATCACATTGTGTTTTTTCTTGTATATTTTTGTGTACGTATTTTTTTTTATTTTAATTGTTTTTAATTAGACTTTTTTTCTCTATTTCCATTTATCGTTTTTGGACACTTTCGCCACGGTCGCCATGTTGTACTACACTTCTTTAATTAAAACTCCATGTTGTTCCTTTGGTTATTCAGTCTAGACTGTTCTCTCAACATCTTCTTTATTTATTCTTAAGCATACATACAGAAAATGTATCGAGAGTCGATACATACCTTTGAATAACGATATGCATATCGAGTCTCGATATGCAGGGATGGAAATGCCAGTAATGGCACTACAGTAGTTTAAAGGGGTGTTGGGCTAATCGGGAGTAGGATTTGTTTTTCTGTTCGACGAATTTTTAAAAAAAGACTAAAGAGAGCAGCCTTTATAGTTAGCAGTGTGGTTTCCACTGCAATTGCCGCATTTTTTGCCTTGGTATCACCTTTTATTTTGTCACAGTTAGCGGTACTGTGCAACTCACCACATACAACGCAAACGGTAGGCAACTTGCAATAAGTTTTGGTATGGCCAAATTCTTGACAGTTCATGCATTGTATAGGTCCATTTTTTTATGTGGCATCTCAACTGTAACTCTTCTGTGTAACAAGTACTTTAGATTATATATTGGCTGCGATTCATTTTTTTTAATTTTCAAGTCACCTGGCTGTAGCTCGACTCTAAAAATAGGTTGGGGGAGTTTTTCCCTATTTTTGATGTTAGAAACATTTTTAACTTTGAAGCCATTATTTTCAAGGCCAGACTTAACATCTTCTGGATCCACACTAGAGTCTATACCTTTTATTACGACGGTTAGACCTTTAGCACTCTTTAATTGGTACGTATAAAAATTTTTGTTTTTTGACTCAAGGTCAGAAACTATTTTTCGGTAATTACTTTCTTGCACTACCTGGATTTTTGTTTCGTTAATATTTCCGCGCTTAATTGGAGTTACATAGAACTCATTTTCTCCAATTAAGGAGATAAGGCTTTTTACCAAAAAACTAGAGTTCTGCTCTCTTAAATATATCGGTGGAGGTTTACTCGACCTTGTTGTAGTTGTGTCTTCATTGTCTTGTTCTGAAAAAATCGCGAAACGATTTTCGCAATTTTTTATTTTGTTTTTTCCATCTCTGGGAACTTTCGGTGTTGAAGCTATTTGAGCTGATTTTGGACTTCTTCCCCTTTTTAACACGGTTATGTATCTGTCCATTCCTGTTTGAATTTTATTATCATTTATTGCATCTACCATTTTGTACACGTTGGTCACCTTGTTACTTATTGTTTGTTTGTTTGTTTGTACAGCTAACCCTGCATTTACACATGTAGTTAATTACTTGGAAGTAGTGTATACGTATTATCAACGAAAATGTCGAAATTATAGCCAAAAGTCTTGCAAGTTGATCGAGCGTTTACACAGTCAGTTGTAAGTTCATTTTCAAAATGTTCTCGAGGCGTAAGCATGCTATGAAAAATATGTAAATCCAGTATTGCCGTGTTGTCGATATCATAAAATTATTGAAAAGAATATTTGGTTTAACAAATTTTTTTTCAAAATGCATGAAATTAATGCTTGAAAATACTATTAAGATGCTTTGTTGTATAGATGTGTTCTTTTTTGTTTTTTATTTTTTATAAATACACAGAAAATCAGCTATAAACATTACTTTTATTTTACTAAATACTGGTTAATTGATATAAAACTCATCCTCGGTAGCACTGTTTCTTTACTTGTCATTTTACTTGCCGTAAGTGTCAAAAATTTACTTACAAGCAAATTCTCTTGTAAGTAGACCTGCAAGTCCGAAAATTATGCTTGTGTTAGTGAAAAAGTGTGAGTGTATTGAGTTTTTCGCACTTGCACTTGCATGTGTAAACGGCAGGTAAGCTGACAAGTTTGCTGATGGGTGCAATTGTTGTTGCTTCTTGATCACTATTTAACATGTTCAGAGGTAATGATCGCGTACGAGTATTTGTGTTTTCTGTTAAATTCAGGTTTTTGTTTAATTCATTTTTTTATTGTCGTCATGAGCAACTAAAGTTATATATTGTACATTCCTACTGCTTGTAGGATTATTGTTGTTTTTATCTGAAGATGAACTCATCAGAGTTCTCTTTTTTTTATTTTCACTTATATTAGTTTGTGTATGCAAATATTTATGTGCAAAAAATAAAATAAAACCAGGGGCCGAATTACCGCATACGTGATCGAGTAAAATTGTTCGTAAATTTTCTTTTTGGGATTATGGCATTCGTTATCGAACAAGTTCTATCGAAATTTCTGATTATAGCATTCGATAACGAGTACATAATCGAGTACCAGCTGTTTAAAATTCACTCGTTAGCTCTGTGTCAATCGAAATTAATATTTTTTAAGTTTTGTGTGCAAAAAAGGCGAAAATGTAAGTTTATAAATGCATATTTTATACAATAAAACTATTTAATACAGCTATATTCGTTTTAGGACAAATATAAACAAAATAAATGGTAAACAAAAAGATGTTTTGGCTGAGTATATGTTGGAGCACCCAAACTTGGCCAAAAATATATTACCAAATTGCAACCAAGGAAAGGCAACAGCCAAGCGTTTATGGGATGAACTTTCTTTGAAGCTGAATTCGCATGGGCCACCAACTAAGGACGCAAAATCGTGGAGAAAGGTAGGACAAAAAAGTTCGGTGAAAATACATACATACATACATACTTATGTCCACATTATTTTGTACTTATGTCTGTACATTAAAAAATATTTTAATTATAGGTTTTTGCTGACCAAAAGTTCAACGCGAAAAAAAAAAATTTCTTTCAACAAGGCATCCAAACAAAAAACTGGAGGTGGTCCTTACCAGGAAATGAATTTAACTTCTGCAGAAGAACAAATTATTCAAGCCACTGGAGTAGATCTTCATGTAGAGGGACTGTCAGTTAAAACCTATGGTAAACCAAGGTCGCCCAGCAAATGTGAGGTAGATGAATTGGTGAATGAAAGTATGCAGTCAATTTTAGAGAATGAAGAAAGCGATGACGTTGTAAATGAATATGTGGAGAAAGAACAACCAAGGCGATTTGTAAAAAAAGAGAAAATTACAAAACAGTGTATTGTGTCAATACATGTGGAAAAAACAGAAGCATACCAACGCGAGCTTCTTTTAAAGACTGATTGTGTATTGGCACTTCTTACTTCACATACTAAAAAAATGGAGGAATATAAACAGGAAGAAAATGCAAAATTACAACGACTGCTTCTAATCAAAGAAATATCTCTAAATATTAAAGAGGAGGAACACAGAGCTAATATGGCAATTAACCAAGTAAAATTGCAAATAAAAACGCTTGAACTAGAGGTGCTTAAACAAAATAGATCATAATTTTTTTGATCCAGTCCTACTGAATTTTAGTGATAGCCGCAGAAGTACAAATGAACTGAAATGTAATTTTTTTATTTTATCTACCAAAACTGATATGTGATTTTTTTAATTTTTTTACTTTATTTTATATTTTTAAGTAAGTTATCAAATGTGACATAAATGAATTCAAATTTAACAATACGTTATTTTAATTTTTATGTTGTAAGTGATAGTTTTATTTGATCTCTTATTTTTTGACCAATTCATGTTAATTGCGTGTCAATGATAGGGTTTATAATTGAGTTGTGAGACTGAGAAGTATTTTGCGTACATATATGATGGAACTTTGAAATAAATGCACAAGTTGTGCAGTGCAGCACAAACATTTCCAAATTGCGCAACTTTTTCCGGCTTATAGCGACTTCTTTTGTCATTGCATAGGATTTTCCATCGAGCTTTAAGAATTCCTATTGTCCTTTCAATAATACATCGACCTTTGGAATGTATATCATTAAAATGGGACTCCGCAGAGCCTTCTTCAGGATTTCTGTAAGGTGTAATCAACCAAGGTTCCAGGGGATATCCGGAATCGCCTGCAAGAAGAAATTTTATATAAAAATTATACATATGAATGTACATGTATATACATATGTACATAAAAATACAATTTTATATAAATAGTTTCATTAATATTTAGCTAAAAGCCAAACATTTTGTACTTTATTAGTAGTATAAAGCTCCTCCAGAAATCGTCTTTCCTCAGACTGCTTCCAAACAAAAGAGTCGTGCGATGCCCCTCCATATTTAGAATTAATTGACAAAATTCTATACTCATGATCGCAAATCTAAAAAATTAAAATATGTACATATACATATATGCAACTATAAAACTACTCGTATATGTATATTCGTAAATAAACTATGAACTCTACATACTATCATTGAGTTGAGGCTATGGTATCCTTTTCTGTTAAAGAACATATGATCATTTTCTGTGGGTTTTTGCAATCCAAAATGAGTCCCATCTATACATCCGATAACTAACATATTCAGAGTCATATTTAGAAAAGATTATAAATTTTAATGTATGTAAGTATGTAAGAATGTATATTTACCTCCTGGGAGCTTAAGTAATCATTTCCAACAGTATGTTGGAATCCTCCACATGCTAAAAGAGATATGGCTGCAGCCAATTGTAGCTTTGGTGGAAGTGCGGTAGACATATGTCCTTCGAAACACAGCTCGGAAAGAAGAAAATTAAACGCCTCTTTTGAAAGTCGGAAACGTTTAATAAATCTAAAACTTATAATGAAATAAAAAAGGATAATAGAATATTGCAATTTACTTACGTATTTGGCGGCAATGACATTGGATCACTTTTGTCTCGCATTTCTCTTCTAATACGTACTGTATTAGAATTGTCTTCAGAATCAGAAGACGATAAACACAACAAGAGGAATGTAGCCATTTTTTTTAAACAATTATAATTGCTTTTGCACAATATGTATTTTATTTCACAAAAATTTATTTAAAAAACCCACCAAAATTTTTTTATTTTCTTTTATTAGCTTGAATTGCAATAAACATTTGACAGCTTTGTTTTCATTCCATTCCAATATAAAAAACAATCTAGTACAATTTATAAAAATTTCGATACGTTAGCTTTCGAGTGCAGTAATCCATCCATTCGATACGTTTCGAAATTTTATTCAATACGAAATCCTACTCGATCACGAAAGTCGTAATTCGGCCCAGTAAAATATCTGTTCAGTAAATGTTTTGTTTTTTTTATATTTTTTGTGACTTGAAAATTTTTTTTTCTTTTATATTTTTTTTTATATTCAGTTGCGACGATTATGAAAACGCGTCTGTTCACTACGAGAGTTGAAACTGAATGATCGTTAGTACTAATGCAAATTTTCAACAAAGACCAATTTACCTTGTATCGCACGTATCATCTACATCCAGTGAAATGTGAGCATCCTTCAATTTGAAGTCGAACGCTTCCTCCTTTTTCATAGAAAAAATCTTTTAAGAATTTTAATTGGACATTCATTTTGTTTAGCTGTTCTTGCAATAAAGTTTCCATTTTAATGTTGAATTTTATACCAAAACATTGTCGCATTTGTTTTGACACTTCAGATCAGATTTTGCGGCGAATTGTTGTTTTTGTACTAATAAGACTACCTGGTGTGAATTCGCCTTGTTTGTTTTGTTGTTGAATTGTTGTAGTCAAGGCAAATTCCGTAAGGCATTTGCTTTGGTTGTAGTCGTGCATATACCTGGTAATGAATTTGCCTTGATTGTGGTTATAGAATAATTCTCTGCGATTGGATTTGACGTTCTCATCTAACATATTGGGCTGTAACCATAGTCATCAAAAAAATACACTTTAAGTATAATTTATTGAAAAGTGTACTTTTCAGATACTATAGACGAGAAAAAGCGTACTTTTGTCACAAAAGCCGCTTTTAAAACTAAAACCAGCTGAAGTTGTTTTTAACACAGTTAACATTACTTTAACTTGAGCAGCTGTTTGCCGCTTATAAGAAAATCTTTTATTTTGAAAACAAAATTAAAATAGCAAATTTGGCGAATTATTTCATATTTCTTAATAAAGTGTGGGAAAGTGTTAAAGAAAGATTAAAAAAAGTGCTCGATTGATGACATTGAGAATAATTTCGCAATTTTAGACGATTTGTGTGAAGTAAGAAAGCCTAAGTTTTACAAGGAAAGATTTTGTCCTTTTGAGCTGGATGACGATGAATTTTTTCGCGATATAGACTAGATAAAATAACTACACACTATTTTTTAAGTATTTATTACTTGACCTTTTTCGTTTGTTTTTGATATTTATTTTTAATAAAAACAGGCTTTTAAGGTCATATATTTAAAATAAAATTATATCTTTTATTTCTTTTTAACTTCCGACGTTTCGTTGGAAAATCCCAACATCATCAGGGAAAATATTTTTATTTTGATCTGGTAATACAGAAATTTTTTTGTTAAAAATTTTTTGCAAATATTTTACAATTTTTGTTGTGATTAAATTTAAACCAAAAACAATCATGTACTTACTTACATATGTCAATGTTGTATTTAATATAAAATTACACAAGAAAATTAAAATAAAAATTAACACATAACGTACAAAATATCAGCATATCTGCTTCTTAGGTTAAATATCACAGATTATTTTAAAATAAAGCTATAGAATAATTTGCATTTGTATTGTCCTTGTCTCCTTTTTTGTTTATTGCACTGTTCCCTTTTTGTTGAATTCTAAGGCTCTCTAGCAGTGATGCCAACTCTTGCAACATCAAAAGCACTGTGACCTCATGGAAATAGGGTAAAAAGGGGTAAAAAATTAAAAAAATTTCGGGAACAAAAGCACTAACCTAATTTTGTTTTGGGTCTGGTGGATCTAAAGACAGCCTTAGCTGCAATGAAAAACTTGCATTGCATTGGATCTATTGCTTTTTCATGTTTTTTTTGTGCGACTTTGTCGGAGTAAATCGCTTTATCATGAATTTATTTCACAATTACAACAAATGCAATATGCTTTTAGTTCATCTTTTGCTTATCTAAGCCACCTTTTAAAAGTTGGATCATTCTCCCAAGGTTTTCTATATACTTGCTTTTCCATCTAAAGGAAAGTCATTGTTAGATGATAAACTTTAACACATATAAAATCAATGAAGAACTTACTTTTAATTACTGTTCAGCTTTATAATAAACAAGGCACTATTCTTGCTTAAATTTGCACAGCAAACAAATCAACGGATATCTATATTAAAAGAAAACTCATTGCTAAACAAATAAATCATAAAATTTTCTGCACGAATTTAAAACAAAAGGCTTGAGAAATTCTAGAATTCAAACTCTTAACAGTTTGCGAGTACTTATCAAAATATAGATGCAAATAATACGCAGTTGGTTAAAAAAGTATTAGGTGTGTTTAAAGAATAGTAGGAAAATGGTTCAATGTCGAAAATTTTGATTATTTAAAACGCACTTAAAAGCACTGTGAGAAATTGTTAAAAGCACTATAAATACCCGCTTTTCAAAAACGGGTATTTTCAGAATTTCGGATATTGCTTAAGTAAAAAAACACCAAAAAATACCCGAAAAGCACCAAAATGGCAACGCTGCTCTCTAGTGTATATCGTTTGTTCTCACGTCTCTCTTTGTTTAATATCATCAAATTCCTCAAGTCAGCTGCATAATTGTTTTCGGTACAATGTTGTGATAATGCTGTTGTGTGTTTTCCTTTTCTTATGTCTGCTTCATGTTCACTAGTTCTTGTATATAAATTTCGTTTGGTTGTTCCTATATACACTTTATCACAGCTTTCTGGCGTATTTCCCAAACAATTTATTTGGTATACAACGTTACTATGTTCCGTTTTGTTTATTTTTGATTTTGTTTTTGAAAATAATGTGTTTATAGTTAGGTTTGGTCGGTACGCAAGTACTATATCTTTTTCGTTTATTATTGTTCTTATTTGTTTATTTTCTGTAAGTCTTGGTATGTACGGTAGGCTATAGAATTTTGTAGTGTACTCTATATTTTATATTATATTATTATTTTATGTTTAAGTACAACCCTAATGCAATATGTTATTTTATATTATATTATTATTTTATGTTTAAGTACCACCCTAATGCAATATGTTTTTTTATATTATATTATTATTTTATGTTTAAGTACCACCCTAATGCAATATGTTATTTTATATAATATTATTATTTTATGTTTAAGTACCACCCTAATGCAATATGTTTTTTTATATTATATTATTATTTTATGTTTAAGTACCACCCTAATGCAATATGTTATTTTATATTATGTTATTATTTTATGTTTAAGTACCACCCTAATGCAAATTCCTTGGAATTAAAATTGGAATGTTTGTAGCTTAGGACAACAACAATTGTTAATTGATAAATAAATCTAAAAAAAAAAAAAAAAAAAAGGAAGAAGAGTAAAGATAATTAGAAGAAGAAAAAGAGTAAAGGTAATTAGAAAAAGGAAGAAGAGTAAAGATAATTAGAAGAAGAAAAAGAGTAAAGGTAATTAAAAAAATGAAGAAGAGTAAAGATAATTAGAAGAAGAAAAAGAGTAAAGGTAATTAGAAAAAGGAAGAAGAGTAAAAGTAATTAGAAGAAGAAGAAGAGTAAAGATAATTAGAAGAAGAAGAAGAAAAAGACTAAAGCAAAAGAGTAAAACAAATAACAAAACTTTCAATGTTCAAAAACGCGTTTAAAAAGGAATAAAATCTGTCACACAAATATTTAAAATCTGTCACACAAATATTTAAAATCTGTCATACAAAAATTTAAAATCTGTCATACAAAATTTAAATCTATCATACATTTAAACTCTGTCATACAAAAATTTAAAATCTGTCATACAAAAAAAAAAAAATTTAAATTCTTCCATATTAATTGTCAAAACGTTAATAATGAATTTTAAAACTTTAATTCATAAAAATCGTTAACAATTGTTAATTGATAAATAAATCTTGTAGCTTTTAAGGTACCGCTAAGTTAGTATATAAGGAACAAATTTTTATAAAATAAATCAATCATTACTCAGCCTCAAATCGGCTTTTCATTTATTTAAAACACAGGCATTCAACAGCCTTTTAAATTTTATTGCCAGTGGCGTTCTTAAGCGCCGGCAAACTTTATTAGGCAGGACTTTAAAATATAAAAACACTACACCACTATCACGACAATTTAGTGTTGCCAGATCTGTTTTTGGTTTCATTATTTTTGTTCCTTGTTTTGCCTTTTCTATTAAGTTTTGAATTATGTATTTTGGGTAACTATTTTGTAGAAGTAATTTTTCTAATTTTTTAATATTTTGTGACAAAAATACTTGGTCGCTAATGTATTAGTTTTTTGTTGTAAGGGTTGTGTCGAATTGAAATTCATAAGACGTCCAGATGGCATATGTTTTGTATACCAATCAGTAATAATTTTGTTTCCTATTCTACATATTCTCATATCCAAATACGGTATAGAATTATTAACTTCGTTTTCTATAGTTAATTGCATTTTTTTGTGATAATTATTGAAAGTTCTTAGAATGTTCTCTTCATCATTTTTATTTATTATGGCAAACAAATAATCGACATATTTTGTGATGAGTTTTATGGTTATGTGTTTACTTTGCAGCTCTTCTATAACTACGTCCAATAATTTATCCAGAATTAAATCTGTTATGGTTGGTGACAGTGGGTTCCCCATTGGCATACCATATGTTTGGTTATAACATTTATCATTATATATAAAATAATTGTTGTCATTGGTGTTCCGCAGACGAGTCTAATTATGCTGGCATAACATGAGAGTTTTTAGGCGAGAGGGGTGAAGAGAGCGGTTTTTCGTTGGAACAATTTTTCAACCAGCCTCATACCCGCAGCACAAAACTAATACATACACACTTACGAATACATAATCAATACAAAAAACACTAACACACACAAAGCTGAGTTCACGTATACATATAATGCCAGATGAATTAGTCTCGTGTGTAAAAAAAAAGAACAAAAATTGTGCGGCTTAAAAATTCATCTCGTGTGCGGAGCCCCATTAAGACAAAATTGTAGGATTTTTAAAAACTGTTTTTTTGGGAATCTTTGTGTGTATTTGCATTATGTCCCACTTTTTCATTATGTTGTTTATTGCTAGGTGTACGGCAATGTTCGTCAAGTGATATTAGAACTTCATCATTGTTCAGCGTTATATTTTTGAGTTTGTCTTTAAGTTCAATTGAGTTTTTAATATTGTATTTTTCTGATATAAGATTTTTGAGAATATTTCCGACACATTTCGCAAGATTGTAGCATGGTACTTCAAATGATGATGAAATTGGACGTAATGGCATATTCGGCTTGTGGATTTTTGGCAATTCGTATAGTCTAGGTGCTGTAGCAGAGTTAGAGGTCAATTTTGCTTTTTCGTATTTTGTTATCAGGTTTTGTTTATACAATTCCATGACAATTTTATTATTGGTTTTTTGTAATTTTTGTGTGGGATCGGTTCTTGCAATTTTGTATGTAGTCTTGTCTTCCAAAATATTTTCCATTCCTCGTTTATAATCGTCTCTATATATTATGACAGTTTTGTTACCTTTGTCCGCTTTTGTTATGACTATTTTGTCCTTTTCCCTTTTAAGAACTTTCTTCGTTTCGTTAAAAATATTTAAAATAAACTTTTCTTTGGCATTATTTTTAGAAGTACGTTTATAGTTCAAAATAAGATTAGCAACTTTTGCTCTGGTTAGTTCCTTTTCCTTGTCGTCTAGTGTTTGAACCCATTGTTCAATGTCACAATTAGATCAATTGTTGTCAAGTTTTTCCCGTTTACTGGTACCGAAAATTTCCCTCCCAGGGAAAGTAGCCACTTGCTATCTGCGCTTAGTTCCACATTCGTTTTGTTTTTAATCCAATCAGGGTTGAATATTAAGTTGTATTTTTTCCGTTGTTCAGATTTAAGTTTTTCCAGTTTTGTGTTTGACTAGATCTATTGACTAGATCTTTTGACTAGATCTATATGAATTTGCAAATTTTCTATTTAAATTTTAAAATCTTTAGGTGTCAAAGCAGTTTTTTACATTGTCTGCATTGCCGGCCTTCGGCCGGGCTTAATGATTTTCTCCACCATGGTATATCCCGACACGGCGGTATATAGAATAGTTTTTCTGCATAGCCGGCCTTCGGCCGGGCTTAGTGATTTTCTCCACCATGGTATATCCCGACACGGCGGTATATAGAATAGATTTTCAGCATAGCCGGCCTTCGGCCGGGCTTAGTGCTTTTCTCCACCATGGTATATCCCGACACGGCGGTATATAGAATAGATTTTCTGCATAGCCGGCCTTCGGCCGGGCTTAGTGATTTTCTCCACCCTGGTATATCCCGACACGGCGGTATATAGAATAGTTTTTCTGCATAGCCGGCCTTCGGCCGGGCTTAGTGATTTTCTCCACCATGGTATATCCCGACACGGCGGTATATAGAATAGATTTTCAGCATAGCAGGCCTTCGGCCGGGCTTAGTGATTTTCTCCACCATGGTATATCCCGACACGGTGGTATATAGAATAGATGTTCTTTATAGCCGGCCTTTGGCCGGGCCTAATGATTTTCTCCACCTTGTACACCAACACAATGATATAGAAAATATAATATTTATGACATCAGATTGTACGCTGGAGGAAGTGTTTGACAGATATTATCCACACTAATTTATTTTAATATAGGTTAGCAGGTTGCTGGAAATTAGATTCTAGCCCACTTGGGTCCAAAAACAATATTTTTTTTTAAATATCTCTAAAATCTTCTGTATTTTAAAAAATTCATATAGATCTAGTCAAAAGCTTTCAAATGGCCTTATACGTTGGGAAATGCAAAGGGAAATCGCACATATATATACAAACTTCAGAGGCCAATAACTCGAAAACTATGCGTTTCCGAGAAAGTTACCATATAAAATTTTCGTCTTATTTTTCGATTTTCTATCGCCCTATGTAATTTTGTTTTCATTTGGAGCTGCGTCACTAAACTAGATTTAAGCCCAGAGGGCTACCAATCGGGAAAGACTTGCAAGTTTTAACAACGTTGCGTTTTCTGGGAAGAAATGCTCACCAAAGTGACATTGGTAAGTACAATAAATTTCAAGCATTTCAATAGTGTCGTGAAAAGCAAAAAACTTGCAAATTAATTTTTAGAACAATATGTCGCATTACGCATGTCACATTAAATATGGGTATGCAATTGAAATACATACATACATGTATTACAATAAAAGTAAAACATTTAAAATTTTTGCAGGTGATCTTCACGGGATGTCCCAACAACTGTTGGGAGAATAATAAAAAATATTTCAAAGAAAATTGCTTTGTTGTTTCCATATTTTATAAAATTCCCAAAAAGCTCCGGAATCACAGAGGTGAAAAAAAGATTTTTCCAGGTTGCACACTTCCCAAATGTTATAGGTACCATTGACTGTACTCACGTACGAATAAAGTGCCCGGCAAACAAGGTTGGTCACGATATGGCAGGCCATTACATCAATAGAAAAGGATTTTATTCATTAAATGTGCAAGTGAGTCAACAATGTTATGAGTTGTATTTGTATATTAAAATCTTTTATATATACATATTTTAATATTTTTACAGATTGTATGCGATGCTGACTGCAAAATAATGGACATAGTGGCAAGGTCTCGTGGATCGAAGAACGACGCAAGGATTTGGTCTGAGTGCCAACTAAAAAGGAAATTAGAGGAAACCAAGGGTCAGCATAATGGTATACTATTAGGAGACGCAGGGTATCCTTTATCATCCATTTTGTTGACTCCGTTTAGGAACCCTTCAACGCCAAAAGAAGAAAGGTGGGTTGTTTAATTCTCCTAATTATTTCACTCCCATAAATATTTCACTTAACTTTTTGTAGATATAACAAATGCCATATTGCAACGAGAAGTAAAATTGAGTGTCTGAATGCGCAACTGAAGTCCAAATTCCGCTCCATTTTCGAAAGACTTCGAGTTGATTTAGATACAGCAAAAATGTTATAGTTGCAGTAGCTGTGCTCCACAATATTGCAAAGGAACGAAATTCTTCGTGTGAGTGTAGAAAATTTAATTACAGATATTGTTAAATCAAAAAGGAAAGAACAGGTTTTATGGTTTTGTATAGTTGTATGTAATAATTCATATATACATATTACTTCATTATATTTATATATATATTTATTTATATATGTATATTTATTTATTATATATATTTATTATTTTATATTTTATTTATTTGTTGCGGGTTAGCAATATCTAGATATATATTTCGTTGGTAGCTATACCAATTCATCAGTAGATGTTTTACCGTTTATGTTTAAAAAAAATTTTTTTTTTTTATAAAACATAAATACTTGAGTACATGCTCAAATAAATGTAAAAATTTTGTAACGGGGAGATTTGCTTTTCATTTTTGCCTTATAAAATACTTTTAATGGCAACCAGCGGTTGTCTAATTGTATAGGTGTAGAAAAGTAAACACATTCATAATGGAAAATTATTGTTGTGTGTGTTTGAGAAATTTTTTAAAGGCTATTTTTATGCTTTGTAATTCACAAAAATATGTTTGTGAGTTTTTGTATAAATAGATGAGCTTTGGAATTTTTTTAAACATAAAGGGTAAAACATCTACTGATGAATTGGTATAGCTACCAACGAAATATATATTTAGATATTGCTAACCCGCAACAAATAAATAAAATATAAAACATAAATACTTGAGTACATGCTCAAATAAATGTAAAAATTTTATTTATTATTTTAATAAAACTGCTTACTAAGCTATTTATATTTGATTTTTTTTCAGTTTTAAATCCTTGTCAGTCTTCTCAATCGGAAACAATTAATTTGAACTTCAATTATATCCATAACACTGCTAGTCCAAATGCAAACGCTTACCGAAAAGCTTTTGTAAATACTTATTTTTAAAAAACAAATTATATTAATAAAAACTTCTGTAAATTTTAAATAAAACACAAACAATAATAAATAAATAGTTTATATTAATAAGAAAAAAGGTCAAATAAAAATGTTAATTCAATTTGAAATAAGTACAGAAAATTTAAATGTACATATCTAATTAACACGTCTCCAGATTATTTCATAAAATGTCGATATGCATATAAAAATTTGTCAGGATTATTTCTTGACTTATTTAATTAAAAAGATATAACTTGAGTTTTTGATTATTTTTAATATACATTTTATAAATATTGGTACAATGTGAATAAATGAAATTCAAAAGTGCAATTAAAAAACAAGTACACAAAAAAAAAGAATTACATATATGCTTTAATAATTTTAATAAGTAATAATTTGTATTGCTAATTTTTCGACCTTTTGAAGTTATTTTTATTTGATTGATGAGCTTGAGGTCAATTTTTTTTATAAAAAACGTTATAAAATTTTATTTATCGATATTTCGCTACTCCTTTGTGTAGTTTCTTCAGGATTAGATTTGTAAGTAACAAAAAACCAAATAACAACAATATTTTAAACAAAACAATATTCGCTTTAAATTTAAATTTAATTTAAAATTTAATTTAAAGCGGATGTAGTAACTCAACCGACAATATACAAATCTCTAACATACCTTCCTATAATTTCAGAACGGTTAGAAAATTCAGATGTTTTCGATACTAACAGATATAAAATAGCACATAAATCATGTAACACGTTAGGTAAATTGTTTAGCAAAACAAAAGATGGATTACATAAATTAGAAAAATCTAATGTAGTTTATAAAATACCTTGTAAAGGAAATGATAGTGAAATTTGTAATAAGGTCTATGTAGGTACTACAAAAAACAAACTTAAAACTAGATTAGCTGGACACAAAACAAATTTAAAATATAGAAACTATACATCATCACAAAAGACTGCATTATCTTTACACTGTCGTGATTCAGATCACTATCCAGATTTTGAAAAAATATCCATTTTAAATACAGAAAATATATATAAACGCAGATATATGTTAGAAATGCTGCAGATAATTAATATACCACCAGAAAAAAGAATTAACTTCAAAGCAGATACTGATAGTGTAGCTCAGAGTTATAGGCATTTAGTATATAAAGCTAAAGGGCAAAATAAATTATAAAGATTAATATTTAAATAGCGTTATGTTTTCAAAATTTATAAACCCTTCTAATTTATTTAAGGTTTTTCCAAAACTTTTTCATTTCCTCATGTTTCAAACTAAAATATTTTTTCAATTGACAACTTGGAAAAAATTATTTAATTCAAAAACCATTTGAAATATAAAAAACAATTTTTAATTTATTTCAAAAACCCGAAAAAAATTTAATTTAAAGCGAATATTGTTTTGTTTAAAATATTGTTGTTATTTGGTTTTTTGTTACTTAGAAATCTAATCCTGAAGAAGCTACACAAAGGAGTAGCGAAATATCGATAAATAAAATTTTATAACGTTTTTTATAAAAAAATTGACCTCAAGCTTATCAATCAAATAAAAATAATAAGTAATAATAATAAAAAATAATTTGTAATTCAGGTACGTTTTTCGTTTAAGAAATGGTTTTGTTAAAAGGTCTTGCAAGTACGAAAAAGAAATAATAATTGATTTCGAATCGTAATCACAAATTAACAGCATTGGCATTAATAATGTTAATAAAGAAAAAAAAACTAAGTGTTCTTCAGATATCCTTCAAAAGTTTTTTTTTTTAATTGGTCTTGCTCGTACCAGTTTTAAATAAACTTTGCGTATTTTTTTTTTTTTTTTTTTTAATTAGGACCAGCACTCAGGGGATGACCCCTACGTATGCAGTGCATTGTGCCGGAACTCAGAGAGAGGGATAGAGTAGAGAAGATTGTTGAATTTACAAAATGTACTTTATTAAATTCTACTTTGTTTTTATTATATAATTTATTTTAATCACTGAAGTTTGTTTTTATATGTTTGTAAATACAAAAAATATTTTTCATGATTAAATAGAACACTTTTATAAAACAAGGTCGGGTTCTATAATTTCAATAGGTTATGGGCCCAGAACTCCAAGTAGAGAGATTCTGTGGAAAATATTAAAAATATAAAACAAAAACATATGTACTATATGTTTATATAGAGTGAAATATGGCGTCTGCAACATTTGCTGGTAAAATACCAATTTTTGATGGATCCAATTTTTCAACGTGGAAGATTCAAATGGAGGCATTGTTACATAAGAGTAGACTGCTTCAAATTGTTACTCAAGAATCAGTTATTCCAAATAATGAAACTTTACGTGATCAATGGAATGAAAAAGATCAAGATGCGAGGGCCGACATCATGATTGCACTAGCACCGAAAATTCTATTGTTGGTAAGGAATTTAAAGACATCAAAGCAGATCTGGGACTATTTATGCCAAACGTATGAAAGAAAATCGAAGAGACAAAAAGCTGAAATATATAGAAGTTTATTGAATCATAGAATGTCTGCTGGAGAGTCTATTACAAAATACATAGAAAAATATGATGAGAACTATATAAAGTTGGAAGAAATGGATGGAAAAATTGAAGAAGAACTGCAAGCTGTTATCTTATTAGATGGTTTATCGACTGACTACAGAGAGGTGAAAGCAGCTTTTAATACAGCAAACGAGTTTCCTTCAATGCGAACTTTGAGGTCAAGGCTTTTGGAGTTGCAAGAACTTTCTGAAGTTGTACCAAACGAAGCTTTTAAGGCAAAATACGGAACGAAATATAATAAAACAAGCAAGCCAGGTATGTCTAAATTTTTAACTTGTTATCGGTGTGGCAAACGGGGCCATATGGCTAAAAATTGTAAAACGAGTTTAACAAGAGATCATAGCAACAATGTTAGCTCTAATGGATTTATTGCTAACCACGAAGCATTACAAAATGCAAACCACAGACCAGCTTGGTTCTTAGATAGTGGAGCCACGTCACATATGACATATCAAAATAATATTTTTGAAAATCTTGACACTAACTATACTGGTACTGTTAAACTTGCTGATGAAAATATGATACATGTAAGAGGGATGGGAACAGCCGTAATATATGTGGTAGTAAAAGGAGAGAGTAAACAAATAAAACTATATAATACACTTTGGGTTCCTGATTTAAAAAATAATTTAATGTCAACCAGTAAAGCAACAGATAATGGTTGTATTATAGAAATGAAAGGTGATTTCGCTAACATAATCAAGAATGGTACAGTTTTAGTCGAAGCTTATAAAAATAATGGCCTCTATACAATCAATCTTGGTGAATTGCATAATTGTTATACTGTGAATTCGGAACACCAAAGTATAGCTGAGTTGTGGCATAAAAGGTTTGGC
Organism: Lypha dubia; assembly: GCA_947311025.1. Lineage (NCBI taxonomy): Eukaryota > Metazoa > Arthropoda > Insecta > Diptera > Tachinidae > Lypha > Lypha dubia. The sequence continues at coordinate 13,376,980 of OX371265.1, read as the reverse complement.
CACTTGAACTATCATTCATTAAAGCAACTAAACTTGAATGAAATGGTTCTATGTATGCCAAATATTAGTTCAGGTCATATTGAATGTACTGTATGCATAAGAAGTAAACAAGCTCGTGAAAAATTCCATAAGAAAACCGGAAAATCTTCAACGCAAGTATTAGAACTGATTCATTCAGACATTTGTGGTCCAATGAAGTCTGAATCATTGGGTAGAAAACTTTATTTCGCAACATTTGTAGATGATTTTTCTAGAAATGTTACCATTAAATTTTTAAAAAACAAATCAGAATATATAGAAGCTTTCAAAGAATTTAAAATGAAAGCTGAACTAGAAACTGGTAATAAGATCAAAATTTTAAGAACTGATAATGCTAAGGAGATGATATGTGGCCAGGTAGAAAGTTACTTAAACTCAAATGGTATAAAACATCAGTTTTCTGTAGAATATACACCACAACAAAATGGAGTAGCGGAACGCATGAACCGAACACTTGTTGAAATGGGAAGATGTTTTATGTTGGAAGCAAATCTTCCAGTACTTTTATGGGCTGAGTTGATACATACTGCTGCATATATTCGAAATAGATGTCCCACAAATTTAAATGAAAATAAAACTCCGTTTGAAATATGGACAAGCAAAAAACCTCATGCAAAACATTTACGAAGAATTGGTAGTAAAGCATATGTTTTAAATAAAAAACCTGGAAAAGACAAATGGCAATGTAGAAGTGAAGAATATATATTAGTGGGGTACTGTGATGATTCTAAAGCATATAGATTATGGAAACCAGGTGACAGAAAAATAGTTAAAAGTCGTGATGTAAAGATTTTGGAGAATCAAATTTCAGAATTAAAAACCATATCATTGCCAGATAATAACAATGAAGGGTTTATAGATATCGAAATAAATTTTCGTCAAAATAATAATCAAAAGAAATCTAATACAAATAATATACATGATGAAGATAATGAAATTTTTGAAGATTCTGTTGAATATCCTTTGAATAGTATTGAGGATAATCCTATTATCCGATCAAAAGAAGTTAAAGCAGTTGAAGATCAAACGAGTAATTCAAGTTCAATTAAATCTCGTTTGAGATCTTGGAAATTTATTGGTCAAGAAAGCGCTCAAATAACTTTTGAACAAAATCCAAAAACTTTAAGTGATGTGCAGAAATCTATTAATAAAGAAGACTGGTTACTTGCAATGCAGAATGAATATAGCTCCTTAATTCAGAATAGAACGTGGAACTTGACTGACTTACCGCCTGGAAGAAAACGCGTGGGTTGCAAATGGGTTTTTACAACGAAGTTTAATTCTGATGGTAGTATTGAGAAGCGAAAAGCAAGGTTAGTGGCGAAGGGCTATATACAACAGTTTGGTATAGATTATATGGATACATATGCACCAGTTGTGCGTCAAGGTTCACTAAGACTAATATATGCATTGTCGGTTGAAAAGGATTTAAAACTTAGGCATCTTGATGTATCATCTGCATTTTTAAATGGAGAAATCGATGAAGATATATACATGGACCAACCTGAGGGCTTTATCGATAATATGAATCCAAATAAAGTTTGCAAGCTGAGAAAAGCTATTTATGGCTTAAAACAAGCAGGCCGACAGTGGTTTAAGAAGATTCATAATGTTTTTATGAAGTGCGGCTTGGTACAATCAAAATACGATCAGTGCATCTACTACAAAAATGAAAATAATAATATTTTACTTATTGGATTATATGTTGATGATATAATAATTGGATATAACGACGATAATTCTTTTAAAATATTATATGAATCTTTGCAGAATAATTTCGAAGTCAAAGATTTGCAGAAACCAAAATATTGTATTGGTTTAGTTATCAAATATGGTGATGATCAACTTTCAATTTCTCAACCGGGCTACATTAAAAATTTAGTGGAGAAATATGGTCTGAGTAACAGCAAACCAAAAAAGTTACCTATACCAGCAAAAATAAGTCTAGAAAAAGTGCCGAAAGTTGATGGTGAAGCTGAGAAAATCGATGGAGTAAAATATCAAGAGTTAATTGGATCATTGTTACACGTTGCATTATATAGTAGACCTGATATTTCTTGCAGTGTAAATATGTTATCACAGTTTTCAAAAGATCCTAGAAGACAGCATTGGAATTGCGCTTTACAAATAGTCAAATATTTGAACACAACTAGGAACACAGTTCTAACTTATAAAAAGACAGGGTTGCCAATAACTGGTTATGTTGATGCTAACTGGGCACAAGATGTCAATGATCGAAAGTCACAATCTGGTTTTTGTTATATATTTTCAGGTGGTGCAATTAGTTGGGACTCCAAAAAGCAAAAAGTTATAGCAACTTCAAGTGCAGAGGCTGAGTACGTAGCTCTCAGTGAAGCGGCAAAGGAAGCGGTTTATTTAAATTACTTATTAAATGAATTAGGATTCAAGATGCCAAATCCCATTGATATTTACAGCGATTCGCAAAGTGCACAGCACATGGCAAAGTATGGATCCCACCATTCAAGAGCAAAGCATATTGACTACAAATACCATTACATTAGAGATGTAGTTGAGAAAAAAGTAGTGGACATAAAATACATTTCAACAAATGAGATGCCTGCAGATTACCTGACCAAACCGGTTTCAAAAATTAAACATTAGCTTTGTGCTGAATCTATGGGCTTAGAATTTGAAGAAAATACAATTTGAGGAGGTGTGTTGAATTTACAAAATGTACTTTATTAAATTCTACTTTGTTTTTATTATATAATTTATTTTAATCACTGAAGTTTGTTTTTATATGTTTGTAAATACAAAAAATATTTTTCATGATTAAATAGAACACTTTTATAAAACAAGGTCGGGTTCTATAATTTCAATAAAGATAGATGTTGAAAATGTAGAAGGCTTAACTCTTTTACAACTCTGCTTTGCGCGTTATGTTAATTTTTATAGCAGGGTTGAGGCGCCTCCGGTGTTAGGTAGACGCATTTACATTGTTAAGCTGTATTGGCAGGCATTTTATTAATTGTTTTACTTCGCCGATGTTTCTGCTAACCGACGAAGGAGGGCGATGTTGTGTACATTAGCTTGGAACATCATCAATCGCCGTCGGAACAGTTTTTTAGTGACCAGTGCTATGCCTTCATCACTTAAATAGTACGACAACAATTAATACAATGTCTCACTAATGTACATTAGAGAAATTAATGATGTTGATTGACTTGCTCTGGCCAGGGTTTGAACCCAGGCCCCACGTCATTGTTTACTTAGTAGTCAACGCGCTAACCACTTCAGCCAACACCACCCTCATTATAAAACAAAAAGGTTTAGTTAAACAAAGAAAGTTACTTTTTATCGATAAATTAAATAAATAACTCTTAGTTTTATTTGTTTTCTCATAAGGAACTTTGTACATGGATGAAAAATTTTGGTTAGCTGGTGATAACATCGCCGTTTCGTTAGACATTGAAAAGGCATTTGACCGAGCATATCATTTGGGAATTATCTTCAAAATGATTAGTTTAAGATGTGATCCAATTTTTGTAAAGTTGTTTAAAAACTATTTTCATAATCGGAAATTTTTCGTAGAAATTAATGGCACGAAATCAGATTTAGGCAATATATATTGTGGTGTTCCTCAAGGGGCAATTATGGCGCCATTGTTATATAACATTCTTGTGTACGACTTTCCTCATATTATTAATGGTTCTAAAAGTATTCTATACGCGGATGATTCACTTATTTATGCACACGATAGCTCCCCGGAAATTGCGTTAATTAGGGTTCAAAGACATCTTCAGGTTATTGATAAATTTTACAGTGATTGGGGTATTAAAATCAATTCACAAAAATCAGAGGCCATTTGTTTTCGAAATGCTTCGGGAAAAGGTCCACGTAACATAGTGAAACAGAGCAACACACTGAATCTCTCTCTAAATGGTTTAATTATTCCTTTTAAAGATCAAATAAAGTACCTTGGGGTAACTTTCAATAATCTTTTTAAGTTTAATCAACATGGAAGAATTTGTAAGGCAAAAACTCTAAGTGTTAAGGGCATGTTTATGAAACTATTTGTTAATAGACACTTAAGTCAGAAAGCCAAGCTCTTAATCTACAAAGTTTGCATTCGTCCTGTTATGCTGTGTGGTTTTCCCATATGGTTTTCGATTTCTCCAAAAGTAATGATGGAGTTGGAGATTTTAGAACGCAGCTGTTTGAGACTTTGTGTTAACGCGAACTATGAAAGTTTTTTTAAGAGATTCTCTAACACGGTTGTTTATAAAAAAGCAAATATTCAACCGCTTTCTTCATATGTTCTAGTTCTAATTACTAAGTTTATTAAACGACTTGAAAATCATGACAACAAATTAATGGCTTTAGTTCTTCGGTCACAATCTGGATTTAATTGGTCTAACAGTCTTTATATTTCTCCGATTGGAATTTTGCAGGAGAATTTTAACTCCTTTTCTCGGTTTACTGAATACCGCCTACCAGAATTTTATTCCCATACAATTAAAGGGTCTAACAGGGGTTAAAGTTTATAATTATTAATGTTATACTATTTTTTTATTTATATATTTTTTTTTTTATTATTTGTTTAGTTTAAGTCCTAGTTTTAAGTTAATTCTGACTATTAACAGCCAATGTAAATTTTTATTATATTTTGAGCAATATAATTCGAATGTTCACCTTTGATGCAAATCTTCGTATCCGTCCACTTTATCTTAGCATGTAGCATTATTCTTTGTTTTTATTGTATATTAAAAAAATTCTGTATAGTTTTAAGTTTTTTTTTTCTTTTATGTATGTTATCTTTAACCAGTTATTTATGTTATCTAAGCTCTGAAGTCTCAATAAAATTTAAAATTGAAATTGAAATTGGTGATAACATCTTATGTTTAAAAAAAAAAAAAATTGCAAATTCTTAAGGCATGTCGAAGAATGTTTTTAACAGACTAAGATTCTGAAAAAAATAAATGCATAAAAATTGCTTCACTGAAATTTTAACTTTTAACTTACACAATTTCAGCAAATTAAATTGGTGCTACAGTCCTTTTTCGCAATATTTCTACTTTTAAATTATGGATTTCTTTTTCATACTCCATTTGACTGTAGCTGCTGCAATGTATGGAATGAAGTTCGTTTTGATGTTTCATTTCAGCAATCAATTGTTATTTTCTTAAATTATTTATTTCCTGCGACTGCAAAGTTTCTTTGTTAATTTGTTTTTGTCTTTCTAATATAATGTCATTTTTGGATGGTGTCTTTGGCAGGCTCCTTAGGCGTTTCAGTTTGGAAGACAAAGATTCTGTTCTTGGTTGGGAACTTTGCTGCGGCGTGGTAAAAATATTTTTATTTTTCAGGTCATTTTTACCTAAGCAGTTTTGTGGAATTTCCGTATTTTTTGATACGTCTTCGTTGTAAGGTGGATCATATAGCACTTCACATTCTAAATATTCAGCAGATGAGTTTGTAATAAATTCATGATTATCCGCACAGTTGCTGTCAATCAGAATATCATCTTCTATGAATTCATGTGAATTCATTCTTTGCACTAATTCATTTTCTGAGCCCAATTCAGGTATTACCACTGAATTTCCTGTTGCAACTTTAGCACGTTTCATATTTGCAATAGCTTTTCTTGCATTTATCTTCATGCGAACCCACCGAGATTTAAGTTTGGATACTTCACGATCTTAGCCTGCTGCAGCCATATTATCCTTTATCTTGTCGTTGCCTTTGTTTTCCACAATTTCTAAATGTACGTTGATGTACTCGCGCAGGAGTTCTTTTTCATTTGTACTCCAGTTAGACTCTCGTTCCCTTTTCTTTTGATCCTGTAAACAAATTATAAAGCACTAATTTGCAAAATGAAATAATTTACATATGAAAAGTAATATTATCGGGCTCAAGTTCAGTTTTATTGAATTAATGAAAATTCAAAATTACTAAGAGTTTTTTTATGTTGGAAAATATTATTATTTATATCCAATCAGTTTTTAGCAGAACGTATCAGTACTGATTTCAAGGCCGCTACACCTCTCATCAGCGTTGAATTGTCCATCTTTACAATTTTCGTAAAGTGGATACTAATTGAGAAGAATATCAACTATTTAACCAGTTTTCTCCTCAATTAGTATCCACTTTACGAAACATGGCGAAAATAATCACCTGAATTAAACACACTATCTGTTGTGAATTTGCCTTGTGTATATGCTACATTTTACTGACTGCTAAACCAACTCATCAGTAGACCTTTTCAATGTTTGAAAAATTTTCAAGCACATTTACTTATAGATGAATTCCCAAACAATTATCATGAATTACCCAAGCAAAGCAATAGAGTTTAAAAAACATTCGCAAACAACAAACAAACATATTTTTTCTGATGATGAGTTGGCTTAGCATCCAATGCAATGCAGTACATAGATTAGCTCTTATAATAGATATATAAATTATTAAAATAAATTGTAATAACTTTAGTCTGGCTAGAGATTATTAAATGTAATTAAATATAACTCTTTTATGTTTTATTAAATTTGTAGTTAGTTTTGTATATATATTTTATATATAAATTCGCTTCATATGACATTTATCTTCATAAAAAATATTTTTAAAAATTAATAATTTCATACAGTGGACTAGGTTGCAAAATGTAGTATTATATACCCCTTTTAATACTTTTTTGCGTTAATTTATGTATAAGACCTTCGTGCCATACTTTATCGAAAGCTTGAGAAACATCTATAAAGAGCGCAGAGCAATATTTCTTCTTTTCGAAAGTGTCTCTAACTACGTTCACAAGTCTGTGAGTTTGTTCAATTGTGCTATGTTGTCTGCGAAAACCGAATTGATGATCTGGAATGCATCCGCTTCTAGTCACTATAGGCATCAGCTTGCTCATATACAGCTTTTCAAATAGTTTTGAAATGTTGGGCAATAAACTAATAGGCCGATAGGATTCAACCTTCGTATGATCCTTGCCGGGCTTTGGTATCATAATAATCATCGAAACCTTCCATTCTGCAGGATAGTATTGCAGCCGTAGAATACTATTAAAAATGAATAGTATAATTCTTTTTGCAATATAAGGCAGTTGTTGAAGCATTTTGTTGCTTATTTTGTCGACACCTGGGGCTTTTTTGGTGTTAAGACTAGTGATGGCCTTTTCAATCTCCACAATGTTAAATCTTAACGGTATTTCTGGTAAAGAGATGACTGGTGGCAGTTCAACAATATCAGTAGAAATATTCGGTGTAAATACACTTTCTAAGTGCTTAACAAAAAGAGCACCTTTTTCAGCATCAGTTCTTGCCCAGTCACCATTCGAATCTCGTAACGGAGGTTTGCAAATCACTGGCCTTTTAAGTCCTCTAGCTGCACGCCATAGCGAATAATCTGTTTGTGGTGTTGCATCGAGTTCTTGAAGAAATTTTTGCAGCGAAGCTGTTTTTTGTGTTTGTAAAACTTTTCTGAGCTGTTTGGTGCATTCCTTTAGCCTTCACTTTAGCTGGGGGGATCTGTAACGTTGCCATTCTCGTCGCGCTCTCCGTTTTTCAGTCAATAGCCTTTCTATATCTACAGAAGAAATGTTGTTGAATCTTACTTGTTGATTTGGTTGATTTGAAGAAGCATTAAGAGCAGCTTGATTAACATGTGCTTCAAACAACCTAATAGAATTTTCTATGTCAGTAGGTGTTCTCAACAGCATATTTTCCGTGCAATGAGCACTCAAATATTTTTTGTATTTCAGCCAGTTAATACGTGCAGATGTCAGCGGTAAATCGCATGTTGATGTTGCAGTTGTGTGTGAGTAAATAGTGATTATAGTAGGCGAGTGATCTGAAGATAAATCCAATGATGCTTCAACTTCAATCATTTCGCTGGGCACACCTTTCATAACTCCAAAGTCGATAATATCAGGAATTTTTTGTCGATCCGTTGGCCAATATGTTGGCTGACCACTTGAAACTACATTAAAGCCCATTTTTGAAATTGTGTCAAACAAAACACGACCCTTGGGACTGATTAAACGTGAACCCCAAAATGTGTGTTTAGCATTGTAGTCGCCAGCTGCTAGAAAACGGGACCCCAGTGTTGAATAAAATGCGGTATATTGACTCTCTGAAATTGAAAACCTGGGAGGAGAATAAACAGATGATATCACAAGTTTTTGATAAAAATTTTCAATGCAGATGTTTGTTGCTTGAAGGTAATCTTCACAAAATTCATTTAACAGGTAGTGTGTTATTCGCGTTTTTATTAGAATTCCCGAGCCACCACAAGCTCTACCTCGAGGATCCTTGGTGTCGTAGAAATTATATCCACTAATTCTAAAATAGCTTCGAGACGTCAAATGAGTTTCTGAGATAAGCATAACATCGATTTGTTTATCCAGAAGAAAATATTCTATTTCATTTTTATGTTGGCAGATGCCGTTTGCGTTCCAAAAACATATTTTCAAGTTCATGGTTTGCTTAATACAGCCTGCAACAAAGTAGACTGCATTTTCAACATTTCCTGCATCATACAGGACATGTTGAGAGTAAAAGTATTTACTGTTTGTATTAAGCTCTCAATTGAGGCTTCAATACGGCTAAAATTAGACCCTGGAGCTTCGCTTACTGGTACCGGTTTTTGCGCTGTATTGTGGTTACTTTTTAAAATGTTAGCGTATGAAAATTTATTATTAGGTTGTTGCTGAGCAATAGTCGCGTTTGATTTCAATACGTTTGAATATTGTTGCTGACTGGTAGACGGTTGAGGTAACTGAGGGTAGCTTAAAAGTGTGATAGGCTGAGCGGGAATAATATTTTCTTTTTTGTGCGAGGAGCGTTTAAAAAACGAGTAAAGAGGGCAGCCTCTATAGTTGGCAGTGTGATTTCCGCCGCAATTGCCACATTTTTTTGCCTTGGGATCACCTTTTGTTTTGTCACAGTTAGCGGTACTGTGTAGCTCACCACATACAACGCAGACTGTAGGCAACTTGCAATAAGTTTTCGTGTGCCCAAATTCTTGGCAGTTCAGGCATTGGATAGGTCCAGCTCTTTTATGTGGCTGCTCAACGGTAACTCTCCGGTGTAACAAATACTTTAGATCATAGATTGGATGGGATTCATTTTTTTTTATCTTTATGTCACCTGGCTGTAACTCGACTCTAAATATTGGTTGGGGGATTTTTTCTCTATTTTTGATGTTTGAAACATTTTTCACCTTGAATCCACTATTTTCAAGGCCAGACTTGACCTCTTCTGGATCCACACTAGAATCTATACCTTTTATTACAACGGTTAGACCTTTAGCACTCTTAAGCTGATATGTATAAAAATTTTTATTTTTAGTCTCAAAGTCTGAGACTATTTTTCTGTAATTATTTTCTTTAGATACCTGAATTTTTGTTTCATTAATTTTCCCACGCTTGATTGGAGTTACGTAAAACTCATTTTCTCCAATTAACGAGATAAGGCTTTTTACCAGAAAGCTGGAGTTCTGTTCTCTTAAATAAATCGGTGGTGGTTTACTCAAACTTGTATTAGTTGTGACTTCATCACCTTGTTCAGTTAAAATCGCGAAACGATTTTCGGAATTTTTTATATTTTTCCCATCTTTGGGAACTTTTGCCGTTGACGCAATTTGAGCAATCTACCCGCAAACATTGTTAGGCTTTTAATAAGCTACCTAAGTGAACGAAAATTTGTAGTTAGGGAAGGCAATTTCTTAAGCCCACCGCAGTCGATCGAAGCCGGAGTTCCCCAAGGCAGTATCTTCGGTCCATTACTTTATTTAATATATGCCTCTGACTTACCGTTAAGCAATAACATTCATACATCAACATTTGCCGATGATACAGCTTTTCTAAGCGTTCACGAAAATCCTGTAGAAGCTTCCCGCAATTTACAAGGGTATATCTCCAAATTGCAAAATTGGCTCAAACAATGGCGTATTAAAGTTAACGAGCAGAAATGTGTGCACGTAACTTTTACGTTGCGCAAGGAAACATGCCCGCCTATAAAAATTAACACCGAGACCATGCCGCAACACACTGTTGTCAAATATCTAGGCGTTCATCTTGATCGTCGTTTAACATGGAAATCGCCTATAGACGCAAAGTTAACACAAATGAAATTAAAAGCAGCCCAAATGAATTGGCTTATTGGAAGAAATTCTATACTAAGCCTAGACTGTAAACTACTATTATACAACGCGATCCTGAAACCAATATGGTTCTATGGAATCCAGTTATGGGGCACTGCCTCAGCATCAAATGTCGAAAAAATTCAAAGGCGACAAAATAAAATTCTACGTACAATTACAGCAGCTCCCTGGTATGTCAGAAATCATCGGATTCATAAAGACCTAGATGTTCCGTTGGTGAAGACAGTATTTTCAATAAACGCTAAAAAATATATAAAAAAACTTGAGGTGCACCCAAATGTACTTGCGCGCAATATTTTAAATTATAGAGGCCACACCCGGCTGAAAAGGAGGGATACTCTTTTTCTCAGCCGTACACGAGAGATGTAAAACAACATAAATTAACCGTTGAAATTAAAAATTTTGTTTAGCATTGGCTAAACTTATATTTAATATTTTTTTAGATTTAAGATTTGAAAAACTTATTGATAATTCAATTTTAATAATTAAAGATTCAATAAATAATAAAATTATCACAAAAAAAAAAAAAAAAAAAAATACTTTTTTATATATACTACTTTTTACTTTTATTTTATTTATAAGCAGAAAATATTTTTTGTAAATAAGGCGGTTTATATTTATTAATTGTTAATTGATTAAATTTGTCAATAAATCTTTTAAAAAACATAAAATTTTTTAACGATTAATTATAAAAATTCTCAGAATTTATTTAAAAAACTACAAAAGTTCTACTGTCAGAAATCAACGAAAAGCATGTCAAATGCTTAAGCAAATTATTGACGACTTTTGTGTGGCTATATTGTACTTATTTGATTTAAAGATTTTCTTTGCTGAATTGCAAATATATGTATGTACTATTCAAAAACTATTTTCTTCTTATTTTTCCAAAAATTGATTTTATGTCTACGTCTAATTAATATAAAACCATAAACAAGCAATTTATTTAAATTTTTGTTATGTTAGAAATGAAATTAAAACATTCACAAATAAAAAAGTACCAACAAATGCAACAGTTTCAATTATTTTCAATAAATAAACGTATAAGCAGCTGTTTGCTTAAGCAAGGTACGATCATAGCTGCCAGATTTTTTTAGGTAATATCGTCATATTTTTGGGCAAAAATCGTCATTATCGTCAATATAGCTTATTGAAATCGTCATAAAAACGTCAAATGAAAAAAACCGTTTTTTTTTCAACAAAACATATTTTATTAGAGCCAAAACATAACAAAACTCTTAAATAAACAAATCTGATTAATAAAACAACATTCTTTTGAATACAGAGATCATATACTTCAATTAGAATTCACGATAAAATCACATGTAAGTAGATTCCATGTTTTTCAATACTTTGAAAACATGCATGGAAAAAGTATTGTATGGACAAAAATAAAAAAATCCCAATCCTTTAGGGCCAAATTTACAGTAGTTAGTTAGCTATTAGTAAACTAAAATGTTAACTATTGTTTAACTATTACTTCATATTCACAGTGTATTAGTTAACCAACACTCTTAATATGAACAAAAAATGGTAACCCTATCAAACTATCAACTTTCAGTACTGGCAATTCTGTTATAGCATATGGTTTTTGTTTACATTTGATATACATAATATTTCTTAAAAAATGGCGTATACATTCAAGAACTTGCCACGCCACCTACTTGCTAAGACGGAATATTTCCATAAAATCTTTTTAGATTACGTTGGCGACGCTCAGCAACAATATTCCGCGTATTATCAGTATCAGTGTCACTTTCAATATCGAACTCCGCGTTTTCCATTTCACATGCCATATCTAAAATTTTTCACAATACAAAAATACTAATAATAAATTCCCACGAATCATCTGTTGTCTAACTATTAGTTAACCAATGACGTTTGATAGTTTAACTAATGTTAAACTAGAAGCTGTGAATCATATATTATTAGTTAAACTATTGCTATTAACTAACTAATGACTGTGAATTTGGGCCTTAGTTATTTTTACTTCAATTTAGTAAAATATGATTTTAAATTTCATTTTTGGAAACACAGTTTCTAAAAATGTATAAAAACTAAAATATAATTTATACAATAAATATATAATAAATATATGTAAAGGAGAGATTTACTTTTCATTTTTTGCCTTATAAATAATGTAGTATATGCATACTGTAGGGTATTCATACAATGCATGAATACTAGGCACAGCGTGATTTTGTATAAACGTTACTTGAGAACACTGAACTACATATGTTAACAATTAAATTCTTTGGTGTCGGCAAATATAGAAAAACCTAAATAAAAACAAATTGAATATGTTTGTAAAATATGCAAAACCCAAAACAGAACAAACTAAAGGGTCTCACATTTCAATTGTTCTTATAGTAATTTGAATCGTTACTAATAATAAATTATGACGATACTATGTAATATTTGTGTGTCATTTGACCACCCAAAAGTCATTTAACTCATATGAGTCACTAAAATGTGACATACAAATTCCAAATAGTGTTTTGCAAAATCACGTAAAATGCTGCGACTGCAATATATTTTTAAGTAAAATTTTAGTATAAAAACCTGTAAATATTTTTAAAGTTATCTTAATCTAAGAAAAGATTTCTAACGACTAACGTCGGAAGAGAATAAATAAAAAGGATAAAACTGAGAAAGCTAGATTGTTTCATTAACCAGAAGAATACAGAAACCTGCAACACTTTTACAATACTTTTATGGCAACCAGCGGTTGTCTAATTGTATAGGTGTAGAAAAGTTAACACATTCATAATGGAAAATTATTTGTTGTATGCGTTTAAATAATTTTGAAAGCTGTTTTTATGATTTGTAATTCACAAAAATATATTTGTGAGTTTTTGTATAAATAGATGAGCTTTAAAACTTTTTAAACATAAAGGGTAAAACATCTACTGATGAGTTGGTATAGCTACCAACGAAATATATAACTAGATATTGCTAACCCGCAACAAATAAATAAAATTTAAAACATAAATATATAATTGTTAAAGAAAATAGACTTGTATATATATACATACATACATACATACATACATACATATATGTATAATATATTTTACAAATACATAATTATTGCAGTTAAACATATTGATCAATTCAGGTACAACTGTTAAATCATAGTAGCTTTAAATAATCTTTTGTATATAATATTGCTTCCAAATACGACTTTTTCAATGAATTTTTACTTTAGTCTTATTTATGTTTACCTGACTAAATATTATTTCCACATTTGCTGGGCATAGTGGTAAAACTAGATTTTTTGTAATAAATTTAGTCAAAACCGGAAACAAAAGACTAGAATCCCTTGTTTGCCTCTCTGATATTTTTTTTTCCAAAAATCCAATATTTATTTGTTTTTATCAGTGCAATAATTTTAATTGTCTGAAATCAGTTTCTAGCTCTTGGCTTTTAAAAATAGGAAAATTCTGTTATAATTTCAGAAAACCAACATTTTTCTACATTAATAATATTAAATGGATTAATTTGGCCAAGAGCTTTATATATTTATTTTGAAAATCAAATCTGGATAATATCTGATCACAAAGCTCTATATAAAAATTATCACAATTATTGTTTTTCTTTTGCACTTATTTGTGCTTCTTCAATTTCATCTCTGAAAAATATTCCTAAATAAATGTCTTCAAAATTTAAAAAATTGTTTTTGTTTTTATAATCAACTAGATGAGCGTCCGGCTTCGCACGGAAGCTATTTACTTTTATAAATTTCGATTTACCTAATCAAAGCACATCACAACTTTCACAAAAGTCATAACTCACGAACGCGTCGACCGATTTCGATAAACCATTTACACTACCATACGAACAAACCCTAAAAATTTAATCGAATTCGGTTTGACCGTTCGTGAGTTATAAACTTGCAACAATTTTTTTTATATATATTTACATTAAATAAAAGTTTACAGTTTTAAGCAAACTAGTTTTTAAAAAGCTGCTCATTAAAATTTTTAGCAGTTCAGTTGCTTTAATAGTACAAATAAATGTTGCAAACTTGAATTATTTAAAATCGTCAAAATTAGGGTATAAATCGTCCCGTCGTCACTATGTCATTTTTAGGACCCAAAATCGTCAAAATGACGATAAATCGTCAAATCTGGCAGCTATGGGTACGATTGGTTTCGGTGTTTGCTTAAGCTGCCCATACACGAGTGATTTGTGTGTGTGATTTGTTAGCGTAGCATTTCTCCACAAACGACGAACAAATCACAATAACCTTATACGTCAAAAACAAAACATCTATTGTGAAGCGGATGATGTAATTTCTTTTTTGTTTATATGTATACATATATATTTGTATAGGCAAAACCAAAAATATACATAGAAGCAAAGTAATATTATTTACGTCAAAAACAAAACATGAATTGTGAAGCGGATGATGCCATTGCACTTTTAATAATTTATTTGTGTACGCAAAAAAAAAAGAGAATTAAAAAAAGAAGCAAATGGACAAATGACTGGCTTTTAAGAAGAAACGGGCGTTCACATGTAGTTTTATTAAAAAACATGGAATTAACAACTCCAGAACACTACAAAAATTTTTTACGGATGGACGCCAGTACATATGAGGAGCTATTGAAATATGTAACACCAGCAATACAAAAGAAAGATACCAACATGCGTGATGCTATTACACCATGCGAAAGGCTTTCTGCAACGCTACGGTTCCTAGCTTCTGGACAGAGTTATGAAGACTTGAAATTTTTAACAAATATTTCAGCGCAAAGTCTTGGCAAAATAATAATTGATACCTCAAAAGCTATAATTTTAGCATTGAAACCATTTATTAATGTAAGTAAAGTTCAGTTTTTATTAAATATTAGTTAAAATTAAGATAAATATGTATGTATGTATGTACATATATGGGTGAATGAATAAATTTTATTGAAATTCATTGCTATCAAATAATTCTTGAAATGAATTTGGAGAATTTACAGCTTCACTGTATATAACTTCAACTGGTTGACTGCAACTTATTTTTCTATTGCCTGCAAATATTCTGGGCGTGGAATGGTATAGTATTTGTGATGGTGTTCCATAAGGTAATTTTGGTGATGGTGTTCCACGAGGTGGTATTGGTGATGGTGTTCCATGACGTGCTATTGGTGATGGTGTTCCATGAGGTGGTATTGGTGATGGTGTTCCATGGGGTGGTATTGGTGATGGCGTTGCATGAGGTGAAAAAGTTGAAAAATGAGAATATTGAGACGGCGTCATGGAGGATAGTGGATCGGAACTGTCGTACTGTAGTATTGAGGGGTGAAACGGGCGTGTAACGTTTTCTTTCCCTGGATTTATTGAGCTGGAAAGTGACAACTGGCCCAATTGGGCGTACATAAGTGTATCATCCATCAGACGCTTTGCAAAAATTTGTTGATCTGGCTTCAATTTGCGGTACGTGACCGCCCATGATTCGCCATAAATATCAGCCTCATCTTTTTCAGACTTTTTGCTGGATTTTTCTAGATGATTAACAGCCGTTTGTAGGAAAATAGTTGGATCAAATGTCCTTTTTTTTAAGCCGTGTTCCTGAAATAAAGAAAACTACATTTATCAATATATGTATATACATATATTCATACACATATTAAAATATGCATACATAAGTATGTAGTATATCTGAATAATTTTTTGTAATTAATGTTTTTATTATAATTTCAGATGCCCAATAATCCAAAAGAATGGGCAGAAATTGCTGAAGAGTTCGAGAAGAGATGGAACTTTAATCACTGTGTTGGCGCTTTAGACGGCAAGCATGTGAATATAGTAAAACCATCTAAGTCTGGGTCATATTTTTTTAATTATAAAAAAAACTTCAGCATCATAATGATGGCGTTGGTGAACGCAAACTATGAGTTTTTGGCGGTGGAGGTCGGCATAAATGGAAGATCCTCTGATGCTGGAGTTTTTAGCCAATCCAAATTGAAGCAAAAATATGATGAAGATTTTTTAAATTTGCCAAGTCCTGAAAAATTGCCTTTATCAGACGACATTGCTCCATATGTAATAGTTGCAGACGATGCATTTCCACTTTTGGAGAACTTAATGAAACCGTACAGCCGGCATAATTTAACTGCGGAAGAGCAAATTTTTAACTACAGGCTCTCAAGAGCTCGTCGGATAGTGGAAAATGCTTTTGGAATTTTGGCTAATCGTTTCAGGATTTTGCGATCAACAATTAATTTGTGCCCAGAGAAAGCTTCTATAATAACACTAGCATGCTGCTATTTACACAATTTCTTAAGCAGAAGAAATTCATCTATTTACTTGCGAAGCAGTGAAAACGCAGTAGGCTTTGAGACCCAAAATGATAATCTAGTAGACTTAGAGCCAATTTCTCATGGCAATGCGTCCACTAATGCAAAAGATGTTCGCAAAAAGTTTTGCAATTATTTTAATACAGTGGGTGCAGTACCCTGGCAAAACAAAGTTTTGTAATTTTGTTTATTTTTAATATAAATAAATATATACATACATACATATGTATGCATATCAAAAATAAAACTTACTTTTTTAATTTCTTCATCAAACGAGTCATCAATTGTAGCAATTCCATCCAGTTGGGTTTCTTGATCACGTAAAAAGTCTAAATGATCAAAATACCACAACGTTGGTACATACAAATCTTCGGAACCTGCCCCAGATACCTCACTTCTTCTAATTTTTTGTAATTCACGTCTATAGCACGCTCTAATTGCATGATACTTCTTTTTCGCCATTTCAATTGTAGCATTTTTATCAAATTCCTTATATTTTGATAAAAGTTTTTCCCATGCTTTTTGTTTTTCAATTCTGTCTTTGTATTTTTCACTTTTGCTTTGCCAAATGGCATTTTCTTCTTTTAAAATTTCAATAAATTCAATTAAAAATTGTTTACTAACCATCTTGCCGACACATTCACTTTGACCACAAACATTACTTTGACTTTTCGTTGTAAAAAAAATAAAAAGTGAAGAAGAAAATAAAAAACGTTTGCTTGCTACACATCACCGCAATACATACAAATTTATGTACATACATGCATACATAGTCTCTTTTGTGTTGCTTGCTACTCATCTCCGCAGTAGATACATACATTCATACATGTTGTCCCTTTTACGTTTCGTTGTGCACTAAAATCAAAAAATTTAAAATGTTCGCGCACAAGTCCACTAACAATCCAACAAATCACAAGAAATTGAAAATTTTCAATTTCTTATGATTTGTGCGCGCACAGCCCCACTAACTTGTAACAAGACGTCGAACACGTACAAATCACACGCACAAATCAATCGTGTGTGGGCACCTTTAAGCAAATAAAACTTGACGAAACTTAACGAAAAGTTCTTACGTACATTATAGTTGTCAACATTTGGTTGTGTGTATTCGCACATTATAGTTAGCCCTTTAGCAACCCTGGTTATTAAACAGTCTGCCTTCACACACGGGATGAATTCTGCTAGTATAAAATGAGAGTTTATTGTCGAGAGGGGTGAAGAGAGCGGTTTTTCGTTAGCTCAATTTTTCATCCAGCCTCATACCCCCACAAGCAGTGTAGCCAGGGAGTAGATTCTGGTTCTGCGATAACGTGAAATGTAAACATTTTTCTCGTTTACATTTTGTTTCTGATTCCCGTTCTGTGAAGAAATTAAAACAAATTAAAATCTCTTCACAATGAGAGAAACAAATGGAATGAAACAATTTTTTTCTCAGTTTCACAGCAAAACTGATTCTCGTTTTATGTAACTGCGAAAACAAATGTCAAAACATTTTCATATGGCGCGTTTTTTTTCACTTAAAATTTGTCAGCGAAAATGGAAAAAGCAACAAAAGGCATGCGCACAAGCATAAATCGAAAAGAATTTTTATTAATTTTTAGAACATAAATGTCGATATTGCAAACGATAAATATGTAAGTATGTACATACATATGTACATACTTATGTATAGAGTTCAAAAATAAAAAAAAATCATTTGAATAATTGATTTATGTATACATGCGTATGTACATACATACATACATATGTACATATATGTATTTACAGATTTGTTACTGCATTTAAAAAAAATAATGCATACATTTTCAACTTTTATACATTTATCCCAATGTACAACGTAATTTATTTTTTTTTTGACAATTGTACAGACCCAAGCAGAGAGAAAGTTGATGTCGGCTTAAAAAAAATAAACTAAGAGGCGGCTTAAACTTATTTTGGAGCCGGCTGCTTAAAAAATATATAAGGCGATAGAAAATCGAAAAGTAAAAAAAACTTATTTTGCAGTAAATCTCGGAAACGCATAAAATTGAATATCTAGCACATTTAAATAAACTCAGGCCAAAACTAGAAAGCAATTAGCATATGTTATGGAAAATGTATCAATAAATAGAAATAATTAAAAAAAAAAATTGTATTCGACTTAGTGCTATTTTTTCTGCTAATGATTTTTCCGATTTTACTATCGATTGAATGTTTGTACTTAAGTAGGAAAAT
Source organism: Lypha dubia (assembly GCA_947311025.1). Taxonomy (NCBI): domain Eukaryota; kingdom Metazoa; phylum Arthropoda; class Insecta; order Diptera; family Tachinidae; genus Lypha; species Lypha dubia. The sequence continues at coordinate 13,358,321 of OX371265.1, read as the reverse complement.
TTTACCTAATTATACATAACTATTCAGGCAATTTGTTGTTATTACTTTATTTAAATTACTACCTGCAACCGCGGGTCTTGTGCACTTTTGTCAAAAAACAAAAAAATATATGCCTTTGACACTGTTTATACACAAAAATACCAGAGCATAAAATTAACAAATATGCGTGTGCTGCCATCTTTTTACTCATTACACTTCGATACAAAACAAGTGACATTTTCTTTGTCAATCACAATTGGAGACTATCAAAGTAATATATCACAAGATTATGGTTTTCATCAATCAGAGCCGACAACGTATACGTGTACCCGAAAAAGCACGACTGCACGCACACATTTAGAACGTTGATGTGTTTTTTATCGTCTCCAGAGAGCACAAGAGAAAGGTAAAATAAATCATTTTTAAACATCTAGAATTAATCCCGTTTAAAAATTTGTTGCTCTTTGCAACATGCATACATACGAGTATGTAATTTGAAATCATATCATTTTATTAAAAAAATAAAAAGTAAATAAATAGAATTAAACTAAAGGAACGGTCAAAACTGTATTTTAAATAATATCGATACCGATATTTATACCTATCTATATTTTCGATATTTTTAAACTATCGACTTTTAATTTCAGAGTTTTTACCATTTGAAATTATAGTATAAAAGTGTGATTATACACTATTTTTTTATTATATTTTTTTGCCAATAAGACATTAAATAATATCTCCGATTATATATACAAATATATATATATATATATATATATTTATTCCTTATTCAACTTGTAGGATTAACTCAGTATCTGTAATGATAGGCTATTAATAAAATTGCCTACTTATGTAATTCATACAATTTCTTCACCACCGCTAATTTGTTTATTTAATATTTTCTAATTTTTATTCAATTTTCTATAACATAAGCTATGTACATATATTATGTAATATATGTTGAAAAATCAACTTCAAAATTTCAATGAAGAATATATGCATGTTGTAAAAGCCACAAAAGCAAATAAATATTTGCATGCGGCCTTGCACCGCATCGAAGTAGTTCAACTTCGTTCTCTGTGTGTGACATTTCAAGTTGAATAACATGGATATAAAGTTACACTGCAACAGATGGAATGAAACACTTTTTCATAATATAAACGGGAATCGCATTTTGTGCAACTGCGAAAAGATATTGCGTAAAGTTGTAATGAAAACGAAAATGAAACATTTTTTTACATTTCACGTTATCGCAGAACCAGAATCTACCCCCAGGTGTGGGGATTTCTCCCCAAATTGGGGATTTTAGCTGGTTTTTGGGGACAAATTATCGTGGGGAGGGATTTGGGGATTTTTTATTTTCAGTATACCTATTATCAAATTTGCTTTATTTTACCATTTTCTTTCATGCATATACATATTAACATATGGGCTGACTTCCAAAACGTTCGTATACAAAGTTTGTATACAGTATTGCTACTGTATTTAAATCACATACATATGCAAAGTTCCGAAGCAATGCAACAACTATAAAACCGATGCCGTCTTTGCTTTCTTACTGCGTTAAAAATACTTGGCGGCGGCGTTTTGAAATGGTATACATTGTACAATTATTGTACTGCGGCGTTATGAAATATGATGCTTTGTTCAAACACAAAGCAATTGACGTTTTGGAAGTCAGCCATACATTTATGTATCTTGTGTTTTTCTTCTCCATATTTCGATTATTTCAAGGCGATGGAATTGAGGATGTTGTTTTTTATAACAATTTGTTCAAAATTTTTAAAACCAGAATTTATTGAATTCGAGATTGCCAAATGGATGTACTAATTGACGATAAGGAAAGTAATTTGGTTTGTTGCTAAAATTGATGGTGGCATAGAATGTTCAAGGGAATTAGAAGCAAAATGTGTTCAAACAAATATTTTTAGATTATTTAACTATACTAGCAAAATAAATGCTTAAAATATTCACTGAGAGTATGAAAAATTTCGAGTTATTTATAAATTTACAACTCGAAAGCATAGAAAAAAAATAAATTTGATTCCGTGTATGGAATTTTAAAATATTCTATGGATTCAAAAGTTCCATTGAGCACATACGAATTCATTAACTTAAATAAATGTATGTAATAAAATTAATGAAAAAAATTGTTTTTTATGACGCTTAATCTACATATATTTACTGGGGACAAAATTAGGAATTCCAGTTTTAAAATGGGGATTTTTGGGGACAACAATCCATAATTTGGGGATATTAGACAATATTTACCTGGCTACACTGCCCACAAGCAGCACAAAACTAATACATAGACACTTGCGAATACACAGGTTCTGTGTTTTCTTTTTTTACAGACCTTATATTAGTATTATACTATGTTCACACTTATGTGTTTAACGTCTCATTCGTGTTTAAGAGCTTAAACACTTCGATTTTGATATGTTTTACCATACATTGACTTGTTTTGTTAAACATCTCAAATGACAAGTTTTAGATTTAAACATCTCGCTAAACACGCAAAAGGCAGGGTTACAAATATATTTGGAGTATGTTCAGTGGGTTTTTTGACAACTCTGTAATGTTTGTATTGCTATGTATTTCACCAACTCTGTCATTTTTCCATGCTGTTATATGACGTCACATCAAAAAAATAAAAATTCCATATGCATATAACATATATTTCACCTTTTAATAGGCTAGCAATTTTACTAATTTCATGAGAAAGAAAATAATAATATAAATAATAGTTTTTTACTGATATTTCTTTCCAGTTGTAATATAATATTAGTTTCTCAAACTCGCAATATTACAAAAACACAATAATCAGCTGACGAAACGTTAATCTTAAACATCTCAAATGTAATGTGAACGGTTGTGTTTAGATTCTAAAACATTTGCCTTAAACACGTTTAAAAACACAAGTGTGAACTTAGTATTAGATTTAAACATCTCGCTAAACACGCAAAAGGCAGGGTTACAAATATATTTGGAGTATGTTCAGTGCGTTTTTTGACAACTCTGTAATGTTTGTATTGCTATTAAATGGCGCCACGTCAAAAATTTTTCACCAACTCTGTCATTTTGCCATGCTATTATATGACGTCACATCAAAAAAATAAAAATTCCATTTGCATATAACATATATTTCACCTTTTAATAGGCTAGCAATTTTACTAATTTCATGAGAATGAAAATAATAATATAAATAATAGTTTTTTACTGATATTTCTTTCCAGTTGTAATATAATATTAGTTTCTCAAACGCGCAATATTACAAAAACACAATAATCAGCTGACGAAACGTTAACCTTAAACATCTCAAATGTAATGTGAACGGTTGTGTTTAGATTCTAAAACATTTGCCTTAAACACGTTTAAAAACACAAGTGTGAACTTAGTATTATTCAGCCGTCGAGTGAACATGAATTACAAAGAAGAAGGGGGTTGGTCGCGCCAACAAATTTTTATACATTTATGTATGTTTTAATAAAACAGTATGAAACATTCTCAATTCATTTTTAATTTTTTTTTAGGTATTTTATATGTTTTCAAATATTTTTTCTTGAGTACATTCTCAAATAAATGTAAAATTTTATATTTTGGTATTTTATATGTTTTTATTTTACATATGAAAAGTAATATTATCAGGCTCAAGTTCAGTTTTATTGAATTAATGAAAATTCAAAATTACTAACTGCCTGTTCAACGATGTCGAAAGAAATTCTAAGCGATCGAAAGCCAACCGCTCGAAGTCTAATCAATTTGGGTTCAACGATATCGACAGCTTTCGATCGAATACACTTACGTTTGTCAATTTTTACTTATTACGTACTAAAAAATTAAAGTATTGCCACATAAAAAATTTAAATTTTTTTAAGATATTTTCTTTAAAATTGTCAATATTACTACTAATTCGTTTGGTAGTAATACAACCGTGATCAGTTGTCCATAAATGTCATAAAAAGAAAAACATAATTGTGCTAAAAAAATAAAGAAATTAATATAAAAATTAAAAACAAATAAAAAAGACAAATTGTGAATTGTGAACAATGGATATGCTGACAGTCGCCGTACATTTTTTGGTCGCTGATGAAGAAGATGATGAAGGCGTACGTTTAACTCGTAGGGAACTGAGAGATACGTACAACGTCCTGGAGCTGCCCACGAACCAGTAAGTTTATAAAGACATATATTTGCATGTAATTATCAATTTTTTAAAATTTATTTTTGGCTTTTCTTAGATTTATTGAGAATTTTCGAGTTTCAAAAGACATTTTTCGGCTAATTTTGGAAAAATTTGAAGCACACAGAACTCCGCCATTTAGAAGCACCTACATACGTTCAGACGTTAAGATAGCAACATTTTTGCGTTTTTTAGCTACCGGGAGCTACCAGCAGTCCGTGGGTAATGAATTGCTTTCCTCCGCATGCAAGTCCTCTGTCTGCGGTATTATTACGGAATGCCTCAACTTTTTTGAAGAATGCATTTGTGGGGACTGGATTAGAATGGTTCGCCCTGAGAACGAAATCTTAATTAAGCAAGCCTTTTTCAATTCTACGGGCTTTCCTGGACATTTTTCCGGCTTCCTTTTTTTCCTTCAACCAAATGAAAACATTACAGAGTTTATACTGAAAAATTATTAACAAGAATGTATTTTATTGAAATTAAATTTTTTTCCTTTGAGTTATTTAAGTTAAACTAATGGCCAATAAATGAGTGGATATTTAATTATAGTTTTAGTTAATTTTCATAAAAATTTAAAATTCGTTTAAACACACTTTCATTTTTTCAGTCAAACTTAAAGTTCTTATTTAATTACGATGAAAATATGGTAGCACTACGTAATATAAAAAATTTCCCACAAATTTCCCAAAAAAACAGCTGACTAGAGCAAATAAAGAAAAATCTAAAAAAAATATATTATTATTTTAGCTATAAATAAGAATAATTAAGAACTGCTGAAATGTTTTAAAAAAATAAGAGCAACTTTCAGAACGGTTAAAAGGGTAATAGCGAAAAAAGATGCCAAAATTTTATGCACTTGTCAGCAGCCACAAATATTTTATTTGCTTTTTTTCAAACAAGAAGAACAAGCAGTCAAAAACATATGGAAATTCGTAAAACTTATGTAGTGTTTAAACACACAACGTTGGCTATTTAATGTTGATTTAATATTGCAATGAAAAACAAAATTTTATATTTAAACGAGTTTTAAAAATAAATGAAAGATTATCATCCACCAATTTATTGGCCCTAATTATTAAGTTGTGAATTTTTTATTCGAACTGAGTGATATTTAATCAAAGAAATTTTTAATTTTTCAGGCTTAAGTTCGTTTTCTCTAAATATAACTTTGTTATAAATTAAATTATTATTTAAATTAGAAAGAAAAATCTAGTGGCTCTTAATATTTGAACAGACAAAGAAAAATTAGACTGCGCGGAGGCTTGAACTGACATCGATGTTTCGAGACTAACCACAGTCTCATCATCAGAGTTGTCTACCGCTTAAGGCCTATTTAGCCGACGGTTGAAATCGTAGATGTAAGCTAAATGTTGATGTAATGTAAGAGCCAACATTTTTGTAGTTATAGAATGCTTAAAAACGTGTCACGTGACACATGAATGTGCACACATGCATATGTATGTACATACATACATAAAAAGAACAGAAATTCTTATTAAACATATTAAATCATATTTTTCTGTTCTTCTCCGAAATCTTGTGCCCCGGAGAATTGTTATTGTTCATTTTCCTTCACCAGTAGTATTAATTTCTTGGCGTCCATTGCAACTTTTTATCACTTTGAAAATTATAAATAAAATACAAAACAGCTGTTCCAAACGTTGATGGAAGTTCCAAATGTTTACAATATTTGTGATTGTTCGGAAATAGTACGATATTATTTAAAAGGTACCGAATCATATTATTACACATTTTATTGCAATGAATTTGATAATTGGTTAAATTATAGTTTAACATTCATATCTATATATGTATGTACATATGTACATCATTGTTTTGATTATTAGTGTTACTTATTATTGAAAAGATTTTTTTGTAGACTTGAATGTGTATATGTATGTACATAAGTACACTATACATGAAATTACAAAGTAAGCATATCAATTTATGTATGTACATACATACATACAATTTTAAAAATTTTGTTTTTGTTTTAAATGTAATTTGTACGAAAGAAAAATTCGTTCGAAATCATGTGCTTGAATGTATGTATGTACATATGTACATATGTACATAAATTGATATGCTCACTTTGTAATTTCATATATATTGTACCTATGTGCATACATACATATGTGCATACATACATACATTCAAGTATACAAAAAATTCTTTTAAATAATAAGTAACACTAATAATCAAAACTATGATGTACATACATATATACATAGATATGAATGTTAAACTATCATTTAAACAATTATAAAATTCATTATAATAAAATATATGTATAAGCACAAACGATCGGTACAGTCTCTTGCTAGATATTGAAAAAAAATTATTTAGAAAACTTTCTTTACTCAATAAAGCATGCATGTGTACATATTTAACAACTAAAACTAGTCAAAACAAAAAAAAGTACTAACAAAGGACTTCTGTGCCCCATTGCAATTCAAAATACAACCATCCCATCACTGTCTACAATTGTCACGTAACCTCGTAAGTCTATGTTCACATACGACGATTTTAGTTGGGCAATTCTTGAGTTTATAGATGTTTTTTTCACTTTGCGGTGAGGGGAATAAAAAGGGAAAAATAATCGCCGGTACCCGGCTATTTCAAGCAATTCTCTCATTCGATTTTTTTAAATTTGAATATTTGACATTTCTTTTCAATCGGTGTTTTGCTTCTTGGCGTGTAAATCATTTATAATTTCAATTAACCGCAAAAAATACGCGTTTTAAATATGTAAAAATAAAACAATTAATATAGAGTAAAAATTTTTATTAAAAGCTTACTACATTTTGTTTATTTTATTGAAATTGTTTATTTTATGAAAGCTCAAATTGTAAGAAAATAAAAGCTAAACAAAACAGAAGAATTGCCCAACTAAAATCGTCGCGTGTGAACATAAAAGCGAGTTCAAAAGAGAATTCTGAAAAAGTTGGGCAATTAAAATCGTCGTGTGTGACCTTAGACTAATAAAATTCTATTTTCTGCAGGTTGGTACGTTACGGCAACATTTCATTTCAGTCAAGTAAGTATTTTCATAGCTTTTGCATATAACAGAAGCAATCAGCTGACACATCAGCATTTACATTTCTAGAGTTACGGTCGGCTAAAGCAGCCTTTAGACCTCACTGCCACCACGGCAGCTGCAATCACATTAGTTAAAGACCCTCTATCATTAATTGAATCTGCTGAATTACATGTAAGTTTTTACACTACAGCTTTTATCATATTTTAATGGGTTGGAACTTTACTATACTTTTTCAAAGTCTATCTTGTGCAAGTTGAGCTTTATTCCAGAGTTTCTTATTTGATTCCTAGGTGGCAGCCTTCGGCTACCAATACTCTAGAGGTTATAGAATGTGATAATCTGGAAACATCGATGTCAGTTCAACCCTCCACGCAGTCTAATTTTTCATTGTCTGTTCAAATATTAAGAGCCACTAGATTTTTCTTTCTAATTTAAATAATAATTTAATTTATAACAAAATTATATTTAGAGAAAACGCACTTAAGCCTGAAAAATTAAAAATTTCTTTGATTAAACTAATTATCTTAAACAAAATTAATATGAACATAAAAAAACTTAATACACAAATTTATTCTCAAAAACTCCCAAAAATACCTTAAAAAATCTCCTGGACACTCGTCAAACAGGATACGCACCAAGAAAATGTTACTAATATTTAACTACCTATTCGAGAGAGCTCTCTAAAATGGTCTTATAAAAATATTCAATAATTATTCAACAACAAATTTAACTAAAAAATCTACTAACGTTACGTAGTTTTGGGCTAACAAAAATTTTAATTTACTAACCTTATACTAACCACTAACACTTACTAACACTAATATTTACTAATACTAACACCTATTTAATATCTCTTATTTTTATAATTTTAATTTGTACTGATTTTATTTATTTGCAATTTTATTTTATCTTATATTTATTCACTTTAATTTCTTTAAAATTTTATCAACTAAACAAATTCTTCCTTAAAAAATTTTAGTTTCCTTTTCGCCGGTAAAAAGAACACAAATTAGACTTTTCTTTAGTATTTTCACTAAAAAAGGTAAAACATAACCATAATAAAAGATTTCGTGGACTTACCACACTTTACTGGCGCCTTAGCTAACCAGGAAGTACCCACACAGTAGAAATCTGTCCAAAAATCAGCTATTTCCTTTCAAGGTGGATGTTGTCTCTTCGCTTTCTTCTTTTTCTCCTCTTTGATCTTTCCACAGCTCTAGATATCTTCGGCTTCCTCTTCTGTTTCTCTAGGCTATAATTTCCCAGATTTTTTTGATTGATTATTCTTTATTTTTGCTTAATAATCTTTTTTAATTGTATATACTTTTTTTTAATATTTTAGTTCTTATTTAAGTTTTGTATTTAATTTCTTTGTGCTTTTTCTATCAGACTTCTCGTCTGAACTCTCCGGCTATCTCTTAATCAATCTTATCTTGAACCTTTTAAATTTTTAATCTAGCTAAATTTTTTTCAATTCACCGTAAAAATTCTTTTGCCCAACTATATTTGTCCTACTCTAATACCTATCCTCTTTCCATGTCCGCTTTTTTTGACAGTTAACATTCCTGACATATCTAAAAATCGCATACCTTCACCGGCCAACGAACGCTGTCATTTTGACCATCGACTATACATTCATATTCTGTGAGTTTGACCTTGCTCACACAAAGTCAAACAATTATTTAACAACTTCCCAACACTGATATTACATTTATTAATCACAACCCTCTGTTTTTGCGTGGTAAATTGTCAAACCTATATTTCAAATTATACTTAAGCTACACCACTTCAGCCAACACCACCCTTAATAACAAACACACTATTGTTGTCTCTTTTTCACGATGCCTCTTTATTACAAATAAAATATGATCCAAGTCCAATTTTTGTTTTCGTGGTAACTGGTTACCTGTGATTATGTTTTCAAATGAGAAAGAAAGGAATGATCTAATGATAGCAATAGTTACAGAATAGCTTTTTGGCAAAATCGAGATTTAGCTTTAGCTACGAGAATTTCAGAATATGGCTTCAAGTATATACACGACTACAACAAAACAAACAACAGGCATTTTGTTTACGTAAACGGTGAATTCATTACATACGCTGTCAATATTCTCCATGCATAATAGAGTACATAAAAGTGGCGCCGGAAAAGACGTAAATATATTTGACAGTGTGGGTTATGAATAAATTCGCCACTGCATCCAGCTAATAATAAATTCGCCTTGACTACAACAATTGTACAACAAACCATACAACAGGCTTATTATTTGTATAAACGGCTAATTCATTACCTACGCAGTCAAAATTCATCATGCATAAAAAATTACATACTTATAACTGGCGCCGGAAACTATGTACCAAATTATACGATGTGGGTAATGGATAAACAAGCCCCAAGACGAATTCAATTCGCCTTGATTAGGCCGAAGTCGCTACTGCGTCCAACTGATTATTAATTCGTCTTGGCTCAGCTTTGTTAGTAACACCACTTGGTACCAAGGCGAATTAAAGACCAGGTGGCCTCGTTAGCCAAGACAGAGATCAGCTGCGAATCTGAAGTGTCAAAAATAGATTATGTTTAAAAGTTGGGTTAGTTTTTTTTTTATTGTTTAAAATACATACATATAACCAAGGCGAATTAAAGACCAGGTGGCCTCATAAGCCAAAACAGAGATCAGCTGCGAATCTGAAGTGTCAAAAATTGATTATGTTTTAAAGTTGGGTTAGCTTTTTTTTATTGTTTAAAATACATACATTTAACAAAGTATTGAAAAATGGATGTGAAACATACATATATGTACATGTACGAAAACATAATAGATAAGTATGTGCTTTATTAATTTTTTTATATGACCTTAAGCCGAATATATATAATAAATCAATATTTTATTTCAATATACACTGTATTTGTGTATGGGCATACTTTTTTTTATTCATGATTTGTGTATTCTAAACATTTAGTAGCCAAACCAGAACACCCATAAAAGTAATCAAAAGTCGTTTGAAAATCCTGCAAAAAATCACATATCTCAACATACTGACGTATACGATCGCAAAAATCATCTTGGAAACTCCCCTGTCTGCCATAGTTCAACGCCGCGGGAAAGTGTCTAGCGTTTGTTTTTCACTATCATGCCGGTATTGTTTGATAATATTTAGTGCGAGGATGATAGCGAGAGTGGAGAAAATCAGCCCATGTGTCAACATTATCTGCTAGATTAGAATTCTTTTCACCAAGTTTCCTTAAGTTTTTTAACAGCATCATGTTGTGTAATATTCTCCGCCTTTGCAATACCATCCAGGCCGCCTCTTTTCAAGCTATTGCCGTAAAGTTCACCCTCGCGTGGTATATACTTTAGTGAGCCATCCAAATCGACCAATAACAAGCGCAGTGTGTAAGTTGTTTGTTTCTAAAAATTGGGAAGGACTGCAAGATATTTTTATCTAATTTTTTAAATAAAATTAACTTACATTGTGATTAACACCTTGCCTATATAACACTTAATGGCATATATGTATCTCCTGGCTCAGCGGACTGATCATACATGAATTCCGACTCCTTTAAAACAGTAATGCAATTTTTATCAATTATATGTTCCATATGTTTATTTCATTCACTTTTACTTACTTACTTGTATGTTCCACCAGTGAGCTCCAACATGATTTTCATAATTTCCAAATTGCAAACTTAAAACTTTACAGGCATAAGACATATTGATGGGTACGTTTTTTTAGTCAGTAGGACTACATTAAATAAATTTTAATGTATGTTTCAAGACCTCCTTCCTGTTTATTATACCATTGTTCGGACTTTGTTAATCTTTCTTTCAATAAAGTTTACATCGTATACTATACAAAATATTCTTTGTTTTACATTTTAATGTTGAATTTTATACCACACATTGACGCATTTGTGTTGACAGCTCAGATCAAGGCGAATTCTTTAATTCGCCTTGCGACAACCTGGTGTTAATTCGCCTTGACTTGGTACGACACACTCCTTGATTGTTACGTTTTTCAAACAAATTATATGGCACCTCTGCGATGTAAGGATGCCGCCATGTTAACGTGAGTGTTTTCTTGCTTGCTTTACCTTTTGACAAGTTTTGTTTTGTTAGGTGAAGAAATAATGAAAATATTATTATTGTTATAAAAGTGGAAATGTGTATTAATTTGTTAATAATGTTATAAAACCTAAATCATCTTATAATCAAATATATAAACGCTATTAAATAATGTAGTTGTTTTAAACATAAAAGGGTGACTAAAACTCAACAAAACAAGAGCTGAAAAACAAATAAAAACAATTATCAAGTTTAACATTTTTAATATATTTTATATATAATAATTTTTACATAAATAATGTTTGGTGTAATAATAAAAATATATATATTCAGCAAATAAAGGAACATACGCCAACACTTCACTTATATTCAGGTAATTATGTGTCATTTTGTTAGACGGAAAGATCCACTTTTTCATATTAAAGGAGCAACATGGAAACCGTGTTGCGTGTTTCAATAGAATAGTAAGAATTCAATTAATTGAAATTGGATTAATATAGAGTTGCTATAATTAATAGTAATAGTTAACATAAATTTCCCGGCACATAGCACATCCATTGTACATAACTACATACATACATATATTTAATAGCATTCATAACAATCTAAAAGTACATTATCAATGGCATAATATATATTGAATGAATAAAAAATATATGAAAGTATGTATGTAAATAACAATAAATAATATGCGTTGTATATAAAATTGTCTATTTTGTGTAGTTACACTATTTAATTAATTAAGTACGTAAGTACGTATGTACATACTAGTGATGTTACGAATATCGATAGGTCCGTTTGTTTACTTTTAAGGCTCCGTTAGCCGAGCGTTGCTCTACCGTACCCGTACTGTACCGTCTGTTAGCCCGTTGGTGTACTTATAGAATATTTAAAAACGTGTTTGGCTATACATAAACAAAATAGAATTACCCAACAAACCAAAACGATTTAGAAATCCCTTGTAACAAGGACTGCCTTCCTAAACGTCTTTATGCAAAGCAGTCAAAGCAGTGTTAAAATCAAGCAATTTTATTTTACAGCTCTGTAAATCAAATAGATTATCATTAGAAACACTTCTTTGCTTTGCATAATTAAAATTACTATGACACCGAGTAAAATTATTTTTAAAACTTTTGGAAAACACTCCACGAGCAATATAATTAATAGCTTTTTTGTTTTAAAAATAAATCATCTTGCACCTATCCTTTTCCACCATTGTTGTTTATAAAAAACATACACGATTTTCATAGTGCGCTAGTTGCGTTTATTTGCATATCAGATGCGAAACAGATGAGTTTAGGAATGCCATACTTTGTCAGAGTTTACGCAGTTGCGATTGAGAATACCTGACATTGTTGCACTGCAAAGCAATATGCGTTTAGGAATGCAGCCATGCTTACCAGCATGAGTTCTAAGCTTAAAAAAGTGTTGTAAATACTATTGTAAAAATTTTATTAACAATTTTTTAGTAATGAACAGCGCCCCTTTAGATAATATTGCTTATCTAATAAGCTTAGAGAAAAATAGATAAGTAATAATGGGTCACTAAAATAAACTTAGATTCCTAATAATTTTGTAAGCTTAGATAAAAAATAATTTTCATCAGGATTTGTCATTTGGTTTATTTAAAAATATCATAATTACAATAGACATATATAATTTACTTTTCTTTATTTAATTAAGTAAATTTATTCTTGTGTTACAAACTTGTTTCATGCGGTATTCTTTTTAACTTAAGTTCGTTTTCTCCTACTCCAATTGAATTTAAAACATCTGAAAAATTTTAAAAGGATATGGTTATGCCATTTGATATGCATATTTTATGAAAAACATATTTTATTTCTATAGCTCCATTTGCACTCAGGCTACGCACACTCTTTTTCTTTTTTAAATAACTTTTCAACTATTTGCTCTTTCCGGTAACAAAACAACAAACACAAAACTATAGCATGACTCATTTGCGAATATATGTGTTAAATTGTTATATAAACAAGTATGTAAGTGTATAAAAATTGTAAACTATTTGAAAACTGCGTTTTGTATATAAAAAGTTTATAAATATCATGCTTGTTAAAAGTTCTAGTAAATCCGTTATAAGTTTATTATACGAGCTATATTTTGCTTATGAAATGGTTTGCTGGGTAGTATATATAAAATAAATAAATAATTTATGAAAAATTAACAGCTGTTTACAACACAGTGATGGGCATTGAAAATTTCCAAATTGTGAAGAAAAAGTACCTAAGATATATAAATGGTATAAAAATGTACATACATGTATGTATGTATATATGAAATATTTTGCATACTAAACTTTTGAGACAAATATTACATTTTCGTTTACCATTAAGTTGCTAGCGAATGCGCAACTTAAAACTCGCCTTCTGCATAACTACTTTTTTTTAATTATGACTCTATTGCAGCAAAGGCTCGATATGTGCATACATAAAAAATGTTTTTGCAGCCGTTGAATTATCTATTGGTTTATTTTATACATCTAAGCATGTACATATATATACATATATGTACATACATATGTTTATGCAGTTACATGTATATGTACACATATTATTTTCAGTTTTTCAATCATAGTTTACAGATTTCATTATAAAAAAGTACCAAAGAGAAGAGCGAAAATACCCCCTTAGTATAAAACAAAATAACAGCCCATCACTGGCTTACAAATGTCACGTAACGTTCAAATGAAATTCTATTTTATACAGATTGAGACGTTCCATCAACGTGACATTTAAATTCGGTAAGCATTTGCATTGTTTTCAAATAGTAAAACGGATCAGCTGTTTCGTTAGGGGACGTGGACGTTCGGCTAATTCTACCTTTACAGTTGTTTACTTTTACAGTAAAGTGCAGTAAATGAGTATAAATGAGTAAACAGCAGAATTTACTCTCCAAAAAAATGTTTACCCAAAAAAGTACGCGAACAGAAAAATTGTAAAAATTCCTAAGATTTAGGCAACAGCTGATGGAAAATAAATTGCTGAATTCACAACAATTTGTATCGTCTATCTTGTATGAAATAAACTTTTGTTTATATGTTTGTGAACACCTAGTGTATATTGTATCGGCTTGAATCTTGTATTGATGGACAAAAGAAGAACCAGCGCCATACAAATACTCTCTGAGAGTATATACATTTACTCTCTGAGTATTGTATAAAATACGATTTTTGCAAAACAAATGAAATAAAAGTGTAATGGTGTATTTCCTTTTTATTTATTTTATTTATTTATTTATTTTTTTTATTTATTTATTTATTATAAAAGTAATACATGAGGCCTTTTGGCCTATAAAAAAATATTACAAGTATTTGTATAAAATATTTCTATGATACAAATGAATTTCGCTTCAATAATCTATACAGAGATCAGTTACTTAAATGTAAAAAATAAAATATAATATATACATATACATATAAATATATACATAATAATAAATATATGCAGTAGGTTTCAATAACTTAGTTCAGTAGAAACAATTCAATCAGCAGTGGATACAAGGTAAAGGAAAAAAATAGAATATTATTCAGTAGAGTAGAAGTTAATTAACTTTCTCTTAAAGGATGACAACGGCAGAGCAAAAGAATGTAGGTGGCTAGGCAAATAATTCCACAACCGTGCAATACGAACCACAAAGGATTTTTCAAATACAGCATAATTAATACGAGGAATAAAAATTATACAGCTTCTGGTAGATCTTAAAAAAGATATCCTATTGACAATTTGCATAGGTATTTGTGATTTGAGTATTTTAAAAAGATAAATCAGTAGTCTAAACTTTAAGTAATCTTCAAACGAAACTTTTAAGAAATTTTCCAAGTGGTTCGAAACATGGTCTCTTATCCTAAGCCCATAGACAAATCGTATAACCTTGTGAAAGACAGACTTTATTTTTTTCCTATTATTCAAGTTGCAGCCAGAATAAACCTCAATACAATAATTAATTTGGGACAGTAGTAGCGCATGAGCTAGGGATTTTTTAACATGCAGAGGCAAAAATAAATTTAAATGATAAAGCCTGCGTAAAGTGAGACAAATCCTTGAGTGCAAGCTGTTTATATGCAGTTCGAAAGTAAGTTGGTCATCAATAATAACACCGAGACATCTTAAACTATTTACTATTTCAATTCTAGTATCCGCTATTTTCAACTCAATATCAACACTATTTAAGCCGGTTTTTTTAAACAACATAGCTTTGGTTTTATCTGGATTTACCCTAAGCTTATTCACTAACATCCAATTCTCAACTGTATTTAGTTCATAGTTAATAGTGGCTTGCAGGGCATCCAAAAATTGATGTTCACCAGACCACAAAAGCTAAACGTCATCAGCAAACACCAATGGCTTAGCAAACACAAAATTCTGAAACAGATCATTAACAAAGAGGGTGAATAAGATAGGGCCAATCACAGATCCTTGGGGAACTCCAGATCTGACCGATTTCAAATTTGATGAACGACCATTCAGCGAAACAAACTGCTGGCGATCACATAAATACGTCCAGATCAATCTACAAGCACTATTAGAGAACTCACATTTATTGTACAGCTTTGTAACTAATAAGGAATGATCAACTTGATCAAAAGCCTTAGATAAGTCAACCGACACCAATACACTAATCTTACCTACATTCAAATTCATTCTTATGGAATCAGTAAGCTCAGTTAACAGGTAGCTGGTGTTACGGCCTTTGCGAAAACCATATTGACATTCATTGATCAAACTCTTATCATTAACATACTTCAGTTTCAACTCTCGTAGTGAACAGACGCGTTTTTATAATCGTCGCAACTGAATATAAAAAAAAAATATAAAAGAAAAAAAAATTTTCAAGTCACAAAAAAATATAAAAAAAACAAAACATTTATTGAACAGTTATTTTACTGGTTTTATTTTATTTTTTGCTTGTGTGCAATACACATAAATATTTGCATACACAAACTAATAGAAGTGAAAATAAAAAAAAGAGAACTCTGATGAGTTCATCTTCTGATAAAAACAACAATAATCCTACAAGCAGTAGGAATGTACAATACATAACTTTAGTTGCTGATGACGACAATAAAAAAAATGAATTAAACAAAAACCTGAATTTAACAGAAAACACAAATACTCGTGCGCGATCATTATCTCTCAACATGTTAAATAGTGATCAAGAAGCAACAACAATTGCACGCATCAGCAAACTTGTCAGCTTAGCTGTACAAACAAACAAACAAACAATAAGTAACAAGGTGACCAACGTGCACAAAATGGTAGATGCGGTGAGTACATTAAATGATGATAAAATTCAAACAGGAATGGACAGATACATAACCGTGTTAAAAAGGGGAAGAAGTCCAAAATCTGCTCAAATAGCTTCAACAGCGAAAGTTCCCAGAGATGAAAAAAACAAAATAAAAATTTCCGAAAATCGTTTCGCGTTTTTATCAGAACAAGACAATGAAGACCCAACTACAACAAGGTCCAGTAAACCTCCACCGATATATTTAAGAGAGCAGAACTCTAGTTTTTTGGTAAAAAGCCTTATCTCCTTAATTGGAGAAAATGAGTTCTATGTAACTCCAATTAAGCGCCGAAATATTAACGAAACAAAAATCCAGGTAGTGCAAGAAAGTAATTACCGAAAAATAGTTTCTGACCTTGAGTCAAAAAACAAAAATTTTTATACGTACCAATTAAAGAGTGCTAAAGGTCTAACCGTCGTAATAAAAGGTATAGACTCTAGTGTGGATCCAGAAGAGGTAAAGTCTGGCCTTGAAGATAATGGCTTCAAAGTGAAAAATGTTTCAAACATTAAAAACAGGGAAAAAATCCCCCAACCTATTTTTAGAGTCAAGCTACATCCAGGCGACATGAAAATTAAAAAAAATGAATCGCACCCAATCTATAGCTTAAAATACTTGTTGCATCGAAGAGTTACCGTTGAGATGCCACATAAAAAAACTGGACCTATCCAATGCATGAACTGTCAAGAATTTGGCCATGCCTACCGTTTGCGTTGTTTGTGGCGAGTTACACAGTACCGCTAACTGTGACAAAATAAAAGGTGATACCAAAGCAAAAAAATGTAGTAATTGCGGCGGAAACCACACTGCCAACTATAGGGGCTGCCCTCTTTATTCTCTTTTTAAAAATTCGTCGAACAGAAAAACAAATGCTACTCCCGCTCAGCCCAACACTCCTTTAAACTACCCACAGTTACCTCAACCGTCGTCTAGCCATAATCAATACTCAAATGTTTTAAAGTCTAACACGACTCTTACTCAACAAAAACCTAATAGTCAATTTTCATACGCTAATAATTTAAAGAGTAACCAGATTCCGGCGCAAAAAACTGTACCAGTAAATGAAGAATCAGGGCATAATTTTAGTCGTATTGAAGCCTCAATAGAGATCCTTATACAAACAGTAAATACATTCACTCTCAACATGTCCTGTATGATGCAGGAAATGTTGAAAATGCAGTCTACCTTGTTGCAGGCTGTATTGAACAAACCATGAACTTAAGAATCTGTTTTTGGAACGCAAACGGCATCTGCCAACATAAAAATGAAATTGAATATTTTCTTATGGATAAACAAATCGATGTTATGCTTATCTCAGAAACTCACTTGACGTCCCGAAGCTATTTTCGAATTAGTGGATATAATTTCTACGACACCAAGGATCCTCAAGGTAGAGCTTGTGGTGGCTCTGGAATCCTAATAAAAACTCGAATAAAACACTACCTACTAAATGATCTTCGTAAAGAATATCTTCAAGCAACGAACATCTGCATTGAAAATTTTTATCAAAAGCTTGTGATATCATCTGTTTACTCTCCTCCCAGGTTTTCAATTTCAGAGAGTCAATATACCGCATTTTATACAACACTAGGGTCCCGTTTTCTAGCAGCTGGCGACTACAATGCTAAACACACTTTTTGGGGCTCACGTTTAATCAGTCCTAAGGGTCGTGTTTTGTTTGACACAATTTCAAAAATGGGTTTGAATGTAGTTTCAAGTGGTCAGCCAACATATTGGCCAACGGATCGTCAAAAAATTCCTGAAAAATAAAAATAAATAGTGATCAAGAAGCAACAACAATTGCACGCATCAGCAAACTTGTCAGCTTAGCTGTACAAACAAACAATAAGTAACAAGGTGACCAACGTGCACAAAATGGTAGATGCGGTGAGTACATTAAATGATGATAAAATTCAAACAGGAATGGACAGATACATAACCGTGTTAAAAAGGGGAAGAAGTCCAAAATCTGCTCAAATAGCTTCAACAGCGAAAGTTCCCAGAGATGAAAAAAACAAAATAAAAAATTCCGAAAATCGTTTCGCGATTTTATCAGAACAAAACAATGAAGACCCAACTACAACAAGGTCCAGTAAACCTCCACCGATATATTTAAGAGAGCAGAACTCTAGTTTTTTGGTAAAAAGCCTTATCTCCTTAATTGGAGAAAATGAGTTCTATGTAACTCCAATTAAGCGCGGAAATATTAACGAAACAAAAATCCAGGTAGTGCAAGAAAGTAATTACCGAAAAATAGTTTCTGACCTTGAGTCAAAAAACAAAAATTTTTATACGTACCAATTAAAGAGTGCTAATATTGAAATTATAACATTCACTTCTGTTTAGTCTATGTATATATTGATTATTAATATTAACAAACACACCCTGTAGTTTCTTTTCTAAACGTTAGTTGTATATTTTGTAACTATATACATACTTATAATTTTGTATTTTTCTTATAATAAAGTGAACTTTCTAGAAGTATAACAAGATTTTTCCGCCATTATACTTTCTTTAATTCAAAAGGTTATGGGCCTTAACTAAAGATAAATAAAATTTAATTGAATAAGGATATAAAGTCAATTAAATAAAACTAAAGACATTTAAAGAAAGATAAAGCCAACTAAAGAAAAGGAATTAATTTTTTGGTTATAAAGTAAATTTTTTTTATTGAACAAAATGGCGGACACAAAACCAAAATTTGCAAAGTTAACCAATGATAATTACGCAAATTGGAAATTCAAGATGGAACTACTGTTGCGCAAACAGAATTTGTGGAAGCTGGTCATTGAGGGCATACGACCTACACCAATAATTGATAATGGTGTACTGAAGAATAAACCACAACTGGATGAATGGGATAATAAAGATGATGAAGCCAGGGGTACGATAGGGTTGCTGGTAATGGACGATCAACTGTGTCACATTCGCAATTCGAAGACTGCTAAGGAGACATGGAATCAACTTAAAAGTTACCACGAAAGAAACACGTTGGCAAATAAAGTTTTTTTGATGAGGAGCATTTGCAGCTTAAAATTAGAAGATGGCGGTGATGCAGTGGCTCACATAAATACGATGAACGATCTATTTACGAAACTACGAGATGTTGGTGAGGAAGCCCTGTCCGACAAATGGAGCGCAGCAACAAAAATGAAAAACAACAACTGACTGGTTTTGCTGACGCAAATTGGGCTGAAGAAAGAATCGAAAGAAAATCAAATAGTGGTCGAATATTTTTCTACAATGGTGGTACAATTTCGTGGTCCTGTCAAAAGCAAACACTCGTGGCATCTTCAACATGTGAAGCAGAATATGTATCATTATCAGAAGCTGCAAATGGTTAAGACAACTTTTAGAAGATTTTCAACAAACAGTTAATGAACCAACCCAAATCTTCAATGACAACCAAAGCTGCCTACGTCTTTTAAGTGATGATAAATTCTCTTTTAAAACAAAACATATGGATACCAAATACAAGATGACAAAAGATCTGGTGAAGAAAGGTATCATAACGTCAAGCTACTGTCCCACAGAAGAGATGATAGCTGACATTTTAACAAAGCCGTTAGCACCAAATAAACATAATTATTTTTGTGATAAATGTAATTTGAAGTGAATGAGGAGGAGTATTGAAATTATAACATTCACTTCTGTTTAGTCTACGTATATATTGATTATTAATATTAACAAACACACCCTGTAGTTTCTTTTCTAAACGTTAGTTGTATATTTTGTAACTATATACATACTTATAATTTTGTATTTTTCTTATAATAAAGTGAACTTTCTAGAAGTATAACAAGATTTTTCCGCCATTATACTTTCTTTAATTCAAAAAGCTAAAGGTCTAACCGTCGTAATAAAAGGTATAGACTCTAGTGTGGATCCAGAAGAGGTAAAGTCTGGCCTTGAAGATAATGGCTTCAAAGTGAAAAATGTTTCAAACATTAAAAACAGGGAAAAAATCCCCCAACCTATTTTTAGAGTCAAGCTACAGCCAGGCGACATGAAAATTAAAAAAAATGAATCGCACCCAATCTATAGCTTAAAATACTTGTTGCATCGAAGAGTTACCGTTGAGATGCCACATAAAAAAACTGGACCTATCCAATGCATGAACTGTCAAGAATTTGGCCATGCCTACCGTTTGCGTTGTTTGTGGCGAGTTACACAGTACCGCTAACTGTGACAAAATAAAAGGTGATACCAAAGCAAAAAAATGTAGTAATTGCGGCGGAAACCACACTGCCAACTATAGGGGCTGCCCTCTTTATTCTCTTTTTAAAAATTCGTCGAACAGAAAAACAAATGCTACTCCCGCTCAGCCCAACACTCCTTTAAACTACCCACAGTTACCTCAACCGTCGTCTAGCCATAATCAATACTCAAATGTTTTAAAGTCTAACACGACTCTTACTCAACAAAAACCTAATAGTCAATTTTCATACGCTAATAATTTAAAGAGTAACCAGATTCCGGCGCAAAAAACTGTACCAGTAAATGAAGAATCAGGGCATAATTTTAGTCGTATTGAAGCCTCAATAGAGATCCTTATACAAACAGTAAATACATTCACTCTCAACATGTCCTGTATGATGCAGGAAATGTTGAAAATGCAGTCTACCTTGTTGCAGGCTGTATTGAACAAACCATGAACTTAAGAATCTGTTTTTGGAACGCAAACGGCATCTGCCAACATAAAAATGAAATTGAATATTTTCTTATGGATAAACAAATCGATGTTATGCTTATCTCAGAAACTCACTTGACGTCCCGAAGCTATTTTCGAATTAGTGGATATAATTTCTACGACACCAAGGATCCTCAAGGTAGAGCTTGTGGTGGCTCTGGAATCCTAATAAAAACTCGAATAAAACACTACCTACTAAATGATCTTCGTAAAGAATATCTTCAAGCAACGAACATCTGCATTGAAAATTTTTATCAAAAGCTTGTGATATCATCTGTTTACTCTCCTCCCAGGTTTTCAATTTCAGAGAGTCAATATACCGCATTTTATACAACACTAGGGTCCCGTTTTCTAGCAGCTGGCGACTACAATGCTAAACACACTTTTTGGGGCTCACGTTTAATCAGTCCTAAGGGTCGTGTTTTGTTTGACACAATTTCAAAAATGGGTTTGAATGTAGTTTCAAGTGGTCAGCCAACATATTGGCCAACGGATCGTCAAAAAATTCCTGATGTTATCGACTTTGGGATTATGAAAGGCGTGCCCAGCGAAATGATTGAAGTAGAAGCATCTCTGGATTTGTCTTCAGATCACTCGCCTACTATTATCACTATTTACTCACACACAACTACAACACCAACATGTGACTTACCGCTGACACCTGCACGTATTAACTGGCTGAAATACAAAAAATATTTGAGTGCTCATTGCACGGAAAATATGCCATTGAGAACACCTGCTGACATAGAAAATTCTATTAGGTTGTTTGAAGCACATGCTAAACAAGCTGCTCTTAATGCTTCTTCAATTCAACCAAATCAACAAGCGAGATTTAACAATATTTTTTGTGCAGATATAGAAAGGCTATTGACTGAAAAACGGAGAGCTCGACGAGAATGGCAACGTTACAGATCGCCTCAGCTAAAATTAAGGCTTAAGGAGTGTACCAAACAGCTAAGAAAAGTTTTACAATCACAAAAAACAGCTTCGCTGCAAAAATTTCTGCAAGAACTCGATGCAACACCATCAACAGATTATTCGCTGTGGCGTGCAGCCAGAGGACTTAAAAGGCCAGTGATTTGCAAACCACCATTACGAGCCTCTAATGGTGACTGGGCAAGAACTGATGCTGAAAAAGGTTATCTATTTGTCAAGCACCTAGAAAAAGTATTTACCCCGAATATTTCTGCTGATATTGTTGAACTGCCACCAGTCGTCTCTTTACCAGAAATACCACTAAGATTTAGCATTGTGGAGATTGAAAAGGCCATTACTAGTCTTAACACCAAAAAAGCCCCAGGTGTCGACAAAATAAGCAACAAAATGCTTCAACAACTGCCTTATATTGCAAAAAGAATTATACTATTCATTTTTAATAGTATTCTACGGCTGCAATACTATCCTGCAGAATGGAAGGTTTCGATGATTATTATGATACCAAAGCCCGGCAAGGATCATACGAAGGTTGAATCCTATCGGCCTATTAGTTTATTGCCCAACATTTCAAAACTATTTGAAAAGCTGTATATGAGCAAGCTGATGCCTATAGTGACTAGAAGTGGATGCATTCCAGATCATCAATTCGGTTTTCGCAGACAACATAGCACTATTGAACAAACTCACAGACTTGTGAACGTAGTTAGAGACACCTTTGAAAAAAAGAAATATTGCTCTGCGCTCTTTATAGATGTTTCTCAAGCTTTGGATAAAGTATGGCACGAAGGTCTTATCCACAAATTAACACGAAATCTCCCCGCAAACATCGTCAAGCTTTTAAAAAGCTATCTAGAGGAACGAAAATTTGTAGTTAGAGAAGGCAATTTTTTAAGCCCACCGCAGTCAATCGAAGCCGGAGTTCCCCAAGGCAGTATCTTCGGTCCATTACTTTATTTAATATATGCCTCTGACTTACCGTTAAGCAGTAACATTCACACGTCAACATTTGCTGACGATACAGCTTTTCTAAGCGTTTACGAAAATCCTGTAGAAGCTTCCCGCAATTTACAAGGGTATATATCCAAATTGCAAAATTGGCTCAAACAATGGCGTATTAAAGTTAACGAGCAGAAATGTGTGCACGTAACTTTTACGTTGCGCAAGGAAACCTGCCCGCCTATAAAAATTAACACCGAGACCATACCGCAACACACTGTTGTCAAATATCTAGGCGTTCATCTTGATCGTCGTTTAACATGGAAATCGCATATAGACGCAAAGTTAATACAAATGAAATTAAAAGCAGCCCAAATGAATTGGCTTATTGGAAGAAATTCTATATTAAGTCTTGACTGTAAACTTTTGTTATACAACGCGATCCTGAAACCAATATGGGCCTATGGAATCCAATTATGGGGCACTGCCTCAGCATCGAATCTCGAAAGAATTCAAAGGCGACAAAATAAAATCCTACGTACAATAACAGCAGCCCCCTGGTATGTCAGAAACCATCGAATTCATAAAGACCTAGACGTTCCGTTGGTGAAGACAGTATTTTCAAAACACGCGAAAAAATATATAAAAAAACTTGAGTTGCACCCAAATCCACTTGCGCGCAATATTCTTCATTATAGAGGCCACACCCGGCTGAAAAGAAGGGATACTCTTTTTCTCAGCCGTCCACGAGAGATGTAAATCAACAAAAATTAACCGTTTAAATTAATAATTTTGTTTAGCATTGGCTAAACCTATATTTAATATTTTTTAGATTTAAGATTTGAAAAACTTATTGATAATTTAATTAATAATTAAAGATTCAATAAATAATAAAATTATCAACAAAAAAAAAAAACAAAAAAAACATACTTCGTTATTTGGTTCCTCATTATGATTTCAATTACCTTCGATAGAGTGGGTAAAATACTAATTGGCCTTATATTGATCACAGTAAGGTGTCCACCTTTTTTAGGAATAGGGATAATTTTTGAGATTTTCCAATCAGACGGAAAAGACGATGAAGTTAGTACATAATTTATTAAGTGAAGGATATGCTTCCATATATATGGATAAACTAGCTTTAACAATTTGATAGAGATGCCATCAGCACCCGTCGAATTAGATTTAATGCAACGAAAAGCAAAAAACAACTCAGTTTCCGTTATATTTGAAAAAGAAAAACGGTTTCTATCGTTAGTAAACAGTGTAAAATTTGGAGTATTTATAGTAGAGATTTGTTGAGTACTAATAAAATGTTCATTTATTTGATCAACGTCCATATCATAATCATTATTTACTTGTTCAGAAACTCCAGCATTCCGTAGATTATTCCACATTTGTTTAGTAGATCCTATTTTAAAAATACGAGTACTATGATTTTGCTTAAGTTTTCTAATCTTGGATTTAGTTATGTTGCGAAGTTCACAATACTTTTTCCAGTTTCCCGGACTTCGATCAGAATAAAAAGCTCTTAAAGCAATGCTAGTTAAGGATCTGTAGTAGATAATTTCATTATTAAATTTCAGGTAGGAAAACTTGGATTTTTTTGTAACAGCTTTTTCGGGTATATAATTCAAAAGATCATTGAAAATGTTATTTAAGAATAAAAGTTTTTTATCCGAATCTGGGAAAAAGTAAAGTTGAGTGAAATCAGTTTGCAGTAGATATTCCTCAATGGAAGCACGATCAGCATGTTTGAAGTCTCTAAAGTACACAGTACTTTCTGAAAAAATTAATGGTATCTGAATGGATGCACAGATAAGAGAATGTCTGGAAATAAATGGTATTTGAAATTGGGCAGAATTGTTTACCGTCAATTTATCGCTAACCAGAAAATAATCAATTAAAGAAGTGTTGTCATGAGCTAAGTCATAATGCGTGGGCATAGAATTATGCCAACATTTTAAACCAAAACGATAGCAAATATCGCGAATGTCCATCGATTTTGAAACATTAAACAAGTTGTTATTGAAATCCCCAACTACAACTAGGTCACTATAACGAACAAAGAGATCACTAAATGATTGCTCAAATAGGGATAAATCTCCTCTCGGAAGATATACAACACCAATGACCAAATCACTTTCCAGCTGAATAAATAAACCCTCACAAGAATAGTACTCAGCGCATTTACAAATAGGCTTGAACTTAATACCATTAGTAACGAAAATAGCAACCCCTCCACCTCGACAGCCTAGGGGCCGATCACTTCTACATATTGTATACCCAGGAATATTTACTGCTTGGTCTAATATAATAGGATCAAGCCAAGTCTCAGAAACACAAATAATATCCAAACAGGAATGTCTAAACAGTGAAGCCAGCTCATCGAGTTTATACGATCTGTCTGATGGGCAAAGACTTTGTGCATTGAAATGAGCTACTTTAATATTACTGAAATCATTGCTAAAAACTTTTTTAATTGAATTGTCACTAATAATCGGGCCTAAATTATAATTTGTATTATTCATATAAAGTTAGAAAAAGAAAAACCAAGAGAAAATTTGATATTACATAAAATCTATATATCACAATTTTATATTGCTTTCCTTATTACATATAACTATTCTGGGCCTTGAGATAATAAGAGCTACAACATATAGTTAATTGATTTGATTAAAAAAGTATTTTCATTAATCCAAGAAAGAAGAATAAAAAAAAAGAAATATGTAATTATGTAAACAAATATGCACACAGCTCCGCCAAATAAGTTACCAAATAATCTACAAAAATTGAATAATTAGTTTTCATAAAAAAAGCAGCTTTTGTGTGAAAAAATAAACAGGAATTAAAATTAAATTCTAGGAGAGAAAAAATGCAAAAAATTCAGATAATTTGCATATTTGGCAACGCTGTACGCACAAATATGAGACATACACATACATATACATATGTCTGCATACTCGGTATGTAAATCCAAGAAAATACAACTACGTACATACATACATACATAAGAAATGTCATAAGCAATCCATAGAAATCTAGTGCGCGATCGCCTTTATGTCCAAGCATCTGCTTGCATCTAGAATTTGAACAGTGCCATCAGGGAGTTTGACTTTAGCCATAGGAATGTCTCTATTTAGTATGCTGAACCATAAAATCCTTCCTTCTTTGCGTAGCGACCGACAGTGATTCTGTAGTTTAATCCCCGCAGACGTAAGGTTGTCATTGAGGTAAACTCCAGTAGCTAGATTTGAGCTAATTGCATCTTTTAGCTGGATCTTTGGATTTTTAAAGTATGCACTCATTAGCTCATCCCTGAGCATAACATTGTTGAACTTCAATAACACAGTCTTACCATGTCTCATATAAGTACACTGATTTATATCTGTAGTACCAACAGTGATATTATAAAAACTTGCAATATTAAATACGGTATCCATCAAATTGCTTATACCAGAGGGCAGACCACTAATTAAGATATCGGCTCTATTCAACCGTCTTTCCAGTTTATTTAATTCCGCATCGAAGTATGACATTTTATTTGACACATCAGTCTCTACTTTATCCATCTTGTCCTTGCAGGTATTAATATTATATTGAAGTTCTTTTGTAGAAGCTGCTAAGTCATCGCGGATACTGTTTATCGACCTTTCAATACAGGTTTTTAGGTCCTTTTGTTCAGAACGTATTTCGGCGGCAAACGAAGAAAAGGTGCTGCCAAATTTTTTGTGAACTTCGTCAATGTACTTAAATATTTTGGAGTCATCACTTTTTAGGTTAGGTTGAGAATTACATCGGGTACAATTAAAATTTATGTTGTCACTATCACCCAAAAGAACATACAACTCCTTAGAAATACTACCACATGGTGCATGATACCATATACCACAAGAGCTACACTCCACACCAGCATCATTCTTAGTAACATTTTTGCTACATCCACCACATTTAGAAGGCGCCATATTTCAGCTCAACAGCAATTTAATATATGTAAAGCAGCAAGAAGGCACTGTACTTTTATATTATTATTATTATTAAGACAGTTTATCAGCTTTCTCAGTAGAACTATTTATAGTTTTAATTAAAGTAAATTTAATCAAATTAGAAAAAAAACGAAAATCTCACAGCCGCAGAAATAAAAATTACTTTCACTCGCTCATAGAGTTGCCATATTTATTTAACTATCAATATTACAAATTATATAAAAATTACCAACAACAAATTTTACACTATTGTATACGATACTATAATACACTCGATACAAAGATACAAGAGGTTTTGTGAATTCAGCAAATGTACTGTTGAAAATTTGTTACATTTTTGGATATTTGAACAATTTATGCATGGGTACTCGATTAAATACTTTTTATTACACAAATATTTTAATAAAATATAAACAATTTAATTTATGTATCTTTCCCATATCTTCTTTTTTTATTTTATTTGATTTTGCATATTTGTGTGTGGTTAAATTTATTCAAAATACATGAATATTTATTTTTGCTACTGACTGTCGTAAAAAGAAGTGCAGTATTATACAATGCTCTAATTCAAAGTTATTTGAATTACTTAAGCTACGTACAGACGATTGGCAGATCTTACAATATTGTAAGATACATATGTCAATATGCTGACAACGTACTGACAATGAAAAATTGTTACCAAAAGGTAAATTGTCAGTTCAGACGATTGTAAGAAAACCTTACAATTTCATTGTAAGGCAATTGTCAGACAATAAATTTATCTGCCAACAAAAATTGACAGTTTACACGGTTGTCAGTACCTCGTTTCTGTATTTTTCGCATCGTAAAATTTCTCACATGAAGTGTGAAACAAAAAATTCCATCGTTTCTCGATTTGTGAGAAAAAAGTGTTTCTGTATTTGCATGCGAAAACAGGCTGCGCTGATTTTGTTCTTACTGGAATGTTTCCAATAATTAAGTGTCAAATGTAAAAGAAACGTCAACGAGGGAAATTAATTATAACAAAAGCAAAACAATGAAAGGCTGAAAAATTTTAAATTACAAAACAACAATTGTTCTTTATAATTTTTTTATTTAAATAAAAACCCAAATGTATAGTGCAGTGCTAGTTTTCATTCAAACTAAAAAAAATATTTAAAAACATATTCTTGTGTTTATTCAAAACTAGCTGATCCCGGTGTACTTCGCTATGCCCAAAATATGGCGATTTAAATTTTTGGGTTATATGGGTGGTGCCACGCCTCTTTGACCAATCCCGCCCATATTTGCAGCAGCACTAAAAAAATGCACACCAAACCGACGTACCAAATTTTGTTCAAATACCGTTATCAGGAGCAGAAATAATAGATTTTTAATTTGTGGTTTGTATGAGAGGTACCACACCCCTTTGTCCAATCCCGTTCATATTTGCAGCAGCACTTAAAAAATGCACACCAAACCGACGTACCAAATTTTGTTCAAATACCGTTATCAGGAGCAGAAATAATAGATTTTTAATTTGTGGTTTGTATGAGAGGTACCACGCCCCTTTGTCAAATCCCTCCCATATTTGCAGCAGCACTAAAAAATGCATACCAAACCGACTTACCAAATTTTGTTCAAATACCGTTATCAGGAGCAGAAATAATAGATTTTTAATTTGTGGTTTGTATGAGAGGTACCACGCCCCTTTGTCCAATCCCACCCATATTTGCAGCAGCCCTTAAAAAATGCACACCAAACCGACGTACCAAATTTTGTTCAAATACCGTTATCAGGAGCAGAAATAATAGATTTTTAATTTGTGGTTTGTATGAGAGGTACCACACCCCTTTGTCCAATCCCGCCCATATTTGCAGCAGCCCTTAAAAAATGCACACCAAACCGACTTACCAAATTTTGTTCAAATACCGTTATCAGGAGCAGAAATAATAGATTTTTAATTTGTGGTTTGTATGAGAGGTACCACACCCCTTTGTCCAATCCCGCCCATATTTGCAGCAGCACTTGAGAAATTTACACCAAACCGACATACCAAATTTTGTTCAAATACCGTTATCAGGAGCAGAAATAATAGATTTTTAATTTGTGGTTTGTATGAGAGGTACCACGCCCCTTTGTCCAATCCCACCCATATTTGCAGCAGCACTTAAGAAATTTACACCAAACCGACATACCAAATTTTGTTCAAATACCGTTATCAGGAGCAGAAATAATAGATTTTTAATTTGTGGTTTGTATGAGAGGTACCACGCCCCTTTGTCAAATCCCTCCCATATTTGCAGCAGCACTAAAAAATGCATACCAAACCGACTTACCAAATTTTGTTCAAATACCGTTATCAGGAGCAGAAATAATAGATTTTTAATTTGTGGTTTGTATGAGAGGTACCACGCCCCTTTGTCCAATCCCACCCATATTTGCAGCAGCCCTTAAAAAATGCACACCAAACCGACTTACCAAATTTTGTTCAAATACCGTTATCAGGAGCAGAAATAATAGATTTTTAATTTGTGGTTTGTATGAGAGGTACCACACCCCTTTGTCCAATCCCGCCCATATTTGCAGCAGCACTTGAGAAATTTACACCAAACCGACATACCAAATTTTGTTCAAATACCGTTATCAGGAGCAGAAATAATAGATTTTTAATTTGTGGTTTGTATGAGAGGTACCACGCCCCTTTGTGCAATCCCACCCATATTTGCAGCAGCACTTAAAAAATGCACACCAAACCGACGTACCAAATTTTGTTCAAATACCGTTATCAGGAGCAGAAATAATAGATTTTTAATTTGTGGTTTGTATGAGAGGTACCACGCCCCTTTGTCCAATCCCGCCCATATTTGCAGCAGCACTTAAGAAATTTACACCAAACCGACATACCAAATTTTGTTCAAATACCGTTATCAGGAGCAGAAAACATAGATTTTTAATTTGTGGTTTGTATGAGAGGTACCACGCCCCTTTGTCCAATCCCGCCCATATTTGCAGCAGCACTTAAGAAATTTACACCAAACCGACATACCAAATTTTGTTCAAATACCGTTATCAGGAGCAGAAATAATAGATTTTTAATTTGTGGTTTGTATGAGAGGTACCACGCCCCTTTGTGCAATCCCACCCATATTTGCAGCAGCACTTAAAAAATGCACACCAAACCGACGTACCAAATTTTGTTCAAATACCGTTATCAGGAGCAGAAATAATAGATTTTTAATTTGTGGTTTGTATGAGAGGTACCACGCCCCTTTGTCCAATCCCGCCCATATTTGCAGCAGCACTTAAGAAATTTACACCAAACCGACATACCAAATTTTGTTCAAATACCGTTATCAGGAGCAGAAAACATAGATTTTTAATTTGTGGTTTGTATGAGAGGTACCACGCCCCTTTGTCCAATCCCGCCCATATTTGCAGCAGCACTTAAGAAATTTACACCAAACCGACATACCAAATTTTGTTTAAATACCGTTATCAGGAGCAGAAATAATAGATTTTTAATTTGTGGTTTGTATGAGAGGTACCACGCCCCTTTGTCCAATCCCACCCATATTTGCAGCAACACTTAAAAAATGCACACCAAACCGACGTACCAAATTTTGTTCAAATACCGTTATCAGGAGCAGAAATAATAGATTTTTAATTTGTGGTTTGTATGAGAGGTACCACGCCCCTTTGTCCAATCCCGCCCATATTTGCAGCAGCACTTAAGAAATTTACACCAAACCGACATACCAAATTTTGTTCAAATACCGTTATCAGGAGCAGAAAACATAGATTTTTAATTTGTGGTTTGTATGAGAGGTACCACGCCCCTTTGTCCAATCCCGCCCATCCTATGTCTTTCTCCTGCCTCTAAACTACCTCCCTGCCAATTTTCAGCTAAATCGGTTCAGCCGTTCTTGAGTTATAAGTGAAGTAACTAACACGACTTTCTTTTATATATATAGATTTTTGCTACAAACATAATATGTATACATATTAGTGATGTTACGAATATTCGTATTCGTATTCGACTATTCGCCTGTTTTAAGATATTCGTATTCGTATTCAGAGTAAGAAAAACGAAATCTGAAAGTATGTAAGTAAAATAATTAAAAAATGTTCTGTAGAGGTTTTCAAATTCGGCATCTTAATGCAATAATAATGTTAAATCACAAAATTTTTTTTTCATTTATAGTTACTAACGCAAAGGCAGGGATTTTTTCCAATTAAATTTGAAATATAAACCTCAAAAGAAATATTCGTATTCGTATTCGGCGAATACTGTTTTAAATATTCGTATTCGTATTCGCGAATACTAAAAATTGATATTCGTAACATCACTAATACATATATATGTACATATTAAGTACATACATACATATGTACATTATCTGTTGATTTCTGTTCCACATTATTATTATTATTATTATTATTATTATTATTATTATTATTATTATTATTATTATTATTATTATTATTACTTATAAGTTACCTTAAAGCTAACTTAGGATAACTTATATGGAACAAAGCAATGGCTTCCAGGGTCTTCAGCTGATAAGTTTACATATTCATTTTTTTATATACGTACATATTTATGTATTTTGTTTCAAAGGATATAAATATACTTTGTTTGAACAATATTGCTGGGGCTTATTATTATATATCTTTATATATATTGTTTCTCTTTAAGAATTGTATAATGGTTTCTATATTGATAGTGGATGGTGTGGATAGGTAGTGAATGGGATTGGCTAAAAAAAGGAGGTTTCGAGATGATCTGAATTTGGCGCAATGAATTAGGATGTGTCTAATTGAGATCGTGCTGTTTTCACAATAAGGACATATATCTGAAGCGCTAGGGTCGATCAAGAATTTTTTTGTAATGATAGTGTGTCCTAGTCTAAGTTTTATGAATTTTCTACAGTCTGATATTTTGTTTATATTTGTTTTTAGGTAATGATGAATGTTGATTTTGTCCCTGTTTATTTCTTGGTACCAGGTGGAAGTTTTGGACCATGTAATGTTTTGTGGGGTGGAAGCTTTGTTGATAGATTTGATCATATCAATAGTGTTGAAATTATCTGTGCAAATGATTGGGGAGTTAAGGGCATTTTTTGCGGCGGAGTCTGCAAGCTCATTACCCGGGATAAGGCAATGACCTGGTATCCACAGTATTACAATTCTAGGTTGATTGTTAATCAATGTGTCTCTAATGTAGGTGGCATAGAAATTCTGGTTATGTAGGTTTCTTATAGCGTGGAGTGAAGAAAGAGAATCAGAACAGATTAAAAAGTTTCCGGTTTTTCTAGCTGCGTATTTGGTAGCTTCGAATAACGCTATGATTTCAGCGGAGAAGACTGTAGTGTATTCCGGGAGTAAGGATATCTTTAGTATCTTCTTATTGGTTGTGATGCTATAAGATGTATTGTTGCCATCCTTGGACCCATCAGTATATATTAGCTTGTAGTTGTTGTATGAATTAGTTATTTGTGCGAATAGTTTTCTGTACACTTCCGGGGGAGTGTTATCTTTTAGGTATTTGCTCAACGTAATGTTCAAAGTATTGGTTTGTAGTTGCCATGGTGGCTTAAGTGGGTTTGAAAAGTTTTTTATAGGCTTTGACGGAAGGTCGTTTTCTTTCGCTAGGTTGAGGATTCTACCAAGGATCGATGGAATGTTGGTCGAGTATGGTCTCCTGTAGTAATTATTACATATTTTAAAAATAGGCGAGTCTACGCTGTTGATAATATTACGTATAAGTTTGAGAGTGATAATGTTACGACTGACTTCAATGGGGTTAATGTTTGCTTCATGGAGCATGTTATATACGGGTGTGGTACGGAAAGCACCAAAACAGATTCTCAGTGATGAGTTCACTATTCTTTGGATTTTTTGAAAACGAGATTTTGGGGCTCACCCATATAGATAAAGACCGTATTGAATTTTTGATAGAAGTAATGCCTTAATTGTCGATATTATGGAATATATACTACAATCAAATTTTCTGTTTGATATGCACTTAATTACATTTAGTTTGCGAGTTAGATTTTCGGTAATGTAATTTATGTGGTCATTCCAGTTGT
The DNA here is from genome assembly GCA_947311025.1 of Lypha dubia. Classification (NCBI taxonomy): domain Eukaryota; kingdom Metazoa; phylum Arthropoda; class Insecta; order Diptera; family Tachinidae; genus Lypha; species Lypha dubia. The sequence continues at coordinate 13,325,149 of OX371265.1, read as the reverse complement.
ATTTGTTATTAAATATTATTCCTAGGATTTTAAGGGTGTCGGTGTTGACTATGTTGAAAGATCCAGCAGATATAATCGTGTGGCAAATTCTTTTTTTGCAGATGTGCAGGTGTCTGCTTTTAGACAACGATAGTTCTGCACCAGAGTAATTGCTCCAGTTGTTGATAAAATTTATCAGAGGTTCTATATCTATTGTTTGGCTTCTTTCTTTGCTGAGGTTTTTTATTATGTAGAAATCGTCTGCATATGCACAGAATTTGTATTGACGAAGTGACAGAAGGTGATTACTAAGCCGATTGTACGATATTAAGAATAATATGACAGATAACGGGGAACCTTGCGGAATGCCATTAAATAAAGGATAAGTTTTGGAGAGTTTATTTTGGACTTTTATTCTGATGTATCTATTCGATAGGAAGTTTTTTACATATCCAATAATAATAGGTCCTAGCCCCCATTCCATTAGCTGATGAATAATAGTATGTATTCCTATTTTGTCGAATGCTTTAGAGAAGTCTAATGAAATTATTGAGGAGTGACTTTTATGCGATAGGGAGTTTGTTATCCAATGATCTATAGAGGTGGGCATCACTGGCTGATTTACCTTTTCTGAATCCTATTTGGTGGGGGCAAATGAGGCCTTTAGCATTTAGATACCACCATAAACGGTTTGCTATTATTTTGTCTAGTAGTTTGGATGGACATATGTTTAATGAAATAGGTCTGTAAGATTTTATTTGAGTTTTGTCAGAATTTGGTTTCAAAATGGGGGAGATTGTGCTTATCTTGTAAAAGTGTGGGATACAATTTTTTAAAATTAGGTTATAAAGGCGAACTAGTCTCTCCTTGGTCATGGTGCTGAGATTGCTAATCATCGGGTATGATATTCTATCAATACCCGGTGTTTTACCTTTTAATTTACTAATAGCGAAGTTTAGTTCTGTTAATGTTATATCCCCATCAATTTCAGCTGACATGCTGTCAGATGCGGAAATTGAGTTTAGATTTGGTAAAGAATATTTGTTTCTTATAAATTTGTCGGAGAACTCGCTGTCCTTCGAGCAGGACGACCAGAATTGACCAAGTTCATCTGCGATCAGTTGGTGGTCTGTTAAGTACACATTGGGATTTGCTATCGATTGTATTGTATGTATAGGTTGGTGTAGTTTTAAACCGCAGAAAATTCTGATATTGTGCCATATCTTCTTACTTGATGTTTGCGGGTTAATTTCTGATGTAAATTGTGAGATGGATATGGATTTGGCTGTTTTTAATTCCCTTTTGAATTTGGCTTCGGCTTTTTTATAGTTGATGATATTGTCAATATTGATGTTTCTTTTCAGTATGTGCCAAAGACGATTTTTTTCTTTCTTTAGAAGATTGAGATGATTGTTCCACCAGGGTACTTTCTTCTGTGCGGATGGGGTGAATTGAGGAATGGAGTAATTAGCACTTTGTAGTATAATTTTCTGTATATTGGAGGCTTCTTTGCTAATATTATCACTGATGGGGCGATTTCTATCGAATGTTGAGGTTAGTCTGTTGAATTTCTGCCAGTCGGCTTTATCCGTAATGAATTTAGGTCGAGGCTTAGAGGGTTCTGACTGGGGTGCATTGAATAAATCGATTAAAATGGGGAAATGGTCACTACCGTAAAGATTGTCTAGAGTTTTCCAGTTAGATTGTAATTTTAGGGTAGGTGAGCCAAAAGTAAGGTCAATGTTGGTAAACGATTGTCTGGTACTGAAATGCGTCGGGGAGCCGTCATTGAATATCACGACATTTGACTCTATTATATAATTAGCTATGATGTTACCTCTCTGATTGTTGCTATTGGATCCCCACATGGTATGCCAGCTATTAAAATCTCCAGCTATCAGCACGTTGCTGCTGAGTTGGTTGTATAAGTTTCTTATTGTGGATAAGTTGAAGGAAGTTGCTGAAGGGATATAAGAATTGATTATCGTAAATTTTTCTTTTGATTGTATTATAGCGCCTACTGAGTCGAAATCGTTGGGAAGGGATATTGGGGTGAATTGAATTGAGTCATGTATTAGTAGGGCTACACCACCATAGGAGTGGGGTGCTGAATTTTTGAAGATGCATTTGTAATTTAATGGGATAGGTAGGTGAGATGTGGAATGAAAGTGAGTTTCTTGGAGAGATACTATTTTTGGTCTATATTTCTTTAACAAAATTTGGAGTTGGTTGAAGTTATTTTTATATCCTTTGATGTTCCACTGAATTATACTAATCGACATGGACTTCTGTATGTGAAATATTTAATAATTTTTTTTTTTTAATTTTGAAATATAGGTTAGTATATAGAATGTTGACAGGAGCATCCGCCATCGCGAGGTGCCGCAGGGCCCACCAGGGCACTGTTTTACCAGTGTTCAAGTGGGCCCCGCGCCCCCCCACGAAGGCAGCTGATTAACCGCAAGAGTAGAGATTACTCCTGCAGCATCTCAGTGTCCAGGTCACTTAAATCGAAATTATGTAGGTCACTAGTGCTGAAATTGCGATTAGTTTTAGCAGTGTTAGTTTTGTATTTTGCTTTTAGCTGTGCTTTTAGTCTATTAGAGGTGTTTTTAGGCAAGATAGTAGTCCCTTGAGACCTGATGATGTTGGCAGGTGGTGGAGATTGATCAATCCTAGCGAGTATTATGGACTTCGGTTCTGTAGCGACCGGGCGCCCGATTTGTGGTTCTTTATTGCTAGTGCTGGGTATGTTGAATTCTGAATTTGGTGTGGAAGTTTTGGAGGTATTTTGTTGCGAGTTTGTAGAGATGTCGTCGTAACTGACTGGGTTGGGTCGAGAGTTTGTTGTCATATTGTTGTTTATAATATTTGCATACGTGTTATTATTGTTGATAAGTCTCTTGTTGTAAATTTTTTCTGCATTTTTAACCGAGGTTTTCTCTAGCACTCTGATTGCTTGGATTTCTTTGTGTTTTAAAAATATCGGACATTTTTTGTCTTTAGCTGAGTGTTTAGAGTCATCAATATTTTCTTCTTTACAGTTGATACAACAAGTCAAATTGCTGCATTTTTCGTTTTCTTCTGGGTTGATATGGCTAGTGTTTCCACAATTGACGCATATTTTGTTGTTTTTACAAAACTTCTGCAGATGTCCATAATGAAAGCAATTGTTACAGTGAGTTGGAGGTGGTATGTAAGGGCGTAAGTAGATTTTTTGATAACCGAGATAGATAAATTCTGGAAGAGTGATAGACGAGAAGGTCAATACTAGGAGACCAGTTTCTTTTAAGGTTTCATTTTCCATTTTTAAAATTTTTTTCACTTCAGTCACTTTTTGGTCTTTCATGTTCGAGAGAATTTCTTCTTCAGGAACGCCAAATAAGTCTGAGGAGTAGAAAACACCTTTTGAGAAGTTGAGGTAGCTGTGTTCAGATACCTCAATTTTTATGGTTGGGCTCATGGCCGTAAGTTTTATAAGTTTATTTGCTTGTATATTGTTTTTAGTTTTAATTAATAGCGTGCCATTGCGTAGTTTTTTGCAGACGGCTATTTCTCCATCACACGTTAAATCGATCACCTTTTTGATTAAAAAGGGCGAAACGTTGGAGAAACCATTATTATTTGCTAAACGTTTTATTATCATATATATAGGACCAGTAGAGTTAATAGAGATTCTTTTACTGAAGTCATAAAGCAGTCCTGATGGGCTGACATAAGTTTTTTTTTTGGCAACATCAGGTGGGTCATTCATGTTTGATCAGTTTTTTCTGATATTTTTTTTTAAGTTTTTTTTTTTGTTTGTGTATTAGTACTTAACGGCGAATATATGTAACAAAACCTGATTAAGATAACTGTGCAGGTATTTTTTTTTTTTATTATTTTTTACTGATTGTTTTAATTATGTACTTGTGTTCTCTTTGAGCTATTTACCAAGACTGACTGTTCCATATTTATACATACATACGAATTAAAAAATATTTATGTTATACTAGATGACCCGGCAAAGGTTGTTTTGCCATACAATATATTTCTAGTGCATATTTTGGGTGATATATAAAAAATAGCGATTGTGTTAAAAATACCGATGAAAAAATACCAAACAATAATTTTGTTCTGTGTGAAATACGAACAAGGATGATTCTCCTGCATGAGGCGGACATAGAGCCATCTGTCATTCAACAACAAAAATAATTATGAGGCGGACATAACCCATCTGTTGGGTTATTAGTTTAGTAAATACAGAAATTGCCCCCTCCCTCCCTTCCCTTCCCTCCTCGTGCCACTAGCTATTTAAAATATACCTTAGAACCTATTCGCATACCTACCAAGTATGCATAAAAAATTTCATTAAAATCGGTCCAGCCGTTTCGGAGGAGTTCGATAACAAACATCGTGACACGAGAATTTTATATATTAGAATATTTACTTTTCATATGTATATTTATATTTATTTAAATTTTGATTTTCTCGTACCAATTTGAAATGTGAGTTATTTTGACACTTCTTGTGAGAAACTTTCCGCAAAATGTTGTTACAGAAACACTTTTTCTCACATACTTCCAATAATTGCTGGAAAATTATTAAAATGACAGATCATTCTCGCAAAGTACATTTACAGAAACACTTGTGAGAGAAAAATCATATCTTGTTTCATTTTACACTGCTTTTGTTGCAATTCACTCGTTTCAATGGTGCCATTGTCAGATGCATTAATTTAAACACATCTGCCAATAAAAAAGAGCTTACAATGTCTGACAATTATCTGACTATGGCAAAGTAGAGTGTTCTCGCGATTGTCAGATGTCTGACAATATTATTGTTTTACAATGAACTGACAATGCTTTTTCTTGCAACGTTGCAAGACAAAAATTGTAAGTTCAGACGGTTGGAAGACATTTTCTGAACAATTTTCTGACAATATTGTAAGATCTGCCAATCGTCTATACATACCTTTACCAATGATATATGCCTACAAGAAAACAACAAACCTCAAATCCCTGCAAAGATTACAAAATAAAGCGTTGAGACTTGTCTACAATCTTCCAATAAAGCACTCAACAATATCCTTATATAGAGATATATCAACAACAATATTACCCGTTTTTGGATTATACAAAATGCAACTACTAACATACATGTATAAAGCTGTAAGAAATATTGGGTGTTATTGCATAGAATTTACTATCAACCAGAACTATTACAGTACTCGAAACAATACAAATTTAGTGGTAAAGAGGTGTCGATTAGAAACTACGAAACAACGTTTAGAATATGCCGGCTGCCGTGAATTCAATCAGCTTCCAAATGAAATAAAAACCATTGCAAGAATCTCAATCTTTAAGCCATACTTAAAAAATTTTTTAATTCAGGAAATACATATGCTTCTACTGAAAATACATCCTTTAAAAAAATAAAATAATTTGATCTCAGTTGGCTCTAAGAGCAAACTTTTTCTACATACAATATTCTTAATTGTTACCAAACACTAATTTTTTCTTTTATTTAATTTTTTTTTCTATTTTGTTATATTATGAACTAAAACTTATTATTATTATATAATACATTGCCAACTCGCCCCTCTAATGTCCTAGAGACGCTGGGGCCTAAAACAAACAATGTGAATTTATCTTTCTTTTGGAATAAAAAAAAAAAAAAACTACCCAAGTACTTTAGAATTTCACAATTCCAAAGAATTAAAATAACAAATCCACAAAACTAAAATAACTTTTATTTTCCATTAAAAGGCATGTATGTAATTGTTTCACAAACAAGTTCAATTTAATGTTAATTTACTTTTAGTTTTATTTTATTTTCACTTAAATTTTTAGTTTAGTTTGATAAATATTTAATTGCACACTTTTTGTTTGTTTATCTTTTGAATCATATGTTTTCTTGTTTTACTAAACTTTACTGCGAAAAATTTCTGCAGTAAAAATTTGCAAATTCTCAATTAAGAACTGTCACTTTACGCTCTCAATTTGTGTTCTCATTTACTGTATTTTGTGTAAACGAACGCAATTTAGTAAAATGCAGTAAAGTTCAGTATAAAATAGTAAAAACTTTTGCGTACTCGAACACACTTAATTTTTAGTATTCGCGAACACCAATACGAATATTTGAAACAGTATTCGCGGAATACGAATATTATTTTTAAGATTTAGAGAAACTATGAGAAGTAATATTATTAAGGCTCAAGTTCAGTTTTTATTGAATTAATGAAAATTCAAAATTACTAAGATTTTTTTTATATTGAAAATTATTATTATTTATATCCAATCAGTTTTTAGCAGAACGTATCAGTACCGATTTCAAGGCCGCTACACCTCTCATCAGCGTTCAATTGTCCATCTTTACAATTTTCGTAAAGTGGATACTAATTGAGAAGAATATCAACTATTTAACCAGTTTTCAATAGAAATAGAATACGAGAATTAATTTTTAATTCATTTTTTATTCTACATATTGAAACAGTTCTGGGGCCGAATTCCGCAACTATGAATTTTTTATCTGAACACTGAAACTAAAACTCACCAAAGGTTAAAGTGTTCACTTTTCATTTAAAAGCGATTCCGCAAGAGCCGATGAATTTTATTGTGCTGAATGTGCTAGTTCTGGCTGAATGATAAGCTGAATTGTCAAATTTGCTTGTCAATTACTTTAATAAAAAAGAATTTAAAAGTGTTTGAGCTATGGATTACATAAATATGTATATATTAATAATATTAATAATATGATGCGAAGCCTTTAAATGAAATAATTATAAAAAGTTCAAAAAAATTGTATCTCATTCATTTGTTGAGTACAAAATTTTCTCCATTTTTGCGGATCTTTCATCAATGCTGTTAAGTTTTTCGGCAAGTTCCTTCCACCTTTCATGTCGCAATGTTGCTCCATCTGCTGATTAAAATCTTAAAGAATAAAATCGTTACACTTTAAAATTTTCTTTATAAAATAATTAAGAATTTCTTGCCTATCACAAGCAAACTCTACATTCACTTCCATGTAATCCAAGAGAGCCTCTTTTTGTGCCTCGGAAGGTTTTTTTAATCTCTCCACCACTCAAATAAAATAAAAAATATTTTGTAAAATACCAAAATTCACCCCAAATTTTTAAGTGAACAAATTTTTTCTCTGGTGTTCACTACAACTGTCAAATTTATTCATTCTCACCATTGCGGACACAAAAATCAAAAGTGAACACTGAAATTGGTGATCACTTTAAAATTCATCGTTGCGGAATTTAGCCCCTGGTTAGTGCGAAATTCCCTCATTACTGTTTGGAAATTACTAACAATCAACACAAACTCATAGTCCGTTATCATCAAAGTATTCTACTTTGTAATTTAACGTTTTTGTAGTTTTTACTCTATATATTGGGAAATTCACATTTTACTGGGACCCTTGTTATTAGGGTATGTAGCTCGTGCTCAAGCTGAATTAATTTGTTTTTTATTTACATTAGTAGTAGTAGTAGTAGTAGTAGTAGTAGTAGTAGTAGTAGTAGTAGTTGTAGTAGTAGTATTTATTTATTAGTATGTATTTAAAATACTTTTTTAGTAACAATAACAATAATAGATTTTACATGGGTACATTATTTTATAAATTTTTTTTTTTTTTAATGAAAGAACAATAAATAAAAAGCACTAATTTTTCTTCTAAAGACATAGATATTTATTTCGTTTTTAAAATTATTAGGAAGCATATTGTAAAGGTTTAGTTCTTTAAAGAAAAGAGACCGATGCATTGAAGCTATTGTTATTCGTGGAAGCCTGAAGTTATTAGCATTTCTTAGGTGGTAGGGTTGTATATCTCCAACATAGTTTTTATTAAGTATTCTGTTGTGTTTCCGATTTTAATATTTTGAATAAAATAAAGAGCATTCATTTCGAGTATTCAATAGTAACTCCAATCGAAAAGGTATCAAAAACAAAAAAATGTGAAAAGTTCCGACCAATTAATACGCTGATGACATGCGAAAAAATATTAGAGAAGGTGGTCAAAGAACAATTGGAGGGTGGTGTTGGCTCAAGTGGTTAGCGCGTTGACTACTAAGCAAATAATGACATATGGCCTGGGCTCAAACCCTGGCCAGAGCAAGTCAATCAACATCATTAATTTCTGTAATGTACATTAGTGAGACATTGTATTAATTGTTGTCGGACTATTTAAGTGATGATGAAGTCACTAAAAAACTGTTCTGACAGCGATTGATGATGTTCCAAGCTTCGTCGGTTAGCAGAAACATCGGCGAAGTAAAACAATTAATAAAATGCCTGCCAATACAGCTTAACAAAGTTAATGCGTCTACCTAACACCGGAGACGCCTCAACACTGCTATAAAAAAATTAACATAACGCGCAAAGCAGAGTTGTAAAAGAGTTAAGCCTTCTACATTTTCAACATCTATCTTCTCTACTCTATTCCTCTCTGAGTTCCGGCACAATGCACTGCATACGTAGGGGTCATCCCCTGAGTGCTGGTCCTAATTAAAAAAAAAAATGTGAAATCTAAGAATATATTATCAAAATACCAATCTGGATTTAGAAAATATTTTTCTTGTGCGACAGCAGTGAACTACGTTATTAACAGATGGAAAAAAAATGAAAAAAAATAATAAAATTGTTGGCATATTCCCTGACTTTAAAAGAGCATTTGAAACAATTGACAAGCATATTCTTCTAAAATACTACGGAATTCAGCGTACAGAACTAAAATGGTTTGAATCATATTTGACAGGAAAGAAACAAATAACAAAAGCAAACAATGAACAATCAAATTTATTTAACAACGAACATGGAGTACCACAAGGTTCAATTCTGGGGGCTTTATTATTTATTATATATATAAATGATTTACCAAATATATTGGATAAATGCGAAATAATACTATATGCAGATGATACACTTCTTTTTGCCGAAGGAGAATCAAATCAACAATGCTACGATAACCTTACAGAAGATATGGACAGTGTTAACATGTGGTTAAAAATGAACAAACTTAAATTGAATGAAAACAAAACGAAAATATTAGAAATAAATACAAACAGTAATAATATTTTTAAAATCAGCAATCAAGTAATAGAAAAAGTAGATTAAATAAAGTATTTGGGATTTATTATTGAGAAAGAACTGAAATTTAAAGCACATATTGAATATAGCTGTAAAAAAATTGGCAAAAAATTGGTTTTTTCAAAAGAATAAGAAAGCAAATATCAGTTATAACGGCAATAAACATATATAATACCATTATAAAACCACATTTTGAGTTCGGGTCTACGATTTTATATTCATGCTGCTCCACACAACAAATAGATCGACTACAAAAGCTTCAAAATAAAGCAATGCGAGCCATACTAAAATGCAACAGGTACACATCAATAAACTTTATGCTTGAGTCATTAAAATGGCTAAACATAAGACAGAGGCTTACACTCAACACTTTAAATTTTATTCAAAAACTGAAACGTGGAGAAGCGCCGGAATATTTAAGGGAACAAATATTATATGTCAGAGAAGTACAACCATACCAATTAAGAAATATGAACAACTTTAGAATTGAAAGAGTACACTCAACCGCAACACAACGAAATCTCATTTACAAAGGCTTTCAACTTTACAATACATTACCAAATTATATAAAAAATGAAAACAATCAAAATCTATTTTAAAAACAAATATCCTTTGTTGTGAAGTATAATTTATATTAGAGCTAAAAAAAATAATATCAAATTATTGTATGTATATGTAAAGTATTATTAATACTAATAAAAATCACTAAATAAAAAAAAAAAATAAAAATAATAATTTCTGTTCCAATCTATATTGAAATCGCCAACTATAATTATCTCGTGGTTTGTCTCACAAATCCTTTCACTAATTTCATCGAATGCAAAAGAGTTATGTAAGTGGAGTTATTCTCTACAACTTGGAGATCTATAAACTGCCATAATTAATAGTGCTGTATTTTTATTTTTTGCAGTATATGCACACAGCCAATTTTTTGCTTCAGCTACCTTTTCATATAGTTTGTTTACATTCTACGTTTTTTTAAAATAGATTATAACTCCGCCTGTTCTTGCTGAATTGGATAATGTAACATAGTGATCATATTGCTGTAATAGGTAATCTTGTTTATCTATCTCACTTGTTAAATGTGTTTCAGATAAAACAATAAATTCGGGGTTCGTCAACGCTGCCATTACTTCGATTTTACTAAAATTGTTTAATAGTCCTTGAGCATTTGTATATACACCTGTTATATTTCTTGGTGGCTATATATTAAAACCAATTCTCCTCACCTTTACTTTTAATTTATTTTGGTAAACTGGACATTCCTTACTTACAGTACAGTGATTCTCATCCAGACCCAAGTTAAATTTTTGATTTGATCTTATACAATTAACACATTTTACTATAACTTTCTCATTACATTCTTTTGGATTATGGTTTCTAAGACACTTGTAACATACATATTGATTTTTGCAATCTCTGGCTCTCTGGTTGAATCCTTTACATTTATAATACATTAACACGTCTGTTCCATCAAAGACTCTACATTTCTCACATCCAATATTTATTTTTTGGGCTGACAACAATTTTGTATACGATTCGCTATCAATTACAATCTTTGCATTATACGTTTGTTTATTGTTTCTTTTAATCTCATATCATTTAATAACATTTATATTGCTATTTTTTAAAAATTCATTCTGTTTTTTAATTTTATCAATTAATTCCTTTTCAGAATATTTGAAAGTCATGCCCGTTATTGTGGCACTCATTTCTACAGTGTTTGGCACTCTAATTTCATATTCTTCACTCAATTCTTTTGTATTGCGGTTTTAATTTTATCTCTTTCCTCATAATTTCCACTGTGTATAACCAAAGTACCATTACTTCTATTTTCAGCATTTATTATATTATTGATTGATTGATTGATTTATTTATTTAGCATTTTGTTGCTATTAAATATATACATAAATAATTTATAATTATTAAAATTTTTCATAAATATTTCCAAAATTTTCACAGAATCTGTGTTACATAAAAAGGTTTTTTTTTTTTTAATGTATTTTAATATAGTCAATAACTTTGTGTTTGAGTGCATAGTAATTGTTTTCATTCTTTACTTCCTGGGGCATTTCATTAAAAAGCTTTAAACCTTTATAAAATACTAGCCTATCCCGGTGTGCTTCGCTATATCTTATTGTGAAAATTTAATGACGATCGGTCCAGTAGTTAAGACTATATTACGATTTTTAATTTTCCTAAAAAGAGGCGTGGTCCCACCTACTTTTCTTCCGTAACTTCCAATTCCTTAAAATTGTTTGTTAAGCCACAAATGTTGAGACATATTCCTCTAATGAAATTTAGTTGCTAGTATGCAATTCTTTCTGATTCGTGTTTATTTTTCCTTTTTAATATTGGACAATTTGCATCTCTGCAATCGTAGTTCGTGTTTATGTCACTTAAGTTTAATTTTTCTTTTGCCTTCTCACAGTTTATGCACTTTGTTATATTACTTTGACAATTTTTATACGAATGACCTTTTTCGCTACATGTGGCGCAAATCTCTTCTTCGTGCTTACAATATTTGGCTTTATGGTTAAAACCCCAACAGTTAAAGCATCTCATCATACTACAGCTTTCATAAACTGGACATCTGTCCCATTCAATATTTATTCGCTTATTTTTTATGATTTGATTGAATCCCTGTCCACTTGTTTCTATTATTGCATTGAATATTTTTGGGTTTTTGTGTGATTCATAAACTTTAACGCACTCCAAATGGTCACATTCGATATTGTTTTGCTTTTTTATGGCTCGTATAATAGTGTCTTCATCGAGTTTTTCACTCATACCCGCAATTAATATTTTTAGCTTTCTCATTTTTAAAGTACGCACCTCGTATTCATTTACCATTTTATATATTATTTCATTTGTTAATATGCATCTATCATTTTCATTTCGGCAACTAATTGCAACAACTCCTTCATTTCTCTTAGATATTCTCTTCACTTGCATGCTAAGAGTTGACGGCTTAATCTTTTCTTTTATTTCTTTTTCTGTTAAATCACTGTTTTGTTTATTTTTTGGCTTAAGTATAACGGGCATACTAGTTGACGATTTGAGTTTATTCGCATACGTTTCATTACCCGCGACTTTCGTTGTATTTTTAAATTAGTTGACAATATCGGTTTTTGCATTTTGTTCCTTGTTGCTCCATCAATGCATTTGTTTTTTTTTAGTGAAAACTTCTATTGGCGCGGTACGGAGGTTTTGGGTGGGCTAAAATCTCTTATTTCTCGACACCGTCATAGTTTTTGACATCACGCTCGCTTCATTTTGAGCGAAAAAATTTAGATGTTGGGCCTTACTACGGTTATCGAATCGACTTCGACTGTTGTACTAGATTAAAGGAACACACAACATATTTCTTTAATCTATTATAGCAGTCGAAGTCGAATCGAGAACTGTAGTAAGGCCCAACACCTAAATTTTTTCGCTAACAATGAAGCGAGCGTGATGTTGCCATATATGAGAAAAACACTCATTTTTTTGGTGCACCAAAGAGGGCGCACTCGTCAATTTGAGTGAAACTGATTAAGAAGAGTACACAAAGATGGCACTCTCTTCATTTTGACCGAAAAAAATTTAGATTTTTAACTTCTCGGGCGCAGTTGCATTTGCGTTTACAATAAGTGGCATGGCAAAACTAGCAGGTATGCAACAACAAGTACAACAATCCAAAAACAACATGTATTTTGTTGGTATAAAGCACTCGCTTCATATCAAAACACACAAACAAATTAAAAGCATTTTAATACGTATGAGTATCAAACCATTTTGTATGTACTCTCTTCAATCTATATCAGATTGTATGAAAATTTGCTATAAAGCGAGCTCAGTCAGCTGTGCTAGTAAGCTCACCTGTTGCATACGCCTTAATAAGTAGTTAAATTTGTTGCATGTATTTCTATAATTGTTTATATCTACGCATAATTTTTTTTGGCAATAGCACGTGTATTGTTGTAATCAAAAAACGTTTTCACTTTTGTCGGCACTCCCGGAGTGCTACCCGTAGTTTTTTATTTCTTCAGGCATTTTACATTCGTTTTCTTTTATTAAATTAACTAAACTTTTGTAGTTATCATTCGTAATTTTTATGAAGTTATTATATCCATAATATACGTATTTAATATTTTTGTACTTTGAAAGACCAACGCATTTCATATAGAAGTTTTTTTCGCAGTAACCGCCACAGCGTATTTCAATATATCGGCAAGATTTATTACATTTTCCACAATTCGTATCCATGATTCCTTTGGAATCTTATGGTGTGAACGTATAGATCAGTGTTCCAGTGATTATTATGACACAATAACTATTTTTGTGAATTTTTTGTATGAAAAATTTAATTTTTTATAGAGCTTATGAATACACGTCTGATCGTTGCAAGTTCCTCTATATATATATATTACGAATAAAGGTAATTATTATTCTAACTTATATTGATGTACCTATGAGAAGTAATATTATTTAGGCTCAAGTAGTTTTTATTGAATTAATGATAATTCAAAATTACTAAGAGTTTTGTTTATGTTGAAAAATATTATTATTTAGATCCAATTAGTTTTTAGTAGAACGTATCAGTACCGATTTCAAGGCCGCTACACCTCTCATCAGCGTTCAGTTGTCCATCTTTACAATTTTCGTAAAGTGGATACTAATTGAGAAGAATATCAACTATTTAACCAGTTTTCAATAGAAATAGAATACGATAATTAATTTTTTATTCTACATATTGAAACAGTTCTGGTTAGTACCACTTATTGTAAACGCAAATGCAACTTGTATAAAAATGGCAGCATCTTATCTGTCAAGTGTCAAATGTCCAGGCGTTACTACACCTGTAATTTGTTTGCAATGCATTGGCACAAACAGAGTGGCTACAAAAGTTTAAGTTAAATATCAAGGCGAATTTATTACCAGATGGATGTAGTGGCGAATTCAGGCGAATTTGTAATTTTCCTACTCTGTCAAATTTAGTACATATTTCCCGACGCCATTTTTATGTAAATTTTGATAGCGTAGGATATGAATTCGCCTTTTACACAAGAAAATGCCTGTTGTTTTGTTGGCGAATTGTTGTATTTTATTCTAGTTTTGTTTGTTTATTGTGATCGAATAGTTTTGTTTTATGATGTCTAGTTTTATTTCTATTTTTTTCTTCTGTAGTTTGTTTTTCTATTTTTTTGGTGTGTGATTTTCTTTTGTTTTGGTATTCCCATAATTCATACATATATATGTATGGACGTAGGTTGTTGGTTATGTTTCTTTGTTTTATTTGCGTTTGCAAATTTTCTTCTATTTTATTTAGTCTTTATATTGACCGATGCAATTATGTTCGATTTTTATCTGTCTTTGTTATCATCAAAAAGTTGTTATTGGAAAATTGTCTTAGTAAAATTAAGGTTGTCTCTATGAAGGCAAATTCATTACCAGGCATATGCACGACTACAACAATTTACCACCAAAAAAAACAACAGGCATTTAGTGTGTTTACCGGCGAATTCATATCCTACGCTGTCAAAATTCTCCATGCATAAAAAATTCCATAAAAATGGTGCCGGAAAATATGTACAAAATTTGACATTGTGGGCAATTGATACATTCGCCCGAATTCGCCACTGCATCCATCTGGTAATGAATTCGCCTTGGTCTGTAGTCTATGTAATGTGCGTTCGTCTGCTATCAAGGCGTATCCAATAAGTGAGCTTACTAGCACAGCTGACTGAGCTCGCTTCATAGCAAATTATCATACAAACTGAAACAGTTTTAAAAGTAGACATAAATAATGGTTACAGTTTGGTATGCATACGTAAGAAAATGTTTTCAATTTGTTTGTGTATTTTAATAAAATTCCAAATAATATTAAAACTGAAAATAATTTGAATATATTTAAAAGAAAATGTGTAAATTTAATCAGAAATAGTATTAATTTTCCAGATCTTGTTAACAATGTATATTAAATTTTATAAATCAAAAATGGTTTAAACTCTGAAGAGTATTTTAAATACTAATTAATTAATATTAAAAAAAAAAAAAAATGAAGCGAGTGCTTTATACCATCCAACAAAATATATGTTGTTTTTGGATTGTTGTACTTGTTGTCAAACTGCGCATACCTGTTAGTGTTACTATTTCTGGTATGTAGTCTGTTAAGTATCAAATATCCGGGCGTTACTACACCTGTAATTTTTTTGGTAGGCATTCACACAAACAGAGATGCTACAAGTGTCAAAAAGCGTGACGGTGTCGCGAGTTCTGAGGTACCGCGCCAATAGAAGTTTTCACTTCAAAAATAAATTAATTCAGCTTGGGCACGAGCTACATACCCTAATGACAAGGGTCACAGTAAAATGTGAATTTTCCTAATATATAGAGTAAAAATAACAAAAACGATAAATAACAAAGAAGAATACTTTGATGATAACGGACTATGAGTTTGTGTTGATTGTTAGTAATTTCCAAACAGTGATGAGGGAATTTCGTACTAACCAGAACTGTTTCAATATGTAGAATAAAAAATGAATTAAAAATTAATTGTCGTATTCTATTTCTATTGAAAACTGGTTAAATAGTTGATACAGTCGAACTTCCATAACTCGAACTTCTCTAACTCGAATTTTCTCTAACTCGAACGAAAAAAATCATTTTCGGTAATTTCTCATCACTACCTACCTGTGTACGAAATTTCAGCTTTCTTGCTCTACTAGAAGTGCCCCATACAAAGAAGGGGAATGATTGTCCCCCCAGATGAAAAGTGCCCGTTAAAAAATCATTTTCGGTAATTTCTCATCACTACCTACCTGTGTACGAAATTTCAGCTTTCTAGCTCTACTAGAAGTGCCCCATACAAAGAAGGAGAATGATTGTTCCCCCAGATGAAAAGTGCCCGTTTAAAAATCATATTCGGTAATTTCTCATCACTACCTACCTGTGCACCAAATTTCAGCTTTCTAGCTGTACTGGAAGTGCCCCATACTAAGAAGGGGAACCCTAGTCCCCCCGGGTGGAAAGTGCCCGTTTTCAGATTTTTCTGGTTATTTTCTCACCAAGACCTACCTGTGTACCAAGTTTCAGCTCTCTAGCTTTACCGGAAGTGCCCAATAATATTGATGAGTCAGTGAGTGAGTCAGTGAATATGTACTAAAATATGGACTTTTCACACCTTAATATCTCGGGAAGCTTTTATGGTAGAACTTTAAAATTTTACCTGTGAGGTCACCTCTGCGGGGAGGGGGTAAAAACAGCTCGAATGGTTTCGTGTAAATATACACACTGTGTGGCCGAACGTGGCCTGGCGCACTACCGTGCGCCTAGATGTCCTTTTTTAAACTTTTTGATGGATTTTTTTTTTTTTTTTGAGAAAATGTATGTTCAAATTATTCGAGATATATTCGCTTGAATTTGGCGAATACGAATACGAATATCTTAAAACAGACGAATAGTCGAATAAACGAATGCAAATACGAGTATTCGTAACATCACTAGTACATACATATGTATGTTAGTATCTTACCCCTATGGATTATTTTATCTACATATGTATGTATGTATGTTTATGATTTATTTTAAATTCAACGTACTTTAGCTCTATTTATATACATATGTATGTATGTAAAAACATTTAAATTTAATAATTACCCAATGTTATACGCTCGCTAATTTTAACTTTAATATGAATAAAAATGAAATTATGTTACAATGTTAAAGACACTAATTTAAGTTTGGCATGGTGCATATAAAATTTCCCCGACTAGCTCTATATGGTTGGTAAGTTGCTTGACCACCCGTGTCATTGGCAAAATGTAATCTTCTTTTTTTTTTCTTGTAGAGCTTTCAATTTTATCACTTATAAGGATTTTTATTTCCAGTGTTTCGTGATCACTAATTTTCATTTTATGATTTGTCTTTACCGTAATATCTAAGATATTTGTTATTGCATAATCTATTAAAGTGGTTGAAGTATTCGTTATTCTTGTGGATTCCGTTACAACTTGCCTACAATAATTATCCTGAATTTATTCTTGAAGTTTTGTTTTATAGGCATTACTATCCCACCAATCAATATTAAAATTGCCCATTATAAGGTTTCTCCTATCATCTATTTTATCCATTTCTTCATCAAAAAATTTTATGAAATCATTTTCTGGAGACACTCGTCTATCCGGCGATCTATATATACCAACTAAATTGTATTTCCGATATGTGTTCATAATTTTAATTTTTAACCACCAAAATATCTTCTCTATTGCCATTCTTATGCTTAACGTAAACAAGTCGCCTGGGCCGGGCCGGAAGGTATTCCACCACTGTTCTTGAAACAGTGCTTTTCGACGTTAGCACGTATTGGCACGCCGGTTCAGCACTTTGTACCATGCTGGTGAATTTCCAAAGTGTTGGAAGGTTGCCAATGTAACGCCGATCCCTAAAAAGGGGGAGGCCAACAATCCTGAAAATTACCGCCCAATTGCAATTTGTTCTACGCTTTCCAAAGCAGTGTAAGTATGTTGAATTTCCATCTTGTGAAGTATTTGGAGCTCAACAGTTTACTTAGCGACCGGCAGTATTACCTTTCCTTTCGGAGAAGTGGTGTAATAGCATACATCACTTTGGCGAAAGTAGGTGGTGGCTCTAGATATTTTCAAGGCATTTGATAGAGTGTGGCATGGAGCACTTTTGTCATTAAGAATGACAATAGAGAAGAAATTTTGGTGGTTAAAAATTAAAATTATGAACACATATCGGAAATACAATTTAGTTGGTGTATATAGATCGCCGGATAGACGAGTGTCTCCAGAAAATGATTTCATAAAATTTTTTGATGAAGAAATGGATAAAATAGATGATAATGGGAGAAACCTTTTAATGGGCAATTTTAATATTGATTGGTGGGATGGTATTGCCTATAAAACAAAACTTCAAGAAATAATTCAGGATAATTATTGTAGACAAGTTGTAACGGAATCCACAAGAATAACGAATACTTCAACCACTTTAATAGATTATGCAGTAAAAAATATCTTAGATATTACGGTAAAGACAAATCATAAAATGAAAATTAGTGATCACGAAACACTGGAAATAAAAATCCTTATAAGTGATGAAATTGAAATCTCTACAAGAAAAAAAAAAAGAAGATTACATTTTGCCAATGACACGGGTGGTCAAGCAACTTACCAACCAGATAGCGCTAGTCGGGGAAATTTTATATGCACCATGCCAAACTTAAATTAGTGTCTTTAACATTGTAACATCATTTCATTTAAATACTATTTTTATTCATATTAAAGTTGAAATTAGCGAGCGTATAACATTGGGTAATGATTAAATTTAAATGTTTTTACATACATACATATGTATATAAATAGAGCTAAAGTCAAAACTGATTGCTTTTGGTGTCGGTGATGGCTTCACTTGATTTGTATCGAGCTTTCTCAGAGATCGCACTATACGAGTTGTTGTAGATGGGGTCTCATCAAACGAGCTCAAGATAAATTCAGGTGTACCACAAGGCTCCGTTCTTTCTCCTACCCTTTTTGTTATTTTTCTTAATGACCTTCTACGTCAAACTTCCAACCCTATCTACTCTTCTGCAGATGACAGCAGCTTAGTTCATTCGTATTCATTCAGTAACATGCAAAACCCGTCTCAGATCCAGGCAATGTGGAAAAATATGAATGATACGCTAAATCGCGATCTCCTGACAATTTCAAATTAGGGTTATGCTAATAGGGTAAATTTTAATGCACGAAAGACCCAATGCGCTATGCTCACGCACAGACGTATGACCGAACTTGTTGCTCCATCTGTAAATATGGATGGTATAGATATTGAGGAATCAGAAGCTGTTGATGTTCTTGGCATGAAAATACATTGTGATTGTAATATACAAAAATGGTAACCATATATTAACATTCAAATCTGACAACCTTTTGAGCTGTCAAATAGAAAAACCCAAAAATTATGATGTAGATACTTACTTACGAGAGCAAGCACATTTTTATTTAATAAAGGAATTTATATTTAAGAAACAAGATATAGCGTTCTTAATTATTACCAACGACTACAACAGATTGGCGACGAGGACAATCAAGAATTTTACAATGGATAAAGATCAATTTGCAGCATTCATGCAGGTGCAACAAAATTTGGTTCAACAAGTAATGCAAATGGCGGCACAGGGACAGAACAACGTGCAAAATTCTGCCAACACAAATGCCACTAATACTGCATTATTACCAAATTTTGAGTCGTTTGACTCTTCCAAAGAGTCGTCCAAAAACTACATCCAACGTTTTAAAAATTACACAGAAATAAAAAATATTTCTAGCAACAACGAGTACTGTGCAAAACTCTTGTTAAACTCGATGGGAGCTAAATTGTTCAACATGGTAAGCGCATTAGCAGCACCAAAAGCCCTCAATGAGGTTCAGTACAGTGAACTACTTCAACTTTTGGAAACGCATCTTTATCCAAAGAAGAATGTGTTGGTTACGCAACATCAATTTTTGCCAAAGTACCAAACAGAACGACAATCCATTGCCGAATTTGTGGCGTCATTACGAGCTGAAATCGGGGATTGTGATTTTGTGTCGGCATGCAAATGCAAAGCATCAGTTGCTGATATCTTTTTACGGGCTCAATTTATACGTGGAATTTGTGACAACAACATGAGGGAGCAACTTCTTCAATCAGGGTCGTGTAAATTTGATGATGTGGTGGCAAAGGCAATTGCTATTGAGGTGGCAAAAGCGGATTCAAAGGAAATGACGATAAAATCAAATACAACAACAGCAACAACGATTAATCAAGTTTCCAAACGTAAAAATCACAAATACAACAAAAAAGCGACACAATCTTCAAATACACAACAACCACAAGGTAAAATCAATTACAATAAATTGGGCATAGATGGCTTATGTTTGCGGTGTGGTAAAAGCAATCATTTTTCTAAAGACTGCCACACAGATAAAGACAAATTAAAGTGTACCGGATGCAATAAAAAAGGACACATCGTTAAGGTTTGTATTGCTACGCTGAGTAAGTCAGCAAATGGTAGACCCCCACAAAAGGGGTATTCAACAAACCAAATACATCGTGATGAAGATTATGGCGTGTATAAGGTGATTGACGTTTACCAAAACAACAACAACAATTCAACAAATGCTGAGCGGTACTACACATACATCGATATAGAAGGTAAAATGGTAAAGTTTGAAGTGGATTCTGGGTCAGGATTTACATTTCTGCCCTGGGGTCAATTTATTATTATTATTATTATTATTATTATTATTTATTAATAGATTAAAAAATATTATACAATATTATTTTATAATCTATATTGGCTTAACTTATAGTTGTCAGCCAGATTGACAAAAGTAAATTAGATTATATTATTTATTAGTGTCACATTTTAGTCTTCAATAAGGTATTTGTAATTTATATTAAAGCTATACATTAAATTCATTTATAATTAACTTTCGATAATTTAAGGACAATTCAATATATTTGTATAAAGAGTGGAAATCTGCTCCATTAAGTATACGAACAACTTCACCAAAACTAAGATAGATTGTATCAAAAAATAGTTTTCTTATTTCTTTATATAAGGGACAAACTCCTATAAAATGGTAAGTATTCTCCTCCTCATGCAGATTACAAAGTGTACACATGCCGGACGTGTTGTTGCTATAAAGTCTAGCATTTAAGCCAAGTAGACCACATCTCGCTTTTATTATTAGACAAGTGGCGCGTGATGTGAGATCTATAGCAAGACTTGGAGTAACTTTGAAATTAAGTATAGAATACAAATCATGATGAGAGTTAGCAGCACTATTTAAATATTCTGCATACTCTTTTGCCTGTAGTGAGCTTAATATGGTTTTCCAATGTTTGCAGAGATGTCGATTATTGTCTTGAGGTGTGAAATGCAACCTATGACCATTCTTTAGCCCAGTAAATGTTTTGTGCTATGACAGCTTTAGCCAGTATATGTGGCAGTCTTAGCGGACTCATATTTAGAATTTTATTTATATAACTAAAGTGTAGCTTCAGAGATGAGATATATAGCGAGTCTAAACCAGTTTCCAGATGTAACATATAGTTTGGCGTGGTAGCTGGTAAATATAGCATTTTTTTAATAAAAAATCTGAACAGTTTTTCAACAAAATCATATTTAACATAGCCCCACACTTGGGCAGCATAAAACATTATGGACCGAGCAGCCGCATGAAATATCTGAAGTTTGTTATGTTTTGAGATTTGAGGATGATTGATATATTTCGTCCAGGTCGAATTAATGGCTAATTTAGATTCAGAGAGTTTATTTTTTAAATGGTTATTAAAGGACAGGTTGTAGGCGATAAGGACACCCAGATACTTATAGCTGTGCACGATTTCAATATTTTCAGTACCAAAATGCCAATTTAATGTCCTTGAGAAACGTGTGGCAGAACGGAAAATTATTATCTTTGATTTATTTAGATTAGCGGTTAAGTTCCATAGCTGGCAATATCTATGTAAAGAATCTATCATTTTTTGTAGACCTTCAGGGCAGTCAGATAGGATTACAATATCATCTGCATAGAGAAGGACTTTAATCGTTGTATCAGCAACCTTTACACCACATGGAAGTTCATCTGCTAGATCGTTTAAATATAACGAAAATAATATTGGACTCAAAATGCAGCCTTGTTTTACACCCATATCAAAAACGAAATGATCGGAGAAAGAAGTACCGTCCCAGATACGACATCTTGTGTTTTCATACAAACTTTGTAATACTCTTATTAATTTGGATGATAATCCGGCATTGGAAAGCTTGAAGAATAGGCTATTTCTGGGTATTGTGTCAAATGCGCATGAAAAATCAACAAAAAAGGCGTAAGTGTTTTTACCGATATTTTTATTTAGACTAACGATGTTTACTAGATTAAATATGTTGTCCACAGTAGAATAGTCCTTTCTGAAACCAGCCTGATATTCGTTCATTATATTATTCATATTAATCCACTCAGTTATCCTATTTAGGAGGATGGAGCTAAAAATTTTGCTAATTGAGTCAATCAGAGATAGTCCACGATAGTTAGCTGGAACATTCGGGTCACCTTTTTTAAATAGTGGTATTAAAATTGAGGAACGAAAACTTGTAGGAATAGTTTCATGCAGAAAAATTTTATTGTACAAATTTAGTAGCTCATTAATGAAGCAGTGAGGGGCAAACTTGTAATACTCATACGGAATACCATCTTCTCCGGGTGATTTATTAAGTTTTAAATTTTTTATGACAGTTAATATTTCGCAAAGTTCAATGGGAGAATCTAAGAATGCGTTTATGTTATAAGGCATCGACCACATGATCGCATGTTCATTTGCTGGTTTTAGTAACATTGAGCTGAAATGGTTAAGAAAATCATCTACTGTTAAATTTCCTTTAATATTGGCTTTATATGATTTCAATGAGTTTGACAACTTCCACCAATCACTGACAGATTTAACGGTATTTAGTAAACTTAAGTTTTTGTTGTAATATGCACGCTTTTTGCTGTTACATAGGTTTATGAAATTAAGTCTAGCAGAAAGGTACTTAGTTTTGTTGGCATTTGTATGATCTTTTCTGTATTGCTTAAGCTTGTTCATCATGTGTTTGCGGGTACGAAAACAGTTCCAGTCAAACCATTTTTGTCTGGGCTCAAAAATCTTTTTATTTGATTTTATAACGGCAGATTGTTTTATTTTTGCTGTAAATGAAGAAACAATATCATCAATATGAGCGTTCGTATGCTGATCAACATTTGTAGCTAGTGAAGATATATTATCCCTATACTTGGTCAATTTAACAATCTACAATTGTGCACACCAGTGGTTCCCACTAATATTGCGTTTCGTTCGTATACGCAAACAACATTTATACCTGACGGAAAAATTAAAGTAAAGGCAAAATACAACAACTCAACTATATTCGATGATATTTACATTGTTCCAGATAGCTGTTCTGCATTACTGGGTCGCTCGTGGATCAGACGGTTAAAAATAAATTTAAACGATCTGGACAACATTAGTAAAACAACTAACACAGCTGATATTAATCAGGTAAGCGTAATCGATGAAATTACAAATGAATTTTCTGAGGTATTCGAGGAAAAAATTGGTTGTACGCAACAATACAAAGTTTCGTTACAACTACGTGAAGGTACCAAACCAATTTATAACAAGGAAAGACAAATTCCATATTCCTTAACGGAACGAGTTGAAAAGGAACTAGATGTGTTAGAACAAACCGGAATTATATCCAAAACAACTAATAGCGATTGGGGGTCGCCCCTAGTAGTAATACCTAAAGCCGATGGGGGGTAAGACTTTGTGTGGATTACAAGGTCGGCGTAAACCAGCGTCTAATTGATGCACACTACCCAATTCGTAAAATCGATGACATTTTTAATAGCCTTCGGGATTCAAAGTATTTTTGTAGACTCGATTTGTATAAGGCATACTTACACATACCAGTAGACGAACAGTCGAGCGTAATACAAACGATTTCAACTCATCGGGGTACATACAAAATGCAACGTTTGTCATTTGGCATTAAAACTGCCCCCGCAGAATTTAACAGAATTATTGATCAAATTTTAAGGGACGTACCGAAAACAGAGTCGTATTTTGACGACATAATTGTGCATGGAAATTCAATGGAAGAGTGCATTTCCAATTTAAAAACTTGCCTTGGGCAATTAAAACGTTTTGATTTACACCTTAACCGGGGAAAATGCTCTTTTTTCAAGGAGAGCATTGAATTTTTAGGTCACATTGTTGAATTTAATACAATAAAAAAATCTCCAACAAAAGTTTCGGCAATTCTTAACATGCCTACACGAAACACGGTTGACGATGTTAGGAGGTTCTTAGGGATGGTAACGTATTACGCACGCTTTATACCAAACATATCTACAACAACAAGACACCTCTTGAAAAAAGATTAAAAATTTAACTGGACCAATAAATGTGAAAATACGTTTAGCACACTGAAAAAGGAATTGGCCAGTGAAAGAGTATTGGTACCCTACAACCCTAATTTAAAAATTCAATTGGCATGTGACGCAGGCCCAACGGGTATAGCGGGTGTATTATCGCACATAATCAATGCAGCAGAACGCCCAATAGCGTACGCGTCTAGGGCATTGACCCCAGCCGAGCAAAATTACTCTCAGCTAGATAGAGAGGCGCTATCAATTGTTTTTTCGGTACAACACTTCCATGAATATTTATTCGCACGTCAATTCGTACTCATAACCGACAATCAGCCGATTATGAGAATATTTCATCAAACGGCAAAACTGCCCCATATGACTTCCGCTCGATTGCAACGATATGCAGCGTATTTATCTGGTTTTAATTATGAAATACAATTCAAAAAAGGGGTCGACAACACTAACGCGGATTGTCTCTCCAGAGCGCCCGATATTACAACAAATTTCGTCGAATGTTCTATCTTATTTGTAATAAAAGTATTAATTATATTAGTAATTCGAAAATCAATTTTCAATCACTTCGTGATGAAACACGTAAAGATAAACACATTTCACATATCATAAAAAAACTACGTAGCTGCAACAAAAACGATAAAAACAATGATATCGATCCAGAATTTACAGTTAATGACGACGTGCTTTTTAGAGGTCAAAGAGTAGTAATCCCTGAAATACTACAACCATACGATTTACAGGAACTCCATTAAACGCATTTAGGCATCACCAAGATGAAACAATTGGCACGCCGCTATGTATATTGAAAAAACATCGACAAGGACATTGAAAATTTAGTTCGATCATGTCCGTCATGCGCATTAGTAAAAAGTTCTCCAGCAAAAGCTGAACTTCATCCGTGGGAAGAGCCGGATGGGAATTGGCAACGCATACACATAGATTATGCCGGTCCTTTCCAAAACAATTTTTTTCTGGTGGTTATGGACGCAAAGTCGAAATGGGCTGAAATCGGTATAAGCCGAGCAGCACCGTCTTCATTTTCTACAATAGAAATTTTACAAGAAATCTTTTCGAGAAATGGATATCCAAACGTTCTGGTATCAGACAATGCAACCATCTTTACAAGCGAAGAATTTAAAACGTTTTGTAAAAATTGCGGCATTTTTCAAAAGTTCATAGCGCCTGGCCACCCAGCCACGAATGGGTTGGCAGAGAGAAATGTACAAACTCTAAAACATAAATTAACAACAATGGAAAATGAAACAATGTCTATTCGAAAAAAAGTACAAGAAATACTGTTCAAGTATCGCGCTACGCCACTAAAAAACTCTAAAACTCCTTCGGAACAGTATTTGGGAAGGCAAATACGTACACGTCTGGATGCATTTAAACGAACTAAGTTCAACAGAACCCAATACCCAAAAAAATATGGCTAGGCAACTGTATAAGGGTGAGAGAGTCTTAGCTCGTTATTACGCAACAAACAAGACAACCTGGAAGACGGGTATTATTACCAAGAAGCTTGGGAACCTCCATTATATAGTTACACTAGACAACGGTTTTGTGCTAAAAAGGCACATAAATCAATTACGTGCATCAAATGTCCAGCCTACTATTCCCGAAAACAATAATGAAGAAATAGCTCTACGAGATGAAAACAATAATCAACAATATGCAAACATTGAAGATCTTGTAGAGATACCAAATGATTCAACAAACACGTCAGAACAAACTTTACAACAATCAACGTCAACTAATTTACAATCATCATCAACTCAACAAACATTAGCAAATTTACAATCATCAAATCAACAACCAATTTCATTGAATGTGCAACCGTCATCTTCGACACCGCGTAGAGTTTCGGCAAGGGTTCGTAGACTGCCTCCACATTTGGGAGATTACGTAGTAGACTTGGGATGAAACTTCGTATAATTAATTATTATCATTTGTTTATTGATTCAAAATTAAAAATCATTGTAAAAACTTCAAATTATTAATAACATGAAAACATTGAATTAAACATTGTAAATAACATAAATACAATAAGTTAAAATAATAAGTATTCAATAAGGGTGAGAGAATTGTAATATACAAAAATGGTAACCATATATTAAC
Organism: Lypha dubia; assembly: GCA_947311025.1. Classification (NCBI taxonomy): domain Eukaryota; kingdom Metazoa; phylum Arthropoda; class Insecta; order Diptera; family Tachinidae; genus Lypha; species Lypha dubia. The sequence continues at coordinate 13,299,000 of OX371265.1, read as the reverse complement.
ATTCAAATCTGGCAACCTTTTGAGCTGTCAAATAGAAAAACCCAAAAATTATGATGTAGATACTTACTTACGAGAGCAAGCACATTTTTAGGAATTTATATTTAAGAAACAAGATACAGCGTTCTTAATTATTACCAACGACTACAACAGTGATGTTCGATGGAATGATCGCAGTTTTCATGTCTCAAAAGAAGCATTCAAGTACCTCGGCTTTTTAAGACGGTGTAGGACATACTTCACTCCATCTGATCTCCTTAATATTTATACCACCTTTATCCGACCAAAAATTGAATAAAACTCTCATGTATGGGCCGGTGCTTCAAAATCTATTTTGAAGTTACTCGACCGCGTACAGGATAGGGCGAAGAAGCTTATCGGTGACAGTAGGGTAACCAACTCTATTGACTCACTGTTGCATCGACGCAATGTTGGGTGCGTTTCATTGTTCTATCGCTACTACAATGGAATGTGTTCTAATGAAATCAGGGAACTTGTTCCCGAAACCCATCACTTTTCACGTACAACACGCTCTTCATCAAGAGCACATCCCTTTGTGGTCGATATGTCAGTGAACCGCACCACGCATTACAGAGAGAATTCGTACTACTTTAGCCGTACTGTTCGCATGTGGGATAAACTCCCCGCAGAGGTCTTTCCTGCCACTTTCAATGAGTCAGGGTTCAAATCGAATGTCCACGAGCACTACTCCCTTTATAGCCTTTCTCCACTAGCATACATTTTAGAGGAATGAATTGAATATGTTGAAAAAGTGAAACTTGCGTTTCCATTGGCAAAATCTAACATCTACCATCTTCTCAGCTGTCAAAAATATAAAAATACTTACAGCATAATTTTTTGTGGAAAAAAATAAAATTAAAATGGATTTTGAAGAAACATTAATAATTGGACTCGTTCATGCTTTACAAGAACAAACAGAATTGTTAATGTAGTGTTCAGAAAAAATCATTAACACGAACTTCTTATATGAATTCTTTGGTTTTTTATTTATTTAAAGTTTTTATATGGATATCAAAAAAAAGCGATTCCCTGAAAGGCATGAGAGTTCTTTCTTGTTCCTCTCAACTCTTCTATTTTGTCCTGCCACAAGTCCAGCAACATATTTTCAAAATCCTGGTTCCATACTATACGGAGACCTGTGCTTTTCTTTACTAAAAACAAAAATAAATTATTATACTTATTTATGTACAACATATAAAGTTAAAAAAAAACTTACGTGTGCCACTCATTTCGATGTAAAATATTTTTTTTTTCTTACACAATTATGTATGTATGTCATTCACAAAAAATTAAACTATCAACATGTATGTATCTGTCATTTTGCTAGAGATGAAATTAAAATTATCGGAAGATGTTGATTGGAACAAAATGGTTTAGGAACATCTTTTAAAGATGTAGCAAGATGTTGACTTTTAGTACTGTGTATTTCTTATGGGAAGATGTTAACATCTTCTCAAATTGATGGTAGATGTTACATGTTGTGTAGTGAAAAAAGGCTATTATCCTCCTTCCCAAAACTTATTTTCCTAGTTCCGGCTCAATGCTTTGCATACGTAGGGGTCATCCCCTGAGTGCTGGTCCTAATTAAAAAAAAAGAAAAAAAAAATTCTGTCTGTAGCTTTTATTTGCCAATTCTTTTTTATATAGAAGCAGACACCACCTGTATGTCTTGATATACTGTTACATCTTAATAAATTGTAGTCTCTTAACATTACCTCTCCATTGTAGTGTATTTTATATGATTAGTATATGTATATATTTTATAAGATTAGTATTTGTTAATATATTATTTACCTATAATTAGATCTACCCTCGTAGAATACTGTATTTAAATTCTTGTATAAATTCCTTATAAATAATTACACTAACTATTATTATTATTGGAATTATTATTGGAATCTTTTGGAAATTTTTGTAGTTTTAAGATACTGTTATGTTAGTATTTAAGATCATGAATTTTTGAAAATAAATTAATCAATACTTTGCCTTGAATCGGTACTAATATAAAAATATTTCTACTTTGCCTAAATCGGCATATTTATCACTGGCATTCAACTGCCTTTTAATTTTTATTGCCAGTGGCGTTCGTTAGCGCCGGCACCCTCGATAGGTAGGTCTTTTGAAACCCACTAAATATACACCCACATTACATGGCGATCATGCCAAATATTGAGCAAATACCTGTTGAGGGGTACGTGCGTACGTAAATTCAACACCGCCTCCATCCTGGGAAATTGCGTCAGAGATGTGGATACAAATTGGCCGGCTTGAAGCAGACATGGACCAACACAGGCAGAAATAAACTGTCCTTTTTAAACAAATTTTTTTCTATTTTTGCATAAAGCATGCAATTTTTTTAAACACGCTTTTTTTTCTTCTTCTAAACTGTGTATATTAAATATATTAAATAAATTAATTATATACATAAAACATGAATTCTTAAATCACATGCTGATTTATATATAATAAAATATAATTAATACCAAAATGCACTAACTTAATTTTGCACAAATTAAACAAAATTATTATCACTTTATTGATCAAAGAAAGAACAAATTTTTTTTTAAAAATACACGAATAAAAGTAAAATATAAAAACACTAAATTATTTTTGCACAAATGAAATTAAAAGAAACAGAAATGAAAGAGAGAATTTAAAGAAAAGAAAATGTCAGAATTTTAAGAGTTGCCACATTAAACAAATATAACAAAATATATATAGAAGCTAGAAAATATAAAATGTTAAAAATAAATTAAGTGTTGCCAGCATTTTTAAAGTATAAAAAGAAAATATAAATTATATATATTATATTTTAAATGGAAATAGTACACGAATATTGTATTGAATTAGAGACACTAGAGAAAAATTTAAAAAAGAGTAAAGACAGAATTTACACCACTGCGTAAAAATTAGAAAAATTATCGCGTTTGTCGCATATTAAAGAAGAAGTAGAGAGTATTAGTGAACATTTTGAAGAAAAAGAGACTAAGTCAGTTATATTAAAATTTAGAGAATTATACACAAAGGTTGAGAAATTGATCAATAGTATAGTCATAAAAGAAACTAAAGAATTACCAAGAGATACACTTGAAGAAAAAATTGTCAATATGGCACATTTTGACATAAATGTCGTAGGTAAAAACCTACATGTTTTTAAGGGTTCATATGAGGTGTTGGAAGATTTTATAGTTCAAACAGAATTATTACATGATATTTTGAGAACAGAAGACCGAGAGATATTCATCAAGTACGTCTATAACTTCAAACTAGCTGCGCATGTCCGAGGTGTCTTAGGACGTTCCAACAGACCAACTACGTTTGCGGAGTTGAAGGAGTTGCTAATTGATGCGTACCCAAACCCTAGAACTTTGCAACAAGTCTTAAATGAGTTAGGCACAATGAAGCAAGGAAACATGAGTATTTTAGCCTACAGGGAAAAAATTGCATTACTATCAGAACAATTAAGTAATTTTGAATTAAAAGCAATAGAAAATCCAACGCTAGAGACAAAAAATGCAATTTTTAAAATGAGCGAAAATATGGCGTTAAATGTATTTACGAAAGGTGTTAATATAGAATACCAAAACGTATTAGTGGCAAGTAGTCCCAAAACGCTTAGTGAAGCAGTTGAGAAATGTGTAACTATAGAGAGATCGTTGCAAACAGATAATAATAATAATAGCATTTTCAGAATCAACAGGCGTGAAAATGAACGTATTAATAACTATTGTGGTGAGTGTGGGTTTTGACGGTGAGGTATTTACTGAGCTCTGCAGCCGCTTTTCTTCAGCACCAGAAGTGCCGATTTTGTTTTGAGAAAATAATAGACTTCAATTTTGATTGATTGTCAAATTAATTCTCCTAGTTTATTGAATTTTGTTTCAGCTTATATACTAAAATTTATTCTAAATTATTACCTATGTCAGCACTATCCCACAAAATCAATTTTGTTTAAAAATCCCAATACGTTAATGAACTCCGTGAAACTTGCTGACAGTACGCTTATTCATTCAAGGCCAATAAAAGAATGTTTGTTTACTTTATTAAATAGTTCATATTACAACTGCACGACAAACAGCAGTGTACACAAATTTAGCACATAGTGATGTACATACACTACACCCTCACCCTTATTGGTTTTGGGTATTATTAAAAATGAAACAAGAAAAACAAATACTTTGGCTGAACAAGACGTTATATACTATATCTTAAATAACTAAAAAAAATTGTAATTTTATAGAAAGAAATTAACAATTGTTGATGTAATATTAAACTTTATAAACGTAAAAAATGTTTTGATATTTTGCTTATGTATATATAATTATACTTATGTATGTGTCTACAAAAATAAATTTTAAGTTCTTATATATATATATATTGTTGTTTGTCACTTCAAATATTTTTTTAGATTGTTCTTATGTACTAATTTTGTTTTATTATCAATTTCTATAAGTATATTTAAATCTTCTATATCTAATACTTTGTATGGGCCTTTGTATGGAGGTTCATACTTTTTTCTATTTAAAACTTTAACTAAAACTAAATCTCCTATTCTAAGATCTATTCTATTTTGCTTCTTTTCAGATTCTAATTTTCTTTTTCTTTTTACTTCGAGAATTATCTCTCTTGCTCTTTGTAATGAGTTGTGAAGTCTAATCTTTAGTTCATTTAAATAGTTGTCAGTATTATAAATCTTTCTAGTATTACTTAAAGTGTCGTTTGGCAGTCTAGTAAGTCTACCAAAAATTAGTTCAAACGGAGAATAGTCTGTATCGACATTTGGTGTCGTATTAAAAGCAAAAGTATAATATGGTATCCACTCATGCCAACTATTGTCATCTACAAAATTTAGAAAATATTCATTTAGAACGCGATGATTTCGTTCTATTGTACCTAAAGTTTCATGATGGTAAGGTGTTGAGAAATTTTGTTTTATTTTTAATAATACACAAATCTCTCTCATTATTCGTTGGTAAATTCAGTTCCTCTATCTGTTTTGAGAATGTTAAATAAACCGTATTTTAATACAATATGTTCTATTAAAGCTTTCGCGACTGTTTTGGCATCTTTAGATTCAATCGGACAAGCAACAACATATTTTGTCAGTTCGCACTGCATTGTAAGTATGTATCTAAATTGTCCGGATGATCTTAATGGTCCAACTGTGTCCATTACAACAGTATCGAAACCGTGTGATGGTGTATCTGTTATAGTAAAGGGTTCTTTTGTATTTCTTATCTGTTTATGTTTTTGGCATGAATCACATGTTGTTATGTATTTTCTAACCATTTTGTTCATATTTTTCCATATATATCTTTGTTTTAGTTTGGAAAGTGTTTTCCTAATTCCAAAATGTCCTCCTTGTGGTGAGTCATGAAATTCTTCTATCAATCTATATTGTGTTATATTATCTTTTATATCTCTTGGCATTCTGTATATAATTATTTCGATATCGTTTTTCTTTATATTGTTATACTTTTCCTTCAATTCTTCGGCCGTTATATATTTAAATATTTCATCATTATCATATAGTACGTACTTTTTAAATTTCAATTTCCCCAATCTCAATAAAAGTTTCTCCATAAATGTTCCTGAAAACATAGGATTTTCGCTTTTATTGCATATTATGCGCGTTATTCTATCATTCTTCTCTTTTAGTTAATTTTTTAATTCTTGCTGCAGCTTATTATCATATATAAATTCAATCTTTTGGGTACCCTTAATATTATTTATTGACGTACATTCCCACATATGGAGGTGATCAATCTCCTTTCGAGATATGCAGTCGTTCTCTTTATTTTCATTTTCATCTTCATTATATTTATTTTTCATTTCGTGATTAATTTTATTTTTCATTTCGTTGTTAAACATATTTCTTGTTATTGCCAAGGTTTTCTTTTCTTTTTCATCAACATAGATTGGAATCATGTCTCTTAATATTTGTGAGTTTATTTCTACACGCGATAGAGCGTCTGCGTTTGTATTATTCGCTCCCTTCTTATATTTTATATCAAAGTCATAATCTGATAATTCAAGTCTAATCCTGGTCAATTTTGAAGACGGGTTCTTATGGGTAAACAAAGCAATAAGAGGTATATGGTCTGTGACTACGGTAAATTTTCTACCATATAGATATGGTCTAAAGAATTGTATTCCCCAATGAATACCTAATAATTCTTGTTCAATTACTGATTTATTTTTCTCATGTTTATTTAATGTTCTACTTGCATATGATATGGGTAAATCGTTTCCGATTTCACCCTGTGAACTACATTTGAAGCGTCTGTCGCCTAAATGAATGTTTTGTCAAAGCTCGGATATCGTAATATAGGCGGGTTTTTTAATTTGTCTCTTAGTGTCTCAAATGCTATTTGGCAATCTTCTGTCCAATTGAAAGTTACTTACTTTATATTTAGTTATACATATTTAAATTTATATATTAACGTTTTAACTATATATACTTATATGCAAATGTCTAACTGTAGGTTTTTAACTACAGTTAAATTTAATTTAAATTATTTTAAATGTAATCCATTGCGGTATTCTAAAAATCTAATAGTTTTACATGCAGACACATTTGTTTTCTTTGCTTTAACATTAAAAGTTACCTTGTAATAAAAAAATAAATAAAGAACATTTTTAGCTAAAAAGTAATTTTGAAATTATTTTAATCATAAAAAAATTCATATATAAACTTATATACGTCGTTTCAAAAAGTGAAAACTTATGCCAAGTCTTAATAACTTTGGCAAATACCATCAAACCGAAGACAACAAAATCAATATAACTTCTGCTAATCTTTTTCGTTTGTTATATTTCACGTTTTTTTTGGTCTACAGAAATATTTATTCCTTCCCAGTTATGACGTGTTTGTAAAAAGTAGTAATGTTACTCTAAAAAAATGTTTTATAACTTCTTAAACCCCTATTTTTATTATTTTTAGAGTTTCTTTATCCTAAAACATGTTTGTTGTGTTTCTTTTTTTTTAGTTTTTTTTTTCTTTTTCTTTTTTTTTTTTTTTTTTGTCTATAACTTTATTTTTTTTTTTTTTAGCAGTTGGTTTACCTCATAATTAACTAATTTTTGTATTTTGTTTTTCGTATTGTTAATTATAAATTAATGTTATCATTTAATTACTCTCCGTTTTTGCAACTGTTGTTTTAATGGTAGTATATAGTAAAGTTTATGTATATAAAAAAAATTTCTTTTTTAGATGTTTTTTTAAAAATTAATCTTCATTCATTCATGTTCTTTTCTTGACTCTATTTATATTTATATATAAGTATATAAAATTGATTCTAAGAGCTTTGTATGTATATATGTATGGTTTCATATTTTGTTTGTTTTCTATAAGATCTTTTTTTATAATTAATTATTAATTAGTTATTAATATTATAATAATATAAAATTTAATATTTAATATTTAACAACTGTACGAAGCAGACGACGCTATAGCTTAGAATATGTTCACCCTTTTTAAATTTTGTCGATGTTGTTATAACGATGATTTGCAAAATTTCTGTTATTTCCTTTATGTATGTCTATTTCTTGTAGTGGTTCCTTATTGAATGAATAACAGCAGCAGCATTATTTTAGCAGGATAAAAAAAATCTTTCCTTCTGGAACGTACTCCTCTTGTAGAACTTTTTGCCAGCGTTCGAAAATTTCGTTGACTTCTTTTTGAGTCATTTAGAAAAATAAATTTATTTAAAAAAAGGAAAACAAACAGGATCTCAAAAATTTATTTTTTTTTTGTGTGGATTCTCCAGGACTCATTTAGATTGGCAGGATAAAAAATTTTTTCAATAAAATATTGTTTTAGCAGGATAAAAAAAAAATTTTGTTTTCTAAAGAAAAATATTATTTTACAAGAACGCAAATTTTGTTTGGCAGGATCGCCATGTGGTGAGTGTGGGTTTTGACGGTGAGGTATTTACTGAGCTCTGCAGCCGCTTTTCTTCAGCACCAGAAGTGCCGATTTTGTTTTGAGAAAATAATAGACTTCAATTTTGATTGATTGTCAAATTAATTCTCCTAGTTTATTGAATTTTGTTTCAGCTTATATACTAAAATTTATTCTAAATTATTACCTATGTCAGCACTATCCCACAAAATCAATTTTGTTTAAAAATCCCAATACGTTAATGAACTCCGTGAAACTTGCTGACAGTACGCTTATTCATTCAAGGCCAATAAAAGAATGTTTGTTTACTTTATTAAATAGTTCATATTACAACTGCACGACAAACAGCAGTGTACACAAATTAAGCACATAGTGATGTACATACACTACACTATAATTCACAAAGAAATAATAGAAATTACACAGGGTACAGAAATCAAGGGTATTATAATCAAAATAATAATTGAAATTATAATAATCATAATAACAGTTTTAATCGTGCTGAAACAAACTATTACAATCGTAATGGATACGGAAATAACAATAATAACAATAACCCTGATAGATATAGAAATAATAACAATGGTGCAAATAGAAGTAGTGCAGCAAGAAGTAATAATCCATTTAATAATAACAATAGAAACAGCTTCTCGAATAGATCTGGCAACAATAGAAGTAATCAGGGAAACTAGCAAACCCGGATAACAAAGTTTGTTATCCAGAAGGGCAAAAATGTTTAAAAATTTCAAACAATACAGATAATTATATAGCAATTAATTGCAATACAATTAATAAAGAACTCAAGTTTTTAATAGATACTGGAGCCGATATTTCAATTTGCAAAAAAGATAATATAGATGAACGTGATATATCATCACTGAGTGGTATTACTGCAGGTACTATAGAAAGTCTTGGTACTGCAGAATTAACTCTAAAGTTAGATAACAAACGCATTACACACAAATTTCACATAGTTGAAGATAATTTTCCGATTAATACTAATGGAATTATTGGTAGGGACATTTTAGAAAAGTATGGATGTAAAATTGATTTCGAATTTTATACAACGTCTTTCAATATAGATAATGAAGAAGTTATTCTACCGATAACCCCTAAACGCGTTTATAAAACTGAAATATGTATACCAGCGCGATCAGAACTAATAGCACCAATTAATATATGTACCAATGAGGAAAGCATCGTTTTAAATCAGGAAATAAGTCCTGGAATTTTCGTAGGTAATAGTGTGATACCAGCCGTGGGAATAAAACGTGAAATTATTAAATACTACTGACAAAGATGTAGTTTTGAATAAGTTAAAATTAGAAACTAAACCGTTGTCGAAGTACAAGATATATAGTTGCAACAAAATAGCTAATAAAGACAAAGAGTGCATAAAGTTTTACAAGATTTAAAAATAGAATCAATAGATCCGTCAGCAAGACAATCTTTGAAAGATATAATTGCAAAATATAGTGATGTCTTCCACCTTGATGGTGACAAGTTAACTGTTAATAATTTTTATAGTCAAAAAATTGCGATGGCCGATTCGGCACCGGTTTATATAAAACCATATAGGCTCGCTGAGTCACAAATGAGCGAAATAAACAAACAAGTAAATACATTGCTAGAAGATTGCATAATTGAACCATCTGTTAGTCCGTACAACTCTCCATTGTTAGTAGTACCAAAAAAATCAGCAGATGACACGAAAAAATGGAGATTAGTAGTTGATTTCCGAAAGATAAATGAAAAAATCATAAGTGATAAGTTTCCATTAACTAGAATTGAAGACGTATTAGACAAGCTAGGTAGAGCTAAATATTTTTCTACGGTAGACATGACTAGTTCTTTCCATCAAATCAGTTTAGATAAAGATTCTAGACCAGTAACATCATTTTCTACTAGAAATGGTCATAAATTGATTACTCGTTTACCCTTTGGATTGAAAATATCATCCAATAGTTTTCAGAGGATGCTCACAATTGCATTGAGTGGATTAGATGCCGAAGCATTTTTATATGTCGATGACATTATTGTGTTTGGTTGTAGTATGCAACACCATCATAATAATTAAGTAAAAGTTTTTGAAAAGTTGAGAAAATATAATTTAAAATTAAATACAAGTAAATGCTGTTTTTTAAAAACAGAAGTAGTCTATCTAGGTCACCTGATAACTGATAAGGGATTATGTACAGACCCTGCAAAACATGATGTAATAAAAAACTATCCAGTTCCTAAGAATGTCGATGAAGTCAGACGTTTTGTTGCGTTCTGTAATTACTACAGACGTTTTGTTAAAAATTTTGCAGAAATAGCTAAAGATTTAAATACTTTATTAAAAAAAGATAAAATTTTTAAGTTGGATGAAAATTGTCAAAAGTCTTTTGAGACATTAAAATCAAAATTAATTAAACCACCAATACTTCAATATCCTGATTTTAGGAAACCTTTTATATTAACAACAGATGCATCCAATTTTGCACTAGGAGCAGTATTGTCGCAAGGTGAAATTGGGTCAGATTTACCAATATCATATGCGAGCAAATCGTTAAATAAACACGATATAAACAAACCTGTTATAGAAAAAGAATTGCTAGTCATACATTGGGCAATAAATTTTTTCCGGCCATACCTCTATGGTAGAAAGTTCTACGTAATTACTGATCATAGACCCTTAGTATCATTATTTTCTCACAGAAACCCATCATCAAAGATGACTAGAATAAGATTGGATTTATGTGAATACGATTTCGAAATAATGTATAAAAAAGGTAAAATGAATACCAATGCCGATGCATTATCTAGAATAGTTATAAATAGCGAATCGTTGAAAACATTAATTCCTGCCAAAGGTGAACACACACGTAAAGACATATTAGTCGTAACTACAAACATGAAAAATAAATTAAATGCGCGAAAAGATATAGAAAATATACTTAATACTTCCAGTAAAGAGACTGATGAAGATTATATTTGGGAATGCACTTCAATTTCTGATATTAAAGGGATGAAGAAACTTAGATTTGAAATAAAAAAAAAATGTAAATTAATACAAATTGTAATGCACGATTTAGAAATAGTAGTGAGATGTGGTGATAATCCAACTAACACACAGATGTATTTGGAGAAGCTATTATCAAAAATACTATTAAAGAACGTGAAAGAACTAGCATTAAATGCTAAAGATGAAATTTTTAAATTAATATCGAAAGAACAGTTTAAAGAAATATTTAAAGAAGTAAGAGGTAAAAGTGAATCAATTTTAAAAATTCTTATATATAAAGAACCAGAAAGAATAACAAATAGAGAAGTACAGAATAGTCTCATTAGTGAGTACCATAGTTCAACGATAGGAGGACACTTAGGTGTCAGAAAAACAACACTAAAGCTTAAACAAAAATATGTATGGAAGAATATGAATAAGATGATTAAACCATATATAGTAAATTGTAAAGAATGCAAAATCAATAAACAGACAAGACACACTAAAGAAAAATTAACTGTAACAGATACGCCAGGGACAAGTTTTGAAACAGTGTCAATAGCCACAGTAGGCCCGCTTAGATTTTCGAATAACTATAGATACGTGCTAACTATACAATGCGATTTAACAAAATACATTATAGCATGCCCCATTGAAACAAAAGAAGCTAAGACTTGCAAAGGCTCTAGTAAAAAATTTGATTTTAAGGTACGGGCACTTCCAAGTTCTCAAATCAGACAAAGGTACTGAGTTCGTAAACGAGTTGATGTCGGAAGTATGCCAATTATTAGAAATAAAACAAGTTTTTAGTACACCATACCACCATGAAACTCTTGGTTCAGTTGAAAGGAGTCGTAGAGTGCTAAATGAATTTCTTTTAGGCTTCTGTAAAGATAATGAATGGGACAAATGGATCCCTTAATTGTCAAAATATTATTAAGAAATTTTAAAATTTTAATTCTCAAAATTGTAAAATTTTTCTTAAGGGGTAGGGTGTAGTGTATTTTATATGATTAGTATATATATTTTATAAGATTTGTATTTGTTAATATATTATTTACCTATAATTAGATCTACCTTCGTAGAATACTGTATTTAAATTCTTGTATAAATTCCTTATAAATAATTACACTAACTATTATTATTGGAATTATTATTGGAATCTTTTGGAAATTTTTGTAGTTTTAAGATACTGTTATGTTAGTATTTAAGATCATGAATTTTTGAAAATAAATTAATCAATACTTTGCCTTGAATCGGCACTAATATAAAAATATTTCTACTTTGCCTAAATCGGCATATTTATCACTGGCATTCAACTGCCTTTTAATTTTTATTGCCAGTGGCGTTCGTTAGCGCCGGCACCCTCGATAGGTAGGTCTTTTGAAACCCACTAAATATACACACACATTACACCATCATCGATATCATCAGTTAAGTGTCTTTCTGTTAGACATATAAAATCAAAATTTTTTTCGAAGACTATAATCTCTAATTCATTGAAATTTGTGATTAGGCCTTCAACGTTTAAATATAATCCCCTAATATAATTGCTTGATTGCTAATAAGTTATTCTTCTGGCTTCTACTTTATTCTTCCTCTGTAAGACTCGGTACTCAGCGCTCCTAGAGTCATGATCCGTATCTATGTCACTCAAATTTAGTCTTTCCTTTGCTTTAATACAATTTATACATTTTGAATTGGTACTTTTACATTCTTTGTATGAGTGCCCACTTTCGCTACATTTTGCACATATTTGTGTTTCGCTATTGCATTTTCCAGAGACATGGTTAAAACCACAACATTTAAAACATCTTACTGCTTGACAACTTTCATATACCGGACATCTATCCCATTCAATATTAATTCTTTCTTCTTTCATTATACGCTCGTATCCTCTTCCGTGTATTTCAATTATTGCATTGTATTTCCTTGGATATTTGTAGGATTTAAATACTTTAACACATTCTAAGTGACTGCATTCAACACCGTTTTGTTTCTTTATAGCATCTATTATTACTTTTTTCTCTAGGCATTCATTCATACCGGCTATTAAAACTTTTGGCTTTCTCATTCTTGGAACTTGAACTTCATACTCGTTTCCCATTTTATCTTTAATATCTTCAGATACTACATTACGGTCCTTATCATTTTCGCGTTTTATGGCAACCCCACCATCATTTCGTTTTGTTATTCCTCTGACTTGTAAGTTAAGAGTTGATGGTTTTATTTTCTCTTTTAATTGCTCTTATGTCTGTAAACTATCTTGTTTACTCTTAGGTTTTAATATAACTGGCATTTTGTTGTTGTGTATTTTCAATTTACTTGCATATGATTCCTCTGCAGCCTGATTTTTTTGTACTTCTTTAACTATTTCTAACTTTGCTTCTTCTACTCGTTCCTCGACCAATTTGTTCGTTTTATTTATTTCTTTAACAAGTTGATTTTTATTTTCTTCTACAAGATTAAATAAACTTTTATAATTTGCGTTTGTAGCTTGAATAAAATTTATACATCCATCACAAATAAATTTTAAATTCCGAAATTTAAATAATGCATCCACTTCGTGCTTAGAGAATCTTGCACATTTAATATGAAACTTCTTTCCACAAAAGCCTCCACACGCTAAGCCATCGGTATCCCGACAAATTGTGTGACATTTTCCACAGTATCGATCCATGATTCCTCATGCACCTCATAAGCAGTGAAAATAAAATAATTTATATATGTATATTAAATCTATCATTAGGAAGGAAAAACGGAAATACTATTCAAAAATATTTAGCGGTTTAGATTCGGCTGGAATGTAGAAGATTCTCAGGAAAGAGGGATGATTCTGATGACATTGATTTTAATTTTGATGCTGATTCTGTGAATGGTTATTTTGCAAGTGGTTCAGCGAGTAGTGGGAGTATAAATATTAATTTTAATAATCTGAATTTTTCTAACAATGGTTTCTCCTTTCATTGTGTGGACGAGCTGGAAATCTTATCTGCCTTAAATAAAGTGAAATCTAAATCTACTGGAGTAGATAATATCCCTATTAAGTTTTTGAAATTAATATATCCATACGTTTCTCACATAATATTGCATTTAATTAATACTGTTTTAGAAATTTCTATTTTCCCAGCTGTGTGGAAAATTGCAAGAGTGGTACCCATACCCAAATCAAAAAATGTTAGCAGTCCTGATTATCTGAGACCTATTTCAATACTTCCAGCGCTGTCTAAAGTGGCGGAACATATTATCAGAGAACAAATGCTTTGTTTTGTGAGAAGTTGTTTATCACATTGCCAATATGCTTTTCGTCAAGGTTATAACACTACTTCGCTATTAGCTGACTTGACGGATAATATAAGAAACCATATTAATGATAGAAAGATATGTGTTCTATTATCCCTTGACCTTTTAACTCAATATGCTTCTCTACTTTAGTTACAACGTTGAGAGACACATTTAAATTTAGCCTATCTGCATGTAATCTCATTACGTCATATCTTTCTGGAAGACACCAGTTTGTTGATCTGTATGGTAGTTTTTCTGATTTATTGCCACTCTTTTCCGGTGTGCCGCAGTGGTCTGTTCTGGGCCCATTGCTATTTTTACTATATATGTAAATAATTTGCCTATTTTGGTTGATTTTAATTTTTGTATACCCTACTTATTTGCACATGAAAATTTCCTTGTATTTGGTGGTAATGCTTCGTTTCTTGATGTGTTAGAATCTAAAATAAATTATAGCCTCCATAACATTACTGAATGGTTGAGAAAACATTCCTTGTCAGTGAATCCCCGTAAAACAAAAGCAATGTTGTTTAGAACTAGAGATGTGCGCGTGAGTAAAATTACGCTCACGATCACGAAGCATAAATATTTTTCACGCACGCTCACGCACGGCATGATTTAAAACTTTCACAATCACGCACGCTCACGAGCGCAATATTTTTAATCACGTACTTTCACGCACGACGGTAATAATTTTGCACGCTTGCTCACGGTGAAATACAAATTTTGCAATAAAAGATTTAGCATAGCTAAAAAATTTTATTTTGTAATTAATTTCTTTATTTACTTCAAGATCATCAATTAAATAAAAAAAAAATTAGGAAAAGCTCGAAAAATTAGCATACAAAGGATAAACTTAATATAAAAAATCTAGCACTGTCTGCCAAGGCAGGTTATTTAAATTTATTACTTATATGTAAAGGAATTTAAAAGGAGTTCTAGTGTTGTTAGGTTTAGGTTAACGCAAGATTTCCAAAGGTGTATGTTTCTATGTAGTTACTACATACATACTTTTGAATAAATTATATTTACATTTTATACATACAATGTACATACTTTTGTGCTATGGTTCTAGATAGTGGTTTATTAATATGTACATTGTACATACATTCATTTTATAACACCAATGAGATAAAATATCACATTACATATTTGCATTATCTGTTTACATACAGAAAACAAAATGGACTTTCATTATGTATGTCTGCATTTGTAACGGAGATTTTAACATAGAGAACTGTTTTGAGTGCGTGAAAATTGTATTGAAAAATCACGCACGATCACGCACGGTATTATATTTTTGATTTTATCAATTTGTAATCACGAATCACGTGATTCACGCGTGACACGAAAAATTCACGACATTTGCACATCTCTATTTAGAACAACATGGTCCACATTACCTGATCTTAATATATCTGTTTGTAATTGATTGCATTGAATTTATGATTCAGCATAAATGTTTAGGGATAATCATTGATAATCAGCTGAACTTCAAATCCCATTTTGATTGTATTCATAGGAAAATAACATTTTCACTTCGCAAAATATACTCTTTGAACTTATTTTTTCAGCTTAAAGTTAAGCGAAAAATATCATATGCACTTTTGATGTCTCATGTTTTTTATGGTTTAGAAGTTATTTCGGGTACTACGACTACGAATGTAAGAAAGCTGGAACGTATCGTCAACAGTATTGTAAGATTTGTATATAATGTTCGTAGACGTGAACATATTTCGGCATTTGTGAAAGACTTCCTAGGTTGCTGCTTTAATCAGTTTGTTAAACTTCGTTGCCTAAATTTTTTCTATGGTATTGTAAGAAGTGGCATACCAAACTGTACAATAAATTCGTCTTCTCCCGTTCTAGTCGCAATAAACAGATAGTAGGTGCGCATTTTTTGAAAGGTCTTTCGTTATTAGGGTGGCGAGATATTGGAATAGTCTTCCGAATGAGCTGCGAATATTTTCTCACAGTAACATCGTCTTTCGTATAAAATTAGTAAGGCTATTCTCGTTATAGAGTTTATATAATAGAATGTAACTGATTTAAAATAGGTAGGTTGTCCTAACATTCACATCGGACTGTAACAATACTTTTATATTTGTATTCTTATTACAGTTAATGTTATCTAATTATGACTTACCACATACATACATATGTATATGAATACGGTGTTTATATTTTTGCATTAGAATTTATGAAATAATCAGACTGTTTTACTTTTTACTCTGTAATACGATTTTTTGGCCAATAGGCTTTGTATTACTATATGAATTTGATAATTAAAAAAAAAAACTACGGGTAGCACTCCGGGAGTGCCGACAGAAGTGAAACGTTTTGTGATTATGTACAACAATACACGTGCTATTGCCAAAAAAATTATGCGTAGATATAATCAATTATATAAATACATGCAACAAATTTAACCACTTATCAAGGCGTATGCAACAGGTGAGCTTTTTAGCACAGCTGACTGAGCTCGCTTTATAGCAAATTTTCATACAAACTGATATACAGTCAAATCCCGATAATTCGTAATGGCAAGGGACCGGCCATTTCTTACGAATTAGGGGGGTTTTCGATTTAGCGGGATTTCGATTTAACGGGGTTAAAATAAAATAAATACGAATTAACGGGGTTTTACTAAAACGATAAAAAAAACATAAAAACAATTGTTTTTTAAGGATTGAAGTAAGAGTGGATGGAGCAATTTCAAATCGCTCAGCAACGTCTATTTTTTTCTCTCCATTGTCAGTGGCTGCAAAAATTTGTTGTTTCTGTAACACCGACAGAGTTTTATGCGTGCGCTTTGACATTTTTCTTTATTATTCATGTAACAAACTGATCTTAAGAGAATAAACACACGCACAAGCAAAAACCCTCGCAAAAAAAAAAACAAATAGGGGTAAACAAAAAAAATCATTCTTTCCATGTTTCTGTTCTTTTTATTACGAATTATAAGTGGTAGTTAGCACACAATTACGATTTATAAGAGGTAAAGAAGATTTTATTTAAAAAAAAAATACGAATTAGCGAGGGGACCAAAACGTATGGAAATTTTACGAATTAACGAGATTTTTTCAAGGGACCGACAGTTTATTACGAATTATCGGGAATTACGATTTATCGGGGTACGAATTATCGGGATTTGACTGTAGTTTGAAGAGAGTACATAAAAAATGGTTACAGTTTGGTACTCAAACGTATTAAAATGCTTTTAATTTTTTTGTGTGTTTTGATATGAAGCGAGTGCTTTATACCAACAAAATACATAATTGTTTTTGGATTGTTGTACTTGGTGTCGAACTGTGCATACCTGCTAGTTTTACCATGCCACTTATTGTAAACGCAAATGCAACTGCGCCCGAGAAGTAAACAACCTAAATTTTTTTTCCCTCAAAATGAAGAGAGCGCCATCTTTGTGCACTCTTCTTAAACAGTTTCGCTCAAATTGAAGAGTGCGCCCTCTTTGGTGCACCAAAAAATTAGTGTTTTTCTCATATATGGCAACATCACCCACAAGAGGGGGCGCTCTCTTTATTTTGAGCGAAAGAATTTAGGTGTTGGGCCTTACTACGGTTCTCGAATCGACTTCGACTGTTGTACTAGATTAAAGAAACACACAACATTTTTTTTAATCTATTACAGCAGTCAAAGTCGAATCGAGAACCGTAAAAACCGCAATAACTGTAGGTTTTTAACTTCACTCCGACTAGGCATTCGCACAAACAGAGGTGCTACAAGCTTGACGGTGTCGCGAGTTCTGAGGTTTTGTCTCATCCAAAACCTTCGTACCGCGAAAATAGAAGTTTTCACTTCAATAAAAAATTTTATTTCTGTTTTTGCTTTTATTTTTCGTTTTCTTTATTTTATTTCGTATTTCTTTTTTTTCCAAGTTCTTTATTTTAATTAACTTTTGGTTATATTCTCCTTTTTATTTTACATTTTCTTTATTTCGTATTGCTTTCTTCTTTTTTTTCAAGTTCTTTATTTTAAATAATCTTCTTTTGGTTGTATTCTCGTTTTTATTTTACAGTTTCTTTAGTCCCAATTTACACGATGCAAGTCTTATTTTTAAGCTTATTAGCATTTAGGCGAGAGAGACGGGGGGAAAAGAAATGATACACCCTCTCATGTACTCATGAAATTCGTTTTGTTTTCATATTCGTAGTGTTAAGTAGGTATACATACATACTACATACATTCAACAAATGAAGAACAGTTTAAGCATTAAGACTTGTGCTGTGTGAACGCCAATGAAAGTTCAAAGAAGAAATCGTAATAAGTTTTGCAATAAGACTTGGATAGTGTGAATTGGGACTTATTTTGTATTTCTTGCCTTAACGTTCTTCTACTAAGTTTTTCATTATTTCTTTATTTAAATTTGTGTTTCTTCGTTTCAATGTTCTTTGCTGATTTTTTTTAATTATTTCTTTATTTAAATTTGTGTCTCTTCGTTTCAACGTTCTTTGCTGATTTTTTCCATTATTTCTTTATATATGTACATATGAAAAGTAATTTTATCAGGCTCAAGTTCAGTTTTATTGAATTAATGAAAATTCAAATTACTAAGAGTTATTTTTTTATGTTGAAAAATATTATTATTATATCAAAGTAAAGTGGATACTAATTGGGAAGAAGAAGAACCAAGTTTTCAACAGAAATAGAACACGAGAATTAATTTATATAATTTTTTATTCTATTTTTACACATTGAAAACAACTTTGGTTAGTTATATTATTACTAATAAACGTAATTATTATTCGAACTTATATTTATGTACATATGAAAAGTAATTTTATCAGGCTCAAGTTCAGTTTTATTGAATTAATGAAAATTCAAATTACTAAGAGTAATTTTTTATGTTGAAAAATATTATTATTATATCCAATCAGTTTAGCAGAACGTATCAGTACCGATTTCAAGGCCGCTACAGCTCTCATCAGCGTTCAATTGTCCACCTTTACAATTTTCGTAAAGTGGATACTAATTGGGAAGAATATCAATTATTTAACCAAGTTTTCAACAGAAATAGTATACGAGAATTAATTTAATTAATTTTTTATTCTATTTTTACACATTGAAAACAACTTTGGTTAGTACGAATTCAGTATATCAGTATCACAAATGGCAAAATTCTCTCAGAGATCATCAACAATTTAAACAATTTTTAATTTTCAAATTTTTATAGAAAAATTCTGAAATACAATAGAGAAATCGGACTTACGTAGTCTATAAGTATGGACCCTTGGCTTTAATATCCCATTGGTCCAAATGAGTGACAAATATAAATGTCCCACAAATAGCCAAATTCCCAAAGAGCTGATCAAAATTTAAACAATTTTAATTTTCAAATTTTTAGAGAAAAATTCTCAAATACAATAGAGAAATCGGACTTACGTAGTCTATAAGTATGGACCCTTGGCTTTAATATCCCATTGGTCCAAATGATTGACAAACCTAAATGTGCCCACAAATAACCAAATTCCCGTAGAGCTGATCAAAATTTAAACAATATTTTTTAAACAAAAGTAACACAACAATATTCCAAAATACTACGAACTGAAGAAATGTAAATAGGTTTAAGAGTGTATGCGTCCTTAAAATCTTTAGAATTCCTCCTAATGAAACCAAGCATACTATAAGCCCTAGAAATAATTCAGTCTTTTGGTGTTTTCTTTTCTGAACAAAAATGATGCCCTTTCAATGTGTAACACTTTTTACAGTTTGCACCTACCTTTAAAAAGCAGTACATTTTTATTGCCACAATGGTACAAAATATTTGAGGCTTAACATTTGTCCAAACAAGTTTGAACACCATTTATTCCATTTATTACTATTATTATTATTATTTACCTGCCTATGTATATGAAATATAAATTAAATTAATTTAATTGATTTAAATTACCTAAACTATACTTATGTACCTTACCTTGTACTTACCTAATGCTATGAATACTTTTACGGATATAAGCTGAATCAATCGATAAAACCATACTATATAACACTAGGCAACAGCCATTTTGTTATTTGGTTCTAGAATACTTTTTCTCATGGATTTGGACCTACTGAACACGAAAATGAATTTTAAAAATTTTTCTGTCGATTGGTTTGCGAGATACAAATTTTTTAATTTTTTTTTTTAATTTTTGGAGGTACACTTACTATTTTGAGCATATCTTTAGTCTTCTTTGACCTATTTTATCCTACTACTACTCAAATTAAAGACAATTGAGCCGTCTACAACTTATTCTCAGAAAATTTTCAAATCGGGTTAGTAGTTTTGATGTTGGCGGCTTAAAAAGGTTAAAAAACTGCGTTTTTTTAGTAAAAATGTGGCTGAAAAATTCATATAAAAATTCATAGAAAATATAAAACGCGATGTTAACAGCGATTTTAATTTTTTTACGTATAGCTGACACTTTTCCAAAGAAAATAAGCCCTTACTTAACAAAATCTGATGACAAATGGCCGACTTATTATTTTTTTGGTAAACGACCGAAATTCCGCTATTTCACGATTTTTTGATTTTCATTATTTGCACAGCTTACCTACCCAACGCAAACGAATAAATACATTTGAACTTTATTTAAAATAAACAAATTAGTCTTCGTATATTATTTTTTAATTTATTTACAGCACTACATGTGGAAAAACTGCTGACTTCTTCTTTGTTTTTTGTATTCGCTGCAATCGGTCTCACGTATTAGGGTCCAAATATAGTCACCCATCATAGCCGTGTCATAGATGCCCTGATAGCGTCGTTCCATAGCCTTCAATTCCTGATGAAAGCGCTCGCCGTGTTCGTCGCTCACGTCTCCTAAATTCTCAGGGAAAAAATCCAAATGAGAATGCAGAAAGTGTATTTTAAGTGACATGTGCACTCCCATGGCTTCATAGTTCTTTACCAGATCCTCAACTATGTCCTTATAATTCGGGCTTTTGTTGTTTCCTAAAAAGTTTTCCACAACAAGTCTGAAGGAATTCCATGCTGCGGCTTCGATGGGTGATAACAGCTTTGGGAATTTTTCATCTTTCAACATTTTTTTTATCTCGGGTCCTGCGAAGACTCCTTCTTTAATTTTTGGCAGCGAAAGGTAAGGGAAAATTGACCGTAAATAGGCAAAAGCTTCACCTTCTTTGTCTAATTTTTTGACAAAATTTTTAATCAAACCCAATTTTATGTGCAGCGGTGGAAGTATTATATTTTCACGGTTCTCTATTAGTGGTTTGCGCTGAACATTCGCTTCTCCAACTACAGGTTTCGTTCGTACCGGCCATTTTTTTTTTATATAATGCTGATCATCAGCGCGGCTATTCCAAAGGCACAGAAAACAGCAATGTCGCGTATAGCCTCCTTGGAGTCCACACAGGATGGCCACAACTTTAAGGTCGGCGCATATTTTCCAATTGTATTTCCTATACTCTATGCATTTCAGCAAAATGTCCATAGTTTCATAGTTCTCCTTTGAATGAACCGCATGAGCAATAGCAACAGATGGCTTTTCATTCCCATTATGTAAGAGAACTGCCTTCAAGCTCTCTTTGTTGCTGTCAATGAACAACCTCCATTCGTTGGGGTTGTGAATTTGGTGAAGCTCTTGGAACAAGCCTGAAATGTCGCTGCAAAAACATATTTGGTCTTTCTTTGTATAAAATTTTGCATACTCCTTGTGACGGTTTCTGTACGCTGATACTTTCACTTCTGAAGCCGCAAATCCACACTGTATCATCCGAGACGCAAAAAGTTCGGATTTCTCCTTAGTGAGACCAAAATCGCGCACCCAATCGTTTAGTTCGGCCTGTGACAGTAATTTTCGCTTTGCACCCGGCTCAAATTCGCTTGCATTTGACTCGGACTCTTCTTCTGACGATTCTGCTTTTTGAAGAGATGCACCAGGGCACACTGGATATGGCACATCATGCGAATGTGGTACTGGAAGCGCAACCGATCCCATTTGAGCGTAGTTCCATTTAAAAAATCTTCCTACCCCACTGTTTGTGGTGAGGCAAAAATAACAGTCTGTGGAATGGCATAGCGGCTTTTTCCACATCATTGGTGTATCGAATTTCATATGGCGGCTAAAATTAAAATAAATTACTATATTCGCTATGTATAATGTGTTTAAATAAAAATTCTTACCTTCCGCCAGCTGCCCAGTTGGTTAAGATTATATAGCAAAGATCACACAGCGACTTAGGTGTCCATGGTTCTGTGATATGTGGTGAAATACCAAAATAATTCAAATAGTGCAATTGTACTGCTGGAGTAAACTTGTGTGCGTGATTTTTTTTTATAAACTGGCCACAAACATTGCAGAAATTGTCTGGATCGTTCAAACACTCGAACACACGTAGTCTTTTACTCATTGTCTTCCTTGCGTTTTCTAAATATTAACTTCTTTACACTTTCACAGACAGTTTTGAAATGCAATTGATAACCGTGTCTCCTTATGTTTAAATATGTATGAGCATGTAGTGCTGTAAATAAATTAAAAAATAATATACGAAGACTAATTTGTTTATTTTAAATTAAGTTCAAATGTATTTATTCGTTTGCGTTGGGTAGGTAAGCTGTGCAAATAATGAAAATCAAAAAATCGTGAAATAGCGGAATTTCGGTCGTGTACCAAAAAAATAATAAGTCGGCCATTTGTCATCAGATTTTGTTAAGTAAGGGCTTATTTTCTTTGGAAAAGTGTCAGCTATACGTAAAAAAATTAAAATCGCTGTTAACATCGCGTTTTATATTTTCTATGAATTTTTATATGAATTTTTCAGCCACATTTTTACTAAAAAAACGCAGTTTTTTAACCTTTTTAAGCCGCCAACATCAAAATTACTAACCCGATTTGAAAATTTTCTGCGAATAAGTTGTAGACGGCTCAATTGTCTTTAATTTGAGTAGTAGTAGGATAAAATAGGTCAAAGAAGACTAAAGATATGCTCAAAATAGTAAGTGTACCTCCAAAAATTAAAAAAAAAAAATTAAAAAATTTGTATCTCGCAAACCAATCGACAGAAAAATTTTTAAAATTCATTTTCGTGTTCAGTAGGTCCAAATCCATGAGAAAAAGTATGCTAGAAACAAATAACAGACAAAAGTTTGTTATTTGTGACCTAGTGTAATTATATAAATGGTAAAGGCTCTGTTAGCCGAGCGCATCAGTATCGTTATGTGTCAGCTGTTCATCTATAGAATGTGAAAAGCCATGCAAAAGCTTACCGAATTTATAAGTACCATACCCGCAATGTATGAATTAAAATAAAATAGAATTTCATACGGCCGTTAAGTGACATTTGTAAGCCAGTGATGGGCTGTTATTTCCGCTCTTTTATTGGGTACTATTTTATAATGATGATAAACTATGATTAAACAACTTAAAATAATCCAAACATGTAAATATACATATAATTGCATATATATGTAAATGTACACACATATTCATGCTTAGATGTATAAAATAAACAAATAGACATTTCAATGGCTGCAAAAACATTTTTTATATATGCACATGTAAAAAGAATCCGCACAAAAACATAAATGTGAAAATAAGGCCAAGTTCGTAAGCCAACAGTTTCGGCCGTAAAAAGTACTGAGATCAAAATAAGGACCAAGTTCTTGATAGGTGCAATTCCATCTCACTTCTAGGCAACCTGTTCTTGTATAAATATTTATATGTATTGCTTATCTGGGCCTACCTGTGTAGAAAATTTCAACTTTTTAGCTATACTAGAAGTGCCCTATACAAAGAAGGGGCACCAAAGTCGCACCAGATGAAAAGTGCCCGTTTAAAAATCATTTTCATTAATTTCTTATCAGGACCTACCTGTGTACCAAATTTCAGTGCCCCATACAAAGAAGTGGCATGATTGTCCCCCCAGATGAAAAGTGCCCGTTAAAAAATCATTTTCGGTAATTTCTCATCACTACCTGCCTGTGTACCAAATATCAGCTTTCTAGGTACACTAGAAGTGCCCCATACAAAGAAGGGGCATGATTGTCCCCCTAGTTAAAAAGTGCCCGTTAAAAAATCATTTTCGGTAATTTCTCATCACTACCTGCCTGTGTACCAAATTTCAGTGCCCCATACAAAGAAGGAGCATGATTGTCCCCCCAGATGAAAAGTGCCCATTAAAAAATCATTTTCAGTAATTTCTCATCACTACCTACTTGTGTGCGAATTTTCAGCTTTCTAGCTATACTAGAAGTGCCCCATAAAAAGAAGGGGCATGATTGTCCCCCAGATGAAAAGTGCCCGTTAAAAAATCATTTTCGGTAATTTCTCATCACTACCTGCCTGTGTACCAAATTTCAGTGCCCCATACAAAGAAGGGGCATGATTGTCCCCCAGATGAAAAGTGCCCGTTAAAAAATCATTTTCGGTAATTTCTCATCACTACCTGTGTACTAAATTTCAGCTTTCTAGCTATACTAGAAGTGCCCCATACAAAAAGAAGGGGCATGATTGCCCCCCAGATCAAAAGTGCCCGTTAAAAAATCATTTTCGGTAATTTCTCATCTCTACCTACCTGTGTACGAAATTTCAGCTTTCTAGCTATACTAGAAGTGCCCCATAAAAGAAGGGGCATGATTGTCCCCCCAGATGAAAAGTGCCCGTTAAAAAATCATTTTCGGTAATTTCTCATCACTACCTGCCTGTGTACCAAATATCAGCTTTCTAGCTATACTGGAAGTGCCCCATACAAAGAAGGGGAGCCCTACTCCCCCCCGGGAAGAAAGTGCCCGTTTTCAGATTTTTCAGCTCTCTAGCTTTACCGGAAGGGCCCAATAATATTGATGAGTGAGTGAGTCAGTGAATATGTACTAAAATATGGACTTTTCACACCTTAATATCTCGGGAAGCTTGGTAGATATTTCAAATTTAACCTGTGAGGTCACCTCTGTGGGGAGACCTTATGTTTCAAGTTTCATTGTATTATGATCAGGGGGAGCAAAGTTATGAGGGGGGTAAAAACAGCTCGAATGGTTTCGTGTAAATATACACACTGTGTGGCCGAACTTGGCCTGGCGCACTACCGTGCGCATTGATTTTATATATACATACATATATACATAAATTTTATATGAACATATATATTATAGTTCTATGATATTATTGGGATCATTGTGTAATAAAAAAATTAAATTTTTTAGAACAAAAA
Organism: Lypha dubia; assembly: GCA_947311025.1. Lineage (NCBI taxonomy): Eukaryota > Metazoa > Arthropoda > Insecta > Diptera > Tachinidae > Lypha > Lypha dubia. The sequence continues at coordinate 13,273,639 of OX371265.1, read as the reverse complement.
TTGCTTTTGATATATTGATTCATTGAAATTCGGGAAGCAAAAAATTATCACATGGCTTGGCGATGCCACTTGGTTTAATAAATGTTTAAATTAAAACAAACTTTGAGTTGAGAATTTAAAATACATTTATTTTATAAGCTTCTTGCTTGTTCGGATTCAATATTACAACTAACTAGTACAAAAAAAGGAAAAACTGTTTAAACCAGTATGATACAAAATGTTGTTGTTAAAAAGAATGTTTCGTTAAAAACAAAAAAACGGTACATGACCAAATATAAATTGACTTTATAAAAATTATAAGGAATTCAGGGGGTGCTACCTTTGGCACGCATTTAAAAAAAGTTGAAAAAAATACAAAATAAAAATATAGATTAAATAAAAATAAGGATATTATTATTTCCTCTGTTGAACTCGGTTCAACATACTCCGGCCTCCGACAGATGGCAAATGCATCCCTTCCAATTCCCGGAAATGATCCAGCCGAAAGTGGACCGTTGCGGAATGGGAAAGGTGGTTTTTACGGAACGACTGTTGGAGGGAAGCATTCTACGGAGGACCTTACGTCCCAAAATACCATCGACTTGTTGACATCTTTGAAATTCGGGATGTGCAAGTGGCTGGTATTGGTTGTAGTGTTTCTCAATGTTTGCATCATTCGTTGGCGTTGGGATGCTCACATTGAGGTGGCTTACAAGCCGCAGTGTGGCGGCAATTTCCACTTCCTGATGGTGGGGAAAGGCTGGTTCTAGTATGAACAGTCCCATGAGATTACCTGTTTCTCCCATCTTGGGCTCAAAGGTGGGTAGAATATGGGCCACTGCCGTTAGCAATATGGATTCCCGTGCTTCCGAATCAATCAAAAATGTTGTATACATTTTGAGTCCTTTATAGTGGAGATTCACCCGGACCAAAGGCGGAATGGTGATATTGAGTCTCGGGGGAATTTTGTCTGGGGTGAAGGACAGGTATAAAATTCTCCGGACGCCGAGTGGACGATCACGTCGTTGTATTCCCGACGGGAAATCAGCTGATTGTCATGGAAGTTGAGGGACCTCAGGTGGAGGTAATTTTGCCTCGGGTGGAGTTAATTTTTCCTCAGGTGGAGCTAATTTTGCCTCAGGTGGAGGTAATTTCTCCTCAGGTGGAGTTAATTTTTCCTCAGGTGTAGTTAATTTTGCCTCAGGTGGAGGTAATTTTTTCTCAGGTGGAGTTAATTTTGCCTCTTTGTTTTCACTTCTGGTGTAGGACATCTCGCTTTCATCGCAGGGGTCATCTGGAACATTTTCATCTTCGAAACTGGATGACCCTGCTTCTCGGATCTCGCGGTGAAGAAGAGTGTGATGTCGAGCGTTGCAGAACTTTTCGCCGACGGTTACTTTGCATCGACCTCGAGAAGTGCACCAGAATCGAGTATGTGAATGGGCTAGGCAATTCAGGCAGTAACCCTTGGCTTGAATGGAATGGCGGCGGAGTTCTACACTTAATTCCATCATCCTCTGGCAATATCGCAGCGGGTGATTTTGCCGGCAGAAGTGGCACCGAGGGCGTCTCTCTTCCATCTGAGGTAACATATAAAGAAACAAAGGAAATACATACAGTGAACAAAAAATAAGATGTGCAACAAAAAAAAAATGCTTATGAGGGTTCTTGATTTTCAAGGTTATCAGAATTTGGTAAATTGTGAGATGACACGGCGGGCAATAAGCAGAGTTTTGTAATGGGTCGTCGGATGACTCCATTTTGGGTAAATATGTCTGTCATTCTAATTTTACTATCCTTTCCCCGAATGACGTTGGTGACACGTCCGAGGCGCCATTCGGTAGGGGGTAGCAGATCGTCCTTTACTATGACAATATCCTCCGCTTGGAGATCATCACTTTCGCTTTGCCATTTGTATCGTCGTTGCAACTCGGTGATGTAGTCGTTTTTCCATCGCTTTGCAAAAATGTGTTGTAAGGCTTTAAGTCGATCCCAGCGTTTTAAGACCGACATGTCCTTGAGCGACGGATGGTTTGGAGCTTCTGGAGGCGCTACTATTGGAGCACCACGTAACAAGGGAGGGAAGGGACCAGCGAAGTCGACGCCAGTATAAGTGAATGTCAGCGAAAATTTTACTCGTTCTGTGGGGAGTGCCGCCATGATTTGTTGTTGCACTCGTCTTTTATAGACAGTGCAAGCTTTGCAGTTTCGAATGTGTTTTCTTACCAAATTTTTCACCCTTGGGATGTAGAATCCCTGTCTTATGGCTCGTATCATGACTTGGTGTTCACCATGAAGAAGGATGCGATGCGTAAAGTATACTAGCAGTCGTGCGAAATGAGACGCTTCGGATATAATTACTGGATGCTGCTCTTCGTAACTGAGGCCAGAATTGTGTAAACGACCGCCCACTCGGAGGAGTCCATTATCATCGAGGAACGGGTTCAACGCTAGCAGTCGGCTTTTTCGGGGCAGAAGTTTTTTCTCCTTCAGGCAGTTGTATTCACTATTAAAGTAAATTTACTGACTAATAATGACGAGCTTATTCTTTGCTGCTACAATTTCGTGGGCCGTGATGAAGGTTTCGTGTGAAGTTGGTTTATGCATAAGACGGTGGATGAATCTTAACTGATAGCTGATTACTCGTAGGGCTCGGTCCAGCGAAGAAAATTCTACTAGCCCGTCGTCTATTTTTTCTGCGTCCGCCTTTAAATGAAAATTAGAATCTATTTCGTTTTCTTCTGCCCGCAGCGCAGGGGGCCTTTTGTGCCCTTTTGTTTCCAAGTCGACCGGATCAAAGGTGCGGGGTGTTGGCCAATTTTCGATCGGTTGTCGAAGCCATGTGGGCACTGAGGATTTGCGAAACTCGATTTCCTACAAACGTTTGCAGCGTGGTGGTGTCTTTCTGCAGCCATCCTAGCACAATTGCTGAATCCGTCCACAAATATAGTTCGTGGGGTTCATGGCACTTTATTACCGTTTTAACTAATGTTGTCAACAGTAGGGCTCCATATAATTCCAGTTTGGGTATAGTGGTTCTTTTCAGGGGTGCGACTTTGGTTTTGGCTATTATCAAGCTACTATTGATATTTCCGGCGTCATCTTCAGTCCTCATGAAGACTGTGGCACAGTAGGCCTTCTCTGAGGCGTCACAGAATCCATGATTTTGCACACGGTGGTGTGGGGAGAAGTTCGTCCATCTTGGGATGGTAATATCCGATATGAGACCCAAATTCTGCGCAAATGAATTCCATTTTTGTAAAATGGGACATGAGACGTCTTCATCCCAGTCTGATTTTTCCTTCCAGAGTTCTTGCATTAAAATTTTAGCAGAGACGATGACTGGGCTTACCCATCCGAGAGGGTCAAATAATTTTGCAATTACTGATAAAATTTTCCTTTTTGTCGTGGAGACGGTAATTTCTATCGGGTCCGAGGTATAGTAGAAATAATCTGACTTCGCGTTCCATCGGATGCCTAACGTTTTTGACCTTCTTCTCTGAACAAAATGTGTTGATACGGTTGATCAACTTCGTTTAAATGAATTTGCCGGTACATTTTCTGAATATCGCCGGTGAAAACGTATTTGTAGTGTCGCCAACGAAGTAAGATTTGCATCAAATCTGTCTGGAGTGTGGGCCCTTGGTACAACACGTCGTTTAACGAAAACCCGGTACTAGTTTTCTTTGAAGCGTTGAATACCACTCTTACTCTCGTGGTTTGGCTTTCAGGGCGTATTACAGCATGATGTGGAAGATAAAATGACGTTTGTTGCATTGTTTGAGGCTCGTAATGAGGTACGGGTACCATATGACCTAGGTCGAGATATTCCTGTAGCGTTTTAGAATACTCAGATTTTAATTCGGGAGACTTCTCGAGAGTTTTTTCCATTCGAAGATATTGCGCTAAAGCCATGCTTCTAAAGGGAAAATGGTTGGATTTTGCGGGAACGTCCCTATTCGTATGTTGCGTCCTTGGCAAGTCAGAATGTAGTAGCGTGTGGTGCTTTTGATTGCATATGGTACAAAGGCTTGTACTTGGGCAACTAGATTTAAAATGACTTGGTGACAGACAATTCGCACAATGTTTATTCGAATACACATATTTTACCCGATCTTTAGTTGATAGTGATTTAAAATGTTTACAAAATCGTAGCGGATGATTTTGCATACAATTTTTGCAACTGAATTTTACCTTTTCTTGCTTAGCGACGGAGTGAAAGGATTGATTTCTACTCATGTGATTTTCTTTAATACTTGGTCTTTTCATGTCTGCGACCGTTTCTAACATTTCGATTCTGTTTGACAGATAATTAGACATTTCTTGCCAAGTGGGCCAACGCTTGTGATCCGTTAAAGAATCTTCCCATGCTCGCATTGTGTCCTCTGGTAGTTTCGAGGAACATAAATAAATCAATATCGCGTCCCAATTGTTTGTAAGCCTGAGTGAGTTAAATACTGCCAAGCTTTCATTTAATGTGCTCTGAATATTTCGAACTGCTTTCGCGCTTTCAGTGTGAACTGCCTGGAGGCCAAACATTTGTTTGATTTGCTGGTGAGCTAATATGCGCTGATTTTCAAGCAAAAAAATGCTTGCCATGCTAGCGGAAAATTTTCATCCACCAAATCAAATCGTTTAACTATTTGGTTGGCTTCCCCTTTTGTTTTGCTACATAGATGGTAAAGTTTTTGTGCTGGAGACAACTGTGGGTGATTACCTATTACAGCTTGAAAAAGATCCCTAAATGCTGGCCATTTGTTATAGCCGCCTTCATAGACTTCTATTTCACATGACGGTAATTTGAGTGCTACCGAAGATTGGCTTTTGTTTAACTCAGGTTTTTCTGCTGTGGATGAAATTAAACCCAATAATCTTGCTTTTAGTTTCATTGCGCTATCATATGCTTTTTCAAATAACGTTGTTGTCTCTTCTTTCCGTTCTGGTTCTTCAGATTTAATTTCTTCCATCATATACATCTCGTATGATTCTGTCGCTTTGCTCCATTTTTTTTTCCAATTCACTGAGGGATACATTAAAAAAATCTTTGATTTCGTTTTGTAGGTCTGGCGTGTCTATTTTGCGGCAAAATGCATTGAGTTGGTTAATGTCCAATTTGCTTCTTCTTTTCGTCGCCGGTTCGAAGGACCATATGTTGTGGAGGGATAGTCATCTATTTCCCCAAGTGAGGGTGTTTCAAGTTCCGTAGAAAATTAAAACAAACTTTGAGTTGAGAATTTAAAATACATTTATTTTATAAGCTTCTTGCTTGTTTGGATTCAATATTACAACTAACTAGTATAAAAAAAGGAAAAACTTTTTAAACCAGTATGATACAAAATGTTGTTAAAAAGAATGTTTCGTTAAAAACAAAAAAACGGTACATGACGAAATATAAATTGACTTTATAAAAATTATAAGGAATTCAGGGGGTGCTACCTTTGGCACGCATTTAAAAAAAGTTGAAAAAAATACAAAATAAAAATATAGATTAAATAAAAAAAAGGATATTATTATTTCCTCTGTTGAACTCGGTTCAACAATAAACTTTGATTTGGATATAAATTATTTTTATATGAACACAAATATACTGAACATTTTTATACCATATATGTATATATACATATATATCTTAGGTACTCTTTCTTCACAACAGCAACAATTTGAAAATTTTTAATGCCCATCACTATATTGTAAACAGCTGCTTCTTTTTTATGGAATATACATACATACATATGTAATAAACAAATAAAATAAAGTGAAGAAATAAAAATTATAATAATAATAATTAAAGTGAAAAAAATGGATGACGAACATCTTGTTTTATTGGTGGAAGCAAATGAGTGCTTATACAACAAGTACTCTCCAGCGTTCAAGCTGGCTGACAAAAAGAAGGCTGTGTGGCGAAAGATCTCTGCAGAGATGCAGATTCCTGGTAAGTAGAAAGTGCGTTATAAATTATTTGTTAATCTTTTTTTCTTATTTTGTGATTCTCTATGGTGCAATTTTTTTATATTTTTGAGCAATGTAGCTAAACTAGATTTGCCCCATTTATTCAATAATAAAATTAATATTTTGCAGAAGATATGTGCATAAAGAGATGGTCCTGCTTGCGTGATAGGTACGCAAGAGAAAAGAGGCTTGAAAATGTGCCATCTGGGAGCGGTTTTAAGAACAAGTCCCAATGGCCGCTCATGCAGACCATGGACTTTATTGCGCCACATATAATACCAAGAGCGTAAGTTACCAGAAATACTTATTTATCTACATATCTTAAATGAATTTGTATAGTTTAATAAAGGTGCATATACACTACATGTTTTTTACATTGCACCTGTCAAATTTTACATAATTCGGTAAAAACATGTAGATGCTGACCTCAAAAAACTTTGCTTGTGTAAAAATACACAAGCAAAAACATACGACACATTTTCAATTAGACCATGTTCTATTTTCTTATGTTCACACATGTGTTTTCAAATGTCTATGCCATGGGGAAACATTTATCGACGGTTAAATGTCTCCGATATCATTAGCCGTCCGTTCAAAGTATTTGCATTGGTGATAAATTAATTATTTTTTATCTCATTTTAAAATTTTAATAACAATGATATAAAGTATATAACAAGTGTTGATACAAGCTCCATATTTTGCAGATTAAAAAGAAAAAAAACTTAAATAAATATTTGTGACGCCGGCACTTCAGCAACGCTACCAAAGAAATTCTCAGCGGCTTTAATATACATAATAATATCAACATATCAGCTGTTGTAAACAATCATGGCCGATGTCATGTGTAATTATACATACAAGTTGGTGACCAAAAATTAGAAACCTTATGTAAATTAATCAAGTTTGACAGACACAAAAAAAAAACATGTGAATTGTAGACTTGAAAAAACACAAGCAAAAACATTGGTACCTTAAATAAACTTTATTTTATTACTTTTTCAGAATGCGATTTTCATACAATATTGTGAATGAAGATCCAATAAGTTTAGATGGATCTAATGATTCTTCTAATTCCCAGTTGCTACAACATTTGTTGTCCCCACAGAACGACATTGCACCTACCCAGTCATCATTCAGCCCAATATCACAAAATAAACCTGTGCCAATATTTCCATCCCCAACTATAGAACCAGTACCCAAAAAAAGAAGGCGTATGGAGCAGAGAGACGAAGATAGTGGGTTTGCCGAAGCACTAACTTCGCTTAAGCAGCTTTGCCAGAGCAAAGTTCAAAAAGAAAAAGAAGAGGAGAAGGGCCCCCTGCATGGATTTGGCCAAATGATTGTGGCGACTATCGCCATCATGGTTCCAGTAAAACAAGTAAGAGCCATGCAAAGGGTGATGGAGATGAAGCTGGAACCTGATGAATAAATTATAAAATTTAGTTTAAAATATAGGTAAATACTTAAATAAAGAATTGCTTAAGCATAAAGAAAAAACCGTAAAATCAAAAGCAAATTGTGTTATGGATTTTTAATATTCAGCTATTAAGGCCTAACGCAGTTTATGACAATAAAAAACTTTTTATTTCATATTTACCCAACGTTTCGTCAATTTTATGTTGACTTTTTCAAGGGTTTCGTCTATTTGAAAAAATTAAAACTTAATATTATTATAAATAATTACACCAAAATTTTCATTTTACTTAAAAAATGATGTTAGTTAATCACTCTACATACATGTAAATTAAGTTTTTTTTTTAAAAAATTAAAAATTAAAATTATTTTTAAAAAAATGTCAAATTGGATTTTTTCCGTTGTTTGATTTGCTGATTGCAAAAATGTAGTTTGTATTTATGTTATTTGTGTCTTCTTTTAGGTTCATGGTTCTGTTTATGTTTTGTTGTATTCGTAGACTTTCTATAGTGTATCTTTTCCTCACTTTATTATTTTTATCAAGTATTTTGACATTATCAAAATCTGCTGTATGTCCCGTATTGAGTATATGTTGTGATAATGCTGTTGATTCTCTCTGTTTTATTATGTCTTTCTTATGCTCACTCATTCTTGTCTCCAAAGTTCGTTTTGTTGTCCCAATGTATATTAAATCACAGTTCTCTTTATCACCGCCTTTGCATTTAACTTCATATACAACATTGCATTGTTGTTGTTTTTCTACCTTATCTTTCATGTTGGTGAAAATTGTATTAAGTGTGGAATTAGGTTTGAATGCAAATTTAATATCTTCAGTTTGTGATATTGTTTTTAACCTTTTGCTGTCTGTTAGGCCTGGTATGAATGTCACACCGTAAAAACGATTTGGTTGGTTGCTATTGGTTTAAATTTGAGGATAATTGTTTTTGAGTTTAATTTTTGTTTCATATATTAAATTGTTAATTAGATTTATCGGAAAACTATTGTCTTTAAGCAATTTGGTAATTATGTTGATGTTTTTGGTGTGAAAATTCTCGTCGCTTATCCTTATTACTCTAGAAATGAAGCTTTTTGCTGTATTTAAAATTTGCGTTTTTGGTTGTGTTGCATTGAAATTCATTAATCTTCCTGATGCTATATCGTTTGCATACCAATCGAATAAGATTTTGTTGTTTTTTCGTTGTAGCATTATATCTAAATATGGTAATTTATAATATTTTTCCATCTCATAAGTGAATTGTATTTTCGGATGGAAACTGTTTAGTGCATGGAGAATTTCATCTCTGTCTTCGAGTTTTATTATAGCTAAAACGTCGTCTACATATTTCACTATGTAATTTAAATTGATATTATTACGTTTTAGTTTTGATAATGCTTCGTCTAGTAGGCTGTCCAGTATAACGTCTGCTATTGTTGGTGATAACGGGTTACCCATCGGCATTCTAAATATCTGGTTATATATGTTGCCATCATATATGAAATAATTGTTGTCAGTAAGACAAAATTTTAAAATATTTAAAAATTGGGATTTTGGGAGTTTAGTGTACGTTTCGATAATATTCCACTTTTTCATTATATTTCTAATGGCGATGTGTATTGGAATGTTCGTAAATAATGAAACAACATCAAATGAGATTAAGATCTCATCATCTTTCCACTTTAACGAATTTAAGAACACAAATTGATTGCAATTTTCACTTTGATTTCAATTTACGAAAGAAAAACCTGTGCGATTGTATATACATATCGCATATGATCAACTATTAACTCGAAATTTTTAAAATTTTATTTTCTGCAAGAAATTGATGGTCATATCTACCCGCTGTAAATTTTACACCATTTTCTCCACTATTTTACAAAAAAAAGTACAGTTGTATCTCTCTTTGTGATTAGAGAATATTATTAAAAATTTAATATCCTCTTGTTGATCAAGTGCGATATGTACATATGTACTTATGTACAACAAATGTATGACTCATTTTTGCTTTATTAGGTTAGTTTACTGTGATATTATTTTTAATTCATTTTCTTTCGTTTAGTTGTGTTTATTTTACTATAATTAGCTATTTTTAAGACTTTAGTTTTAATTTATGATAACTTAATGAACTAAAAAAATAAAATCTCTTTCACAACAAAGTTAGTTTTTCTATTTTTCAAATCTTTAATCAGATAAAATAAATAAATTTATTACTGAAAGTATTTGTTTTTTACAATGTTCGATAAAAAAATCATCTAAACCATCTGATTTTGATATGGAATTGTGCCTTCATTTACAAAATACTCTGCCAACCTGTTTCGCAAATCTATAGCCGTTTGAGTAGATCTTCTTACATTTGTTGTAAAGGATCGCAAAAGTGTTCCACCACCGCTACTTAGCTGACTTCTCCATTCACCTTCTTGAAATGAACCATCCTTAGCCTCCCGATCTACATAACTTGATGGGCAATACCATCGTTAGTGGTCATTTAACATGACGAAGTTGTGAAGTACTGTACACGACAACACGATGACATCAACGATCTCTGGAGCCATTTCAATTCTTGTAAACAGTACTCGCCAACGTGCACATAGGATTCCAAAACAGTTCTCTATGACTCGTCGGCCTCGAGAAAGTCTGTAATTAAAAACTCTTTTCTTTTCGTCAAGATCTGATCCAGGATAAGGCCGCATTATATTCGTCCGCAAAGGAATGGCAGCATCGGCTACAAAGAAGTGCGGAAAGGGTTCACGAGATAATTGATTTAACGGCTTGCTTGGTGGCACAGGCACTTTGCCTGACATCACCGATTCTCCAAATAGGGACAAACGAAATATCCCCAAAAATTATATAATTACAAACAATTTACTATTATGAGGCTAAATAGATATTAAAAAATTAACCTCCATCACTTTGGCTACCATAGCTTCCCACACTGACAGATGTGAAGGTGTATTTTGCATCGCATACTCCCATGAGCATCAAGCTGAAATATTTTTTGTAGTTGTGGTACATGGAACCAGAATTTGGTGGGCACTTTATAGCCACATGTTTCCCGTCTATGGCACCCACACAATTAGGAATATTCCACAATTTGAAAAATCTTTTTCAATATCTTGATATTGATGTGTTGTTGGCTCACTTAAATACAATGGAGACAATAACGACCACAAAACTTCACAAGTTTCGAGAACTATTCCGCGGATTGTTGACTTTCCTAGCTTGTGACTCCAAGCTATTGACTGCAACGAACACCCATGTCCCAAATAACTGTGTATTGTATAATTATTGTTTAGTTTTTTTTCAGATACATTGACACATATATTTACTTACAGAAGCGTTATTTCCAATCTTTCTTCAGAACCAATTCTTTGCCTTGGTTTTGTTAAACTACCACGAACTATTGCCAACAACAAATCAAACACATCGCGGCTCATTCTTGTGTGAACAAAAAATTGTTCATCATCCATTTTTTCATATTTCTGAACACTTTCTTATTGTAGCCGGCGATTATATAGTCCTTGTTAATGGGCCGAACACCCCATCTTCTAATGCGGCGTCTTTTTTGTGTTTTTTATACATTTTGTATAATTTCAAAAAATTTAATCCAATATATAAATCGTCTAAATCCATTTAGCTTTAAATTTAATTAATTTTTTTTATTTCTTGTATACTATTGCTGCTTTGTTTTTGTATGCCAAGAACATAAAACATTAAATGTTCTATAAGTACACCAACGGGCTAACAGTACGGTACAGTACGGGTACGGTAGAGTAACGCTCGGCTAACGGAGCCTTAACCCTTAAATTTAGTACTTACATATAAAGCTTAGATACCACTATCGGCACAATGTACCGATTTTCTGCGGCTCACTGCAATAAAGTCATAAGTACTAAACCAAAATTGCATTATTACTCAACTAATTTTGGAATAAGTCTATATGGCTTTATTACCAATGCATTGTGGTGCAATTATGTCCTTATATTTCAATTAGTTGACAAATAAGGCAAATTTAGCTCATTACTTATAATTTTATTTCAGTAGCTTAAATCGTTCCAACTATCATTTTCAACATCGGTGCTTCCAAAAGAGAAAAACGGAATATACAGAGATATATAAAGTCAATCGTTCATTTCTTGTCAAACCCTAAAGTTAAATTTCGCATAACCTGAAATTGTAATTCTTATCCTTAAACTCCAAACCTCAAAAATTGTAATTGATCAACCTACAAGAATCAAGAATTATCATTTACCAATTGAATTTAAATAAACCACTTAAAACGAAAAAGATCAACATCCCCTTTATTCTTTTTGTTCATTATAATCCACGTTGAGTGATTATAATAAACGTATTAATAATCAGCCAGATTATTACAACATTAATTAATTAATTATCGCTTTATTAATTATAAGTTTTTTTCGCTTAAGCAAATAGGATAAGTTCTAAGAGATCCTTATACAAACAGTAAATACATTCACTCTCAACATGTCCTGTATGATGCAGGAAATGTTGAAAAGGCAGTCTACCTTGTTGCAGGCTGTATTGAAAAAACCATGAACTTAAGAATCTGTTTTTGGAACGCAAACGGCATCTGCCAACATAAAAATGAAATTGAATATTTTCTTCTGGATAAACAAATCGATGTTATGCTTATCTCAGAAACTCACTTGACGTCCCGAAGCTATTTTCGAATTAGTGGATATAATTTCTACGACACCAAGGATCCTCAGGGTAGAGCTTGTGGTGGCTCTGGAATCCTAATAAAAACTCGAATAAAACACTACCTACTAAATGACCTTCGTGAAGAATATCTTCAAGCAATGAACATTGAAAATTTTTATCAAAAGCTTGTGATATCATCTGTTTACTCTCCTCCCAGGTTTTCAATTTCAGAGAGTCAATGTACCGCATTTTATACAACACTGGGGTCCCGTTTTCTAGCAGCTGGCGAATACAATGCTAAACACACTTTTTGGGGTTCACGTTTAATCAGTCCTAAGGGTCGTGTTTTGTTTGACACAATTTCAAAAATGGGTTTGAATGTAGTTTCAAGTGGTCAGCCAACATATTGGCCAACGGATCGTCAAAAAATTCCTGATGTTATCGACTTTGGGATTATTGAAGGCGTGCCCAGCGAAATGATTGAAGTATAAGCATCTCTGGATTTGTCTTCAGATCACTCGCCTACTATTATCACTATTTACTCACACACAACTACAACACCAACATGTGACTTACCGCTGACACCTGCACGTATTAACTGGCTGAAATACAAAAAATATTTGAGTGCTCATTGCACGGAAAATATGCCATTGAGAACACCTGCTGACATAGAAAATTCTATTAGGTTGTTTGAAGCACATGCTAAACAAGCTGCTCTTAATGCTTCTTCAATTCAACCAAATCAACAAGCGAGATTTAACAATATTTTTTGTGCAGATATAGAAAGGCTATTGACTGAAAAACGGAGAGCTCGACGAGAATGGCAACGTTACAGATCGCCTCAGCTAAAATTAAGGCTTAAGGAGTGTACCAAACAGCTAAGAAAAGTTTTACAATCACAAAAAACAGCTTCGCTGCAAAAATTTCTTCAAGAACTCGATGCAACACCATCAACAGATTATTCGCTGTGGCGTGCAGCCAGAGGACTTAAAAGGCCAGTGATTTGCAAACCACCATTACGAGCCGCTAATGGTGACTGGGCAAGAACTGATGCTGAAAAAGGTGATCTATTTGTCGAGCACCTAGAAAAAGTATTTACCCCGAATATTTCTGCTGATATTGTTGAACTGCCACCAGTCGTCTCTTTACCAGAAATACCGATGAGATTTAACATGACACCAAAAAAGCCCCAGGTGTCGGCAAAATAAGCAATAAAATGCTTCAACAACTGCCTTATATTGCAAAAAGAGTTATACTCTTCATTTTTAATAGTATTCTACGGCTGCAATACTATCCTGCAGAATGGAAGGTTTCGATGATTATTATGATACCAAAGCCCGGCAAGGATCATACGAAAGTTGATTCCTATCGGCCTATTAGTTTATTGCCCAACATTTCGAAACTCTTTGAAAAGTTGTTTATGAGCAAGCTGATGCCTATAGTGACTAGAAGTGGATGCATTCCAGATCATCAATTCGGTTTTCGCAGACAACATAGCACTATTGAACAAACTCACAGACTTGTGAACGTAGTTAGAGACACCTTTGAAAAAAAGAAATATTGCTCTGCGCTCTATAGATGTTTCTCAAGCTTTCGATAAAGTATGGCACGAAGGTCTTATCCACAAATTAACACGCAATCTTCCCGCAAACATCGTCAAGCTTTTAAAAAGCTATCTAGAGGAACGAAAATTTGTAGTTAGGGAAGGCAATTTTTTAAGCCCTCCGCAGTCGATCGAAGCCGGAGTTCCCCAAGGCAGCATCTTCGGTCCCTTACTTTATTTAATTTATTTCTCTGACTTACCGTTAAGCAATAACATTCATACATCAACATTTGCTGATAATACAGCTTTTTTAAGCGTCCATGAAAATCCAGTAGAAGCTTCCATCAACTTACAAGATTATATATCCAAATTGGAAAAATGGCTTAAACAATGGCGTATAAAAGTTAACGAGCACAAATGTGTACACGTCACTTTTACGTTGCGAAGGGAAACATGCCCGCCTATACAAATCAACACCGAGACTATTCCGCAACATACTGTAGTCAAATATCTAGGCATTCACCTTGATCGCCGTTTAACATGGAAATCGCATATAGACGCAAAGTTGATGAAAATGAAATTAAAAACAGCCCAAATTAATTGGCTTATGGGAAGAAATTCTATACTGAGCCTAGACTATAAACTTCTACTATACAACGCGACCCTGAAACCAATATGGTCCTATGGAATCCAGCTATGGGGCACTGCCTCAGCATCGAATGTAGAAAAAATTCAAAGGCGACAAAATAAAATTCTACGTACAATAACTGCAGCCCCCTGGTATGTCAGAAACTATAGAATTCATAAAGATCTAGACGTTCCGTTGGTAGAGACAGTATTTTCGAAACACGCGAAAAAATACATTAAAAAACTTGAGTTGCACCCAAACGCACTTGCGCGCAATATTCTAGAGTATAGAGGCCACACCCGGCTTAGGAGGAGGGACACTCTTTCTATCAGCCGTACACGAGAGATGTAAAACAACAAAAATCAACCGTTGTAACTAAATATTTTGTTTAGCATTGGCTAAACTTATATTTAATATTTTTAGATTTAAGATTTGAAAAACTTATTGATGTTTCAATCTATTATTGAAGATTCAATAAATAATATACATACATATCAAAAAAAAAAAAAAAATAATAAAATCGTTTATTTCTTGTCAAACCCTATAGTTAAATTTCGCTTAACCTGAAATTGTAATTCTTATCCTTAAACTCCAAACCTCAAAAATTGTAATTGATCAACCTACAAGAATCAAGAATTATCATTTACCAATTGAATTTAAATAAACCACTTGAAACGAAAAAGATCAACATCCCCTTTATTCTTTTTGTTCATTATAATCCACATTGAGTGATTATAATAAACGTATTAATAATCAGCCAGATTATTACAACATTAATTAATTAATTATCGTTTTAATTATAAGTTTTTTCGCTTAAGCAAATAGGATGACAAAAATACAAGTTCTTAATTGTATAAAAAGATACTTAACAAAGTTGTAAAAATGGGTAGTATCTCATCCCGACTTGATAGTAGAGGGCAAAATATGTTGCATATTTTGCCATTTATTGGTGCAACATAATTAGAAAGGAACAAAATCGCGTTTAAATATGTTACATATTTTTTAGAATGGATCACGAAAATTAAATAATGTAGCATAAATGCAACACTTTTGTCAGAAAAGGAAACGCCATATATGTATGTTAATTAAAACTTAACTTGTTGTCGAATATTACAACTAAGTCTTTGACAACATTTACAGGCTTATGTTGGCAGCCACCAATAGAATAAACAAAATCGACTGGATTGACAATATGTGTATAGGAGACTATACAACATTTTGATACATTTATATTTAAATTATTCTCAGAACACCAAACTGACAGATTGTCTATATCGCTTTGCAATTTTTCACAGTCATACTGATTGAAAATACTAGAATAAAGTTTTAAGTCGTCGGCAAATAACAAACACTTTGCAAATTTAAAGCATGTAGGCAGTGCGACAGACTGTCAAAAAAAGCAGAGGATAAATAATTTATTTTCCCATATATTAATGTTGTTGTTGCCTAGAAATGAGATGGAATTGCACCTATCAAGAACTTGGTCCTTATTTTGATCTCAGTACTTTTTACGGCCGAAACTTTTTGGATACGAACTTGGCCTTATTTTCATATTTATGTTTTTGTGTGTATCTCACTTCTTTTTTCTAAGTTGTTCTTGTATAAATATTTATATGTATTGCTTATCTGGGCCTACCTGTGTAGAAAATTTAAATTTTCTAGCTATACTAGAATTGCCCTATACAAAGAAGGGGCACCAAAGACGCACCAGATGAAAAGTGCCGATTTAAAAATCATTTTCATTAATTTCTTTTGAGGACCTACCTGTGTACCAAATTTCAGCTTTCTAGCTATACTTGAAGTGCCCCATACAAAGAAGGGGCATGATTGGACCCCCAGATGAAAAGTGCCCGTTAAAAAGTCATTTTCGGTAATTTCTCATCACTACCTGCCTGTGTACCAAATATCAGCTTTCTAGCTATATTGGAAGTGCCCCATACAAAGAAGGGGAGCCCTACTCCCCCCCGGGAGGAAAGTTCCCGTTTTCAGATTTTTCTGGTTATTTTCTCACCAAGACCTACCTGTGTACCAAGTTTCAGCTCTCTAGTTTCTCGGAAGTGCCCAATAATATTGATGAGTGAGTGAGTCAGTGAATATGTACTAAAATATGGACTTTTCACACCTTAATATCTCGGGAAGCTTTTATGGTAGAACTTTCAAATTTAACCTGTGAGGTCACCTCTGTGGGGAGACCTTATGTTTCATTGTATTATGATCAGGGGGAGCAAAGTTATGAGGGGGGTAAAAACAGCTCGAATGGTTTCGTGTAAATATACACAGTGTGTGGCCGAACTTGGCCTGGCGCACTACCGTGCGCATTGATTACTTAATTATGAACATGTAGGCAGAGCGATAGACTGACAAGAGAAGCAGAGGATAGAGAATTTGTTCTCGCAAATTTTCATATTATTATTGTTGTTGTTGCTTTTGTAAGAAAGTGTTATTTAATTTTGAACATGTAGGCAGAGCGACAGACTGTTAAACTAAGCAGAGGGTAGATCATTTTTATTTCCAAGAGATTTTCATATGATCTATATATAAAACGTAAAACCTGTTGAATTTAACTTATTATTCAAACATGTGTTAAACATAAAAATTAATGTAATAATTTTTAAACTAAAAATAATTTAAAAAAAACTTAAGTGAAAATCTTTTTTTTAAGTCTACCGTTAGTTCTAACGAGTATGTTAGTAAACAAAAGTTTTAAAAACAAGTGGAAATACATGATTCATGTGTATATTGTTCTCGTATATGTTTAACATACTTGATAAAAATTACCTCAAGGCACATGTAAAGGATCCTTCGCAAGCAGCATCAACGGAATTTGGAAATAAGAGCGCCTTGTAGGTTGAATATTGCATCCATTTTTCAATCTGACACTTCTAAATGTACTTTCGCCCTCAGGGGACTCCCCCCTAATAGTTCGAAAAGGATTCATCGAAGTTCATTTTTTTTTCGGGTCAAAAACTATCACAGTGTTATCTTTAAATGTTGAAGTGTATTCCTAAACAAGTTGATCAGGCTTTTTATTAGGAATACAGTTCTCACTGTTTTTATTTATTAATTTTTTGTAAAAATGATTTTAAATCATATCGTTACATGAAAGTGCATTTTTGTGTCTTTTGAGATCGCCTTTTTGGTAAGGTTTCTCCAATGACATCTGTGTGTACTATGGATTATCGACGTACCTTTTTACAATCTCAAACGCAAAATCCCTTATGTTTTGATATTTTTGTATAAATCTCTTTTTTTTTTTGTTTACTGAAGAGTATTAAAAATGTGGTATTTTTGATTTTAAGTATATTTCGCTTTTTTTTTTTTTTTTTTTTTTTTCTTTGCTTTTTGCGCTAATTTTTTGATTTAAAAATTTTTTCTTTTAAAAATGAATAGCTTCTGTTATTTTTTTTTGTTTTTATGATTTATTAATTGTTTAAATTATAATTTTTTTTTAAATCTAATTACAATTTGTTATTTGTAAAAATTTTTATGGCAACATTGAATTTAAATTTTCTTAGCGCCCTCTATTTGTGAAAAAATATCTACGTATAATACAGTGGTAGCATTGTTTTTTTTTTTTTTTTTTTGTATTGTTTGCTTCTATTGGCAACTTTAAATTTCATATGTTTTCTTCTTCGCGGTTTTTTTATTTCTTTAGTTTTCTTTCATTTTATATTCAATCAATTTTTCTTTTGAAATTAATTTTTATTTTTAAATTAATTTTTCTTTTAAATTCATTTTTCTTTTTTTTTTTCAATAAATATTTATAAAAAAAATTTAAAGTTTTTACATATTGTATTACAAGTTTATTAGTGGCTTTATTTATTTTTATTCAAAAATTGGCTTTGTAGAGCCTCTAGTGCTGCTATTTGTAGCCACATCTCACTAGCTACTTCCCATGCTGGTGGTGGATCGGCGTTGACCGACGCCCTCAACGCAGCCAGCTTCCTGCGGATTCGCACTTGCGTACCACCTCTCTTGTGTTTTGGCTTGCTGGTTGCCGGAATTTGGGTGAGTTTTTCTTCCAGTTTTTCTGTCTTCTCCTCTGGTAATCTTCAATGGTTAAAGGCCTGGGGCCAGCCTGTATTGGCGTGGCATTATATTGCGGAGCCTCATTACTTCGGCCAGCGGGCTTGTATTCCTCTATGGGAATCGACTCTATGTCTCCTGGCAGGATCGCCATGTGGTGAAAAAATGAGTGTAGTGTTTGTAAAAAGAATGTAGAGTAGCCGGCGCTTAAAAACGTCACTGGCAAGTGATTTTAAAAGGCAGATAAGAATACCTGTGTTTTAATTAAAATAAGAAGCCGATTTCAGGCTGAGTAATGAGTGATTTATTTTCGTTAAAGCAAGGACTTAAATACTAACTTAACGGTAATCTCAAAGCTACAAAATTAACATAATACTTAATACTAGTTGTTGTCTTAAACTACAATTCTTCCAATGCAAATTCCAAGGAATGTCCTTAGGAATTTACATTAGGGTGGGTCAGAATATTGCTATATAAATAATATAAGTAAAGCTATGAAATAAATATTATAATGTAGAATACACTACATATTAATAAAAAATTTTTCAAAGCAATTATTTTCTTTTTAATATGTAATTAATTGCAATTACGAATAACTTAACATTAATTTTAATTTTTTTGATTACTCTCACGACAGATATCTACATATCGTGATGCAAGTACTTTAAGTTGTTATGGCTGTCTATATTATACGACTTTAATGACAATCTAAAAGAGAAGGAAAATGTATTACCAAAATGCCGGAAGGTGAGAAAGACTTATTGAAATTCCAGCATTTTAATAAGCAAATGGTCGTACCGTTTACGATATATGCTGATTTCGAGTGTATATTAGAAGATATTGTGAGTAGTAAACAAACTAATTATATTAAAAATCATATACCATGTGCATATGCATTTTATGTTAAGTGTAGTTTTAATAAAGATTTAGATAGATTTAGAATATTTGTATATAGAGATTGTAATGTAAATGTAGGTGAATATTTTTTAAATACTTTAATTGAAGAAAGTAGAGATACATTTAGAAAATGTTATTCTTATGACACCCTTGACTCCTGTAGAAGAAGTTATTTTTCAACATGCTAGAGACTACCACATTTTCAAAAAAAAAACATTTGGAACGAAGCTCCTCTAAGAGATCATTGTCATCTCTCAGATAGATACAGAGGTGCAGCACACATGTAGCTCATGTAATTTAAATTATAAAGTTCCTAACTTTATTCCAATTTTCTTTCATAATATTTCATCTTATATGATTTCCACCTGTTCGCAAAGGACTTATTAAATGCGAAAGGAAATACAACCGTCATACCTTTCACTATATATATTTCCTTATCCCATACAATTAAGGCTTATACTTATGAACAAATTGTGAGAATAGTGGAAAGCTGCGTATAGAAAAATTGCTTCATATTTAAAAAACTATAGTTGAAAACAACTTGATGAAATTAGAAAAAAAACATTAAGTGAAGGTTTCTTGATTCGCTTTTGCTTAAATAGGTTAGCTAATAACACTGCTCTGCAAAAAATCACTTTTTGGCTCTCCTTTAAATAAAACTATGTGGACTGTATGGATTTTGATGTCCTAAACTCAAATCCGTTTTCGGTTTTTCTCCATCACGTAGGATTCTTTTTTTTAATGGCGTGGCAATTTTTTCCCCCTAAATTAGTCAGGTACGAAGGCATATTTCAGCCCAACTCGAGAACGACTCATCCGGTTTTCATAAACAAAACACCAAACGATGCGTAACAAAATTATGTTTAATTTAATTCAATATAGATTTTTTTTCTCTATTTTATCGTTTTGAAATTATTCAAAAATTTCAGACGGTAACAAATTTTTTTCTTGCAAAATTCGTTTTGTTTCCAGTTTAAAAGTGCAATAAAAAAAGAAAAAGCCAATATTTTATATTTTACACATTTTTCTGAGGGCTAAATACCTCAAGAATAAAATAAGTTATAAATCGTGAAAATCGATTAACAAATGCCTATTTTATTCTCAATTTACCGCAGGTACCCAATATTGAACGAATATGTGTGCAGTCGACCTTACATATGGCGATGAATGGGATAGCCGCGCGAAAGAAACTACTGTTTTTAAAATTTAACCGGCAAGAGTAAATTTTATTCCAGAAGAAAAAAATGTCTTTGGGCACACGAAAACTTATTACAAATTGCCTACAGAGTCTGCGTTGTATGTGGTGAGTTACACAGTACCGCTACCTGTGAAAAAATAAAAAGGTATTCCAATGCGAAATTATGTGGCAATTGCGACTATAGAGGCTGCCCTCTTTACTCGTTTTTTAAACGTTCGTCGAACAAAAAAGAAAATGATGTCCTTGCTCCTATTTAAGCTACCCACAGTTACCTCAACAGTCTACCAGTCAGAAACACTATTCAAACGTATTGAAATTTAACACGACTATTGCTCAGCAACAACCTAATAGTCAATTTTCATGCGCTAACATTTTAAAAGTGTAACCAGAATATAGCGCAAAAAACGGTACCAGCAAACGAAATTCCAGAGTCTAGTTTTAGTCGTATTGAAGACTCAATTGAGAGCGTAATACAAACGTTAAATACATTTACTCTTAACATGTCCTGTATGGAGCAGGAAATGTTGAAAATGCAGTCTACCTTGTTGCAGGCTGTACTAAACAAACGATGAACTTAAAAATCTGTTTTTGAAACGCAAACGGCATCTTCCAACATAAAAATTAAATGGAATATTTTCTTCAGGATAAACAAATAGATGTTATGTTTATCTCAGAAACTCATTTGACGTCTCGAAGGTATTTCTGAAGTAGATATAATTTCTGCGACACAAAGCATACTCGAGGTAGAGCTTGTGGTGGCTCGGGAATTGCAATAAAATCGCGAATAAAACACTACCTGTTAAATGACCTTTGTGAGGAATTTCTTCAAGCAACAAACATCTGCATTGAATTTGACCACTTCGATAAAATAAGAACTTTAAAGAAATATATATAAATAAATATATAAATTGTTGTTTAAAAAAGATAGAACTTTATAAAAACGACAAATAAAACAAAAGTTTAAACTTGCTTATAAGTTTAATAGAGAAAAAACATTTATTTATTTAATAAAAATTAATTAATTGCCCGACCCAGCAATGGCTGAGTGTCACAAATGTAAAGCCTCAATACGTGGAGAGTCAGGAATTAGCTGTGCTGGTGTGTGCAAAAAGGTGTATCACTGTTCTGTAAAGTGCGCGGGTGTTGACCAATATTCGGTTAAAATTCTTGATGAGGATAATTTTGTGCGATTTATGTGTGGTGATTGCCTTCAATATATATATAATGTTGACATGGTGTTAAAAGAAATACAAGATGGTGTTCACAAAAACAAAATAAATTTAGTTGAATACAAAAATGAATTCGAATCATCACTAAAACAAAATGAAAATGAAATTAAACTGTTATTAGAGGCAATAGAAAAACGTTATGAAGAGAGACTTAAAAAAATAGACAATGCACAAAAAATATGTGAAAAAAACGTTGATGAAATAAAAAAACTTTGTAATATTGTAAGCGAATATGAAAGTAAAAATAAAGAGATTTATACCAATATTGAAGAAAGTAATGAAAAGATATGTGAAGAGATAAAAAAAGTTATTAAAGAAAATAATGATAAACAAAACAAACTGTCATTTGCTGACACAGTAAAAAAAAATACGATGTTGCCAGATGTTAAAAAACAAGTTCCCCTTATAATAAAACCAAAGGAAAAACAAAAAATAGAAAAAACAAAGGAGGACCTAAACAATAAGGTAGATCCAGTTAACCTAAATATAACAAACATTGAAAATAGAAAAAATGGTACAATTGTGATACAAAGTGAAAATGATGAAGAAAGAAATAAAATTAAAAATGCTATTGAAAATGAAATGGGTGAAACATACGAAATAAAAACGCCAAATGAAAATGATATGTCAATAATCATAACTGACATGTCATTTAAATATGCGGATGATGAACTTATAGAAAAAATAAAGAGACAAAATCAACAATTACAAGAACATGAAATGAAAGTAGTAAAATCCTACGAATCTAAAAAATATAATAAAGTAATTTATAATAGTAAAATAATAGTAGACAAGGAAACATGCACAAAGATTAAGGCAGCACAAAAATTAAACATTGGATGGGAAAAGTGTAGAATATTTGATGGGACTAATATTTTGATGTGCTATAAATGTCAAGGATACAATCATAAAGCGAGTGAATGTAAGAATGAAGAGACATGTTATAAGTGCCATGGAACTCATAGATCAAAGGAATGCGAAAAAGAAATAATAAATAAATGTATTAATTGTATTAGAACTAATAAGAAATTAAATATGGGACTTGACGAAAATCACGTCACAGCAAACAAAGAATGTCCAGTTTATAAAAACAAACTTAATATGAAAAAGAAGAGGTTGGGGTTGATAATTTAACAATCACAGCAAATATACGGCATTTATACAAATATATGTGGACTAGTTAACAACTACAATCAACTAGAAATTATTGCCGATGAACAAAATCCAGATTTTATAGTTCTTACAGAAACACATTTAACTGGAGATATAGAAGAAAAAGAAATAAATCTCAGAGATTATGATCAGTATATAACATTATCAAATTCAAACAGGACGGGTGGAGTTATTATTTATTTTAAAAAGCAATGTAATGTTATAACAATTGGGGAAAAGTCTTCTGATTATAATTACTGGATAGGTGCATACATGGCGACAATCAAGAATAAACAATTTGTAATAATAGCGGTCTATAGATCACCAAGCAGCAGTGAAGTAGAGTTTTGTCAAGTATTTGAAAAATTAATGGAAGAAATATGTGAAGCACAATATGATATAATAATAGCAGGTGATTTCAACATAGACTGGTGTAAAGAAGATACATATAAAAAAAGACTTGAATGCGCTTTTAATGATAATGGGCTTAAACAAATAGTAAATGATTATACGAGAATAACAGAAAGTACAAAAACAATTATAGACTACGTCATCACAAACAGTGAAAATGTAACAGTAGTAAATAACATTTCTAATAAAATAACGGATCACGAAGCCATAGACATAAAAATCAAGATAGTAACTGAAAATCAAGACGAAATGAGCAAAAAGGAAATTGAAATATTTAAATATAATAAAATACGTTTTAATCAAGAAATTAGTGCAATATTGAGAAACAATGATAACGATGATTTAAATAATAAAGTTAATAATTTTGATTCAGCCATTGAAAATACTATAAAGAAATTTACAATTAAAAAAGTAATAAATACAAAAAGTAAAGTTAACAAATGGTTTAACAGAGAACTAAAAAAATTAAAGAAAGAAAAAGTTCTTAAATATCAGATAGTTAAGACAGAAAATACAGATATAGCGAGTAGTTATAAAATAGCTAGAAATACTTATAAAACCAAAATTGATACAGAGAAGAACAATTACGTTAATAAAAAATAATTAATGCCAAAGACCAAAAACAAATGTGGAGAGAAATCAAAGACTTAGTCCTAAAGAAAAATAAAGCTGTGATAAAAAATGTGATATTTAGTGATATAGAATATAAAGATAACTACCAAATAGCCACCCAATTTAATAATTATTTTGTTAATAGTATTAAGTCAATTAATAATACAATAGAAAATGTGCAATATATAAACAATATACCTGTGATAATAAATAGATTTAGATTCCGTGCAATAACAATCCAAGAAATTCAAAATATTTGTAAGAATATGAAAAATAAACCAGATTTCAACAATGTTACAATTAAGCTCATTATGGATAACTGGAATATTATAGGAAAATCAATGCGTGATATAATAAATAAATCACTTGAAACAGGAGTTTTCCCGGATAGTTGGAAATATTCAATGGTAACACCAATAGAAAAAATCGCAAAAACAAATAAATGTGACGAATTTCGTCCAATAAACACTCTGAAAACTTGTGAAAAAGTTATTGAAAAAATTGTTAAGGAACAAATGGAAACATATATGGAACAACATAATTTATTTTCAAAATATCAATCGGGATTTAGAAAAAAATTCTCATGCGAAACAACAGTTAATTATGTAATAAATAGATGGAAATATATAAATAGAAAGAAAAAGATAATGGCAATATTTTTGGATTTCAAAAGAGCATTTGAGACCATTGATAGAGAAATACTTATTCAAAAACTATATATGTACGGCATCAGAGAAAATGAATTAAATTGGTTTAAATCATATCCTACAAATAGAAAGCAAATAACAAAAGTTAATGGTACAAAATCAAACGAAGTAAACAATGAATTTGGAGTACCTCAGGGTTCTATTCTAGGCGCACTATTATTTATAATATACATAAATGATATGCCAAATATACTAAAGAAATGCGAAATAATTCTTTATGCGGATGACACATTAATCTACGCAGAAGGTGACACAGATGAACAATGTAGAGCAAATCTAATGCACGACTTAAATAACATAAATAATTGGCTTAAAATGAATAGATTAAAACTTAATGAAAACAAAACTAAACTACTTGAAATAAATATAAACAGTGAATCAATAATTACAATTAATAATGAAGAAATAGAAAAAGTAAATAAAATAAAATACCTCGGTTTTATAATCGATAAAGACCTAAACCTAAAAGAACACATTGATTATATATGTAAAAAAATTGGCAAAAAAATTGGTTTTTTTAAACGGGTTAGAAATAAAATATCTCAAATAACGGCAATACATATGTATAACACCATGATAAAACCACATTTTGAATTTGGCTCCACAATCATATACACTTGCTGCTCAAAAACACAAATCGAAAGACTACAAAAATTACAAAATAAAGCTATGCGGTCAATATTAAAATATAATATATATGCTCCAATTCAACTAATGCTAGATACACTGAAATGGTTAAATATTCAACAAAGACTGGAACTTAACACACTGCAATTCATTCAGAAAATGAAAATGGGAAACGCACCTGAATACCTTACTGAACAACTTGACTATGTGAGAGAAGTCCAACCGTACAACCTTAGAGATTCTGAAAATATCCGGCTACCGAGGGTTACAACAACAGCAATGCAACGATCTCTATTCTTTAAAGGACTTAAATTATACAATCACTTACCAGAATATGTCAAAACAGAAAGAAATATGAGTATATGTAGGAAAAATATGGTAAAATTTGTAAAAAACAATGAATTCGATAATATTTTGTAAAGAAAAATCTGTAAAATAATCATATTTGAAATATTTTTAAAGTATTATAAATACTACTAAATAAATAAACTAAACTAAACTAAACATTGAAAATTATTATCAAATATTTGTAATATCATCTGTCTATTACCCCCTTCAGATTTTTAATTACCGAAAGTCAATATACGGCTTTTTTCAAATCACCGGGCCCCTGTTTTTTAGTGGCTGGAGACTACAATGCCAACTATACTTTTTGGGGTTCACGTCTAATAACTCCTAATGGTCGAGTTTTGTTTAATGCAGTTTCTAAAATGGGTTTGAACGTAGTGTCAAGTGGTCAGCCAATATATTGGCCATCAGATCTACAAAAAACCTGTTATTGTTGACTTTGGAATAGCAAAAGGTGTACCCAACGAACTGATTGCAGTTGAATCATCTTTGGATTTATCTTCAGAACACTCGCCTACAATTGTCACCATATACTCGCATACAACTTCGTCACCTACATGTGTCTTACCGATGACATCTTCACGTATAATCTGGTTGAAATACAAAAAATACCTGAGTGCTCATTGCTCGGACAATATACCGTTGAGAATACCTTCTGACATAGATGACTCTATAAGGTTGTTTCAAGCACACGTTAAACAAGCAGCTCTTAATGCTACTTCAAATAAAATAAATCAAAGAGTGAGTATTAACAATATTTTTTCTATTGATATAGAAAGGCTATTGACTGAAAAACGGAGAGCTCGCCGTGAAAGGCAACGTGATAGATCGCCTCAGCTAAAATTGAGACTTAAGGAATGTACCAAACAGCTCAGAAAACTTTTAAAAATAAAAAAACAGCTTCCCTTCAAAAATTTCTTCAAGAGCTAGATGCACCACCACAAACAGAATATTCGCTATGGCGTGCAGCCAGAGGTCCTAAAAGGCCGGTGATATGCAAACCTCCATTACGAGCCTCTAATGGAGACTGGCCAAGAATTGGGGCTGAAAAAGTTGCTCTTTTTCTTAAACACTTAGAAAATGTATTTACTCAAATTATTTTTGCTGATATTGTTGAACTGCCACTAGTCGTCTCTTTACCAGAAATACCGCTAAGATTTAACATTGTGGAGATTGAAAAGACTATTACTAGTCTTAACACCAAAAAAAGCCCCTGGTGTCGATAAAATAAACAACAAAATGCTTCAACAACTACCTTATATTGCAAAACGAATAATACTATTCATTTTTAATAGTATTCTACGGCTGCAATACTATCCTGCAAAATGGAAGGTTTCAATGATTATTATGATACCAAATCCCGGCAAGGATCATACGAAGGTTGAGTCCTATCGGCCTATTAGTCTATTGCCCAACATTTCAAAACTATTTTGAAAAGCTGTATATGACCCAGCTGATGCCTATAGTGACTAGTAATGGATGCATTCCAGATCATCAATTCGGTTTTCGCAGACAACACAGCACTATAGAACAAACTCACAGTCGTGTGAATGTTGTTATATACACTTCAAAAAAAAGAAATATTGCGCTTCGCTCTTTATTGATGTTTCACAAGCTTTCGATAAAGTATGGCACGAAAGTCTTATACACAAATTAACGCAAAATCTACCCGCAAACATCGTCAGGCTTTTAAAAAGCTATTTATTGGAACTAGAATTTGTAGTTATGGAAGGCAACTTTTTAAGCCCTCCACGTCGATCGAAGCCGGAGTTCCCCAAGGCAGAGTCTTCGGTTCCACACTTTATTTAATATGTATATGCCTCTGACTTACCATTAAGCAATAAACTTCACAAATAAACATTTGCTGATGATACAGCTTCTTTAAGCCTTCATGAACATCCAGTAGAAGCTTCCCGCAACATACAAGGGTATATATCCAAATTGGAAAAATGGCGTGTAAAAGTTAACGAGCAGAAATGTGTATACGTCACTTTTACGTTGCGCAGGGAAACATGCCCGCCTATACATATTAACACTGAGACTATACCGCAATACTCTTAAAGTCAAATATCTAGGCGTTCATCTTGATCGTCGTTTAACATAGAAATCGCACATAGACGCAAAGTTGATCCAAATGAAATTAAAAGCAGCCCGAATGAGTTGGCTAATTGGAAGAAATTCTATATTAAGCCTTGACTGTAAACTTCTATTATACGTGAACGCAATATTCTACATTATAGAGGCCACACCCAGCTGGAAAGGAGGGACACTCTTTTTCTCAACCGTACACGAGAGATGTAAATCAACAAAAATCAATCGTTGAAATTAAAAATTTTGTTTAGTATTGGCTTTACATATATTCAACATTTTTAGATGTAAGATTTAAAAAACTTATTGATGTTTCAATTTATAATTGAAGATTCAATAAATAATAATGGGCCTTACTACGGTTCTCGAATCGACTTCGACTGTTGTACTAGATTAAAGAAACACACAACATTTTTCTTTAATCTATTACAGTAGTCGAATTCGAATCGAGAACCGTAATAAACCCCATTATATAAAAAAAAATATCCGACGTACATTTAACATTTTAAGGAACTATGTAGAATTCCTAAAGCCCTTTGCTCGGATTTGCTAAATAAAATTCAATCACATTGAAAGCCATCTTCAAATTGTGGCCTGGTATAGCCACATAAAACTGTTAGCAGCACTAAAATTGTTTGGCGCTGGAAGTTTTCAGGAAGTAATCGGACAAGATAATTTTAATTAATTGTCCCAACCATCAATAAGTGATGCGTTACTGAAATAACAATAGCATTAATGCCCACACACATGTATAAATTTCCAACCACTGATAATTTTCTGGACGTAAAAAACCAATTTTATATTAAACACGGTTTCCCAGGAGTTAGTGGATTATTTGCTGGTACACACACTAAAATATGTACACCGAAAAAAAAAGTTTTTTTTTTTTTGATAAATTTTATTATTTATTGAATCTTCAATTATATATTAAATAATCAATAAGTTTTTCAAATCTTAAATCTAAAAAAATATTAAATATATGTGTAGCCAATTCTAAACAAAATTTTTATTTTCAACGGTTGATATTTGTTGATTTTCATCGCTCGTGTACGGCTGAGAGAAAGAGTATCCCTCCTCCTCAGCCGGGTGTGACCTCTATACTGTAGAATATTGCGCGCAAGTGGATTTGGGTGCAGCTCAAATTTTTTACATATTTTTTCGCTTGTTTTGAAAATACTGTCTTCACCAACGGAACATCAAGATCTTTATGAATTCGATGATTTCTGACATACCAGGGGGCTGCTGTAATTGCACGTAGAACTTTATTTTGTCGCCTTTGAATTTTTTTATATTCGATGCTGAGGCAGTGCCCCATAACTGGATTCCATAGGACCATATTGGTTTCAAGATCGCGTTGTATAAGAGAAGTTTGCAGTCTAGGCTTAGTATAGAATTCCTTCCAATAAGCCAATTCATTTGGGCTGCTTTTAATTTAATTTGTGTCAACTTTGCGTCTATATGCGGTTTCCACGTCAAACGACGGTCAAGATGAACGCCTTTATATGAAAAGCTTTATATGAGCAAGCTGATGCCTATAGTGACTAGAAGTGGATGCATTCCAGATCATCAATTCGGTTTTCGCAGACAACATAGCACAATTGAACAAACTCACAGACTTGTGAATGTTGTCAGAGACACTTTTGAAAAAAAATAAATATTGCTCTGCACTCTTTATAGATGTCTCTCAAGCTTTCGATAAAGTATGGCACGAAGGTCTTATACGCAAAATCTTCCCGCAAACATTGTCAGACTTTTAAAAAACTATTTAAAGGAACGTAAATTTGTGGTTCGAGAAGGCAATTTTTTAAGCCCTCCGCAATCGATCGAAGCCGGAGTTCCCCAAGGCAGCATCTTTGGTCCCTTGCTGTACTTAATATATGCCTCTGACTTACCGTTAAGCAGTAACATTCACACGTCAACATTTGCTGATGATACAGCTTTTCTAAGCGTTCACGAAAGCCCTGTAGAAGCTTCCCGCAACTTACAAGGATATATATCCAAACTGGAAAAATGGCTAAAACAATGGCGTATAAAAGTTAACGGGCAGAAATGTGTACACATCACTTTTACGTTACGAAGGGAAACATGCCCGCCTATACAAATCAACACCGAGACTATACTGCAACACACTGTAGTAAAATATCTAGGCGTTCATCTTGATCGTCGTTTGACGTGGAAACCGCATATAGACGCAAAGTTGACACAAATGAAATTAAAAGCAGCCCAAATGAATTGGCTTATTGGAAGGAATTCTATACTAAGCCTAGACTGCAAACTTCTATTATACAACGCGATCGTGAAGCCAATATGGTCCTATGGAATCCAATTATGGGGCACTGCCTCAGCATCAAATGTCGAAAAAATTCAAAGGCGACAGAATAAAATTCTGCGTACAATAACAACAGCCCCCTGGTATATCCGAAACCAGCGAATTCACAAAGATCTTGATGTTCCGTTGGTGAAGACAGTATTTTCAAAACACGCTAAAAAATATATAAAAAAACTTGAGTTGCACCCCAATGTACTTGCACGCAAAATTCTACATTATAGAGGTCACACCCGGCTGAAAAGGAGGGATACTCTTTTTCTCAGCCGAACACGAGAGATGTAAAACTACAAAAATTAACCGCTTAAACTAATGAATTTTGTTTAGCATTGGCTAAACATATATTAAACTTTATTTTTATTTTTTAGATTTAAGATTTGAACAATTTATTGATGTTTCAATTTATAATTGAAGATTCAATAAATAATATAATTATAAAAAAAAAAAAAAAAATTTTATGTCATCTGGCTGTAACTCGACTCTAAATATTGGTTGGGGGATTTTTTCTCTATTTTTAATGTTTGAGACATTTTTAATTTTGTAGCCACTATTTTCAAGGCCAGACTTGACCTCTTCTGGATCCACGCTAGAGTCTATACCTTTTATTACGATGGTTAGACCTTTAGCACTCTTTAATTATTACGTATAGAAGTTTTTATTTTTAGATTCTAAATCTGAAACTATTTTTCGGTAATTATTTTCATGAGCTACCTGAATTTTGTTTCATTGATTTTTCCGCGCTTAATTAGAGTTACATAGAACTCATTTGCTCCAACTAATGAGGTAAGGCTTTTAACCAGCAAACTGGAATTTTGTTCTCTTAAATATATGAGTGGGGTCTTACTCGACCTTAATGTATTTGTGTCTTCATCGCCTTGTTCAGATAAAATCGCGAAACGATTTTCCGAATTTTTTATATTGTTTTTTCCATTTCTGGGAACTTTCGCTGTTGAAGCAATTTGAGCTGATTTTGGGCTTCTTCCCCTTTTTAACACGGTTATGTGTCTATCCATACCTGTTTGAATTTTATTATTATCACTTATTGTACTCACCTAATCTACAATATTGTGCACGTTGGTCACCTTGTTACTAATTGTTTGTACAGCTAAGCTGACAAGTTTGCTAAAAGGCGCAATTGTTGTTGCTTCTCGGTTAATATTTATGTTTGGAGAGCATGATCGCGCAAATTAATAATCACTTGAGTTTGGTTAGTAAAAAAAATATGTTTTTCCGACGAGTATGCGTCTATTTTATTTCACTATATTTTTAAACTAACTTAATATTGAATTAAAAAATACAACGACGACTATGCGTCTTCACTACTTATTTTTAACTAACTTACATTTACAAAATATCTTTCTTATATAACATTATTTTTCTTATCATAATTCTTTATTATAAAAAATGTGTTTATCTTAAATACTAATATTCTTTGTCTTATACTAGTTTCTTTATTCTATTGTTCTTAAATACTAACATTCTTTATCTTATATTAGTTGTGGATTTACAATATTATTTCTTTGTTAAAATTAATATGTCTTATCTTAAGGTTCTTTGTAGTTGACCTTGAAGTGAAAGTGTATTTATCTTATGTTCATAATCTATACATTTTAAAGGTTTATGTATATTCCTTTATTTACTAACAATACATTCATTATCAAAGGTCACTTCTTTATTTATGAAAATACATTTGTTATCAAGAGTTTCTTCTTTTATTTGTAAAAATATACTTATTATCTTACTTTACTTATGGTGTGTATGAGGCTGACCTTAACTCCCTCCTATGTTAAACAAGATCGCCCCGATCTTTCCTAATTCGTTGTAATTCTATTTGATATGCCTTATTGAAATTATTGATTACTGATATACGTCTGTATTCTTTTATGCATGACATAATTTTTATTAAAAGGAAGATAATTAGTAATAGCGTCGTAAGAAAAAGTATAGTATAAAAAATTGATCTGATGGGATGCTGTTCAAATGGAATGCTGAATTTTTTCATTGAGTCGATATTGCTAAATGCATTGTGTTTGTCTGATGTGAGTATATTCATGATTGCAAAGTCTTCGTCGTGGTTCATGTGTATTGTTTGTCTTATTCTATCGTGAAGGTTCCTATATGTCTTGTTGTCTATTTCAACAATATCTGTGAATGTGACTAAAGTTATACCTGTAGTAGTAACATTGTTGACTGTGTGGTTTCCGTCTAGTAATATAAAACCTTCGTCGATTACAAGTAGTGCATTATTATATTCCTGTATGACATTACATGTGCTTTTCCTATTATTCAGTAGTGGAAGTATACATGTATCTGTGTTGTTATTTGTTTGGCAAATATTTCTACCTAAAAAATTCTTGCATTGGTTTACCCGAACGTATTCTGTGTCACATAAGGCGATTTGGTCATCTGTCTGTATCTTCCCATGCCTAAAACTTATGGGCGTTATTTTGAAAAGCTTACAGTCCTTTTTTAGTATAGGGTATTTGTAAATAGTTATGAATATTTCTCCTGTCCCTGCTGTGTATATGTCGGCGTATTCTAAAATGTTTATTATGGGGGCTGAAATTAGTTCATGTTGTATGACTTCTTCTAAGTCTTTTAAGCTTAAGGATTCTGTTAAGTATTCGCCATTTTTAGCGGCATTAATTGTCCTGACGAGTAATAATAATTCATCGTGTACCTGTTCAATGATGAGGTGATTTTCTATTGTCTGGCCTTGCATTGTTTCAATTAGTCTTTCGAATCTTGAGTTGACATGTCGTTGTTTTTCATTGTTATCTATTAATTTATTTATAGCTTTTTCCATATTGATGAAGTCGTCATGGTCTGGTATTCCTGTAATAAATTTGAGTGCGGATCCCAGAAAGTTCAAAGCTCTTGTATGACGTTTATGTGCGTTGAGTTGTTCTGTTATTAATTCAATTTTTCTTATCCAGATGGTTTCTTGAGTAGTGGGTTCGTAGTTTGTCGTGACAATTTGTCTATATGGAGTAAGTATTCTTGTTATGTTGGTGACATGGAAGAGGTATGTGTATTCGTCAAATATATATACATCATCTGTCTTTGTTAGAATGTACTTCTTGCCTTGTAGGTTGTCTATTTTTATTTCTGCTTTGATTGCTTGTGCGACCACCGCGAGTAATATCAGGAAGAAATTCATCTTCGTTAATTGTGTAGTTCTTGATATTATCCTTGTGTACAGTTACACCCCTCGTAGTTAAGACAGTGTCCTCACGGTCTTCTTTCACGATGTATTTGATATATCTAGCGTCGTTCTTTTTTCTTACTCCTTTTATCTTCACTAGGATTTGTTCATTCGGTGAGAAGGTTCGGTGTTTGGTGCCTTGGTTCAATTTTTCCAATGTTTTTTCCGATGCTTTCTTTATTTTTTCGAATATATCACTCTTGTCGTACTTTATCCTGTTGAAAATGATATCTCTGGGTCTGAATCCTGTCACTGTATGGATTGTGTTATTTAATTCGCGTACTGTTTTGTAGATTTCGTCTGCTATTGTTGTTGTGTTCTGTATTTTAAATATCCTGGCTAGTTCTGATATAGTGCTGTGGGCTCTCTCGACTTGTCCGTTCGATGTCGATCTATAAACTGGTGTTTCTATCTTTCTTATGCCGTATTTTGTACACATTGCTTTTATGGCTGGGGTCGACATACAGCGTTCGTTATCAGTCATTAGTCTTTTACAATCTGGGTAGTTGTTTGTGAGTATTTCTTCTATCTTGTCACTCATTCGTTCTTTTGAGTCAAGTTCTCTTAACGTTATGTATTTCGAAAATTTGTCAATAGCGACCAAGAAGGTTTTGTTTTCGTTGAAGTATATGTCCATATGTATATATTCACCTGGTTCTGTTGGTATGTCGGAGTCTTTTAATGGTTCCCTTGTAGGTTGTCTCTCGTATTTCCCGAAAAGACATGCTACACATTTTTTGTTGTACGCCTTGCATTCTCTTTTTAAATTCGGCCAGTAATATTTCTCATAAATTTCCTTTACATTATTCCTATATCCCCGATGTGCTCTGTCGTGAGTCTCTTTTATGATTTCTATTTGTTTTTCTGAATTTATTATATCTTGTAATTTTATAGGTGTATAAACAAATCATATTCCATTAAATGTATTCTTTATTTTCTCACCATATGCATACAATGATTCAGCATTTGTGTGTATCGCGGTTACTTTTCCCGGTATGAGTATCTTTTTTAATTCTTCGATTAGGTTTTCTTCGTCAGTAAAATGTATCTTATGTCTTGTTTTGTTTGTGAATGTAGTGTATGTTATCGTATCATTGATGTTCGTATTAGGTATTAGTTCGATCTGAGTTGCATATGAATTGAATGGTTGTGACACTGTATCAAAGATTTCAGTGGGTGAGCTTTCGGCTGAGTGGACAGTACTAATTGTTGAAGAATTTATTTGCTGCCTTGAGAGGGCATCGGCTACAACATTTAAATGGCCGGGTTTGTACACTAGTTTTGCACCGAAGTCCTCGATTATATTCTTCCACCTCATTAATTTAGTATTTGGGTTTTTCTCAGATGTTGCGAACGTTAGAGATTGATGATCAGTATAGATAGTTAAATCGGCTACACCATAAATGTAATTTCTTAATTTCTGTAATGACCATATTATTGCTAAGAGTTCTTTTTCGTTCGTGCTGTAATTTTCCTCTGTCTAGCTTAGAGTTCGTGATAAAAAATGTATCGGTTTCTTATTTTGACTGAGAACTGCCCCCAGTGCTACGTTGGAAGCGTCAGTTGTCAGTTCGAAAGGTTTAGAATAATCTGGTTGAAAAAGTTCTGTCTGTTCCCTCAAACAAGTTTTCAAGGTGTCTATGGCTCTTAACGCCTGTTCGTCGAGGTTTACAGTTGTGTTTTTACTCTGATTTTTTCCTACTTGTCCATTGTCTCTTAAGTGTACAGTCAAAGGTTTGGCTATGCTTGCGTAGCCCTTGATGAATTTCCTGTAATATCCAGTCATTCCAAGAAATCCTCTCAGGTCTTTCAGTGTTTTCGGGGTTGGATACTTATTTATTGTCTCAACTTTTTCGGGGTTAGTTGCAATTCGGTTATGTCTGATGATATGTCCTAGGTACTCTACTTCTGTTTGAAAAAACTTAGACTTTTCATCAGAAATTTTTAATGTGGCTTTGTTCAGTGCCGCAAATATTATTTTGATGTGTTGTATATGTTCCTCCAGCGAAGAAGAATATATGAGAACGTCGTCAATATAGACGTATACAAATTTTCCTACATAATCCCTTAGTATATCGTCTACACATCTTTGAAAGATTGAAGGTGCATTTTTCAAACCAAAAGGCATACGGATAAACTCATATTTGCCACCGTTAACACAAAAGGCTGTTTTTTCCCTATCCTTCTCAGAGATTCTTATCTGGTGAAAACCTGATTCTAAATCTAAGGTAGTAAAATACTTAGCTTTGCCTAGATTCTGTAGCGTCATGTTAACATCTGGGATAATGTATCTATCTGAGATTGTGTTACTATTTAATTTCTGGTAATCTATGACCATTCTTTTCTTTGGTTTCCCCTGTTCGTCCGTACCCTTTTTGGGGACTGTCCATATTGGAGAGTTGTATGGACTATTACTCTTTTGTATTATTCCTTCGTATAAAAGTTTTTTTATTTCTTTATTGACAAATTCGTTGTCAGCTATTGGGTATGGGTATTGTTTTGTCCATATTGGATCTTCATTTCTTGTCCTAATAGTAGCTTCTATAGTAGTTGTGAAAGGTAGTGGTCCTATGCCATTATTCTCTTTCATCATTCTGTCTATTTCTTGCTTATATTTTTCTTCTCCTATAATGTAGTTCAATTTAGGCTGACTGTCACTACTCATGGTTGTTAAAGTCATATCCCTAACGTTTATATCAGCATTTAGTGTTCTTAATCCTTCTAATCCTAAAATCATGTCAAATGATTCAATGTTTTCTAATTCAAAAAAAATTATTTCCCTATTCATTAGTTTAATGATTCTTTTAGTATTTATCATCGAGTAACCGTGTATAGTTTTAATTTTTATTTGTTCTATTTTTATTCTAGGTGAGGAATCACACTTTGCACTTATATAATTATGGGTTGCGCCTGTGTCAATTAAAATTTCATATTTTTTTTTTGATATATCACTAGTTAATGTAAGGTAGGGCAACCCATCTCTTAGTTTAAATGGTCTAATCTTAAATTATTTACCATTTGTTCCTGTTCTAGATACATGCTAGAGTTGTCTTCTCGTTGTAAGTGGTTGATCCGCTGTTGTTTGTTCGTGTAATAGTTGCCGCTGTGTTCTCTTTTCCAAGGCTGGTTATTTGCAAAAGGTTGATTCTGGGAGTTGTATAGTGAATTGGTTTTCCTATGCCCCTGTACGATTTGCCTTGAGTCCGTTTCCATAGGGACGGGTCTTGGTTGTTGGTAATTAGTTTGTTGATAATTAGTTTGTTGATTCTGATTTCTTGGAAACAGTGGTTTTTGTTGAATAAAATTGGGACGTCTATTATGTTGCGGATGGTGGTTGAGTTGTTGTTCCCTTTTTGTATCATGATGGTTTCTGTGGTTGTACCCGTGATCGTATGACAGCCGTGGGTTCTGGTGTTGGTTGTCATGTTCTATAGTCCTGGCTATAGCGTATGCATGTTCTAGGTCACCGAGGGTATTAGCATATAGGGTCGATCTAACGAACGCATTTGTGATGCCTGCGACAAATATACGTACCGCTTCATCTTTCGCATTCCTTGTCATAGCATCTATTGCGATTTGCTGTTCACCAGACATCGCAATTTTTGATGTGATGAGGTTGAGGGCTTGGTTTATCCTGTCGTGGTATTCTGACAGAGATGATCTATTCTGCGTAATTCTCCTCATTTCGTCCTGTAATACGTAGAGTGGGCGCATGTCCGCATACGTATAGTCCAATCTGTTGCGTATGGCTTCAAAATTAAATGGTGTGTTATTATTTATTAGTATGTCTGAAGCTTGACCTCTTATTTTCGATTTTATAATAGATAGAGCTTCTGAATATCGACTATGTGTCTTGAATTGATCGATGTCTTTCATTAATCTGGAAGCATCCTCTCTCCAAGCTCTATATTCAGATTGTTTCCCGTCAAATATTGGTAATGCTTTAAAAACTTCTAGGGAAATATCATTCGCGGAATTATATTTTGTTGATATATCCTCTAGTCTTTCTATAGGGGTTTGATCCAGCAGTGGATTGATTCTGATGTTGCTTATTTTTTCTGTTAGTGTTTGACAATAGCGTTCCATCTCGCTAAGTCTTGCTGTCAAGTTAGCTAATTGTGTCTCATTAGTCTCCATTGCACGGTTTTCGTCGTATTTCAATTCTCTTTTTTGTTTTTTAAAATTAATCATTTATAATTCCTTTTTTATAAGGAATTTTCATACGTTATATTCCTTTTATAAGGAATTTTTATACACTATATTCCTTTTATAAGAAATTTTTATACACTATGTGTTTTTTATATTGGCCTTTTGCTGCATCAAAAGGATTCTTGTGGTCCGCTCCAAAAAGGTATGAATTTAATGATACCTCCTGGCAGGATCGCCAATTAATAATCACTTGATTTTGGTTAGTAAAAAAAATATGTTTTTCCGACGAGTATGCGTCTCTTTTATTTCACTATATTTTTAAACTAACTTAATATTGAATTAAAAAATACAACGACGAC
This sequence comes from Lypha dubia, assembly GCA_947311025.1. NCBI lineage: Eukaryota > Metazoa > Arthropoda > Insecta > Diptera > Tachinidae > Lypha > Lypha dubia. The sequence continues at coordinate 13,236,136 of OX371265.1, read as the reverse complement.
TATGCGTCTTCACTACTTATTTTTAACTAACTTACATTTACAAAATATCTTTCTTATATAACATTATTTTTCTTATCATAATTCTTTATTATAAAAAATGTGTTTATCTTAAATACTAATATTCTTTGTCTTATACTAGTTTCTTTATTCTATTGTTCTTAAATACTAACATTCTTTATCTTATATTAGTTGTGGATTTACAATATTATTTCTTTGTTAAAATTAATATGTCTTATCTTAAGGTTCTTTGTAGTTGACCTTGAAGTGAAAGTGTATTTATCTTATGTTCATAATCTATACATTTTAAAGGTTTATGTATATTCCTTTATTTACTAACAATACATTCATTATCAAAGGTCACTTCTTTATTTATGAAAATACATTTGTTATCAAGAGTTTCTTCTTTTATTTGTAAAAATATACTTATTATCTTACTTTACTTATGGTGTGTATGAGGCTGACCTTAACTCGCACGAGTAGTTGTGTTTTCTGTAAAATTCAGGTTATTGTTTAAATCATTTTTTTTGTTGTCGTCATCAGCAACCAAAGTTAAATAAACATTTCTACTGCTTGTAGATTTATTGTTGTTGTTGTTGGCAGAAGATGAACTCATTTAGAGTTCTATTTATTTTTTGTTCACTTATATGAGTTTGTGTATGCAAATATATATGTAAATTACACGCAAGAAAAAAATCTAAATAAAACCAGTGTAATAACGGTTTAATCAGCGTTTTGTTTTTGATTTATTATTTTATTGTGACTTTAAATAATTTTTAATATACAGTTGCGATGATTATAAAAACGCGTCTGTACACTGCGAGAGTTAAAACTGAATGAATTGTGGAAAGTATGATTGTGTAAAATTTGTTATACGGTTGTAAAAAATTTTAAAATTTAATAAATTCTTTGATCTGTAAAATAATTACATTTTATATTCTATTATTTATTTCTTTGGTGGTTATTCCAAATAAAAAAATATGTATGTATATATATATATTTTAATATATTCTAGGCAATGTAAAATATTGAAGAACCAAAGAGAACCAACTGACTTTAGAATATGCTCATAAATGCTTAATAAGATCTCAGGAATTTTATACAAAAGTGAAAAGCTTATAAATTATAAACTAAACTGATTTTTTCGATTTTAATCTTTAATGTTAAATAAACCCGCAAAAAATTTTGGTTTTGAGAAAAAAAATGTCGCACACAGAAATAATCTGTGAAACACAAGCAGCGCCTATAGCGAGAAAAAATGAGATAAATGATCAGTTGACCGCCCATCATCAGCACCATAACAATAACTTTTCTAATATGGTTACGACAACTTATACGCAATATGGTATAACAGATGCGTCAGATGCGCCCTTATCAATAATTCAGCCTGATATTCATGATATTGCAGAAGCACTAGAGCGACACAAATATATAACTAAAGAATGTGATGACATAGAAGAAGACACTAATGAAGTTCATCTTAATGAAGATATGACTCTGAAATCCTCTGAATGTCAAAGCTTAGTAGTGCATTCAATAGAAGATGGTAAGTTTTAAATTTATTTTATTTCTTTCTTCGCGACAAAAAAATAATCAATAGGTCCAAAGTTCAAAAAACCTGAGATAGAAAATTTATACATTATATAAAACAAAATTATTGCTAAAAAAAATTGAGTAGTCTACTCTATTAATTTACACGAGTTATTCTTAAAGAATTTATATATAATAATAATAAAATATACATTAATGTACCAGTTTTTATAACGGACTAAAAAGTAAAAAATAATGATTGATTATTATTTAATTATTGGAATTATTTATACGGATCTTAAGATTTTGTATTATTGATAATAGGTATATTAAATATAATAATAAATTAATTTTACAACAAAAAAACTACCAATGGGTTCCCCAGCTTCACCGGTAGTGGCTGATATCGTTATGGAGTAATTATTAGATATTTGTATAGGAAAATTAATTATAAGACCCAAGGTCATAACTAAATATGTTGATGACTTACTTTGTTTTATTTCTGCATCTGAAATAGATAACGTTTTATCAATGTTTAATTCTTTTCATTCGGATATAAAATTTACTGTTGAAATGGAGAAGGACTTTAGAATTTCATATTTAGATACTTTAGTAATTAGAAAATATAACGATTTATTAATAGATTGGTATCAGAAACCTGTATCTTCAGGAAGAATAATTAATTATTATTCTAAACATCCACAAAGAGTTATTATTAACACTGCGAAGAATCTAGTTAAAAGGGTATTGGATCCTAGTTATAGAAAATTTCATAAGAATAATGAGAAGAAAATTAAAAACATATTAAATAAAATTTATTTCTTTGTTGCGGGTTAGCAATATCTAAATATATAAATTTTAAAACATAAATACTTCAGTACATGCTCAAATAAATGTAAAATTTTGTAAAGGAGAGATTTACTTTTCATTTTTTGCCTTATAAATATTTTAATGGCAACCAGCGGTTCTCTAATTGTATAAGTGTAGAAAAGTAAACACATTCATAATAGCATATTAAATAAAAATTGTTTTCCAATGAAACTTATACACAATTTACTTTTTCAATACAAACGAAATAAGAATAACACATACAATTTTTCTGAACCAAAAATATACAAATCATTAACTTATATACCATTCATATCAGAAAGATTAGAAAATTCAAATATATATGATAAGGATACATATAAAATGGCACATAAATCTTATAATACATTAAGTAGATTATTTACTAACATGAAGGTTAGGGTAAATAAGTTTGAAAAATCAAATATACTATATAAAATTCCTTGTAAAGGTAGGGTTAATGAAAAGTGTGATAAAGTATATATAGGTACATCAAAGAATAAATTAAGAACTAGAATTGCTGGACATGGACAAATAAAAAATATAGAGATATTATATCTTCACAAAAGACAGCTTTAGCATCACATTGTTCTAAATTAAAACATTATCCAGATTTTGAGAATGTTTTTATATTAAATACAGAATATAATTACAAAAGAAGATATATGTATGTTAGAAATGCTACAAATTATTAATACACCCTTAGAATATGGATATAAACTTTAAAGCAGACACAGATAATGTTGCACAAAACTACAGACATTTGATTTAAAAAAATAATAATAAAAATAGTAAATACATTTTTAATAATTTGTTCATACTACAAGTTTTTAGTTATGTATGTTTTTTAAAAAAATGAATAAAAAAAATTTAACTTCAAATTATATTTCATATATTTTTTTTTTGTGACTTTTGTTAATTTAATTTTTTCATAAAAATTTTCAATTTGTAAAAAATTTTTCCCTGAAGAAGTTACACAAAGTGCAGAGAAATATCGTTTTAATGTAAACACTTTGATGATAACGGACTATGAGTTTGTGTTGATTATTAGTAATTTCCAAACAGTGATGAGGGAATTTCGTACTAACCAGCACTGTTTCAATGTAGAATAAAAAATGAATTAAAAATTAATTCTCGTATTCTATTTCTGTTTAAATAGTTGATATTCTTCTCAACTATTATCCACTTTACGAAAATTGTAAAGATGGACAATTTAACGCTGATGAACGCTGAGAGGTGTAGCGGCCTTGAAATCAGTACTGATACGTTCTGCTAAAAACTGATTGGATATAAATAATATTTTTCAACATAAAAAAACTCTTAGTAATTTTGAATTTTCATTAATTCAATAAAACTGAACTTGAGCCTGATAATATTACTTCTCATATGTACATCAATATAAGTTCGAATAATAGGGCCTGTTCGTAAATGCATCACTGCGCTGCATAATATGATTATTTTGCACTGCCACTGCTAATCAGCTGTTGCTAATGCTTCTTTTTGCGTATTTTTATGTTTGTATTTATGAACAAAAAAAAATTTAACAAAAATGGAAAAGTTAATGATAAGTTTAATTTTTGAGCTGGACGATAAAACTAATAATGTAAAATTATCTAATCTACAAGAAAGAAAAAGGTTAAGAAATAATAAACAAAACAAATAATAAAATAAAAAATTGAACACATACTCATCCGTTGCATCAGCCATTTTTATGATTAGTGTTTTGTGTTTATTTGCGCATAATATACTTCAGCGATGTATTTTAGAACGCATACCTTTTGCAGAGTTGCCATTGTTTGCATATATGAACGTACTGCGCATAATATGCAGCGCAGTTTTGAATTTACGAACAGGCCCACAATTACGTTTATTCGTAATAATAATAATATTAAAATATATCGGATTAATTTTATAAATAAATAGTTTTGTATATAAAATAAATAGACCTTATTGCTTGAAAAATATATAAAGTTTATTTTTTTCACTCTTTTTTTTCAATTTTATTATTTATTGAATCTTTAATTATAAATTGAAACATCAATAAGTTGTTCAAAAGTTAAATCTAAATAATAAAAAATGTTAAATATATGTTTAGTCAATACTAAAAAAAATTTTAATTTCAACGGTTGATTTTTGTTGATTTACATCTCTCGTGTACGGCTGAGAGAAAGAGTATCCCTCCTCCTCAGCCGGGTGTGACCTCTATACTGCAGAATATTGCGCGCAAGTGGATTTGGGTGCAACTCAAGTTTTTTTACATATTTTTTCGCGTGTTTTGAAAATACTGAATTCACCAACGGAACATCAAGATCTTTATGAATTTGATAATTTCTGACATACCACGGGGCTGTAATTGCACGTAGAATATTATTTTGTCGCCTTTGAATTTTTTCTACACTCTATGCTGAGGCCCATAACTGGATTCCGTAGGACCATATTGGTTTCAGGATAGCATTTTATAATAAAAGTGTACAGTCTAGGCTTAGTATAGAATTCCTTCCAATAAGCCAATTCATTTGGGCTGCTTTTAATTTCATTTGTGTCAACTTTGCGTCTATATGCGGTTTCCACGTCAAACGACGATCAAGATGAATGCCTAGATATTTTACTACAGTGTGTTGCAGTATAGTCTCGGTGTTGATTTGTATAGGCGGGCATGTTTCCCTTCGTAACGTAAAAGTGATGTGTACACATTGCTGCCCGTTAACTTTTATACGCCATTGTTTTAGCCATTTTTCCAGTTTGGATATATATCCTTGTAAGTTGCGGGAAGCTTCTACAGGGCTTTCATGAACGCTTAGAAAAGCTGTATCATCAGCAAATGTTGACGTGTGAATTTTACTGCTTAACGGTAAGTCAGAGGCATATATTAAGTAAAGTAATGGACCGAAGATACTGCCTTGAGGGACTCCGGCTTCAATCGACTGCGGAGGGCTTAAAAAGTTGCCTTCCCTTACTACAAATTTACGTTGCATTAGATAGCTTTTTAAAAGCTCAACGATGTTTGCTGGTAGATTTTTTATTAGTTTGTTGATAAGACCTTCGTGCCATAGTTTATCGAAGGCTTGAGAAACATCTCTAAAGAGAGCAGAGCAATATTTCTTTTTTTCAAAAGTGTCTCTAACAACATTCACAAGTCTGTGAGTTTGTTCAATAGTGTTATGCTGTCTGCGAAAACCTAATTGATGATCTGGAATGCATCCATTACTAGTCACTATGGGCATCAGCTTGCTCATATACAGCTTTTCGAATAGTTTAAAAATATTGGGCAATAAACTAATAGGCCGATAGGATTCAACCTTCGTATGATCCTTGCCGGGCTTTTGTATCATAGTAATCTTCGAAACCTTCCATTCTGCCGGATAGTATTGCAGCCGTAAAATACGATTGTAAATGAATAGTATTATTCTTTTTGCAATGAAAGGCAATGCTTAAAGCATTTTGTTGCTTATTTTGTCGACACCTGGGGCTTTTCTGGTGTTAAGACTAGTAATAGTATTTTCAATCTCCCTCATGTTAAATCTCAGCGGTATTTCTGGTATGGAGACGACTGGTGGCAGTTAAACAATATCAGCAGAAATATTCGGGGTAAATACTTTTTCTAGGTGCTTAACAAATAGATCACCTTTTTCAGCATCAGTTCTTGCCCAGTCACCATACAAATCTCGTAACGGAGGTTTGCAAATCACTGGCCTTTTAAGTCCTCTGGCTGCACGCCACAGCGAATAGTCTGTTTGTGGTGTTGCATCGAGTTCTTGAAAAAAATTTTGCAGCGAAGCTGTTTTTTGTGTTTTTAAAACTTTTCTGAGATGTTTGGTACACTCCTTAAGCCTTAACTTTAACTGAAGGGACCTGTAACGTTGCCATTCACGTCGAGCTCTCCGTTTTTTAGTCAATAGCCTTTCTATATCTACAGAAAAAATATTGCTAAATCTCACTTGTTGATTTGTTTTATTTGAAGCAGCATTAAAAGCAGCTTGTTTAAAGTGCGTTTCAAACAACCTGAGGGTGTTCTTAGCGGCATTTTTTCCGAGCAATGAGCACTCAGATATTTTCTGTATTTCAACCAGTTAACACGTGCAGATGTCATCGGTAAATCAGATGTTGTGTGTGGGTAAATAGTGACAATTGTTGGTGAGTCATCTGAAGATAAATCCAAAGATGCTTCAACTTTAACCATCTCGCTGGGTATACCTTTTGCTATTCCAAAGTCAATAACATCAGGAATTTTTAGTCGATCTGTTGGCCAATATGTTGGCTGACCACTTGACACTACGTTAAACCATTTTAGAAACGACGTCAAACAAAACTCGTCCCTTAGGAGTGATTAAACGGTAATTGAAAATCTGGGGGCGAATAGACAGATGATATTACAAGTTTTTGATAGTAATTTTCGATGCAGATGTTCGTTGCTTGAAGATAATCTTCACAAAAATCATTCAACAGGTAGTGTTTTATTCGCGTCTTTATTAGAATTCCCGAACCACCACATGCTCTACCTCGAGGCTCCTTTGTGTCGTAAAACTTATATCCACTAATTCTGAAATAGCTTCGAAACGTCAAATGAGTTTCTGAGATGACCGTAACATCGATTTGTTTATCCAGAAGAAAGTACTCTATTTCGTTTTTATGTTGGCAGATGCCGTTTGCATTCCAAAAGTCGATTTTTAAGTTCATGGTTTTTTTAGTACAGCCTGCAACAAAGTAGACTGCATTTTCAACATTTCCTGCATCATACAGGACATGTTGAGAGTAAATGTATTTGCTATTTGTATTAAGCTTTCAATTGAGGCTTCAATACGACTAAAGTTAGACCCCGAATCTTCATGTACATTTACGGTTTTTTGCGCCTTAGTTTGGTTGCTTTTTAAAATACTAGCGTATGAAAATTTGTTGTTAGCTTGTTGTTGAGCACTAGTCGCGTTAGACTTGAAAATGTTTGAATATTGATTTTGGCTGGTGGACGGTTGAGGTAACTGTATCTGTGCATACCTATTTGAATTTTATTATTATCACTAATTGTACTCACCGCATTTATAATTTTGTGCACGTTGGTCACCTTGTTACTAATTGTTTGTTTGTTTGTTTGTTTGTATAGCTAAGCTGACAAGTTTGCTAAAAGGTGAAATTGTTGTTGCTTCTCGATCATATTTAAGTTTGAAGAGCAAGATCGCGCACGAGTAGTTGTGTGTTGTGAAGGATTCAGGTTTTTGCTTAAATCATATTTTTCATTTTCGTCGTCATGAACAAAGTTAAATAAACATTCTTACTGCTTGTAGGCTTATTATTGTTGTTGATGGTAGAATATGAACTCATTTAGAGTTCTCTTTTTTTGTGCTCACTATATGAGTTTGTATTTGCAAATATATATGTATATTACACGCAAGCAAAAGCTTAAATAAAATCAGTATAATAACTGTTTAATCAATGTTTTGTTATTGTTTTTTTTTTTTTTTTGTTATTTTAACTTTCAATAATTTTTAATATTCAGTTGCGACGATTATAAAAACGCGTCTGTACACTGCGAGAGTTAAAACTAAATGTCAGTGAGCAAATGCAACTGAAACCAGACTTGACGCTAAAGATTACAACCGATACAGCACGACAGGCGGAGATTCAAATCCAGCAAACAAAAATAATCAGGGAGGAGAAAGCTGTTTGCAGCGTAACAACAGGGAAAGACTACCACCGGGGTAACCAAGGCGCTCAACAACATGGTTCGCAGATAGGTAAGACTAGTTATATTCAGGCAAAATGTATTTATTGTGGCTATGGCCCACATGAAAAAAAAATGTCCAGCTAATGAAAAAAATTGTAATATTTGTAAGGCAAGAGGCCATTTTGCAAATGTGTGCAGGAAAAGAAATGAAAATAGAAATGAAATAAAAAAAATTAAGAAATGTACAAATACGCGCTAGAGAGGACCGGATAACAGTTCGCTGAAGGTTTTGGGGGTCGCTAAGACAACTCTGATTTATAAAAATAAAAAAACCGTAGAGGAGGCATATATAGTAGAAAATTTAAGTACGCCTATCTTAGGTCGAAAAGCTTTAGTTGGGCTTAACGTCTTACAAACACCGATATTAAAGGCGCTACGCTTTACAAAAGCTGATAGTAAATCCGTGAAAATTTATGAGAAATTTCCTAGACTTTTCCGTGACATTGGCGAGTTTTCTGGGGAGATCGACATAAAGCTGAAAGCCGATGTAACCCCTTTTGTGCAGACTATACCAAAGAAAGTGACAATTCCACTAATGCCTAAACTAAAAACAGAGATTGAGAGATTGTTAGACTTGAAAATCATAGAACGCATGGAAGAGGTTACAGAATGGGTCAGTGCAATAGTAGTTGTGCCGAAACCCAACAACGAAATTAGGTTATGTGTCGACTACACAGTTGAATCGAGCAGTAATTAGGCCATATTTCCCAATGCCCAGGATAGAAATTTCGTTGGCCAGGATCGGAGAGGCAAATTTTTTTTCGAAAATAGACGCGAACAAAGGTTTTTATCAAATCAAGCTATGTCGGGAAAGTCAACTTTTGACTTGTTTTATTTGCCCACTAGGGCGGTTTATATTCAAACGTTTACCCTTTGGCATTTCATGCGCGCCTGATTATTTTGTAGCAAAGTTTAGTAAAGTCCTGGAACGAATAGAGAATTGCATACCTCATGTTGACGATTTATTAATTTTTGGTAAAACTCGCGAGGAGCATGACGCCACGCTCAATAAAGTTCTAACACGACTTGACAAGGAAGGAATTTCGTAGCCAAATTCATCCCAAATCGTTCTAAAATCTTGGGACCAATTAATGTATTGACTGGCAAGGTCGAATTTCAGTGGGACAAAGTCCAAGAAAATGCGTTTTCGGAAATTAAGGATAAGTTAACCACGAGTCCAATTTTGGCATTCCGTAAAAAAAAAATAATCATAAGCTCGGATGCATTATGCTTTGACATTGGAGCATGCCTTCTCCAATCGGATGAATGGGGAAATATACAGGTGGTTTCATACATATCAAGGATCATGACCGAGACTGAGAGGCGTTATGCTCAAATTGAAAGGGAGGCTTTAGGGCAAAGATGCCAAAGGTAGTAGTATTGGTGAGAGTGACGAAATACCACTGGAAGAAAACAATTGCAATTAAAAAGTAATGAAATCCTCTATGTTGATACTCTTATTGCAGTTACGCAATAAAAGTATATTTCTCAAACTAGAAGAATTCATCGTATTGCGTTTTTTTGAGCAAATATAATTCAAATCTGAAAATATTTGTTCGCAAAGATACGTTGAGGGAAATAAAGATAAACACTTCAATGAAATCTTCTTTATTTCGGGATATATTGTACCATCCAGATTTTTCCAGAATTCTATATTGATAAAATTATCCGGGAAATCTAATTCACTTCGAAGTATAATAAGTTCTGTTTGGATTGGAAATTCGTACTTTAATATATCGCATTTAAAGGGTTTTGAAAAATATCCAGTAAATGCTGAATATTTTCAAAATCCTTAAACCTGTCATTAAAGTTATTAAAAAGCGTTTCTAATATTTCCAAAAGTTAAAACTTTTTCAAGATTTTCTCCTTGTCGTAAATAACAGAAGCTTCTAAAAATTCAAATACTTCATTTCTAAGCTCAAACAATCTATTAAAACTGTTACCTCGGCTTAACCAACGTACCTCAGTAAACATTTATAGATCGTGGTGAGAAGCATTTGATATTTTTTAGAAATGTCACAAATTTTCTATGAGTGATTTCAGTGAGTTATGGCCGCCCCTTATCCTATTAATTATCCGCTCAGTAGCCTTCATGACCGGATGCTCGGATATAAATTTAGAAGCAAGAGCAGCCTGGTGTATTATACAATGCAAGGTATAAATCTCAATTTCATTTTTTTTCATCTGGCCTACAAATCCATCACGTTTGCCTGTCATAGTGTTCGCACCATCCGTGCAAACTCCGGCTAATTTGTTAGAATCAACAACGGAAAGAAGTTTTTCGTTGACGACATCGAACAATAATTTGCCGGTTACATTGCCATAAAATGTTTCGTTGACCCGAAAACATTGTAATCTGAATCAACGCATCGAATGCAGATTACAAGATGACAAAGGTCATTAATATCGGTGCTCTCATCAATACAGAATGAAAAAAATTCGCAATTTTTTAATTTTTCACTTTCTACAATAGCACCCAAATATAGACAACGCCGGGTTATACTATTGCGGTACAAAGGTAATTTATCAATAAAATAAGTTTTATAATGAAGTTTTCCAAAAACTTTACTCAATATATTTTAGACAAATGGCCCATCTGAAAATGGCCTTCCCTTTTTTACAATATCTAAACTTATTAAGTTAGATAAACGCTTTTTTAAATTCTCCTCCACCATATCTTCCTCATTTTCTTTAGATTGATTTACCCATTCCTTCAACTTTTCAATAAAAATTTTCTTATAAATTTTAAATTGTTTTTCTTTTTCTTCCCCCTGCAAATAATTCATATCTTTGTGAACATCTTCAAATTGTTTTTTTTAATTATATTTCTTGGTTTTTGAAGTCTTATGACAAGTAATAACATGGGCCGCTGAAAAATTTTGAGAGTACGTAACGCGCATTCACGTAGTTTTTGAAACGGACCATAAGCCTTTGGTACAGATTCTGCAGTCTAAGTGTTTAGACACGTTAACACCTAGACTGCAAAGATTTAGAACGCGTCTGATGCGTTACGACTATTCAGTGGTATACGTGGCAGGGAAATATCTGAAGATAGTGGATGCATTGTCTCGTAGTCCAATAAAATGTGACGTGAATGAACCTCAGGAGCTGAGTGTAGAAACGGAAGCGTTTGTAAAATTTATCGTTGGTAACTTGTCAGTGAGGGACCGTTACATTGATAAGATAATCGAGTTCCAGAGCAGAGACCCAATTTGCAAATTGCTAATTCAGTACGCAGGAGACGGATGGCCAACCCGTGGCAGGATTCCCGACTTCATGGCACCGTATTACCAATACCGCTTCGACATTTACCATTCGCAAAATCTAGTACTGAAAGATACAAGAATAATTATTACACCAGAATTGCAAAAAAAGGTTCTGGATTTCATACATTCTTGACATCAGGGTGTTACAAAGTGTCGTCGGTTGGCACAAACGTCCGTCTGGTGGTTAGGTCTAAGCTCCCAATTAGAGAATTTGGTAAAAGGTTGCAGTAGCTGCATCGAGGAGCGAAACAACAACAAGGAAACATTCAGGCAAGAACGCTTACCGAGTCGGCCTTTGGAAATAATTGGGATAGACCTTTTCAAAATGAATAGATGGTATATTATAATAATGGACTATTATTCAAGGTATTTTGAATTCTTTCCATTAGGCTCTCTGACTGAGGAGGAGGTGATAGAAAAAGTAAAAGAATTTTTCTCTCGTTTTTGTGTTTGTTCTGTTTGTAGAAGTGACAATGGTCCACAATTTCAAAAAAATTCAAGCAGTTTGCAAAATCATTTAATTTTCAGCACATCACAAGTAGTCCCTATTATAGTCAGTCCAATAGGGATGCGGAGGCGGCAGTGAAGGTTGCAAAATTGTTAATGAAGAAATGCGACGATATTCACGAGGGTCTTTTAAGCTACCGCTCAACACCTTTAGCGAACGGATTCTCTCCGGCAGAATTGATGTTAGGTAGGAGGGTTAAATCTTTAGTTCCAATCCTGTCCAGTTTACTAGAACCGGATAACAGTAAAAAAGTGATTGAAATGGAATCCAAAATTAAAGAAACACAGAAATTGATTATAACAGGCGACATAGAACTAAAGATTTACCCGAATTAAAAAGGGGAGAGGTTGTATGGATAGTAGATCTAAAAAAGTATGGTAAACTTGTGGAAAGGCTAAAGGATCCGCGATCATACCTAGTTCAGGCAAACGGGACAGCGTACAGACGCAGTAGGTGGCATCTAATATTATCGGCAAAAAAATGTGATAGAAACCTTCATGATTCTGAAGAATTTTTTGTCCGGACGAAAATTTTATTGTAGATGATAAAGAGATCACAGTAGGTATGGACAATCAAGTTGAACATAGTACTCCTGAGGAAGCACCCTCTAGTATAGAAGTATAGTACCTCGGTAGTATAGAACCTCGGGTAGAAAATCACGAAAATCTAGAGGTTGGTCCCTCGTCAAGAGTCACGAGAACAACTAAAAAACCTTCCTGGTTGAGAGACTATATTCTAGAATAGTAATAAAAATAAATACAAAAAAAAAAAAAAATGAAAAATAAATAAAAAAGAAGGTTGTTTAAAATAGTACATATTCTTTTTATTTAGCATTACTTATTATTACAATGATAAATAAATTAAAAGAAAAAAAAAACAAACAAAAAATTAAAATATTAATATAATTATTTTTAGAAAAATATAAATATATATATATATATATACACAATTACTCATAAATGAATATAATTTGGTAATTATTAGTATATAATGTAAATGATTAAAACAAGAAATTACAAGAAACAAAAAAGCAACGAGAAAAGTTAAGCAATAATCAAAAAAAAAATAAAATATATATATATATATATACGAGTATATATATATATATACGAGTATATATATATATATACGAGTATATATATATATATACGAGTATATATATATATATACGAGTATATATATATATATATATATATATATATATATATATATATATATATAAAATGAATTGTTAAGACAGAATTAATTAGTTGGTTAAGAATTTCTATATATATAAACTTAGGAAAGGGGATGTGGTAAAAATGAGTTGCACACACTTTTTATTTAATTACTACAGAAGTATGCAACCGTGTTAATGTACAGAAGATACATATGTATATGTATATACTTTTCTCGTTCATTCTTTTTTATCTTTAACGCAAGACAGACGTCTTGGTAAAATAAATAATACCTTAAGCAAAACCACCCAGTGTTTTAAATTATTGGAAACGTAGGCCCTCCTGGCCAATACTACAGGTAGCGACAGAAGTGAAAACGTTTTGTGATTACAGCAATACCCGTGCTATTGCCAAAAAAATTATGCGTAGATATAAACAATTATATAAATACATGCATCAAATTTAACCACTTATCAAGGCGTATGCAACAGGTGAGCTTACTAGCACAGCTGACTGAGCTCGCTTTATAGCAAATTTTCATACAAACTGATATAGTTTGAAGAGAGTACATTAAAAATGGTTACAGTTTGGTACTCATACGTATTAAAATGCTTTTAATTTGTTTGTGTGTTTTGATATGAAGCGATTGCTTTATACCAACAAAATACATGTTGTTTTTGGATTGTTGTACTTGTTGCCGAACTGCGCACACCTGCTAGTTTTGCCATGCCACTTATTGTAAACGCAAATGCAACTGCGCCCGAGAAGTTAACAACCTAAATTTTTTTCGCTCAAAATGAAGAGAGCGCCATCTTTGTGTACTCTTCTTAATCAGTTTCGCTCAAATTGAAGAATGCGCCCTCTTTGGTGCACCAAAAAATTAGTGTTTTTCTCATAGATGGCAACATCACCCACAAGAGAGGGCGCTCTATTCATTTAGAGCGAAAAAAATTTAGGTGTTATCTGTAGGTTGTTAACTTTACTCCGACTAGGCACTCGCACAAACAGAGATGCTACAAGTTTCAAAAAGCGTGACGGTGTCGCGAGTTCTGAGGTTTTGTCTCATCCATAACCTTTGTACCGCGCCAATAGCAGTTTTCACTTCAAAAAAAAAAAAAAAAATACAAAAACAAAAACAAAACATTTATTAAACAGTTAGTTTACTGGTTTTATTTTATTTTTTGCTTGTTTGTAAATACATAAATATTTGCATACACCAACTCATAAGTGAACACAAAAAAGAGAACTCTAAATGAGTTCATCTTCTAACAACAACAATAAACCTACAAGCAATACAATATATAACTTTGGTTGCTAATGACTACAATTAAAAAAATGCAGTAAACACAAACCTGAATACTACACAAAACACAAATACTCGTGCGTGATCATTGTCTCAGTACATGTTAAATAGCGATCCAGAAGCAACAACAATTGCACCTATTAGCAAACTTGTCAGCTTAGCTGTACAATCAAAGAAACAAACAATAAATATTCAGGTGTCCAACGTGCAGTGAGTGAAAATAGTGATAATAAAATCCAAACTGGTATGGACAGATACATAACCGTGCTAAAAAGGGGAAGAAGTCCCAAATCAGCTCAAATAACGTCAACGCCGAAAATACCCCAAGATGGGGTAAATAATATTAAACATTCTGAAAATCGTTTCGCGATTTTGAATGAACAAGTCGATGAAGACACAAATACAACAAGGTCCAGTAAATCACAGCCGATATATTTAAAGGCCAAACTATAATATGCTTAATGTAACTTAAGCAAATGTGCGAATACACACAATCAAATGTATACAACTATAATGTACTTAAGAGACTTTTCGTCAAGTTTCGTCAAGTGTCATTTGCTTAATTAAAGTGCGGTCAATTTCGCTCTTCCTTAAGCAAATGACACATCAGCTGTTCGTTTCTGTTGTACATACATTTTTATTTTGTTATTTGCTTTAAAACATTATGGAGGACGATATTAATTTTGTGGACAATTTAATAAAAGAAGTGAAAAAGCAGAAGTGCCTTTACGATAAAAGGGATAATTTTTATTTTAATCGAAACGTGAAAGAGAGGGCCTGGAAGCAAGTTGCAGAAAAGTCCATGAAAAGTGGTACGTATGTACATATGTATGTATTTAATTCATTGCAAATCTTTATTTTTTGTTCCATTAATTACATGTGTACATTAGTCGCCGATTGTAAACATAGGTGGAAGCTTTTACGGGAACGTTTCGTGAAAGAAATTAAAAGGATGGAAGCACCTTCCGGTAGCGGAATGTACTATTTGGAGGAGTGGAAGTTTCTGCAGCCTTTAATGTTTTTGAAGGATTCGCTCGCACCACGCCGGTACATAATAAACACATATATTATTTTAAAATGTGTTTTTTTAATCAAATTCTTAATTATGTAGCACTCGCGATAACGTTGAAGAACTGGATGTTGAATCTGTGTTGGAGCAGAGTTTGTTAAGTTCTGACTCTTTGCAAGATGCTCCAACCTCATCAGCGCCAACTAAAAAGAGACTATTTAAAAGTTAGAAAAAAATTTTTCGACAACTGCTGACAACACTTCTTTGGACGATGCCTTCTTGTCCACAGCCAGTTGTATCATGAAGGAATTACCGAAAGCTGTGAAGGATGATTTCCAGTCCCGTATGCTGCAGGAACTATACCAATTGCGCCGGGAACACAGCAATAATTAAATGTTTTATTTATAATTTTAATTTTTTGTTTTTATATTTTTTTACTTTTTTTTACTTTAACCGTCACAATTAAGTTATGATTTTTATTTTATAGTATGCTAATATGTATGTATTTGTTAAAGGCCAATGAAGGCATTGTTTTTTGTTTTTAAATTTAATTTTTTACTTATTTGTTATTGAAGTATTTTTGTTTATTTAGTAATACTAATTACATACATAGTACCTTTTATGAAACCTTTTGTGATAAAAATGAAATCAAGAGACTTACACCCTTATTCATAAACAAATGTTTAATATATGAAAAGCTTACTTATAAGATTTTTCTATAGAAACTTGATTTATTAAACTGTAATGAAAAAAATTTTTTTATGAATAAGCCCCTTAATGTTCCTATTTTTATAAAATAAAACAAAATGAATTTTTTATTTGAAACTAGTTTATTTAATTGTTATTGTTGGGAAGAAATAGGCGAGGTTGAAAAGAAATCACACAAATGGTTTCTTATTTCAGTTGAAGTTCTACCACCGTACTGATGGAAATTTCCAGATGGTGTTATTGAAGCAACATTACTTTCAATACCACACCGCCATGTTCCTTCGTGAAGGTCACCATTTCCATCCTCCCAATCGACGTAATTTGTAGGCATGTAGGAAGATGCTTCATTTAGCATTATGAAGTTATGTAAACAAACGCAGGCCAATACAATTTTTTCTGCATTTTCAGGAAATAAATGCAACGTAGTCAGTAAAACTCTCCACCTAGACACTAAGATACCGAAAGAGTTTTCGATCGTGCGACGAGCTCTAGATAATCGTTTATTAAAAATGTCTTTTTCAATTGGCAGTAGCTCGCCAGGATATGGGCGCATTAAATGTGTTCCTAATGGAAACGCAGCATCAGCAACAAAAAAATGTGGAATTTGTACCTGCGTTTTTGGCAAATATTTAGGTGGGGGAATTGGTAGTGTTTTACTGACTAATTTTTTACCGAATCGGCTTAGTTGAAATATGCCTATGTGTGTATGGAATAAAATATTAAAATTTAAGTTAAACAGTTGTAAAATAGATATCCTTACCTCCATCACTCTAACTTCCATAGGCTCCAATATCTATGTCGGTGAACCGATATCGAGCATCACATGATGCCAACAAAACAATAGAGAAGATTTTTTTATAACTGAAAAATTGGCTGCCGCTGTTAGGAGGGCATTGCATGGCAATATGTTTGCCATCAATAGCTCCAATACAGTTAGGCATATTCCATAGCTGCCAGAAATCTTCAGCAATTTGGTCGTAATCAGTTTGGTTTGGCTCACATACGTACACAGTGCTAAGCAGACTCCAAAGCACCTCAGTTGTCTCAAGAACAATCTGCCAAACGGTTTCCTTGCCCAATTTAAACGACCATGCTAGTGATTGGAAAGAATTTCCTTGCGTCAAAAACCTTTTTGCAAACAGAAAGTGAAATATAATTAATTGTACTTTAAATTTGTCAATAAAAAAGTTACAGTAATGTCACGGCCAACGCACATTCTGGCTGCACTGGTTCTCTCAGCGAACACTTTGTAAGGGATGGCTTTACAAGCTGAAGTAAAAGCTCATATATCCGTGGCGTCATTCGCGTATATATAAAAAAATTGTTGGTGGTCAATCTCCTTCATCATCACAAAGGAACGCACGAAGAACCCATTCTTCTTTCTGTCTCGATTTATTTCCCGTACTGAGCAGGAGCGCTTTCTTTTCTTCATCTTCTCTCTTATTTCTCTAAGAACACATATTCTATCAAATGCACACTTCATTAATTTCACTTCCTTCAGTAATTTTAATTTTTTATCCATTTTTGCAACACAATTATAAAAATTTTCCAATATACATAATAGATACATATAATTGTTTACAATTAAAAGATGCAACCACTGTTGCTTTTTTTAGTACTTTTTTATTTTAGTTTTCGTTTACTTTATAAAATAATAAAAGATAACATGGATTTACTTGTTTATGGTAATATATTTATAACTTTTACTAATTAAATGATTACATTTTAAAGAAATAAAAACGAAAATAGTTTTTGCAAAAGTACAAATGTTTGCAACCAAGTGTAGAAAGTTTTTAAGCTCAATAAGTACAATATAGCCACCTAAAACTCTTCAGTAATTTACTTAAGCATTTGACATGCTTTTCGTTGAATTTTGACACTAGCTTAAGTTACATTAAGCACATTATAGTTGGGCCTTAAGAGAACAGAACTCCAACTTTTTGGTAAAAAGCCTTATCTCATTAATTGGAGAAAATGAGTTCTATGTAACTCCAATTAAGCGCTGCAAAATCAACGAAACTAAAATTCAGGTAACACAAGAAAGTAATTACAGAAAAATTGTTTCAGATTTTGAGACTAAAAAACAAAACTTTTATACATATCAACTGAAGAGTGCTAAAGGCCTAACAGTAGTTATAAAAGAAATAGATTCAAGCGTGGATCCGGAAGAGGTAAAGTCTGGCCTTGAAAATAGTGTCTTCAAAGTGAAAAATGTTTCAAACATTAAAAACGGAAAAAAAATCCTCCAACCTATTTTTAGAGTCGACTACAGCCAGGCGACTTGAAAATTAAAAAAAAATGAATCGCACCCAATCTATAATTTAAAGTACTTGTTGCACAGAAGAGTTACAGTTGAGATGCCACATAAAAAAACTGGACCTATCCAATGCATGAACTGTCAAGAATTTGGCCATACCAAAACTTACTGCAAGTTGCCTACCGTTTGCGTTGTATGTGGTGAGTTGCACAGTACCGCTAACTGTGACAAAATAAAAGGTGATACCAAGGCGAAAAAATGTGGCAATTGCATAGGAAACCACACTGCTAACTATAGAGGATGCCCTCTTTACTCTTTTTTTAAAAATTCGTCGAACAGAAAAACAAATGCTACTCCCGATCAGCCCAACACCCTTTTAAACCACCCACAGTTACCTCAACCGTCGTCTAGCCATAATCAATACTCAAATGTTTTAAAGTCTAACACGACTCTTACTCAACAAAAACCTAATAGTCAATTTTCATACGCTAATATTTTAAAGAGTAACCTGACTCCGGCGCAAAAAACTGTATCAGCTAATGAAGAATCAGGGCATAATTTTAGTCGTATTGAAGCCTCGATAGAGATCCTAATACAAACAGTAAATACATTTACTCTCAACATGTCCTGTATGATGCAGGAAATGTTGAAAATGCAGTCTACCTTGTTGCAGGCTGTATTGAAAAAACCATGACTTAAGAATCTGTTTTTGGAACGCAAACGGCATCTGCCAACATAAAAATGAAATAGAATATTTTCTTCTGGATAAACAAATCGATGTTATGCTTATCTCAGAAACTCATTTGACGTCTCGAAGCTATTTTAAAATTAGTGGATATAATTTCTACGATACTAAGGATCCTCGAGGTAGAGCTTGTGGTGGCTCTGGAATCCTAATAAAACCTTGAATAAAACACTACCTGCTAAATGACCTTCGTGAAGAATATCTTCAAGCAACAAATATATGTATTGAAAATTTTTAACAAAAGCTTGTGATATCATCTGTTTATTCTCCTCCCAGGTTTTCAATTTCAGAGAGTCAATATACCGCATTTTATACAACACTGGGGAGCCGTTTTCTAGTAGCTGGCGACTACAATGCTAAACACACGTTTTGGGGTTCACGTTTAATCAGTCCTAAGGGTCGTGTATTGTTTGACACAATTTCAAAAATGGGTTTGAATGTAGTTTCAAGTGGTCAGCCAATATATTGGCCAACGGATCGACAAAAAATTCCTGATGTTATCGACTTTGGATTCTCGAAAGGTGTGCCCAGCGAAATGATGGAAGTAGAAGCATCTTTGGATTTGTCTTCAGATCATTCGCCTACTATTATCACTATTTACTCACACACAACCGCAAGACCAACATGTGATTTACCGCTGACATCTGCACGTGTTCAAATGGTGACTGGGCAAGAACTGATGCTGAAAAAGGTGCTCTTTTTGTTAAACACTTAGAAAAAGTATTTACTCGAAATATTTCTGCTGATATTATTGAACTGCCACCAGTCGTCGCTTTACCAGAAATTCCGCTAAGATTTAATATTGTGGAGATTGAAAAGTCTATTACAAGTCTAAACTCAAAAAAAGCCCCAGGTATTGATAAAATAAGTAACAAAATGCTGCAAGAATTACCTTTCATTGCAAAACGAGTAATACTATTAATCTTTTATAGTATTTTACGACTGCAATACTATCCGGCAGAATGGAAGGTTTCGATGATTACTATGATACCAAAGCCCGGTAAGGATCATACAAAGGTTGAATCCTATCGGCCTATTAGTTTATTGTCCAATATGTCGAAACTTTTTGAAAAACAGTACATGAGCAAGCTGACTCCTATAGTAACTAGCAGTGGATGTATTCCAGATCATCAATTCGGTTTTCGCAGTCAGCATAACACTATTGAGCAAACTCACAGACTTGTGAATGTTATAAGAGAAAGTTTTGAAAAAAAGAAATATTGTTCAGCGCTTTTTATTGATGTCGCACAGGCCTTTGATAAAGTATGGCACGAAGGTCTTGTCCACAAATTAACACAAAATCTACCCGCAAACATCGTCAGGCTCTTAAAAAGCTATCTAGAGGAACGAAAATTTGTAGTTAAGGAAGGCAATTTTACAAGCCCCTCGCAGTCGATTGAAGCCGGAGTCCCTCAAGGCAGTATCTTCGGTCCTTTACTTTATTTAATATATGCCTCTGACTTACCGTTAAGCAGTATCATTCACACGTCAACATTTGCTGATGATACGGCTTTCTAAGCGTTCATGAAAATCCTGTAGAAGCTTCCCGGAATCTACAAGGGTACATCTCAAAATTGGAAACATGGCTAAAACAATGGCGGATAAAAGTGAATGAGCAGAAATGTGTACACGTTACTTTTACTTTACGCAGGGAAACATGCCCGCCTATACGAATCAACACCGAGACTATACCGCAACACACTGTAGTTAAATATCTAGGCGTTCATCTTGATCGTCGTTTAACATGGAAATCGCATATAGACGCAAAGTTGACACAAATGAAATTCAAAGCTGCGCAAATGAATTGGCTTATTGGAAGAAATTCTATATTAAGTCTTGACTGTAAACTTTTGTTATACAACGCGGTCCTGAAACCAATATGGTCCTATGGAATCCAGTTATGGGGCACTGCCTCAGCATCAAGTGTAGAAAAAATTCAAAGGCGACAAAATAAAATTCTACGTTTAATTACTGCAGCCCCCTGGTATATCCGAAATCAGCGAATTCACAAAGATCTTGATGTTCCCTTGGTGAAGACAGTATTTTCAAAACACACAAAAAAATATATTGAAAAACTAGTATTGCACCCAAATCCACTTGCGCGCAACATTCTAAATTATAGAGGCCACACCCAGTTGAGAAGGAGGGATACTCTTTCTCTCAGCCGTACACGAGAGATGTAAAACATCAAAAATCAACAGTTGGAATTAAAAATTTTGTTTAGCACTGGCTAAACATATATTAATGTATTTTTAGATTTAAGATTTGAAAAACTTATTGATGTTTCAATATATAATTGAAGATTCAATAAATAATAAAACTACCACAAAAAAAAAATTAAATTTTAGCGGTGTTTCTGGTAAGGAGACGACTGGTGGACGTTCAGCATTATTTACAAAATTATTTGGAGCAAACAATTTTTCTAAGTGTTTAACGAAAAGAGCACCTTTTTCATCATCAGTTCTTGCCCAGTCACCATTAGAGGCTCGTACCACTGGCCTTTTAAGTCCTCTGGCTGCACGCCACAGCGAATAATCTGTTGATGGTGTTGCATCGAGTTCTTGCTTAAATTTTTGCAGCGAATCTGTTTTTAGTGTTTGCAAAACTTTTCTAAGCTGCTTGGTACACTCCTTAAGCAGTAATTTTAGCTGGGGCGATCTGTAAGTTGCCATTCTCGTCGAGTTCTCCGTTTTTCAGTCAATAACCTTTCTATATTTGTACAAAAAAAAATATTGTTAAATCTCTCTTGTTGATTTGGTTGAATTGAAGAAGCATTAAGAGCAGCTTGTTTAGCATGTGCTTAAAACAACCTAATAGAATTTTCTGTGTCAGCAGGTGTTCTCAATGGCATATTTTCCGTGCAATGAGCACTCAAATATTTTTTGTATTTCAGCCAGTTAATACGTGCAGATGTCAGCGGTAAATCACATGTTGGTGTTGCAGTTGTGTGTGAGTAAATAGTGATAATAGTAGGCGAGTGATGTGAAGTCAAATCCAAAGATGCTTCTACTTCAGTCATTTCGCTGGGCACACCTTTCATAATTCGAAAGTCGATAACATCAGGAATTTTTTGACGATCCGTTGGCCAATATGTTTGCTGACCACTTGAAATTACATTCAAAACATTTTTGAAATTGTGTCAAACAAAACACGACCCTTAGGACTGAATAAAATGTGTGTTTAGCATTGTAGTCGCCAGCTGCTAGAAAACGGGACCCCAGTATTGTATAAAATGCGGTATGTTGACTCTCTGAAATTGAAAACCTGGGAGGAGAATAAACAGATGATATCACAAGCTTTTGTTAAAAATTTTCAATACATATATTTGTTGCTTGAAGATATTCTTCACGAAGGTCATTTAGCAGGTAGTGTTTTATTCAAGTTTTTATTAGGATTCCAGAGCCACCACAAGCTCTACCTCGAGGATCCTTAGTATCGTAGAAATTATATCCACTAATTTTAAAATAGCTTCGAGACGTCAAATGAGTTTCTGAGATAAGCATAACATCGATTTGTTTATCCAGAAGAAAATATTCTATTTCATTTTTATGTTGGCAGATGCCGTTTGCGTTCCAAAAACAGATTCTTAAGTTCATGGTTTTTTCAATACAGCCTGCAACAAGGTAGACTGCATTTTCAACATTTCCTGCATCATACAGGACATGTTGAGAGTAAATGTATTTACTGTTTGTATTAGGATCTCTATCGAGGCTTCAATACGACTAAAATTATGCCCTGATTCTTCATTAGCTGGTACAGTTTTTTGCGCCGGAGTCAGGTTACTCTTTAAAATATTAGCGTATGAAAATTGACTATTAGGTTTTTGTTGAGTAAGAGTCGTGTTAGACTTTAAAACATTTGAGTATTGATTATGGCTAGACGACGGTTGAGGTAACTGTGGGTGGTTTAAAAGGGTGTTGGGCTGATCGGGAGTAGCATTTGTTTTTCTGTTCGACGAATTTTTAAAAAAAGAGTAAAGAGGGCATCCTCTATAGTTAGCAGTGTGGTTTCCTATGCAATTGCCACATTTTTTCGCCTTGGTATCACCTTTTATTTTGTCACAGTTAGCGGTACTGTGCAACTCACCACATACAACGCAAACGGTAGGCAACTTGCAGTAAGTTTTGGTATGGCCAAATTCTTGACAGTTCATGCATTGGATAGGTCCAGTTTTTTTATGTGGCATCTCAACTGTAACTCTTCTGTGCAACAAGTACTTTAAATTATAGATTGGGTGCGATTAATTTTTTTTAATTTTCAAGTCACCTGGCTGTAGGTCGACTCTGAATATAGGTTTGGGGGATTTTTTCTCTATTTTTAATGTTAGAAACATTTTAAACTTTGAAGCCATTATTTTCAAGGCCAGGCTTAACCTCTTCTGGATCCACACTAGAGTCTATACCTTTTATTACGACGGTTAGACCTTTAGCACTCTTTAATTGGTACGTATACAAATTTTTGTTTTTTGACTCAAGGTCAGAAACTATTTTTCGGTAATTACTTTCTTGCACTACCTGGAGTTTTGTTTCGTTAATATTTCCGCGCTTAATTGGAGTTACATATAACTCATTTTCTCCAATTAAGGAGATAAGGCTTTTTACCAAAAAACTAGAGTTCTGCTCTCTTAAATATATCGGAGGAAGTTTACTCGACCTTCTTGTAATTGTGTCTTCATTGTCTTGTTCTGATAAAATCGCGAAACGATTTTCGGAATTTTTTATTTTGTTTTTTCCATCTCTGGGAACTTTCGCTGTTGAAGCTATTTGAGCTGATTTTGGACTTCTTCCCCTTTTTAACACGGTTATGTATCTGTCCATTCCTGTTTGAATTTTATTATCATTTATTGTACTCACCGCATCTACCATTTTGTGCACGTTGGTCACCTTGTTCCTTATTGTTTGTTTGTTTGTTTGTTTGTACAGCTAAGCTGACAAGTTTGCTGATGGGTGCAATTGTTGTTACTTCTTGATCACTATTTAACATGTTCAGAGATAATGATCGCGCACGAGTATTTGTGTTTTCTGTTAAATTCAGGTTTTTGTTTAATTCATATTTTTTATTGTCGTCATCAGCAACTAAAGTTATATATTGTACATTCCTACTGCTTGTAGGATTATTGTTGTTTTTATCAGAAGATGAACTCATCAGAGTTCTCTTTTTTTTATTTTCACTTATATTAGTTTGTGTATGCAAATATTTATGTGTATTGCACACAAGCAAAAAATAAAATAAAACCAGTAAAATAACTGTTCAATAAATGTTTTGTTTTTTTTATATTTTTTGTGACTTGAAAATTTTTTTTCTTTTATATTTTTTATATTCAGTTGCGACGATTATAAAAACGCGTCTGTTCACTACGAGAGTTGAAAAATTTTGGTTTTAAATTAAATTTCTTTTAAAAGAAAAAAACCGTTGTTGTGTTTTTGAATCAGAATAAATGACTAACTTTATTTTTTAAAAATCTTCCTCTTATATTCTAAAC
The DNA here is from genome assembly GCA_947311025.1 of Lypha dubia. Lineage (NCBI taxonomy): Eukaryota > Metazoa > Arthropoda > Insecta > Diptera > Tachinidae > Lypha > Lypha dubia. The sequence continues at coordinate 13,211,609 of OX371265.1, read as the reverse complement.
ATGAAACGTTTTACAAATAAAAAAATGCTTATTGGTAATTCTTATGAACTATTAAGAAATCAATTGTTTACAAAAGAAAGTTGGTCGTTCTATTTTAGTTATTGGGCAATATTTCCCAAAAAGTTCATATTTCGAAATCAATTGCTCTAGTTAATATTTGGCCACCCAGAATATGTTGGAAATGCAAACAGCATTCTTGGAAAAGAACAATTAAAGTATTTCAATATTTCAAGTGTTTTATGCATGCATGTTTGTACACAGTGTTGTGGACAAAAATGCATGTTAATGATTTCTTTCTTTTTTTTATGAAAAGCAATTAACTCAAAATGTGTACGTAAGTATATTTGTGCATACACTTTAGTTTATATTTTAAATGTGCACGTTTGTATATTTGTGCATACATTTTAGTATGTATGTTTATATTTTAAATGTGTACGTTTGTTTGCAGTTATTGCGGACAAACGTTCAAAAAGGTTTCTTTAAAAAAAAATATATTAAATTTCATTTTCTTTGTAAACATTTAATTCCAAAATTTATTGTAAGTATTTAAAGAAATTATAGGGAAAGTCTTATAGAGTAAGTATTATATTATAATTCTATTAGGGGTAACTATAACTCCCCCTTCGTTAGAGTGAGGCTCCGACGAAGAAACAATGTAAGTTTTTGTTCTTTGTGTTTTTACATAAATTACAATAAAGATAGCAATAAAAATGATAGAAATTCCTATATTGCTTCCAGTGTTAATGAAAGTATTTCTTAAAAGTTTATGTTTAACAATTTTAATCGTTTCGTTAAAGTGTATTTCTTTAAGGTCTAAGTCATTAAATGAAAAATTGCTTTCTTTGATTTTTAAAATAAATTTTTCCAAAATGAATATTTCTTTTACATTTATCTTATAGTTTTCGTAAGTTCTAAGTTGTGTTTTAACAATGCAGTTTTCGAACTTTAATAGATAAGTCTTAAAATTTTCCAATTTGTATGGGTGTTTTACAATTAGTTTCAATTTTATCTTTATAATGCTTAAATATAAGTAAACCAGGGAAAATTTCTCTTTCTTCTTGATTTTTTGTTGTACTCATATTACATTTAGGTTCTACATTTTGTATAATATCTCTTAAACAATTATCATTTATTTTTTCTAGGTTTTTGTATTCTAATGTGTTTGGTTTATATGTTTCATTTTTGTAGATAAGAACAGTGTTTTGGTTTAATATTAAGGTTTTATTTTCATTATTAGGAAGTGGTTCAAATATTACTTCAGAAAATGATTCATTTAGAAATCTTGGCACACTCAATGTTAAAACTACGAAATTTTCTCTGTATGTTAGGGATACTTTTGTCTGAAGATACGATTCTATTCTATCTATAAAGATGTATTCTTCTTTCGTCAGTATGTCCGATGGGATTATTCCTAATTTGGAATTAAAAATAACAAGTCCAATTTCGTTTACGTGGTCCATTAATAGGTTTACATCGTTATTTATTTGAAAGACAGTCTGAAGAAAAATGGTTTCGTCCTCTAAGTCAAGAATTTTATTTTGTAATTCTGTCTTGAATTTGTTTACGTATTTTTGCACGATTTTTTGTTGGCTATTTATGTGGTTTGTAATATTAAATATTTTGTCTGACATAGAAGTGCTTAGATATGAAATTTCGTCTAGAGCTGTCATTGTGTCTCTATTATTTTCCATAAGGGTATTGATTTTGTTGAATATTTCTTTTTCGTCATCGCTGTCCATTGTTCCTGTCACATATTTCAGTCCTTTACCTATTGCGTTAACTAGTCCTCGTTTCTGTCTGAATTTAGGTGTCAAGTTTTTTATTTTTGTTTTACATATTTCCATACTTTTATTCACACTGTCCAATAGTGGGCTAATGTTTGTGTAAGTGTTTGCTAGTTTATGAATGTTTTCCTGTAATATATTTGCTGTTTCTAGATACTGTGTTGTATTAATAACGTGTATTATTTTTATATATTTGTCGATGATGTTTACGTCTTTTATTTTGATTGGTATGTATCCATGGTTATTCGTTAGGTCCTGTATGTCGATGAATTGTGCATTCGTAATTGTAAAAAGGGTAATTAGAAGTGTCCACGTTGTCATCTGTATATAGAAAGGTTTATTATTTAGCTTTTATTTTGGGATTATTTTTGTCTTGAAATTTTTTATTCTGTTTGATGTGTGTTTTATAATATTTGTGTCCTGTCTTAGTACTTTCGACGTGTTCTTCATCGATTTTCTTTGAATTAATTTTCCTATACTTTCGATGGTTTTTACCTCCTCTAATTTCTTTAATGTAATTTATGCCTTCTTCTATTTTTACATCTTTCCTGTTTTTATTTATTTTATATATGTATTCTTCTTTTTTCCTAGAAATTAGGTCGTGTATTTCACTATATTTATCCTCGTTCACTTTTCCGTTTAAAAAGTCTATTGGCTTAATTTTAGTGGTGCTGTGTATTGTGTTGTTGTAAAATCCTATTACTCGAAAAATTTTTTCTTCAGTAGTTTCGTCTTTATTCCTCTCGTCGTGTCTTAATAATCTTATGTGCTCGTTAATAGTGTTGTGTAACCTTTCGATGTCCGAATTTGATGTGTGATTTCTATTTGATGTAAAATGTATATTAATATTTTCTTCTTTAAAGAATTCTTGCATTGGGATAGCTTTGAATCCTAACTCATTATCGACAATTATTTTTTCTATTTTACCGTGTGTATTTATGTACTATAAGAGCTTAGTTTTGAATTCTGTCCAAGTTCTGCTGTTGATTTTGTAAGCAACTGCGTGTTTTGAAAATTTGTCTATCATTGTCATAAACATTTCCTTCTTCAACGTGTAAAATACATCTACGTGTAAAATTTCTCTTGGTTTCGAGGGGGTTTCGCTAATTTTAAATGGTACTTTGGGAGGTTTCCTATCGTATTTTTCAATGGTGCATATTTCACAGTGTTATTCTCAGTTTTAATCGTGGGTTGTAGACTTCTGTTTTTAATTCTTCATAGACGGCTTGTATTCCTCGGTGATTTTTACTTAAATGTTCTTTTTCTATTATTTCTGTTAATTCTTCTTCATCTTTAATATCTCTTAGCATACGAGTGCTTCTAACAATCCTAAATTTATTGTTGTTTGAAAATAGTTCCTCATAAGTGTTCTTGATTGTGTCAAAAAATTCGTCTTCTATAAAAATTGCGTTTAATTGATTTGGGTTGAAATGGTTTCTTAACAAGGAAATTGAGGTTTCTCTATCTAGTTCTTTAATTGCTATAATTTTCCTATTATTTTTAAATATTTTTTCACTTTTAATTCTAGCTGCTCCTGAGAAAATCTTATTAATAATAATTTGATTCCTAAACATGTTAATAGGAGATTCGGTTATTTTTATACTAAGAACTTCTGTTTCTAGAGAATAAATATTGGTAGTTTCAGGTTCTATTCTCGAAAGCGCATCCGCATTGCCATTTTTTGTCCCTTTTTTATACTTTATTTCGTAATCGAATTCTGAGAGTTTTAATCTCCATCTTACCAATTTCGAATTTGGTTCCTTTATGGAAAATAACCAAGTGAGTGGTTTGTGGTCAGTTTCGATTATGAATTTTCGTCCAAATAGATATGGTCGGAAATATTTAGTAGCCCAGACGATGGCTAGAAACTCCTTCTCAATAGTGCTGTAATTACACTCATGTTCCTTGAGAGTGCGGCTTGCGTAGCAAATGGGGTGATTGTCTTGTGAAAGTATTGCTCCTAAAGCAAAATTACTTGCGTCTGTTGTAAGGGTGAATTTTTTTGAAAAGTTTGGGTATGCTAGGATTGGGTCGTGTGTTAATAATGTTCTGAGAGTATTGAAACTTTCTACGTATTGCGGGTCAGCAATGTTTATTTTGGTATCCTTTTTTAGGTATTTGGTCATGGGTTTAGCGATCATGGAATAATCCTTTATAAATTTCCGATAATATCCGGTTAATCCAAGGAATTGTTTTATTTGTTTAGTGGTTTTGGGGATGGGAAAGTTTTTGACACATTCTATCTTTTTCGGGTTTGCTTTTATTCCTGTTGGTGTTACTATATGTCCAAGAAATTCGGTTTCTCTTTTTAAGAATTCTGATTTGTCCAATTGTACCTTAAGATTTGCTTCTTGTAAGCGTTTGAATATTAAACTAATGGAATTAATGTGTTCCTGGAGAGAGGTGGAAAAGATGATTATGTCATCTAAATAAACAAGACAAATTTTGTTTATATAATCTTTAAGAATATTATTCATTAGCCTTTGGAATGTCGCTGGAGCTGTCTTCAACCCAAACGGCATTCTTAGGAATTCATAGTGTCCTCCTTCTACAGTGAAGGCGGTCTTATGAATGTCTTCCTCCTTAATTTCTATTTGGTGAAATCCTTTCGCTAAATCTAGCGTGGTAAAATACTGGCATCTTCCCAGTTTATCCAGAATTTCATCAATATTGGGAATTGGGTACCTGTCATCTATGGTTACTTCATTAAGTTTCCGATAGTCGATGACAAGTCTCCATTTAGTTTTTCCGCTTGCATCGGCCTTCTTCGCAACGATCCAAATAGGTGCGGAATAAGGGGAATTACTATGTCTGATAATTTTATTGTCAAGCATCTCTTGAATTTGTTTTTGAACTTCGTTCTTATGTACAAATGGATAACGATATGATTTAGTGTGAATGGGTATATTATCAGAGGTTCTGATTTCGTGTTTTATGGCAGAGGTAAAAGTCAATCTTGTATTTTCCTGATAGAAAATATCTGAGTAGTTTTTTACCAGTTTTAATAGTTCTCTTTTTTCTTCAAAATTAAGGTGTTCTGTTCTAATTTGTTCTCTTAAAGGTTTATATTCTTTTATTTGCATTGTATTAAAATTTTCATTGTCCACCTTCTGCGTGGTATTATGAATTGATGCGAGGATTTTTTGGTTGCGTGATTTTGTAATAGGCGCTGTTTCTGTCTTATAGTTATAGTCTTCTTTGGTTTTAAAGAAGATCGGTAATATTTGTCCTCCTAATTGAATCGTGTTGTCTTGATAATTTATGTACGAATTTAATGGTCTAAGTAGATCATTACCAATTAAGCCATCATAATAATCATGGAAATGTACGATATAGAATTCTATAAAATCTAAGGTTTTTCCGAATTCTTTGAAACATGGTATTTTAACTTTTTTATCTGTGTAGATCTTATGTTGAAGGGTTTTTATAGGAAGAGGGGTAGTTTGGTGGATCCATTTGGGGTGGCAAATGCCTGGATTTAGTATTGAGTTGGTCGCACCAGTATCTATGATTAGTTTTATAGGTTTTAATTTAGTTTCTATTTTTATATAGGGTAACCCTCCGAGGCAGGAGGATGAAAATTTTCAGGAGGAGTTTGATTGTAGGTTGCTTCATAACTATTATTTACGTTGACGGGTTCTGCTAATGGAATATTGTTATATGGGTTATGAGCGAATTTTCGCTGTGGATTAAAATTTGGGGTGTTGATTCCAACGTTGGAAAAGTTAGTAGTTACATCCATTGGTTCAGGTAATGGAAAACGGTTAAAAGTTCTATTTTGGGATGTAAGGTTTTGTCTATTGAAGTTTGAGTTGTTATTCTGTGGTTGGAAATTTTGATTGTGACGATTAGGATTTTGATAATTGTGTGACCTGAAATTCTGGTTAGGATTTTGTTGGTTAAAATCTCGTTGTTGGAAGTTTTGCCTATGATTGTTAAAGCTTGAATTATTTTGTGGGTTAAGGTTTTGATTAGGATTACGTGATTTGAAATTTTGTTGGTGATGATTTTGTCTGAAATTAGATTTATTTTGTTCGGGTTTGTTTCGCGAAAAATATTGCTGATTGTCTACTCGGAGGTGAGCGTATCCGGCTTCAAAGAGGATGTTCATTGCTCCTTCTAAAGTGTCCGGGTTTCTGCAAGCTAGAATTGTTCTCATGGGTTCGGGAATTTTGGATTTGAAAATGTTAAGGGCTGTACGGGAGTTATTTTGAGCGACGGCGTTTGCTGCTCCTGATCCTTGTCCAAGTACAAATAAGGTTTTATTGTTAAGGCGCCTAAGTTTACTCTTTATTTCGTCAAAGAAGTCTAGGCTGGTTGTTTTAAACGTAGTTGCCCTGAGTAAGTCGAAGAGTTCGTCGCAACTTAGTCGGTCACCGAAATTATTTTGTAACACTGTTTTTATGTCGTTCCAGGAAGTTGCCTGGCAATTGATTTCGATAATTTCTCTGGCCTTGCCCTTAAGTTTACTTTTAATTAAATCGGAGAACAGTCCTTGTGATAGTTCGTCAAATGTCTGTAATATAGGGTGTATCCTATCTACTAAATTTAGGAATGTTTGGAGATCTCTGTTATCGCCATTAAATTCGGGGAGGTTTCCCAAATATTTAATAGGATCAAATTGTACTTGAGCCATTTCGTCTTAAATTCTAATTCTGTTGTGTTGCTTCCTTTTATTTCTTAAATATAATTTTCTTGCTTTTAATTTAATCAGGGTTATCTTACGTGAAAATTTTTGCAATCTTTCAATGTCTTCTTCTCTAGATGTATAGAGTATGATTCTTTCTAGTTCTGATTCTATCTCAATTTTTTCTTTGATTGTGTACATTCAAAAAAAATTTTATTATTGTTTTATTTTACTTAATCTATATATAATTAATTTTACTTATTAATACCTTGTGTAGTGTTTTCTTGCGATTGATGTCTCTTTTAGATGGTATTGCTGTTGTGGTCCTTTTAGATGTCCTGATATGCGGTGATTATTTCCTGTTGATCAAGGTCTTCCAAGAAGTTTAAGTTTTTGATGATTAAAGCAATTCTTTGTCCATAAAAGCACAGAGTAATATATGTAATTTTTTGTTGTTGTTTTGTTTTTCGTGTTGGCAGTCTTCTGCCTGAAAGTTTCTTGAGCAATCTTTTGTTTCCTTCTCAGGTTATTGTGGAGTTACTAATGCGTTCAGTAATTTTAAGTTTTTATTTTATGATTTTTATTTATCTTCAGAGTCACTGATTTTGCAATTTTTATTTTTATTTATTTACTAAATTTTATTCAAACACAATGTCACTTATGTATAGTTATTGTTTAGTCCTTGAGTATGATCTTTCATATCTCAAGCAGGAAAAAAAAATTTTCCTTTTTACATCACCACATTCGCGTTCTATTACGACGTAAGAATAAAATCTTTTTTATTTATTTTACTTTCGGTGAATGTAATTATCAATTGATCCTTGGGTATGATCTTTCATATCTAAAGGAACAATATCTTTTAACGATACCGCACTAAGGATTAATATCCACGTTCTACCACAGAAAAGTAGATCCTTTTTTCTTGCTTTTTGTTTTACGTTGGGTAGGACTTGCGGTATTCTACCGACTGCGCCAATTTTGGTTTTAAATTAAATTTCTTTTAAAAGAAAAAAACCGTTGTTGTGTTTTTGAATCAGAATAAATGACTAACTTTATTTTTTAAAAATCTTCCTCTTATATTCTAAACATGAAACGTTTTACAAATAAAAATATGCTTATTGGTAATTCTTATGAACTATTAAGAAATCAATTGTTTACAAAAGAAAGTTGGTCGTTCTATTTTAGTTATTGGGCAATATTTCCCAAAAAGTTCATATTTCGAAATCAATTGCTCTAGTTAATATTTGGCCACCCAGAATATGTTGGAAATGCAAACAGCATTCTTGGAAAAGAACAATTAAAGTATTTCAATATTTCAAGTGTTTTATGCATGCATGTTTGTACACAGTGTTGTGGACAAAAATGCATGTTAATGATTTCTTTCTTTTTTTATGAAAAGCAATTAACTCAAAATGTGTACGTAAGTATATTTGTGCATACACTTTAGTTTATATTTTAAATGTGCACGTTTGTATATTTGTGCATACATTTTAGTATGTATGTTTATATTTTAAATGTGTACGTTTGTTTGCAGTTATTGCGGACAAACGTTCAAAAAGGTTTCTTTAAAAAAAAATATATTAAATTTCATTTTCTTTGTAAACATTTAATTCCAAAATTTATTGTAAGTATTTAAAGAAATTATAGGGAAAGTCTTATAGAGTAAGTATTATATTATAATTCTATTAGGGGTAACTATAACTTTGAAACTGAAGAGGCTAAAATTTAATATTGTGGAGATTGATAAGCCTATTGCTAGTCTTAACACTCAAAAAGGCCCAGGTGTTGACAAAATAAGCAACAAAATGCTTCAAGAATTACCATATATTTCAAAAAGAATAATACTTTTCATTTTTAATGGTATTTTACGGCTGCAATACTATCCAAAAGAATGGAAGGTTTCGTTGATTATTATGATACCAAAGCCTATTAATTTATTGCCCAACATTTAAAAACTATTTGAAAAGCTGTATATGAGCAAGCTGATGCCTATAGTGACTAGAAGTGGATGCATTCCAGATCATCAATTTGGTTTTCGCAGACAACATAGCATTGAACAAACTCACAGACTTATGAACGTTGTTAGAGACACCTTTAAAAAAAAGAAATATTGCTCTGCGCTCTATAGATGTTTTTCAAGCTTTCGATAAAGTATGGCACGAAGGTCTTATACAGAAAATAACGCAAAATCTACCCGCAAACATCGTCAGGCCTTTGAAAAGCTATCTAAATGAACGAAAATTTGTAGTTAGGGAAGGCAATTTTTAAGCCCACTGTAATAAAATTAAAACAATTTAGTTATTCTGGTGCTCTCTAGGAGCTCTCAATTTATTTTAATTTATTATTTTGCTTAGAGCTAACTAGTAGCTCCTAAGCTTGAGTTTTTATGATTGATTTCTTAAACTAATTGACATTGGCTTATATACTAATTATGAGAATAATTCTTAGGGGTACCTTAACATAAGAGTAAAAGAATACAAATATATATTAATGTTGGGTAAGCATATTTAGCTTCCCACTATTTACGTTTGGCATGTGTTCAATAGTTTAAAAGTCTAAACGAGTGCATACCTAAAAGCAACAGATACTTTGGGTTGCTTATATTTACAATTAAACAAATGCAGTTAATAAATGTTATTCATTTAAGTGCATTGTGCAGCTGCACTTGATTAAACGTACAAGTGTCAAATTACAGCCACAGAAAATATCTTGCTTGCAGTTTGTCAACGATTGCATGTTGCGGTACTATTTAATTGCAATGCATACTACACACTGTTGATCACATGCTACAACTCCATCCTTTACAAGAATGTTCATACAACGCTATTTTTATGGACATTCTTTTACAATTAGTTTTTAAATAGTCTAAGTATAATGTAACGAATTCCTTTCGGGACCCACACTCTCTAGAAAATATGCTACCTATAACACCAGCTAAGCTCTAAGGAAATTGGGGTGGTTCTTTAGTTTTCGAGAATATGGTTATTTCCGTTATTATCTAAATTAAAAATTAGGTAGCAATAGTAGTATGATACAAAATCCACTGACACAAAAAAAAAAACTATAAAAAAAATGAGAATATAAATAAGGATAGTGTGAGTTTTGAAAGAGATCCAAGATTACGATTGTCTCTTTCTTCTATACCCGCCCATGACCTATGCTATTCCTTTATATATTTCTGAATAGCCCACAACAATCTAACCCTTTGGTACTTATATGTTTCGCGAAATAGTTAACGAATTTAATATATCATAATTATATACAAATTAAAATTTTATCTTGGGAATTTTAAATAAAGTATAGTTTTATTATAATGCATTGTTTAATATATATTAAAACTATACATTTACAGTGTTATTCACAAACGTTTTATTAGAGGGTAATAAGCAAAATGCGCTAAAGTAGTATTCACAAACGTTTAATAGCACTATGACGCGGTTATTAGACGCTAATAAACTCGAAAATTTTATTGTAGGCATCACGCTACTTTAGCCGTTTATTAAGTTGGCATTTGCATTTTTAAAGTAAAAAAATCACTATTTACTTCAAAAAGTATGAAAAATAATGTAATGTAATAAATATAATTTCGACATTCGTTAGCATTATATAAAATATGTATACATATATACATACATAAAACTATAATTTTTTTATTAAATTAAATATTTTGCAGATAATGTATGTATTTCAACTCTCCCGATTCTTCCAGTCCTTCGGCAATGTTTATATACATATGTACATATGTATGTACGTAAAATAAGAAAATTCAAGAAGAAATACATAAATCTGAATGTGTGTGAATATGTACATACATACTTATACATATGTATGTATGTATGTTTACGTATGTATGTATGTACACAAATGTGTCTGTATGTACATGCATATTTGTTCACATGCGTACATTACTTAAATTCTACCTGCTATTTGAAATATTAATATTATTACATCTTTTTTCATGTTTTTATGCATAATTTGTCACATTTCAACCTCAACAAGATTAAAAATATTTCCAAATAAATAAAGCAAACAAATTAGTGGTGTGTAATCAATTGTAACGAACTCGGTATTTGAATACTTTTGTAACAACTTATGAAAACACATTGCTAGCAATATCAATACAACACATATTAAAAAATTGTAATATTTTTTTAAATATTATAAGCAATACTCTATTACTCTAACTTGTTTAAATAAAATTTATATGACATTATTTTCACATTTTCAAACCATTAGAGACTACTTGCTTATCGAGTATGTTATTGTACACAACACTAATTATAACTTGACAATTGAAATGAAACAATGTTGCTAACACAGAATCACAAAACTGAAAAAAACACACAATAGTTAATTTGGCTTTATTAAACGTTTGTGAATAATGTTTATTATTACCGGGTAATAACACAAAAACTGATTATTAACTAATGTGCACATTATCTCTACAATAAGAATTTTTTATGAATAACACTGTTAATGTTTAAGAAATATGTAACTATATATAAATAATTGTGTTAAATTGTTTCCAAAATTAGTTATTGCAATGAAAAGAAATTATGATTATGTAATTTAAAACTAAAGTAAATATATATATATTTTTTTTTTTTTCAATTAATATGTATGTATGTGTACTATTTTTACAAAATTTTAAATTTTATGTAGATGCATTATGTAATAAAAAAATTAAATATGTTTAAGTATTATATAACATATATTTTTAACTCACCAATTCAAATCCAACGATGACAACAGGCCTGATGAAATGCTGAATTATACTTTGGATGGTTATAATTAAACTCTTATATTTTGTAAAAGAAAATTTAAAACTTTGTGTGTGTACGTAAATCAATGTGTTTAACAATTAGTGCAATAGTGTAAAATTTACAAAAAAAATTAAATCATCAAAAGGGGCATTCCACCGTCACGTACAGACAACTTCAACTATTTTTTAGCACTTATTTTGCATACAACTTCTAATTGGTAAATCAGATTTCTATTTTTTTCTTCTATTAATTAAACTGCAAGCTAGTCTTCAATCCTACATAGAACTTATTTTTAATAATTCATGAAATATTAGAGAAAAATGTGAACAAACTTTGTCACGTGTGCGACAGCTTGAGTCAACCAACATTTAAAATTGTAATGGTTAAACCCAAATTTCAGCGAATCTATTACACATAGAAAAAATATGTCTGAGAAAGAAATTACAACTAACAACCATGCTTACTTATGATGATAATAAATTTTTAATAAAACAAATATTTATAAGTAAAAATTAATTTTTTTATTTTGTCACGTTCAGACAAATTGCGTCACGTAAGCGACACAGTTGAAATTCTTTTTATAAAATACACAAAAGTCAATAGTTAATTACAGTTTTGTCTACAGATAAGCTATGTTTTTTGCACTCCACGATCTTTTGATTGGCTTTGATGAAATGAAAGTTTGAAATTCCTGTTATGGCTTTGGTGTTATTCCATGGTGATTCAGATTCAATTTTTTCTAAGATTTCAGGGGATGGCATATAAATTACCCGGGTTTTTGAAACTAATTGAGAAGCCAAATCAGCAAAATCTTTAGCTGACTGGATGACAATATGTTCGTTTTGGCTCATCATTTTCTCTCTTACTAATCTCTTTATATTTCCGCCAATTCCATCTATTACACCTTTTCCATGAGATGTAGCAAAATATTTCCAAAAAAAGGGCTTTGTGTACTTTTCACTCAGCATTGATATTAATTTTACCATATAACGGTTTTTAAATTCCGATGCCGGGCCATCGCTCCAAATTATTTCCGCTGAAGGTAGATCTTCATTTTCCGTATGTATTAACTCGAACAACTTATTTAAAAAAACAAAAACTGCATCTTTGTCTTTAGAACTCGCATCAGAGCATATAAGGTATGTTTGACAATTTCCTTTGTAAAAAGTTGCAGCGGTAAACAACAGGACACTCGTTCGCGACCATAGTGCGCTTTGAACTTCATTCTGGTATTCACAAGCGAAAGACATTGCAAAATCAACTTGAAGGATACGCACACTTTCATTAAGTTTGTCTTTTTGAAACTCATCGGCTTGGATTCTTTTCAAATTAACATGGTTCATCATAATATGAATTGAATCAATCAGTTTGTCTTTCAGTTCACCAGAACTTGTTTCATGGGTTGTTAAACGTAGTTTATTATCTGAATTTTTTTCCATTCTTTCCATATGCAGACTTTGCTTAAGTCCATGGACAGTAATAGTTTTTTGCCGTCAGAACAGAAGTCACATTCATTCTTCCAGCACTTAGAATCTAAAGAAGGATCACATAAAATTTTACACCACCAGTCGTTACAGTAGTTTTGTTTTAAGCCTTTCACTTTGTACATAAAATTTTCATGGGTGATACATTTGCACTGATCTGAAGGAGTGTCTTTTATAAGCAGCACGTTTTTAGGTCTCAGACTACAAAATTTTGAAAATCCTATCTCTATATTAGGTTTAAATTCCTTAAAAATGCAGAAGGCTTCCCGTAAATACATAGTTAAATAATGCTTCTGACGCCGTTCCTTAATTCCATTTTCCCAAACAACAACAAAATCATTTGCACCTGGACAGGTGTACACTATATCTGGACGGTAATAAAAGGCTTTCACATCCTCGTAATACGAGTCGACATTTGATATGTCCAAGCTTGAACTTTCGGCTAGAGCAATATTCATTTTAAGCGCTAATTCGGTTACTACCGCTCTTTTTTTTGCTTGGCGATTGAGGAAGGGCTTTTAGAGCCTTTTGAACAGCTTTCGATAAAGTTTGTTTGGACTTGTAAGGGGATTTGGTACTTACAGAAGGTTCGTCAATACTTTGACCTTGATTCCTTATTTTGGCCCTTTGCAGTCTTTTTTTATCCCTTTCCTTAACTCGCAAAGTTTTTAACTCCATTTCTGAAAGACTTTCTCTTTTTCACTTACGAAGCTCACATATTCTTTTCGATTCATTAGTGCTAAAGTTTGGATCATCTTTCTTACGCTTTTCACGAAGTTTCCGCATACGGTCAGCACTGGTGGAAGGTTGTTGATCAGTCATATTTGGATGAGTCACAAATGCAGTGCAATAAATAATAAATACAGTTTGTAAATAGCACAAAGATTGAAAGATTTCAGATATTTTAATTCTTGGCGTCACGTACAGACACTTTTTATCACGAAAGAAAATCTATTTGTGAAGTGTTTAAGCGCAATTTTTTTTGTCAGATTTTAGACCACCAAAAGTTAGCTGTAAACAACAAAAATCAATTTGTATAGTTGACTTGTCTTACAGTTATTATTATAAAAAGGAATTACGCGTCACGTGTGCGACCTAGAAATTTACCTTTGCATTGTAATTAATTCCTCGTGAACAAAGCACTTTACAACAAAAAATATTGTGCAGTTTAATACCGCTCACCACTAACTTGGACGCAGAAAAGAAATTTAGTTCCTATGTGAAAAACAGTAGTGGCAGCGACCTCGCAAAAACTGGTGTAAAATGAAATAAAAAAGCTAGATTCTTGATACTCACAAAAAACTAACGGTATTTAAGAAAAAAGTGATCTACTCGTCACGATGTATGTAAATTATTTGAGATGAGAACTTAATCTCTCTATGTAGATGCAAAAATATAAAAAAAGTTTATGTTTGTAAAATTTTTCAGATTTCCCTCTTTTTATGGAATGCTCCAAAAGGTTTTAGTTATATAGAAGCTATAAGTTTTAGAACTAGGTTTAAGTTAAGTTTAAAATTATTTTTAAATGTCAGTATTTAGGAGACAAAAATAGATTAATTTTGCAAGCTGTTATCATTATTTAATATTTAAAGAAAATTTTTATAAATGTTTCCATCTGGAATACAAACAAATTCAACAGCGAAGGAAAATTCAGGGATGAATCAGTATTATAGATCGTTGTTTATATTTCAAATTGTATATGTGGTTAGGATTTCTTCTAGGAAAATCCAGGGATGAATCAGTATTGTAGATCCTTGTTTATATTTCAAATTGTGGTTAGGATTTCCTCATATATTGGAATATTATGTTGAGCAGATGAAAAGTATGTATGTGTCTGGATTGTAATACTTGAATTGATCGACCCTTGCTCCAGAAATATATTCGTCAATTCCAAAGAAAATAGTTATTTGCAGTCCAAACTGCAATCCAAATTTAAGCTTTTGATTTTTCGAAATTTCCTTCTCCGTATATTTATTTCTTTAAATTTTTTTCAACTTTTCTTCCCAACAAATCAAATTCAACTGCCAAAAAATTTTCATTTATTTTCTTACATATTTTTCAAAACAAAACAATTACACAAAAAAAAAAAATTTCTTTTAAAGTATTCAAAGTACCTAAAACCTAGAGAACATTTTGTAGCAGTTTATCCCTCACAATAAGTATAATATTTATTTTGTTTTTAAAAGGAAAAAAAATATTTTTTTTTTTTATATTACGGAAAAAAATAATTATAATATGTAGATGTACTTATATTCTAATTTTATGGTAGTTCGGCGCCGATCAATAATATTAAATGTTAGTTATAATTATATATCTTAAGTCTATTTTTATTACCTATTTGTTGTTTATTTGTTTTCTTATCTTCTATGGTAACATTATTTCTTAAATCTATTTTTTGTATTTTATACGGACCAATAAAATGAAAACCAATATAAGGGTTTTCTGATTAATTTTCTTCTATTATATTTTTATCTTAATTACAATTTTGTTTTACTTTTTCTTTATTTTGGGTCTTTTTCTTGAATAATAAAATTTTAATTAGAAAAATATATGTATGTATATATTTATAAATTTTGTGTTATTAAACTAGTTTGAAAATTAAATAACTTTTCACTCTGTACCTTTGACTAAATTGAACGTCTTCATTAGACTTTTAGGCAAGAATAAAACAGTTTTAAATGATTATTACCCAAAAATTGTTGTAATAATTTTATATTGTCAACCTTTAACCCTTTTTAGAATTTTGAATTTTATGGCAGTAGTGAAATGTGTCTCAATAGACTTCTCCAAGTTATATTGAGAGTTTTAAATGTGTACAACAATTTGAAAAGCTTTAGCATATTTCTAATCAATTTTTACATTAGTAATACCTGTTTATTCTTCTATTGTTCGATATATTCCACAATGTCCTCCATCTATCGGATCATCGTGGTATTCCAGCATTAGATCAAGAATTGCATTAGCATTCTTATCATTTATATAGGTCACCTCATTAAGTAGTAGCGCTACTTTTATGCCCTTTTATTTATAAATTATTTAATTGAGATAAATTCTAAAATTTTCTCGTTTGGTGCCTATTTGTTCACCGGCCACTTTCTCAAGCCTTGGGAAAAATTGTCCTAAGTCAATATTCCCATTAATGAACATTATATATATAATTTACCGGCCACTTTTTCAAGCCTAGGGAAAACTTGTCCTAAGTCAAGATTCCCTTTGACGTCATATTGGGCTTTTTTTTTATTATTAATGCTGCTTAATTGTATTCACATATATTTCACTGCCACAAAAATGGGTTGTATGATTATTTATGGTGACATTTTATTTCTAATATTATTATTTGATACTCTAAAGATTTTAGCATTAGGCGATTAATGCCTTGGCTGTATATTTTTGCCTTATATCTTATTTTTGGCATGTTTAAAAAAATGTTTTTTTTTTTATAACTTAAAATAAGAAGTATAGTTATTAACAGTAAATATATTTCAAATAAACCTGAGCTATTACTTTTGGCTGTTCTTTTTCCATTTTAATAATATTTTTACGTATATTATTTGTCTTAAAATTATTAAAAAGTAAAATGTAATTATTAATTTACTTTAATTATTTTATTCTAATTAAAATTTAATTTAATTTTACAATTTTATTATCGTAAATTAAGTTAAATTTTATTTTTATCCATTATAAGGTTATAAATTTTTAGTTTTCTAATTTTCTTGACCTTTTTAATTTTAATTTTATAATAAGTTTTCAAGCTTTAGGTCGTTTTTATATAAAAAATGTTTTTAATATTAAGTTTTTTCAAAAATATTTTTTCAATATTTTGATTGGTATTTGTTAAAATTGTTATAAATTAGATTTAAACTCAATTTCTCCTGAAGAAGCCAACCAACGGTGTGGCGAAATATCGAAAAATTAATATTAAAAACATTTTTTATATAAAAACGACCTAAAGCTTGAAAAATTATTATAAAGTTATAAATTTTTTTGAAAAATTTAAACATCTTTTCTTTAAACAAGTGTTAATTTTTGTCCTACTTAACATTTTAATTATTTTAATGGTATGAGGCCACGAACTAGTTAGTAATCCATAAATAAAAAGTTTGTCAACGGCGGTTAACGCCTACCGACCTGAGAGTGCACAGCAATTTATGCACTTCTTTAAATAAGAAAAGGAAAGCTTAATTTTTGTTGAGTTTATCCTTGATCAGCTGTTCCAGTTTTCCACATTTTTGTAGAGTTGTTCTTTTCTTCAATATTTTTATACTTCATCTTTGTTCTGATTCAGCTTCATTGTTCTATTGCAGTGTTGTTCTATTCTTCAATATTTTTATATTTCATCTTTGTTGTGTTGTATTGTTTGGCCCAGCTGATTTTCTTGCTGTTGCTGAGTTCGGTTAGCGTTCCATTAGTTATTGATATATTAACGCCTTTTGGCCAGGCGCTTCCTTCTCAGTGTTTTTAGGCATAAAACACTCTTCTGACGGAGACTTGGCTGTCCGTCAGGATCCATTTCGTGCTAATTTTAAAGCACCAGGACTGGCAGGATCGCCATGTAATAAAATTAAAACAATTTAGTTATTCTGGTGCTCTCTAGGAGCTATCAATTTATTTTAATTTATTATTTTGCTTAGAGCTAACTAGTAGCTCCTAAGCTTGAGTTTTTATGATTGATTTTTTAAACTAATTGACATTGGCTTATATACTAATTATGAGAATAATTCTTAGGGGTACCTTAACATAAGAGTAAAAGAATACAAATATATATTAATGTTGGGTAAGCATATTTAGCTTCCCACTATTTACGTTTGGCATGTGTTCAATAGTTTAAAAGTCTAAACGAGTGCATACC
Source organism: Lypha dubia (assembly GCA_947311025.1). Lineage (NCBI taxonomy): Eukaryota > Metazoa > Arthropoda > Insecta > Diptera > Tachinidae > Lypha > Lypha dubia. The sequence continues at coordinate 13,194,102 of OX371265.1, read as the reverse complement.
TAAAAGCAACAGATACTTTGGGTTGCTTATATTTACAATTAAACAAATGCAGTTAATAAATGTTATTCATTTAAGTGCATTGTGCAGCTGCACTTGATTAAACGTACAAGTGTCAAATTACAGCCACACAAAATATCTTGCATGCAGTTTGTCAACGATTGCATGTTGCGGTACTATTTAATTGCAATGCATACTACACACTGTTGGTCACATGCTACACCACCGCAGTCGATTGAAGCCGGAGTTCCCCAAGGCAGCATCTTCGGTCCCTTCCTTTATTTAATATAGGCCTTTGACTTACCGTTAAGCAATAACATTCATACATCAACATTTGCTGATGATATAGCTTGTTTAAGCGTCTATTAAAATCCTGTAGAAGCTTCCCGCAACTTACAAGAATATATATCCAAATTGCAAAAATGGCTCAAATAATGGCGTATAAAAGTAACGAGGAGAAATGTGTACACGTTACTCTTACGTTGCGAAGGGAAACATGCCCGCCATAAACACCGAGACTATTCCCAACACACTGTAGTCAAATATCTAGGCGTTCACCTTGATCGCCGTTTAACATGGAAATCGCATATAGACGCAAAATTGATCCAAATGAAATTAAAAGCAGCCCAAATGAATTGGCTTATGGGAAGAAATTTCATACTAAGCCTAGACTGTAAACTTCTACTATACAATGCGATCCTAAAACCAAAATTGGCCTATGGAATCCAGCTATGGGGAACTGCGTCAGCATCGAATGTAGAAAAAAATTCAAAGGCTACAAAATAAAATTCTACGTACAATAACAGCAGCCCCCTGGTATATCCGAAATCAGCGAATTCACAAAGATCTCGATGTTCCGTTGGTGAAGACAGTATTTTCTAAACACGCGAAAAAATACATTAACAAACTTGAGTTGCACCCAAACCCACTTGCGCGTAATATTCTAGAGTATAGCGGCCACACCCAGCTTAGGGGGAAGGATACTCTTTCTATCAGCCGTACACGAGAGATCTAAAACAACAAAAATCAACCGTTGTAACTAAAAATTTTGTTTAGCATTGGCTTTTATTTAATATTTTTAGATTGAAGATTTGAAAAACTTAGTGATGTTTCAATCTATAGTTGAAGATTCAATAAATAATATATTTATCAAAAAAAAAAAAAAAAAATCAATAAAAGAACTTCGCCTCACTATATATATCGATAGTATTGTTATTCTGTTGACATACTTTGCAAATCAATTCAATAAAACGAAACAAAGCATTTATAATCAGGATTACTTATTTTGAGTTCCACCTCTTGTAGTGTATAGACTCGTTTTTATTATCGTCGCAACTGAATATTATAAATTATCAAAAGCTAAAGTAAAAAAAAAATATACAACAAAGCATTTCTTAAACATTTATTTTACTGGTTTAATTTTATTTTTTGCTTGTGTGTAATGTACATAAATATTTGCATACAAAAACTCATATAACACAAAAAAAGAGAACTCTAAATGAGTTCATCTTCTAACAACAACAATAAAGCTATAAGCAGTAGGAGTGTTTATATAACCTTAGTTGCTGATGAGGACAAGTTTTTTAAGAGTTCGTCGAACATAAGAACTAATGCTACTGAACTTCCTAAAACCCCTTTAAACTACCCACAGTTACCTCACCATTTACCAGCCATAATCAATACTCAAACGTTTTAAAGTCTAAAACTATTGCTACACAAAAACCTAATAGTTAAAATTTCATACGCACATATGTTAAAAAGTAACCAGTCTACGGTGCTAAAAAAGTACCGATAAATGAAGATTCAGGGTCTAATTCAAGTATTGAAGCCTCAATAGAGAGCTTCATAGAAACAGTAAATACTTTTACTGCCAACATGCCCTGTATGATGCAAGAAATGTTGAAAATGCAATCTACCTTGTTGCAGACTGTATTAAACAAACCACGAACTTGAAAATCCAGCTTGTAGTGACTCGGGAATTATAATAAAAACGCGAATAAAACACCACCTGTTAAATGACCTTTGTGAAGAATATCTTCAAGCAACGAACATCTGCATTGAAAATTATTATCAAAAACTTGTAATATCATCTGTCTATTCGCCCCCCAGATTTTTAATTATCGAGAGTCAATATAGGGCTTTTAACAAATCATTGGGCGCCCCCGTTTTCTAGTAGCTGGCGACTACAATGCTAAGCACACATTTTGGGGTGCACTTTTAATTAGTCCTAAGGGTCGTGTTTTGTTTGACACAATTTCTAAAATGGATTTGAATGTAGTTTCAAGTGGTCAGCCAACATATTGGCCATCAAATAGACAAAAAATTGCTGATGTGGTTGACATTAGTATAGCGAAAGGTGTGCCTTGCGAAATGATTGAAGTTGAAACATCTTTGGATCTATCTTCAGACCACTACTATTATTGTCACTATATTATCGCTCAAAACTTCATCACCTACATGTGACTTACCAATGACATCTGCACGTATTAACTATTTGAAATACAAAAATACCTGAGTGCTCATTGCTCGGACAATATGCCGTTGAGAACACTTTCTGACATTGATGATTCTATTAGGTTGTTTGAAGCACTCGTTAAACAAGCTACTCTTAGGTTAGGTTAGGTTAGCAGGCTGCTGGTAAAGGGAAGATTATATTCCAGCTCACTTGGGTCCTGATATGGTCCCATTGTGCTGCCTGTAGTGAAGGAAAGTGATATAGAAAAGGAGATTAGAAGACTCAGAAGAAGAGTGGGCGAGGGAAGGACAGAGAAGAACAAGAGAAGAGCAGGTGGGAAAAAATTTAAATAAATTTTTTATTTAAAATTGAGTATTTGAGTTTTATTTAAATTAAACTACTCATAACAGCTAAAAGACTTCAACGTGTCATGTGCAAACTCTTTATGCTATTCCAAATACTAAATGAGCATGTATTTTTGCCCTTTTTAATCCTTTTCGTAGTTTCCTTTATTATTTTTCCCAAAAAATGCTAAACAAAAATGCTATAAAAAATATTTTGCTGTACTTACCTTTTAGCGCCTTCAAAATAATGTGCTTAAATTTTAGCGTTTCTAACTTAAAAAGTTGCTTATACTCGTATGTGCTTAGAGAATACAAATGTTTAACATTTTAGCGATGATAGCAAACGCCAAATTGCGGCGAATTAAATTTTTATGACATTGCCTAATTTAGCAATACGCATTACAGAATTCAATATGTATCTAAAAATTTCTAAAACGATTTAAGACATTTTAAGCGATGGAGATTTAGCTTTTGCGAGTTACAGAATATATCTGCAGGTGTCAATAAAATAAGCAACAACTACCTTTTGCTGCAAAAAGGATAATACTATTCATTTTCAATAGTATTCTACGCTTAGAACACTACGGAACAAAATGGAATGTTTCGATGATTACTATGATACCAAAGCCCGGCAAGGATCATACGAAGGTGGAATCGTATAGGCCTATTAGCTTATTGCCGTATTTGTCAAAAGTGTTCTTTCTATGAGTAAGCTGACCACTATAGTGACCAGCAATGGATGTATTCCAGATAATCAATTTATTTTCGCAGACAACATAGCACTATCGAACAAACTAGCAGAGTTGTGAATGAGGATGGTGTTGGCTGAAGTGGTTAGCGCGTTGACTACTAAGCAAACGATGGCTTTGGACCTGGCTTCAAAGCCTGGCCAGAGCAAATCAACCAACATCATTGATTTCTCTAATATGCATTAGTGTGGCATTGTATTAATTGTTGTCGGACTATTTAAGTGATGATGGCATAGCACTGGTCACTAAACACTGTTCCGACAGCAATTGATGATGTTCCAAGCTATTGTTCATAACATTGCCGTCCTTCGTCAGTTAGCAGAAACATCCGCAAAGTAAAATGCCTGCTAATACAGATTAACAAAGTTAATGCGTCTACTTAACAGCAGAGGCGCTCAACACTGCAATAGAAATTAACATAACTCGAAAAGCAGAGTTGTAAAAGAGAAGGGAAACATGCCCGCCTATACAAATCTATACCGAAACTCACGCACTGAAGTCAAATATCTAGACGTTCATCGTGATCATCGCATAACATTGAAATCGCACATAGACACAAAGTTGACACAAATGAATTGGCTTATTGGAAAAACCTATATACTAAGCCTGGTCTGTAAACTTCTATTATACAATGGGATCCTAAAACCAATATGGTTCTTTGGAATCCAGTTATGGGACACTGTTTTAGCATCAAATGTAGAAAAAATTAAAAGGCGACAAAACAAAATGCTACGTAAAATTTTAGCAGCCCGCTGGTGTGTCAGAAACAAGCAAATTCACAGATATCTAGGTGTTCCGTTGGTGACATGTGACAAAATATATTAAAAAATTCGAGGTGCATCCAAGTCCACTTGCGCGCAATATTGTAAATTATGGAGGCCACACCCGGTTGAGAAGGATACTCTTTCTCTCAGCCGTACAGAGAGATTTAAAATAACAAAAATCAACCGTTGAAATTTAAAATTTTGTTAAGCAAATGCTAAACATACTTAAATAAAAATATTTTTAGATTTAAGATTTTAATAACTTATTGATGTTTAAAATTATAAATAAAGATTCTATAAATAATAAAACTAAAAAAAAAAAAAAATGATTTCCCAATAAATATAATTTTCGTGCACTATTTTTTTTATATATTATAAAACAATTTATTTTTTTACTTACCTCTTAATTAGACGCTTTGAATTAACTTCTCCTGTATGTGCATAACGGAACTTTTCAACTCGATGTTGGCCTACTTTAGACGGCCAGATTTATTAAGAATGTTGCTCACTTATCGAGGGCGGATGACAATATACTAATTCGATCATTTTGTCCCATTGTTCTATTTAGGATATCGATGGGCCAACTGGTGCCCCAAAATGCCGAATGTTTGCATGTAGTTGGGTCCGAGGCAGTTTCCTCCCGTCCTTAGTAAAATTCCTTTTTATTATGCTGATGTCATTGTGTTAGTTGCTGTTTGACTGCTGTTTGTCGAAAGCATAGCACTGGTCACTGAACAGTCTACTGACATCAACTATTATCACTGATTTGAATCTTGCGTACTTTTGTGGCAGGTCGATTCAGAATTGACTTCTGTTATATAAGGGCCTACGGCGAATATTTTCTCTGTCTATGCTCACCTTTCGCCTTATGCACACTGATTTGTCTGAAACCTCTATTAATCATCGGTTTCTTAAAACGGTGTAAGACATGCTTTACTATATCTGATTTCTTTAACATTTGTACTTCTTACATCCGAACAAAAATACTATACAACGCTCATTTATGAGCCGGAGCTTGAAATTATTTGTTGGATTTACTCGACCGCGTACAAGATAGAACGGTGAAACTTATCGGTATTGAATAACTGGAGCATCGACGCAATGTGGGGTGTATTTCGCTGTTCTATGGCTATTACTACGGAATGGGTCCTAATCAAATCAGGGAACTCTTTTCATTCAATGAATCAATTGTGACACGAGCTTTGTGACATGTTGCGCCGTCTTGTTGAACCCACAGGTTTTGCACAATATTTGCTCACTGGTCACCATTGACTGTGACATTCTGACCAGCATCGTTTTTAAAGAAGTACGGACAAAGATTCCACCAGCCCGTACAGCTCACCAAACAGTCAGTTTTTCTGCATGAAACGATGTCTCAACATACACTTTAGGATTATCATCACTCCAATACGGCAGTTTTGTTTATTGGCTAATCCATTCAAAGAAAATTCGCTTATGAAAATAGGGATCAACATCAATCTTATTTTGGGCCGCAATTTGCACAATTTGGAAGCTTGTTCATGCGTCTGACTATTTATGTTGAAATGCCAAACCAAATTATACATAAATCACTTGACAGCTGACAAAATTGCAGGCAGATAAAAAAGTGTTGCCAACTTAAAGTTTTATACCTCTATAAAAACATCCTTTATATTGATTATCATTCTACTGCCCCATTTCTTCGACCGATTTTCAGTTTTTTTTTGTTTGAGAATGTTTTTTTGAAGTTTGCTTCCATAATTTTTTTTTATATATTGAAAATAGGGAAAAAATTCCCCAACCTATATATAGAGTCGAGCTATAGCCTGGTGACTTGAAAATAAAAAAGAATGAATCACACCCATTTTATAATGTAGAGTACTTGTTACACCGAAGAAATACCGTTGAGCTTTTCCACATAAAAAAACTGGACCTGTTCAATGCCTGAACTGCCAAGAATTTGGGCACACGAAGACTTTTTGCAAGTTGCCTACAGTCTGCGTTGTATGTGGTGAGTTACACAGTACTGCTAACTCTGATAAAATAAAAGGTGATCCCAAGGCGAAAAAATGTGGCAATTGCGGCGGAAATCCTGCCAAGTATAGAGACTGCCCCCTTTACTCGTTTTTTAAGAATTCATCCAACAAAAAAACTAATGCTACTCCCGCTCAGCCTAAAACCCACCCTTAACTACCTCAAATGTCCACCAGCCAAAATCAATATTCAAACATTTTCAAGTCTAACGCGACTAGTGCTCAACAAAAAGCTAACAACAAATTTTCATACGCTAGTATTTTAAAAAGCAACCAGAGTACGGCGCAAAAAACCGTAAATGTAAATAAGATTCGGGGTCTAATTTTAGTCGTATTGAAGCCTCAATTGAGAGCTTAATACAAACTGTAAATACATTTAATCTCAACATGTCCTGTATGATGCAGGAAATGTTGAAAATGCAGTCTACCTTGTTGCAGGCTGTACTAAGCAAACCATGAACTTAAAAATCTGTTTTTGGAACGCAAACGGCATCTGCCAACATAAAAACGAAATAGAATATTTTCTTCAGGATAAACAAATCGATGTTATGCTTATCTCAGAAACTCATTTGACATCTCGAAGCTGTTTCAGAATTAGTGGATATAATTTTTACGACACCAAGGATCCCCGTGGCAGAGCTTGTGGTGGTCGGGAATCCTAATAAAAACGCGAATAAAACACCACCTGTTGAATGATTTTTGTGAAGATTATCTTCAAGCAACGAACATCTGCATCGAAACTTACTATCAAAAACTTGTAATATCATCTGTCTATTCGCCCCCCAGATTCTCAATTACCGGGAGTCAATATACGGCTTTTTATAAATCACTGGGCCTCCGTTTTCTAGCAGCTGGCGACTACAATGCTAAACACACATTTTGGGGTTCACGTTTAATCACTCCTAAGGGACGAATTTTATTCGACACAATATCTAAAATGGGTTTGAATGTAGTTTCAAGTGGACAGCCAACATATTGGCTAACAGATCGACAAAAAATTCATGATGTTATCGACTTTGGAATTGTGAAAGGCGTGCCCAGCGAGATGGTTGAAGTTGAAGCATCTTTGGACTTATCTTCAGACCACTCGCCTACATTTGTCACTATTTACTCACACACAACATGTGATTTACCGCTGACTCCTGCACGTATTAACTGGCTGAAATACAAAAAATATTTGAGTGCTCATTGCATGGAAAATATGCCATTGAGAACACCTACTGACATAGAAAATTCTATAAGGTTGTTTGAAGCACATGCTAAACAAGTTGCTCTTCATGCTTCTACAATTCAACCAAATCAACAAGCGAGATTTAACAATATTTTTGTGCAGATATAGAAAGGCTATTGACTGAAAAACGGACATCTCGTCGAGAATGGCAACGTTACAGATCCTCTCAGTTAAAGTTAAGGCAGAAGGAATGTACCAAACAGCTCAGAAAAGTTTTACAAACACAAAAAACAGCTTCGCAGCAAAAATTTCTTCAAGAACTCGATGCATTACTACAAATAGCCTATTCGCTGTGGCGTGAAGCCAGAGGATTTAAAATGCCACTGATTTGCAAACCTCCGTTACGAGATTCGAATGGTGACTAAGCAAAAACTGATGCTGAAAAAGGTGATCTATTTGTTAAGCACTTAGAAAAAGTATTTACCCCGAATATTTCTGCTGATATACAGTTTCAACTCTCGTAGAGTATAGACGCGTTTTTATAATCGTCGCAACTGAATATAAAAAAAAATTATCAAAAAAAAAATTTTTTTTTTGTGTGCAATATACATAAATATTTGCATACACAAACTCATTTAAGTGATAATAAAAAAAAGAGAACTCTAATGAGTTCATCTTCTGACAAAAACAACAATAAACCTACAAGCAGTAGAAATGCTTATTTAACTCTTGTTGCTGATGACGACAATAAAAAAAATTAATTAAACACAAACCTGAATTTAACAGAAAACACAAATACTCGTATACGATCATTATCTCTGAACATGTTAAATAGTGATCAAGAAGCAACAACAATTGCACCCATCAGCAAACTTGTCAGCTTAGCTGTACAAACAAACAATAAGTAACAAGGTGACCAACGTGCACAAAATGGTAGTTGCGGTGAGTACAATAAATGATAAAATTCAAACAGGTATGGACAGATACATAACCGTGTTAAAAAGGGGAAGAAGTCCACAATCAGCTCAAACAGCTTCAACAGCGATAGTTCCCAGAGATGGAAAAAACAAAATAAAAAATTCCGAAAATCGTTTCGCGATTTTATCTCAACAACACAATGAAGACACAACTACAACAAGGTTGAGTAAACCTCCACCGATATATTTAAGAGAGCAAAACTCTAGTTATTTGGTAAAAAGCATTATCTCCTTAATTGGAGAAAATGAGTTCTATGTAACTCCAATTAAGCGCGGAAATATTAACGAAACAATAATCCAGGTAGTGCAAGGAAATAATTACCGAAAAATAGTTTCTGACCTTGAGTCAAAAAAAATTATGTGATTCCGATCACAGGGGAGATGTGTAAACATGTAGTAATGAAACATTTTTTCAGCTGTTTACTAAAATGTAGAGCATGTAGTTATTTTACAGCAATGGTTTTCGAACTGTACAGCGCTAGCATAATTATATGTTAGTGAAAATTAGTAGCTCCTGTTGTGCCATCTAGTGTTTATATTATTGCGGACTAGATGGTGTTAGTGTATTTCTATGCAGCTGTTAAGTTTCTCGTTACATCTTGTTGTCTGTATGATTACACTAATACACTCATACACAGCTTACACCGTGTTATCAAAATCTCACATCTCACCAAAAATTTGTGATTGTATTGTGAAAATCAATTTTAACCCCTAGCGTATAGATGTTTACACATCAAAAACAAAAATTTTTATACGTACCAATTAAAGAGTGCTAAAGGTCTAACCGTCGTAATAAGAGGTATAGACTCTAGTGTGGATCCAGAAGAGGTAAAGTCTGGCCTTGAAAATAGTGGCTTCAAAGTTAAAAATGTTTCTAACATTAAAAATAGAGAAAAAATCCCCCAAACCTATATTCAGAGTCGACCTACAGCCAGGTGACTTGAAAATTAAAAAAAATTAATCGCACCCAATCTATAAATTAAAGTACTTGTTGCACAGAAGAGTTACAGTTGAGATGCCACATAAAAAAACTGGACCTATCCAATGTATGAACTGTCAAGAATTTGGCCATACCAAAACTTACTGCAAGTTGCCTACCGTTTGCGTTGTATGTGGTGAGTTGCACAGTACCGCTAACTGTGACAAAATAAAAGGTGATCCCAAGGCGAAAAAATGTGGCAATTGCGGCGGAAATCACACTGCCAAGTATAGAGGCTGCCCCCTTTACTCGTTTTTTAAGAATTCATCCAACAAAAAAACTAATGCTACTCCCGCTCAGCCTAAAACCCCCTCTTAACTACCTCAAATGTCCACCAGCCAAAATCAATATTCAAACATTTTCAAGTCTAACGCGACTAGTGCTCAACAAAAAGCTAACAACAAGTTTTCATACGCTAGTATTTTAAAAAGCAACCAGAGTACGGCGCAAAAAACCGTAAATGTAAATGAAGATTCGGGGTCTAATTTTAGTCGTATTGAAGCCTCAATTGAGAGCTTAATACAAACTGTAAATACATTTACTCTCAACATGTCCTGTATGATGCAGGAAATGTTGAAAATGCAGTCTACCTTGTTGCAGGTTGTACTAAGCAAACCATGAACTTAAAAATCTGTTTTTGGAACGCAAACGGCATCTGCCAACATAAAAACGAAATAGAATATTTTCTTCAGGATAAACAAATCGATGTTATGCTTATCTCAGAAACTCATTTGACATCTCGAAGCTGTTTCAGAAATAGTGGATATAATTTTTACGACACCAAGGATCCCCGTGGCAGAGCTTGTGGTGGTTCGGGAATCCTAATAAAAACGCGAATAAAACACCACCTGTTGAATGATTTTTGTGAAGATTATCTTCAAGCAACGAACATCTGCATCGAAACTTACTATCAAAAACTTGTAATATCATCTGTCTATTCGCCCCCCAGATTCTCAATTACCGGGAGTCAATATACGGCTTTTTATAAATCACTGGGCCTCCGTTTTCTAGCAGCTGGCGACTACAATGCTAAACACACATTTTGGGGTTCACGTTTAATCACTCCTAAGGGACGAATTTTATTCGACACAATATCTAAAATGGGTTTGAATGTAGTTTCAAGTGGACAGCCAACATATTGGCCAACAGATCGACAAAAAATTCCTGATGTTATCGACTTTGGAATTGTGAGAGGCGTGCCCAGCGAGATGGTTGAAGTTGAAGCATCTTTGGACTTATCTTCAGACCACTCGCCTGCAATTGTCACTATTTACTCACACACAACATGTGATTTACCGCTGACACCTGCACGTATTAACTGGCTGAAATACAAAAAATATTTGAGTGCTCATTGCACGGAAAATATGCCATTGAGAACACCTACTGACATAGAAAATTCTATAAGGTTGTTTGAAGCACATGCTAAACAAGCTGCTCTTCATGCTTCTACAATTCAACCAAATCAACAAGCGAGATTTAACAATATTTTTTGTGCAGATATAGAAAGGCTATTGACTGAAAAACGAAGAGCTCGACGAGAATGTCAACGTTACAGATCGCCTCAGCTAAAATTAAGGCTTAAGGAGTGTACCAAGCAGCTTAGAAAAGTTTTGGAAACACAAAAAACAGCTTCGCTGCAAAAATTTCTGCAATAACTCGATGGAACACCATCAACAGATTATTCGCTTTGGCGTGCAGCCAGAGGACTTAAAAGGCCAGTGATATGCAAACTTCCATTGCGAGCCTCTAATGGTGACTGGGCAAGAACTGATGCTGATAAAGGTGCTCTTTTTGTTTACTCCAAATATTTCTGTCAATATTGCTGATACAAAAGCCCGGCAAGGATCATACGAAGGTTGAATCTTATCGGCCTATTAGTTTATTGCCTATAATTTCGAAACTATTTGAAAAGCTGTATATGAGCAAGCTGATGCCTATAGTAACTAGAATTGGATGCATTCAGGATAATCAATTCGGTTTTCGCAGGCAACATAGCACTATTGAACAAACTCACAGACTTGTGAACGTAGTTAGAGACACTTTTGAAAAAAAGAAATATTGCTCTGGGATCTTTATAGATGTTTCTCAAGCTTTCGATAAAGTATGGCACGAAGGTCTAATATACAAATTAACACGAAATCTACCCGTAAACATCGCCAAGCTTTTAAAAAGCTACTTAATGGAACTTAAAATTGTAGTTAGGGAAGGCAATTTTTTAAGCCCTCCGCAGTTGATCGAAGCCGGAGTTCCCCAAGTTCCCTTACTTTATATAATATAGGCCTCTGACTTACAGCTAAGCAGTAACATTCACACGTCAACATTTGCTGATGATACATCTTTTCTAAGCGTTCATAAAAATACTGTCGAAGCTTCCCGCAAGGGTACATATCACAATTAGAAAAATGGCTCAAACAATGGCGTATTAAAGTTAACGAGCAGAAATGTGTACATGTTACTTTTACGTAGCGAAGAGAAACATGCCCGCCTAAACAAATCACCACCAAGACTATACCGCAACACACTGTAGTCAAATATCTAGGCGTTCACCTTGATCGTCGTTTAACATGGAAATCGCATGTAGACGCAAAGGTAACACAAATAAAATTAAAAGCAGCCCAAATGAATTGGCTTATTGGAAGAAATTCTATACTAAGCCTAGACTGCAAACTTCTCTTATACAACGCGATCCTGAAACAAATATAGTCCTATGGAATCCAGTTATGGGGCACTGCCCCAGCATCAAATGTCGAAAAAATTCAAAGGCGACAGAATCAGCTCTATTGCGAAAGTCGTTGTCGCCGTCGTTGTCAATTTTTAGCCACAGTCAAATTTGGTCGACGCAGACGTCAACTCGACACTCAGTTGGTATTAATTTGCGCGCATGTGTTGACGTCGACATGTTATCGATAATTTTGAAGAAAAAATATCATCTCCATATATTTTTACAGTTATTAAGCTTGATTTTTTAATTTTTGTGAAAAAATGTTGTTTATGTTTGAATCAAGTGGAAGCAGTGATGAAGAAAATAAAGAAATGCTCAGAGTTCAGAGAAAAGTAATGAGACAAAGATCAGACATTTTTATTTTGCCGGACAACACGTAAGTAATCAAACAGTTTGCCGCGTATTTGTAATAAAAAGTAAACTTTTTATTTTTGTGCCTTTTGAACAGCTTTGTTGAATATTTTCGACTGAATAAAACAGCATTTAAATTCATATTAAAAAAAATTGGGCCTTTAATGAGGAGCGCCATTCGTTCATCATCAATTTCAAACACGTTAAAGTTAGCTAAAACATTGCGGTTCTTGGCTCAAGGCTCATACCAATCGAGTGTTGGTAATGATTTCAACCGTCACTGTCTCTAATTGGAGGTCCCACTCTTGTTTGAACTTGTGAGGGTTTGAGCTTCTTAGAAACCCTTTTGCTAAACTCGTATTTTTTTCGAGTTCAGCAACAAGGGTCTCGAATTGCTGTACAGTTGTAATTTTTAACTTTTTTTCCATGGCACTAAAATTTTAAAAAATGTCTAACTTGAAAGCAAAAATTCACTATGTCGACGCTAAAAACTTTGTTGACAAAAACAAAGTCAATTCTGGTCAACGTCGCCGTAATATTGTCTTAATTAATATGAATTTGCCGCCGATAACTCTCAATTACTCTCAATATTGACGACGGCAATACAATGAGTGTGCCGTCGACATCACTTGTAACGACGTCGGCATTCGCAATAGTGGTGAATAAAACTCTACGTACAATAGCAGCCCCCTGGTATGTCAGAAATCATCGAATTAATAAAGATCTACACGTTCCGTTGGTGAAGACAGTATTTTCAAAACACGCGAAAAAATATATAAAAAAACTTGAGCTGCACTCAAATCCACTTGCGCGCAATATTCTTCATTATAGAGGCCACACCCAGCTTAAAAGAGGGGACACTCTTTTTCTCAGCCGTTCACGAGAGATGTAAAACAACATAAATTAACCGTTGAAATTAAAAATTTTGTTTAGCATTGGCTACACTTATATATAATATTTTTATATTTAAGATTTGAAAAACTTATTGATATTACAATCTAAATTGAAGATTCAATAAATAATAAAATTTATAAAAAAAAAATTTTTGTTATAATTTTATTGGAAACTAGCTCAACCCGGTGTGCTTCGCTACCCCCGTCGTTATAAAATAAAATTAAAAGTATTTATATATGTATATACAAAAATTTATTTTTTTAATTTTAATTTTATTATTGCAATGCTTTAGGTTATATTACGATTTTTAACTTTCCTAAAAAGGGGCGTGGTCCAACTTACTTTTCTCCCGGTACATATTCCTAATTATGTTAATACCATATGTACCAAATATCATCGACGTATGTAGGTCAAAAAATGCCCAAAATATGGCGATTTAAATTTTTGGGTTATATGGGCGGTGCCACGCCTCTTTGTCCAATCAAAACTTCATATAGCCTATTATTCCTTCCAGAGTCACAGTAACATGCTGTGATAACTTCAGGAAGATCAGTATAAGGGTTTGTTTTTCCTGAAAAGGGGCGTAGTCCCACCCATTTTTCTCCTGGTACGTATTCCATATTATGCCAATACCATATAAAGCACAACAAACAAACAGACAGACAGACATTCATTTTTATATATACAATTGGATTTTGCCACGTTCCTCCGCCCGCAGACCGAAAATTAAAAATCAGACTTCTCAGTGTCACCCGCCTGAGTATTCTGAAGATTCCCTGAAAATTTCATCAAAATCGGCCCAGCCGTTTTGGAGTCCATACGTTACATACGAGTACATACACACATCCTGTTTTATATATACAGTTAACTCGCGAAAACGTAAACACTCTAAAGTGTGAACGTCTCAGAAACGTGAACAAATTTATTTTTCCATAGAGTATTCTAAAACGTGAACAAAATATGAAAGCTCTCTTTTACTTATTAAAATATATTTTTTTATATTATAAAGGTAATTTTTGGTTTTAAATTCGGGTACTCGATAACGTGAACAAACTCGAAAATGTGAACTACCTTGGTAAAAATTAGTTCACGGTATCGCGAGTTCACTCTATAGATAAAATGTGTAGATGATGTTCATATGTAAAAATGCCGGCAGCTACGTTATTGGCACTAATTGTTTTAAGAAGGCAACATATAAATAAAGTGTTAGAATACGTCATTTAAGGGAAAATGCACAAATCAAAATAATTTTTAAGTAAATGTTAGAATAATAAAATATGAATTTATATATGTACATCTAACGAATTTGCCATCGATGTAATTTTCTTATATTTTCTATAAATTTATATTTTATTTTATTTGACCTTTTCTTTATATTTATTAGAATGTTTATTTAAGCTATAGGTCTTTTTATTTAATATATATATATTGTTGTTTATATTTATATTTATTTTCGATATTTCGCTAACAATTTGTTAGCATCTTCAGGAAATTTTTATAAATTATTTGAAATTTTAATATTGATTTGTGTATTGGGTGTCATAAAATTTTTTCAATAATTTTTTATGGAAAAAGTCTAGGAAAATTTAACTACAGTATATAAAAAGATTTTTGTATGAAATGTCACAAAAATTGTTTTCAAATTTTAACATAAAAAAATTATTGAAAATGAGTTAAGTATTGGATAGATATAAAATTTTTTAACATAGAAAAAATTATTAAAAATGTTATGTTATAAAAATAGTTTTAAAAAATTAACATTGAATTTAATATATCAACACAATTAACATTAAAATGTATAGTATATATCCAGGTTGTTTTTTAACATAGAAAAAATTATTAAAAATGTTATGTTATAAAAATAGTATTTAAAAAAATTTAACATTGAATTCAATATATCAAAACAATTAACATTAAAATGTGTAGTATGTATCTAGGCTGTTTTTTAAATATAAATATCAAAAATTATTTACAAATTTTTATAAGCTTTATAAAAGTTAAGAATAATAAAAATCCTACAGGAAATTAAGTTATTATTGGTGTAAAACCAAGAAGCAATAATGTGATTATTTTCCTGTGGGACCATAATATAATTAGATATGTAATTAAACAAAGTAACAAAAATTCTTAGTGAAACAAGAAACAAACATTTAACATTTAGATTTTTACTAACTAAATATCTACAATTCTGTGCTAAATTTTCTGTATCTACTTTGAAATTTATTCTTTGTGTTGCTGGTGTATTAATTATCTCTAACATTTCTAACATCAAACGCTGTTTATAATTATTTTCTGTATTCAGAATTGAAACATTTTCAAAGTTAGGAAAGTGAACTAATCTGGAACAATGAGATGACAACGCTGTCTTCTGTGAATTGATATGCCTATATTTCTGATCTGACTTATGACCTGCTATTCTCGTTTTTAATTTATTTTTGGTAGTACCTACATATACCATGTTACAATTCTCTCCATCATTTCCCCTGCAAGGTATTTTGTAAACTACATTCGATCTATCCCATTTATCAATTTTGTCCTTAGTTCTACTAAATAATTTATTTAATGTGTTATAGGTTCTATGAGCTATTCTATATTTGTTCGTATCAAAAATCTTTGATTTTGTCAATCTCTCTGAAATCTCAGGAATATACGTTAAGGACTTGTATATTCTCTGTTCTGTATTACTATCTATATTATTAATTATTTTATGTTTGTGTCTATATATTAATTTATTAATTAAAGAACTGGGATAATCATTCTCTCTCAAAATACTTCTTATCTTCCTCTCATTCTTGTTGTGAAACTGTTTGTCACTTATAGTTAAAACTCTTTCTATGAAATTTCTAGCTGTATTAATAATAATATGTTTGCTATGTTTAGAATAGTAATTAATTAACCTTCCCGATGCTGTTGGTTTCTGGTACCAATCTATCAATAATCTATTATCTTTTCTAATAATAATAGTATCTAGATAATTGATCCTTGAGTTATATTCCTTTTCAACAGTAAATTTAATATTAGAATTAAATTCATTAAATGTCAAAAGCACCTTATCAATTTCACATTCAGGAATAATGCAAAACAGATCATCTACATACTTAGACATCAATCTGGGAATCGCATTCAATTTTTGAATAGATAAATCCAATAATTTCTCCATAACTATATCTGGAACAATTGGAGATGCTGGAGATCCCATTGGAAGACCATTTTGTTGCATAAATATATTTCCATTATATTGAAAATATCTATTATCCTCTATGCAAAATTTTAAAATACGTAAAAATAAATCCTTATCTATATTTGTATAATCCTTAATCATATCCCATTTTTCTTCAATGGTATTTATCGCAACATCAACAGGTATACTGGGAAATAAAGACAACATCAAAAGAAATCAATATTTCATCATTTGATATCTGTTGATCTTTTATCCTGTTTTTAAACTCTACAGAATTCTTGATATTATATCTAGAGTTCTTCGTAATATTCCGTAAAATATTTGTTATGTATTTACATAACTCATATGATGGAGAATTAATAAAAGAACATATAGGCCTTAATGGAAAACCTTCCTTATGGATCTTTGGTAATCCATATAAACGCGGTGCAATTGCAACGTTAGTTTTAAGCCTATTTTTCTCAGTAGAAGATACTATTTCCTTCCTATATAATTCTTCAACTATATTATTGTTAATTTTTTGTAACTTGCTAGTTGGGTCTCTATTTAATGAAGTATATTCCCTAGTATCTCTTATAATATCATTAATCCTAGAATTATAATCATGTCTATTAATTGCTATAGTAGTATTACCTTTATCTGAATTAACAATAAATATATCCCTGTGTTTTTTTAAAAATTTATCAGCTATATTTACCTTATCTATCATAAACCTATCTCTATTAGATAATCTATTTTTATTTAAATGATTATCAATAACTGCTGTTAATCTATTTCTAGCTATTTCTTGTTCTTCCTTTCTATTAAAAGTTCTAACTAACTCTTCTCCTTCAGAAATTATTTTTAAAATAGGAAATTCGTTTGCTTTTACTGGTAAAGCATGTTTTTTCCCGAGTGAAAGAATCCACTGAACATCGCTAGGTATATCACAATTGGTTTTATTAACAAACCATTTCTCATTATACCTAATATTTAACTCTTCTAATTGTTATATTTTAAGATTATCAAATTTCTTCTTATGTATAATGTTTACCTTCTTCATATATGTAGCCGTTAAATTCTCCTCAAAATATAAAAACTTACATGAAAAAACTCTTACATGACATTTTTAAAAAAATTTTGCCACTTTGGCAACCTCTGATATATATTCGAAAATACATACCAGCTAAATACAAAATAAAAATCACGAATATTGGGTAAAAAAAGCTAAACAACATATTAGAAAACAAGCAGTGCCCTTAGAAATTTCTCAATATTTATGTTTTTGTGTATATAGAACTTTATTGAATTACAGAAATAAATAAAAAACATATCACAATAAATACACAATAAGTTCTTTATTAAGTTCAATTTTCGAAAACATTGGAAAAGACTTTGAGTGATTTGAAAACGGCAATCATTTGGCACATCGGTTCAAAATCGCGTGATTTCAATATTTTTTTGTGCGCGAACACCTTTTGCGTGATTTGAAATCACTTGTAGAAAACGTGATTTTCAGAACACCCCTGTAAATATAAAATAAACTAAATAAACAATTGTTCAATTCACAAGCTCAGTCGTCTGTCTTATGGTTTAAAAAAAGACGATATTTGTTTATGTGCTTGTGAACAGACAAATTTGTTGTATCGTTATTTTGTCGTATTTTAAATGTCAGTTTAATATCAAAAAATTTAAATGTCAGTTTTATATCAAGGTGTGAACCAGGTGTGGGAATTATAATTTGACGCTAAATATAATAACTTTTTTAGCGACAAGCAATTTTGATTAAATTATGTAGTTTGAAAATTAAGTTGAAATGAATCATGTATATATTTATCATTAAGAAGAATGTATTTTCTGGTGTTACTTATCACATATATAAAATATTTTTACAAATTAATTTAACAAATAGAATATTCCCAGACCCGGCCTCAATATAACAATTGAAAAACATATAAAATTTAATCGTATAATTATAACACACTTTTGTATGAAAATTACCAACAACAAAAATACAATATTGTATAATTATACGATTAGACAACACATATGACGTTAATACGAGCGTTTGAATTGAACAAATATTTTTTTGGTTTTTGTTCTATATGAAGCTCTTTTGCAGTTTATTTAAGAAAATTATGACAACATTGGACATAAGTGTAAAATTCATTAAACTGACAAACCTATGTGAAAATATAGCAAATCCTGCACCACTGATACATGAAATATCAATTCAAATTTGCCGTATGCTGAAAAGCTTGCATATGTTACATTGGAAATTTGTTAAAAAATAAAAATATGGTGTCTACACGATATGCTATAATCGTGAACATACATTTGTCGGTATCGTTAACAAATGCGCATAATATGTGGTTCAAAAAACGTATGTTGAAAAAATTTTGTGTCTACACGATATGTTGGCACTGGTAACAAATTTTTCCCCATAAATATGCTGATTCAACATATCGTCTAGACCAGCCTTGCTCAAACGTACACCTATGTGCCGAACACCATTCAGCTTCATATATGTATACAACCGAACACAGCCGAATGAAAATATAACTACTCACCAAAATGTAAAAATAAACAACAATTTCATTCATTTGCTTTTGTACAAGCAGATTTATGACGCATTGTCTTTTGATATTTCTCTTTAACTTGTTTTTATCAGTTACACAGGGAATATTTTCAACAACGCACTTTATTTTTATTCCACGCTTATAATTTATAAGTAGCATTAAAAAAAAAAAAAATTATCATGTGGGATATAGAGTGGGAAAGTAAATTTTTCTTTTGTTTAAACGCGCTAAATGAAGCTGAGTGTCTGGTTTGTAATCATATATTGAAAATAGTAAAGTCATTTAATCTTAAGCACCATTATAAAAAATTCCGCCCCGAACTTGATTTATTCGTCGAAAACGAAAGAAAAAAATTACTTAAGAGATTGAAAGAAAATTAAGCAAAAAATATAATATATTAATCAGCAACTGTAAAAAATGTAATTCCTCTAACTTCGCAAAATTGCAGGCCACATATGCTATTGCTTTGGCCCTTGCAAAAAAAGGGCGACCTTTTGAAGATGTAAATTTTTCAAGGAAATGTGCCTTTCGATAATGCCACTTTTTGGTGAAGTCGGGAATCAAATTACCAATATAATAAAGGAAATGTCATTGTCACGTCAAACAATAATTCGTCGAACTGTGCAAATTGGTCTTTTTATAAAAACGGAGACCATTAAAAGAATTGAAAGCGCAAAATATGTTTCCGTTTGTTTCGACGAAAGTGTCGACAATTGCGACACTAGTCAAATGATAATTTGTATAAGAACTGTCGACAATTTTTTTAATTCATTTGAGGAAATTTTGAAACTCGAATCATTTTATGGTAATGTCACAGGCGAAGAAATTTTTAAATCATTTGAACGGAATGTTTTATCATCAATTGACCACAAAAAACTGTCTTCAATATGTACCGATGGTGCAGCAGTTATGCTTGGACGCAACCAGGGCTTTTTAGGCTTTTTAATAAGAGCAGGAATTAAAGTTCAACATTTCCACTGCATTATTCATCAGCAAGCACTATTTGCGAAAAAAATTGGTTTCGCTGACCTCATGAAGACCTCAGTTAAAATAATAAATCGTTTAAGAGGAGGACATAATTCTCTTACTCATAGAAAACTAATTGCTTTTTTATCAGATGTCGATGCAGACTATGGGGACGTCTTGCAATATACAGAAATAAGATGGTTAAGTCGAGGAAAGAGCTTAGAACGTCTCTTTGACCTCAGGGAGGAAATAACTACGTTTTTGCAGTATGAAGCATCCCCAAAAGATGGAGATTTATTAAATGCTTTGAGATCCCCTGACTTTTTATTAGAGTTGGCTTTCCTTGTAGACATAACTAATAAAATAAATAATTTAAATCTAGTTCTTCAAGGAAAAGACAAAAACAGAAACATTTATGCCGTTTCTGAATTTACTAGAAAATTAACTATATTAAAAGATCAAATTGTGTCAAATGATTTGTCTAACTTTTCAAAAGTTTTAGAAGTTTTGTCTAAATTGCCTAATCAGAATAAGTTAAAAATTTTCAGTGAGGAAATAAATAAATTAATAAACAATTTTGAATTACGATTTAAGGATTTATTTAGCTTGCAGTGGGCTATAAACATTTTCAATTGTCCACTTTCATGCTCTCTTGAAAACGTTCCGCCAAATATAAAAGTAGAGATCTTAAAAATGAGGGAGGATTTATCCATTTCAGTAGAGTAGGGCATATATTTTTGGAAAAATATTTGCCCCATCAAATATGAAGCCAGCAGAGACCTATTATTGCATTTGTTTTCAATGTATTCCACGACATATATTTGTGAATCAACATTTTCAATAATGTCTCTAATTCAAAATAAATATAGAAATAAATTAACTGACAGTCATTTGGAAATCTTGTTAAAAATTAAATGTTACGGAAAAGAAATAGATGTTAAAAAATTATCGGAATTTCACAATTCTAAAGAAATCATATATATCTACATATACCATTACTCTTATGTTTTTTATGAAATACTTATTTGATTTATTAATTTTATACGTACCTATAAACAACAGTTAACTGAAATATTTATTATTAAATAAGAAATTGAACTCAAAACATTGTCTTCCATTATTTGTTGTTCATCGAAACTCCATAACCAATAGAAACTGTATTTGAATAATATCTGTAAATTGCTAAAAGAAGCAAAAAAAAAACATTATTCATATTGAATACAATTATTTTTTCCTTTTATTAAATCATATAAAATTCATAAAAAAAAACAGAAACCAATTCACTTTCGGTATTGTGTTATGTTCATGCATTTTGTTCACTGTATTTTTCACTAATACATATTCATAAACACTACTACTACTTAGATTCTCTAGACTATGCCTTACATAAAAAATGGTATGCCAGTAGCTTATATTAAAATTTAAATATCAGAAAAAAACTTGGTGTGTCATATATAACTTCTTTTTTTTTAAATATAACTGTTAAAATATGCAATGATATGTATCAAGAATGACGAACGAAATCATGAAGATAATATTACAGTTAAATAGGTTTATTTAGTTATTGTTTAATGAATATACAAGATTGTACCTCCTTAATTCTTAGAGATTTTAATGCAGCTTTTATTTATTATTATTTTGTTCTTTTAGTTTTAATACAAGACGATATGGGAATTAATAGTGATACGCAATTACCAAGTCATGTGTATTTAAATACATCACCATTTCATTCCGGTATATTTATATCGTCACCAACATCTGTACCTGTGAGCTCGTCTGCTGCGAATCTAATTAACTCATCAAGTAACAAGTAATCTATTGACAATTTTAACGTATTATCAAATTAAAACTACTAGATATATTTATTATTTTGTTTCCATAGAAAACGTAAAAAAGAACTACAAGGCCTTTCATCTTTCAATGTAAATAATTTAATGCGTAATGAAAATGTAAATATTTTAAATAACGAGTGTAAACGTAATTCTAATTTAATGCATAGTACTAGTAATACATTAGTTTCTGTTATGAACACATCAAGAGCACCGCCGACAACAAATCTACGCGACCAAAAACGTCAGCCGGCGACATTGATACCAAACTTTTTTAAGTCATCGTCTACAACGTTGAACAAATGTGTGGGCCGAGTAGGGGAAGCAATAATGGAGGAAACAACAAAACCTAGACGTTGGGAGCAGAAACAAGTACAAATTAAAACTATGGAAGGAGAGTTCAGCGTGACTATGTGGGCATCAGGTATATCCGATGATGAAGAGCAAGAAGAAGCTGCTATAATTAAAGCTGAGAATCGTGATTGTCAAAAAGATCAGGAATATATAAAATTTTCAGATCAAAGTACAAATAGCAGTGTATTTACAACATCAACTACACCATCAGCAATATTACCCACATCTTTAGTTGATACCACTTACAATTTACAATCAGAAGTATTAAATCAGCATATATTGATGCAACAGCAGCAAGGTCAATTTAATGATGATGACGCAGATGATTCAACTGTTAATAGTTCATATACGGTTGCTCCAAGTTTACCTACAGCTATCAACTTAAATCTGAAAGAAAGCAAAAGGTCACAATGTGCAGGCTCAAGTTCCCATACATACTCAGATAAATCAAGATGTGTTATATCATCATCAAATGGTGTACAACAGATAAATGTTCTTAAACAAACTACACTAGCTCCCAATACATTGATTACAACAAGAAACCTAACGCCATTAAATTCTACAACATTACTATCAAATATTAACGAAACCAGTAACTCAACTTTGACAAGTATATACTCCGATGAGGATGCTTCTTCAAATCATGTTCAAATACACACCACAGAAAACACCTTATTAATGAGTGGATCACAAAATGGCAGTCTCTTGCCTATGGGTGTCGTTTTGCAGAATGGAAATAACGGCCAAACAGAAACTTCAACTTTAACGACACCGCCTCCTTTACGCTACAACTCAAACGATACCTCATCCAGCAACACTGCCGTACCAACAGCAACTAATAATGCCTCTAATGTTATTAATCATGTGATTCCAGCAGCTCCAGAAAAAAAATTCGCTTGCCCTCACAAGGGCTGCAGTAAACTTTTTCGTGATAACTCCGCAATGCGCAAGCACTTACACACACATGGGCCGCGTGTCCATGTATGTTCCGAGTGTGGCAAAGCGTTTGTGGAAAGTTCAAAGTTGAAAAGGCATCAACTGGTGCATACGGGCGAAAAACCTTTTCAATGTACATTTGAAGGCTGCGGAAAACGGTTTTCCTTGGATTTTAATTTAAGGTTTGTATATTTTAACGTTTATTAAGTTATTATTTCTTTTCTTAAGTAGTAGAAATACAACTTTGCTTGCGCCGTTAACACATCTGCATTGTTCTCGATTTGAAATGTCCATGTTCGTGGCCTAGTCTCCTTATAAATATAGTCTCCTATAAGATATATGAAACAGTCATTTCAGAAAGGATACACCTTGAATGTTACAGGTTCCGCAGGAATACAAGATATATACATAAATAATTCTACATATTTCATATACTATATATATTAAAAAAGTTTTTATTCGTTATATAATAATTATATTTATAAGCATTTTTTTCCCGCTTATGCCAAATCATCACTAGACTTTAACAACAGTTTTCGAAAAGTTGTAACAAAAATTTGTTTGGTTGTTATTGTTAGTATATCAAGTATTAGTATTTGCGAATTGTGATAGCGATGATCTACGTAGATTAAACGTTGCATATAATAACATCGCAAGATTTGTTTTCCCGAAAAGTTGTCGTGACCACATATCATCTTATTCCCACCAAATCTTCCGGACGGAATTTGTATCTATTATCTAAAACTAAGATGTCTTATTTTATTGCACAAAATCATTACATCACAACAACCGTCTTATCTATACAATAGAATTATTTTTGCCAGGTCAAACCGTGGAAGGAAAATAATTAAACAAAAATATAGAAGTCTCTTTTCACAAGGACAATTTTTGATTTATACCGTCAGTCTTTGGAATTGTTATGTTTAAAATTAATACAATAGTATTTTCTTTTATCTTTCAACTTTATTATTATTAAACTCAAATTCTAGGACTATAAATATTAACTTTACAACTCTTTGCTTTTACAACTGTATTCAACTGTCTTCTTTTACAACTCTTTGCTTTTTCAACTGATCTTCTATTTCTTAAACCTAGCTTATTTATACTTAATTACTATTCAATAATTATTCTTTAATATTTTAATGTTGCACAATTATTCTTAATCAGCTATTTATTAGTATTTAATAATTATTATTCTTTAATATTTTAATGTTGCACAATTATTCTTACTCAGCTATTTATTACTATTCTTCTGACCCAGTTTGTATTTAATAAAAATAGCTTAGTAAGCTTTAGGGCATTTCGCAATTTATCAACGCAAACAGTTGCACAATTGGTCAAGTCAATGAACTGGTGACTGTTTGTGTTAACAAGTTGCGAAATGTTCATGTAGGAGGGTTGATCAGGTCTGACTCATAACATTCCTCCCCCTTTGCGGAAGAAAACATCCAATTATAGATGTTTTCTCAATGTATGGTTTTCTTTGGGTCAGAAGATTTTTATTCTAAATCTGAAATGTAGTTGGTGTGTTCTGAGTTTAAATCTATTGGAGCTTGTTGCTGTTGTTGTAGTTGTTGGTCTTGATGTTGGTACGTGTATTTGGATACTTCAAACGTGGGGGAATTCTGGTCCTGTAAATGGTTTCCCACAATTCTATTCAACTCTGGGCCACGTTCCGGGAATTCATTGTTTATTTTGACCCTTATTTGATTATGTCGTTTGCACAACACCCATATGATTATTATTGCTGCTGTCGTAATAACGATTATTGTTGTATACGTAATGTTATTCAAAACATTCTGCTGGAATTTCAGTTCCCGGATCGTGTTGATGTTGCTGATCTGCTTTATGTGTAGATTCTCCAAGGTAGGTATAATTTCCGTGGCCACATTGTTGTTACCTCTTACTAACAGAAACTTCTGGGTTACATCTATGACATGGCTAACGAATGTTTGGTCACCTATTGTTATGCTGCAATTGTAAAACGAAAACAGGTAGGTTCCAGTGAGGTTTAAACGTCGGTCGTCGCAGTTTGTTGACATTGGTGTTTTGTCTGCATTGCTGAGTACGATCGTACCTTCTTCTATTAGCTCTACGGTTTCTGCTTCGTGTAGGATCAGGTTGCACTTTCCTCTGGAAACGCATATTTTCGGTTGACTTAAGCTTTTGAAATCTCTTTCACCTTTGTACCCGAAAACGCCCTTGTCGTTCCTCACTACGTATTCTCTTTCGGCATCTATTTGGTGGTGGCTGTCGTTTGGAATGGGTATTATTAGGGATTTTTTTAAACTCATGGTTTCGATGGGCAATCTGATTATGAACATCAGGCTGCTATGCCTATGTAATGCTACTCCCATCTGCATGTCTTGTATAGTTTCCACATTTATTTTGTACTTCTGGATTTCTTCAATGGTCAATAGTGCTGGATTGAAAATTTTCATTTTCGCTAGTGCGATGGACTCTTGTACGGTCTTCACTTGGCTTTTCATCTCCATGAGTTTGAAAAGCTGGAAAATCGCAACGTCGCGGTAGTGCTGGAGCTCTGATTCCTGCTTGATCTGAGTCAAGCTGTTCAGAGTCTTCCTGTTCTCATTTATTGCTTCCACCATCTGGTTAATTGACGTATTGAATCTATTGTTTATGTGGACCTGTTGATTTAACTGTTCGATGATTTGGTGCCCGTTAGCGTCAATCACCTCGAAATGTTGGTTTATTAGTTGCCGGTCCTCCTCATCTAGTGTGCCGTAGAGCCACTTCATCCCCTTTCCTCCAATGTTCAGCAAACCACGTTTTACGCGGCCTGGCAGTAGTGTATGAATGCCGTTCTCAATTTCACTGAGTTCTTTTATGATGAGTTCCCTATAGGGAATCGGTAGTATCTTTGGTAGGTTAAGGCGGACCTCGCTGACAGAGTCTGCTATTTGTTGGATATCGATGTGATGAAGGATGTATTCAAATTTTGAGGCTATTTTTACCGACCCCATGTGTATTTCAGCGTAACCATCAGCTGACTCCAGTTTCTCAATGTGCATCTCTCCGTCCGTGAACCAGATTCCCACGAGAAAAAGTTCTAAAATCTGAATTAAAATGTTAAGTTTATTAGAGGACTCTCATGTAATCGTCGAACTTGCTGTTATGTAAACTCATATCGGCTGCCATGTACAACACAGCTCCAAAAATATTTATGAAGTGTTAAAATTATATACTTATAAAAGTGTTTTGTTTATTATTATTTGAAAACTAACATTGTAAATACTATTTTGGTTTTATAATATATTGCTATTATTATATATATATATATACATATCTATATTGTTCTCTTATTTAAATATTTTGAACACAGGCTTCAAATTACAAATATATATATTTTTTTTTTAATATTTCTTACATTACTTAGTCAATTTAAAATATTTTATATTTTTATGTTAAATTTTCCAAAAAAAAAAAAAAAAGTTCTTTTCATTTTTCTTTTTTTTTATGTTAAATTTTCGAAAAAAGTTTTTATTTTTCTATTTTCTTATATCCTCTTTTTTTTTAAAAACTATCGTACAACTTTTCTATAGTTTCTTAATTGTTTCCTTTCCTCCCCGCCCAATAATCAACACATAGTCCTTTTCTTCTATTCTCACGATTTTCCTTAGGTACCGATTTACTTTCCAGTCCCCTTTTAACTCTGATAGCACTGAACGTAAAGTTCCTCTGTGTTCTATTGGTATTTCCGCCTTACTTTCTGTGCTAAACTTATTTGTCCACCTACTCATGGCTTTTGCAATATTTCCTCTGTCTATTCTGCTACCTTCGATGCTTATTTTTGTCTCCCCTATTCCATGTCCGTTGTTTATATTCTTTGCCAAATTCTCTGCAAATTTCAGGAGGAAAATACCACAATCTGTCAAATTATCTTGCTGGGAACAATCTGGGTAGCATTTCTCTAATGGTGCCTGCAAAAAATTTCTTTCTACATCGTACTTCTTTGCTTCATGCATAATAAACTCTCCCACAAACTTGAAAATGTGGTTAATGTATCTAGGTCTTAGTGAATCTAATACTATTATTTTAGGCCATGAAATTACGCCCAACATCCAGTGCTGGTCCTCACAAATCGGAAATATTATATGCTTTTTCTCGAGTATATTTACTCGCTTAGTTGCGAGGTTAATCCTGAGTGTACTTCCCTCGGTCGTTGAATTGCACCAATCTTTAATGGCAGTATAGAATTGTGCCCCGAAGATGTGCACGTCCTGCCTTTTTGATGCTTTCAGTGTATTAGTGATGACCCAATGTAAAAAAACGTCGATGTGTTTATCGTTTAACCACCGTTTCTGTATGACGTCTGAATAATCATTGGCTGTCATATCTATATATCTTTTACCATTTTTGTATCTACAGAAACTTTTCCTACTGTCTTCCGTACTTGCTGTTGGTTTCTTTGAGTAATTCATTTTCAGTGCTGTTTTCTTTAGCTACCAGTATAGGGAGAAGTTGTACTGATTCTCGAAATGTCACCTCAGAATATATTGAATCTCTATATATATATATATATTTTTTTTTTTTTTTTTTTTTTTTTTTAATTTTTGAGAACATTTAAGCGTCTTTTTTGTTAATTTCTATCTATGTATGTCGTGTCCCGCCTATCAATTATCTTCTTACTATCCAGCTCTTTCTTTCCCCCTAAATTACTCGTCAAATGTCCACTTTTTCTTATCGGTCTCGGTATGGCTTTATTAAATTGTTATGGTAAACCTTCCCCCTGTTTTTTATTCTCAATTTTACGTTTACTCTTGTTGGCACGTCTATAACTTCAAATGGCCCTAGCCATAAAGGAGCAAATTTATTTTTCCGAGTCTGGTTTTTTAACCAAACCCTTTGACCTATTTGATATTCTCGATGCTTTGAACCCCTGTCATAATACTGCTTCGATCTTAATTTTGCCTTCTCCTGATTTTTTCTGACGATTTCATGTGAACGTTGAATTTGATACTTTAGAATTTTGCTGTAATCATCCGTGTTGTATAGGGGTGCCGGAGGTCTTTTCAATACTATGGGCATTTCGAACTCGAACCCGAATAAAACTCTTGTGGGTGTGTGTTTTGTTGTTGTATGTTTGCTGTTATTATACACATGCGTAGCGTGACTGAGCCATTCGTCCCAGTTGGTACCATCCAAATTGACGAAATTTCTAAGAAATTCAGCCAACGGTCGATGGGCCCTTTCTAGAGCACCATTAGCTTGTGGATGATAAGGCGTGATCAGTAGTTTTCTTATTCTTAGTATTCTGCACGTTTCCTTAAATAATTTTGAAGTGAAATTTGTTCCATTATCTGTTACCAAAACCTTGGGAATAAAATATCTTGAAATTATTTCCTTAAAAAACACTTTTGCTACTGTTGATGCTTCTGCGTCTGGCACGGCGGCACACGCAAAAAATTTTGAAAAGTCGTCCTGGAATGTTACGATATATTTATTTCCCCTGGACGATTCAGGTAGTGGTCCCACCAGATCCATGAAAATCTTCCCGAACGGTCTGCTGGAAGTGGTTGTTATTACCAAAGGCATTTTTTCGACTTTTGAGCATTTATTTTTCTGGCACAATGAACACGTTGCTACATATTTTTTAATCTGTCGGTACATACCGGCCCACTTGTATTGATTTCTGATGTGGGAGTAAGTTTTTAATGTGCCCTGGTGTCCTCCTAAAGGTGTATCGTGGAATGTTTTTATAACCCTTTTGATATCTTCCGGATTTGTCAAATAAACGGCCATATCTTCGTGCCCAGGATCTTCGTCTGCCTCAATTTCATCCGTACTTTTTTCGTCTTTCTTATACTGGGTTGCGAGTGTCTCTCTTGCTTTCGCTCTGGTTACTGCCCCTACGTTTATTTCCTCTACTGGAAGGCGACTAAGGGCGTCCGCGTTTTGGTTTGTTTTTCCGGGCTTATATCGTACCTCGAAATCGTATTCTAAAAGTTTCAATCTTAGGCGGCCCAATCTGCCCTCCTGGTTTTTTAAATTGGCTATGCCTTTCAGGGGCTTATGGTCTGTGAAAATTGTAAAATGTCTGCCCAGTAGATATGGCCTAAACGTTTTTGTCGCCCATACGATGGCAAGCAACTCCTTCTCTATAGTGGAATATCGCCTTTCTGTTGCGCTTAGTACTCTGCTTGCGAAACTGATTGGTAAATCGCTACTTAGCTCTCCTTGAGAAAGAATAGCTCCTAGTGCTGTATTGCTGGCGTCCGTAGTCAGAATAAACGGTTTGGAAAAGTCAGGGTACTGTTAGAAGGGGGATTTGCTACTACCGCTTTCAGTTTGTCCATGGCGCTCTGGCACTCCTGTGTCCATTCCCATTTTACGTTTTTTCTTAATAGTTTGCTTAGTGGCAATGCAGTTTCCGAAGAGTTCGGAATGAACTTTCTGTAGTAGTTGATCAACCCTAGGAATGCTTGAAGCTCTTTAATAGTCTTGGGAGGGGTATGTCCCTTACAGCTTTAGTTTTATTGGGGTCAGGTAGTACGCCTTTTTCTGAGCACTTGTGGCCCAGATAAACTACCTCCCTTTACAGAAAGTTACATTTCTCGGGGTGCAACTTGAGGTTGTATCTTCTTAGGACGTCTAGTACACTTTTCAGACGTAGCTGATGATCCGCAAGGTTTCTCCCGTAGATGACTATATCGTCCAGGTAGACGAAGCAGTTAACTCCCTGTAGTCCTGTTAATATTGAGTTCATTATTCTTTGAAAAGTGGCTGGGGCCCCTGTTAATCCGAAAGGCATGCGATTGAATTCAAAATGACCCAAATTGGTACTAAAAGCGGTTTTCTGTCGGTCCTGTTTATCCATCAAAACTTGGTGGTATTCACTCGCTAGATCCAGAGTAGAAAAATACCGGCTGTACCCTAGTTGATCTAGGATTTCATCAATCCTCGGAATGGGGAATACTTGATTTATTGTAGCATCGTTCACATTTCTGAAATCCACCACTAAACGCCATTTTTTCTCTCCGTCCTTTCCTGCCTTCTTGGGTACTAACAGAATTGGGGAATTCCAAGGTGAAATGCTGGGTATGATGATTCCGTCTTTGATCATCTGTCCTACTTGTCTATTAATTTCATTTCGGTGGACCTCAGGCAGCCTATATTGCTTAGTATTAATTGGGGGTTGCCTGGGGTCGGTTGGTATATTATGGCTGAGTACATTTGTGTACGTTAGGTTATCCCCGGATAGATGAAACACGTCGTTGTATGATTTTAAGATGTTCTCGATCGAGCACCGCTCTTCCGGATTCAAATCTGGGCTAAGCTGTAATGTTTTCAATAGTAATTCTGTTCTCGCCTATTGTCCGTGGTACCTTTGGTATTTATGTTTGCCGTTGATTCTATTCTGAAGTTTTCGGGGTTCTCATAATTCAGTTTTATTTTGTGGTCTGTGTTTATCGTAAAATCGTTGGTATTCAGGATAGCAATGAATGCTGTTCCCTCTTTGATGGATGTTAGGGTTTCCCCCACAAAGACCCCTGGCATTATTTCTGCTTTTTTTACTATTATTTCTCCCTTGGCTGTTGTTATTGCTGATACAACTCCCTGGCAGCGACCCTTGATAGCAGTTTTTTCTGCTACATATATAACTGTGGTAGTTCCGGAATAAGTGGTAAGAAGCTATCTCCTGCTGGCTCTCAAAAAATTTCACGTTTTTTGTAATTGTGTCCATTATTGATTTATTCCACATCATGTCTCTGCCCAGTAGCCCATCTGCCGGCAAATTGCTACCCTTTGGTACTACGTGCATTTTTAAAGAAAGTGTGTCTATGCTTTTATGGTTTACCGTTATGGTTCCCTCTGTACTTTTTTCCCTCCAAATGCTCCTAACAACGTCTTCCGCTCATTTTTGTTGATTTTTATGTGTGGTGCTAAAGCCTCATTCTTTACAAGTGTAGTATCTGCTCCCGAGTCCACCAACAATAGTAGTGTTTCTTTTCTTGCTTCTATACAAGGAAAAGTTATGTATGCATCATCTGTCCTGTGTTCTCCGTTACTAGTATTACAGCTCTTCCGTCTATGTTTTATTTTGGATTCTGTGTGGTGTGCATGATATCGTAGGAAGTTCCTTTTTCCCTTTATCTTGTCTTTTATATCATATTTTATGATTTTTATGTTACTCCATGCCACATTTACGTGGTGTAACATTATTGCCATATAATTCAGGAATTTATTTAAAATTTCCCTACTAGCGTGGCAGATCGATTTTCCCTTTAACTTGCCTGCAAATATCCTACCGGCTGCGCCAAAAATGTTATGTTTAAAATTAATACACTAGTATTTTCTTTTATCTTTCAACTTTATTATTATTAAACTCAAATTCTAGGACTATAAATATTAACTTTACAACTCTTTGCTTTTACAACTGTATTCAACTGTCTTCTTTTACAACTCTTTGCTTTTTCAACTGATCTTCTATTTCTTAAACCTAGCTTATTTATACTTAATTACTATTTAATAATTATTCTTTAATATTTTAATGTTGCACAATTATTCTTACTCAGCTATTTATTACTATTCTTCTGACCCAGTTTGTATTTAATAAAAATAGCTTAGTAAGCTTTAGGGCATTTCGCAATTTATCAACGCAAACAGTTGCACAATTGGTCAAGTCAATGCACTGATCAAGTCAATGAACTGGTGACTGTTTGTGTTAACAAGTTGCGAAATGTTCATGTAGGAGGGTTGATCAGGTCTGACTCATAACAGAATGCTTTACCCAATTCCAAACAAATAATAAGCAACGCAGTTATGTTTAAAAGGGAGTTATGTAAGTTATTTGCATAAGGTTCTGATGTATTTATGTAAATTTTTCTCTTTAATTATACAGTCACATATTTTCGTTTTCTTTCCTTTCTTTATCATTTTTGAATAATTGTAAAACTAGGTCCTATTGTCTATTAATAATTTACTATATTATATTAATGTTAATTTTGTAATCAATGTATGTTATTATCTGCTCGATTACTAGCACTCTCATTTATAAGATTATATATATCTTGTTGTGTTAGATAACTCAAAGTTTATAAATAAATAAAAAAAATATTAAACACGTCCTATTCTGTTGAATGCAATTTTAAAGTCCTCTTTGACATATGAGACATTTCTTTCCAGATATTTTTAGAGCTATGCTCTTTATGGCGCGGTGGGGATTAGATTTTATTTTTGAAAATCAGCAAAAATAAAAATATCGATTCTGAAATGGATATATATACAAATAAATGAAGATATATATATATATATATATATTCATTGCAGAAATAAATTTATAAATACACTAGGTGCCTCAGTAGTATTGAATACGGGGTCAAGCGTATTGAATATTTGTCAGAGACAATAATTCAACACACGACCCATCGTGCTACTGAGGCTGGTTAGTTCTTTGTGTGTATTAACTTAATAATAACTCAACTTATTTTTTCGTACAAACCCCTTTTTGTCACGCATCTAAGCATGTGTGTATAAAAATACAAGGCATTTGCTTTTGAAAGATCAGCAGACTCAAATCGTTATTTGCTTTTACATACCAAGCAATATTCTACACACATAAAAAAATTTCAATTTTTTTTCACCAAAGCACATTATAAACATAAATATGTATGTATGCACACAAATCGTTTTTACTATACGTACACGGCAAGTAAACTCTGTGGAAAAAATGTCGCACACTGATGATTACAAATATACTCTGATGTATTTATATGTATGTATGTTAAAAATGCTTTTGTATTTATCTTTTAAAATGTTGTATATTTGTCAATTTGTTTTTCATTTTAAAAATTGAAATATATGTACATAGGCTTGTAACTACATATGTATATTTGAAAATAATAAACAGGTTATTTTATACATATATATATATATATATATATATATATGTATACATAATAAAAATGAGCCGTCGCTAAAAAATATTTTGTCACCAGCAGCTATATTCTGTAACTCGCTAAAGCTAAATCTCCATCGCTAAACATGTCTAAAATCGTTTTAGAGAATTTTAGCTACATATTGAATTCTGTAATTCGTATTGCGAAATTAGGCAATGTCATAAAAATTAAATTCGCCGCAATTTTGGCGTTTGCTCTGAGAGCAAACAATGCTCTCTCTCATCGCTAAAATGTTATAAATTTGTATTCTCTAAGCACATTTGAGCAACTTTTCTAGCTAGAAACGCTAAAATTTAAGCAACGATATTTTGAAGGCGCTAAAAAGTAATTTAAGCAAAATATTTTTTATATCATTGTTATTTAGCCTTTTTTTAGAAAAATAATGTAGGAAACTACAAAAAGGATAAAAAAGGGCAAAAATATATGCTCATTTAGTATTTGGAATAGCATAAAGAGTTTGCTAATGATAGGTTGAAGTGTTATGAGTAGTTTAATTTAAATAAAACTCAAATACTAAATTTTATATAAAAATGTATTTAATAAAAAAAAAGATTTTTACAATATTACAAAATTAATCAAAACTCCATACACAAATTTTAAATTTATTATGATCAAAAATATTTTTGTACAAATAAATACTTTCAAATAAATATGCCTCAGTACCGCCAGCTAATACCACATAGAAAAAATTTCAATCGTTTACTGAAATTATTTCTTAACAGTGATGCCATCTCTTATAAATGTTCCCATAACTTTCGAACGTAATGCTTTCTTGAGAAATTACTACGCAAAAATCATGCGCTTTACAATTTTCAAAATGCATCTGCTGCAAAAAAACAATAAGTTTTGACTAGAACTTTGTGAAATAGCTTTAAAAAATAGACGTTTTAAAACATATTTTAAATTTTTTTTGACAAAAACACAATCATTGTTACGGAGTATAAATTATAATATAAGGTAACACTAATATAAAATGCCAAATATACACGCATATATATTTGTCTCTTTTCAATATTATATTATCAAATAAGAAAGAAAGGAATGATCTAATGATAGCAAATTAGCTACGGCGAAAAGAGTAAATTTTAGCTAAGCGATTAGAGTTACAGAATACCTTTTTAGCAAAATCGCGAGATCGAGATCGAGATTTAGCTTTAGCTACGAGAATTACAGAATATAGCTGCAGTAAAATAACTTTTCCTTTTATGAGGTGTTTTTTGATATGTACATAAATACATAAATATTGTTTTAGCCTTCTCGAAATCAATAAACTGATACGTTCTGTTAGGCTGATTGGATAATATAAGTAC
The DNA here is from genome assembly GCA_947311025.1 of Lypha dubia. Classification (NCBI taxonomy): domain Eukaryota; kingdom Metazoa; phylum Arthropoda; class Insecta; order Diptera; family Tachinidae; genus Lypha; species Lypha dubia. The sequence continues at coordinate 13,159,633 of OX371265.1, read as the reverse complement.
ATACATACATTATTATTATGGTATTCTTTAAATTTATTACCTATTTCTAAAATAGAGTTTACTGCTTTTCTTTTGATTATTTTATACGGACCATGATATGGTGCCTGATTTTTTTGTTAAATATTCGAACGAGATTTAGGAGATTTAGTACTCCTTCTTTTAAATCTAGGGGATTAGTTTTTAAGCATTTGTCTACTCGTTTTTGTTTCGACTTTTCCAAATATTCTCTCGCTTTAGTTATAGAATATTGTAATCTGAACCTCACTTCTTCGGCATAATTTTCAGGGTTGTTTATTACTTGAAATTTCTTCATTAGGAAAGTTCGGTAATTTGCCAAATATTAGTGTTACCTTACATTATAATTTATACTCCGTAATAATGGTTTTGTTTTTGTTGAAAAAAAATTAAAATATGTTTTAAAACGTCTATTTTTAAAAGCTATTTTACAAAGTTCTAGTCCAAACTTATTGTTTTTTTGCAGCACATGCATTTTAAAAATTGTAAAGCGCATTGTAGTGTATGTACATCACTATGTGCTAAATTTTTGTACACTGCTGTTTGTCGTGCAGTTGTAATATGAACTATTTAATAAAGTAAACAAACATTCTTTTATTGGCCTTGAATGAATAAGCGTACTGTCAGCAAGTTTCACGGAGTTCATTAACGTATTGGGATTTTTAAACAAAATTGATTTCGTGGGATAGTGCTGACATAGGTAATAATTTAGAATAAATTTTAGTATATAAGCTGAAACAAAATTCAATAAACTTTAGAATTAATTTGACAAATCAATCAAATTGAAGTCTATTATTTTCTCAAAACAAAATCAGCACTTCTGGTGCTGAAGAAAAGCGGCTGCAGAGCTCAGTAAATACTTTACACTTTTAAGCCCACACTCACCACATGGCGACCCTGCCAAACAAAATTTGCGTTCTTGTAAAATAATATTTTTTTTAGAAAACAAAAAATTTTTTTTATCCTGCTAAAACGATATTTTTATTGCAAAAATTTTTATCCTGGCAATCTAAATGAGTCCTGGAGAATCCACATAAAAAAAAAAAAAACAGAATAAATTTTTGAGATCCTGTTTGTTTTCCTTTTTTTAAATAAATTTATTTTTCTAAATGACTCAAAAAGAAGTCAACGAAATTTTCGAACGCTGGCAAAAAGTTCTACAAGAGGAGTACGTTCCAGAAGGAACACCAGTTGAAGAACCACAAACCTATACACCAAAGTCTGCTGGCCCTAAGCCAATCACGATAGAACAATATCAGGCTAGGCGAAAAAATTACAGACATCAACTACAAAACTTTAGGAACCAAGCAGAAAACAAAAAGAAGAAAGGAGAAAAAAAGGTGAAATTTCAAAGAACCTGCAAAGACCTGCAGCGAATAATAGGCATTAGTCAGGGAGACCAAAAACAGAAATTAATAAAGCAACTGATAGAACTCAGAAGAACCGGTTGGAGAAACTAGTCATCAACAACAATAATATTTTTTTTTTCAGTTCAATTCAAAAATTTTTTTTTCCTTAAATTTTATATTATGCTAAAATTTTACATATTCTAAATAAATTAATATAAATAAATGTAACATTAAGATATACTTTAAAGATTTTGTATAGGAAACAATATTACAAATAAGAAAATTTGTCTTTCTACACTAATGTTAAATTTTAATATAGGTAATGAATCTAGACCAACATACTTTTCAGTTAACCGAGGAAGATAGAATAAAATATACATTACAAAACTCAAAAATGGGCATCGCAGATGCAAAAGTAGAGGGCCATGCAAGTGCCAATGCCATAAATACAAATAAGATAACAATAGATCAAGAAATGATAATAATTTTATTGATAATTTTCATATTAGTAGCCATATTTAAATTCTTGCAGCATTATATAAAGAAACATTTTGTAAGAAACTCCGTACAAAATGCATAAATAACAAAACAAAATTTAGAAAATTTAAATAAAAATTTTTTTTATCTCATGCTACTGAAATAAGTATAATTAATGGAACAGATTTTTGAAGAATTACAAAAATTAATTGTAAATGCTAAAAAATCCATAACAAAGAAATATACAAAAGAAACTATACAAGAAAAATTAAAGTCAATAGAACAGTTTAGTGAAAGGTTCGGGAAACTTGTAGGGCATTTAGCGAATCCCTTAAGAGATGAAAAAATTACTCAATTCAAAGATTTGAGAGAAACAGCAATTCAGTTGTTGATAGAACACAAAGGAGAAAAATTAGAAATAGAGCAAGATTTTGAAAATCCTAAAATCATGTCGAACTTTGACAGTAAAAAGGCTTCGGATATAATTCCAGTCTTCGACGGAAAGCCAAGACATGTTGATATTTTCCTTTCAATGATAGAAATGGTTCATTCTGAACTAAATGAGCAAGAAAAAAGAACCTAATAAAGTATGTATTAGCAATAAAAGTAGTAGACAGAGTCAGGGATATTTTGATTATAGAAAATACACCTGAAACTTTCGAAGAACCTAAAACAGTTCTAACAAAACATTTCAAATCCACAAGAACGGCAAGCAGCATACATTTTGATTTAAAGAATACCAAGCAAAAAGGAAATGTACTTAATTACAAAGAACGGATTAACACTTTGATAGCGGACTTGACATTAGTACAAAGTTCAGAACTAGAGGACATTTCAAATCAAGTAGCTCGCTCTACGATTAAGACTATGAACGAAAAACTGGCTTCAGAGATTTTTCAAGAAGGTTTATATAAAGACATTAGAACCGCTGTAATAGCTGCACAACCCAAGACTTTGGCACAAGCCTATGACATTGCAAGTACACAGGAAAGATCATTACAACTACCAGATACATTTACAGCCTTACAAATAAATAATAATAAACGAAACTATTACAATAACACAAATAGAAATAATTCAGGATTTAGAAATAACAGAGACAGAAATTATCTCAATCCACAGATGGATAGAAATTTTAACATAAATAGGAATAACAGAAACAATAACAATATCAACAGAAACTATAACAATAACAACAGAAACCATAATAGAAATTATAACAATAAAAGACATTATAACGACTACAACAATAAATACAATAGCTATAACAACAACAATACATCCAACAGTGGTAATAGATACAATAATAACACAAGGGGAAGAGGCCACTCCAATATTCATGCAATACAACAACAGGGAAACGTACAAACCCTGGAGACTCATTACGAATCTCCAAACAGGGAAAATTGAGGATTTATACACTACATATTGGAACATCAAATTTTATCTTTTTATCAGTAAAAAACATTAACTATAAATTAACATTTTTAATAGACACAGCTTCAGAGATATCACTCTGTAAAGAAAATGTAATATACAACTATTACAAAAATACTGACAATATTTGTCAATTGACTGGCATTACAAATGAATGCAAAGAAACAGTAGGCTCTGCTGATTTGAAGATGGTGTTAGGAGAACAAACACTAACACAGATTTCAATTAGTGGACAAAGAATTTCCAATCATTACTGATGGAATTTTAGGAATAGATTTTTTCTGCAAATACAACTGTCAGATTGACTATGAAACACTGACTTTAAATACTTGCATAGAGGGAGAGAAAATAACAATACCAATAGAGATTAACACAAAAAGAATACATAATATAACTATACCTCCAAGAACAGAGAAGATAGTACCTATAAACATTGACATAAAAGAAGATAGTGTTACATGTAGTAAACAAATAATAAATGGAATATTTTTAGCAAACACTATAATACCCAAAGATGGCCAACGCTATGTAAAAATTTTGAATACATTAGAGGAACCAGTGCGCCTAGAAAAGTTGGGAGTCACAACAATACCATTAAAAAATTATACAATTTATAAAACTAACATGCGCAATAACAATAAACATTCAGAGCAAAGATTTAATAAATTATTAGAGAAACTATATTTCAAGAACATTGAAGAAGAAAATAAAAGAGTCATATGTGATATTCTAAGACAATATCAAGAAGTATTTCATCTTGAAGATGAACCATTAACTGTAAACAATTTTTATAAACAAAGTATTGAATTAAATGATAACACGCCCACTTACATAAAAAACTACAGACTGCCACAAACTCAATTAGACGAAATAAGTAAACAAGTACAAGAGTTATTAGAAGAAGACATAGTAGAACCATCTTTTAGTCCATATAATTCTCCATTATTACTAGTACCACAAAAAGGACAAAACGACACAAAAAAATGGCGTTTGGTTGTAGATTTCAGACGTTTAAATGATAAAATAGTAAATGACAAATTTCCTTTAACCAGACTTGAAGATGTATTGGACAGATTGGGTAGAGCTAAATATTTTTTCACTTTAGACATGACAAGCTCATTTCACCAAATAGAACTCGAACCACAATCACGACCACTAACAGCATTTTCAACACCAAACGGTCACTTTCAATATACAAGATTACCATTTGGTTTAAAAATATCATCTAACAGTTTCCAAAGAATGTTGACAATAGCATTATCTGGGTTAGAATCAGAAGCATTTTTGTATGTCGATGACGTCATTATTTTCGGATGCAGTTTGAAGCACCACAATGAGAACCTCATAAGAGTGTTAGAAAGACTAAAACAATACAATTTGAAGCTGAATCCAGCAAAATGTTGTTTCTTAAAACCAGAAGTTTTGTATTTAGGACATTTGATTACTAAAAATGGTATAAAAACCGACCCGACGAAATACAAAGTAATTGAACAATATCCTGTTCCAAAGAACTCAGACGACGTTAGACGATTTATAGCTTTCTGCAATTATTACAGAAGATTCATTCCAGACTTCGCCAAAACGGCAACTTGTCTTAATAATTTATTAAGAAAGAAAGTAACTTTCAATTGGACAGAAGATTGCCAAATAGCATTTGAGACACTAAGAGACAAATTAAAAAACCCGCCTATATTACGATATCCGGACTTTGACGAAACATTCATTTTAACGACAGGCGCTTCAAATGTAGCTCTGGGAGCAGTCCTTTCACAGGGTGAAATCGGAAACGATTAACCCATATCATATGCAAGTAGAACATTGAATAAACATGAAAAAAATAAATCATTAATTGAACAAGTAAGAGTGCTATATTCGGCTGTGCCGAATCTTATATACCCTTCACCAATGCATATATATGTGATTCGCAGAATATAATAAGCCTGTATATCCTTTGTTAATATACTTTGATAATACTGTAAGCAGTATGTGTGCATGTTTTATCATTACTTTTTTTCTCACTGAGTTTAAAAGGAATCTAAAATGAAAAACAAATCACATATTTTTTACTTCTAAAAACAAATGCATTTTTAACATACACAAATATATGTACATACATATATATATAAATTAATATGTTTTTGTACATTTTATGTACTACTTTTTTATGACTTTTTTTTTTTTTTTTGGAAAATGTACCTACTCTGTGCAAATTATTCGAGAAATATTTTTAAATGAAATATGTAGAAATATGTAGCTATTATACATATTAGGTACATATGTATGTATGTACTTATATTATCCAATCAGCCTAACAGAACGTATCAGTTTATCGATTTCGAGAAGGCTAAAACAATATTCATTGTTCTAACGTAGGGCTAGTTCAAATAGTAATTATGTAAGTTATTTATTCTTCGTTATTGACCTATTACATAGGTACTTATGTATGTATGTACATATCAAAAAACACCTCATAGAAGGGAAAGTTATTTTACTGGTGACAAAATACTTTTTAGCGACGGCTCATTTCAATTATGTATACAGTATTTTTCGGTTAATTGACCCTACGGTTAATTGGTTTCCACGCTTAATTGAACCACATAATCGGGCAAAAAAATATTGCATACGAAAACACATGTAAATTTCCTCGGATAATTGAACCCGGTTAATTGATTTTCCCGCTTAATTGGTTCAAAATTCATGTCATCAAAAATAAATTTCCTCTTACTTTTACCCGGTTAATTGCAAATGAATTGTTTTTTAGTTTATAAATTTTATTTTTTTGTAAAACTAATGTGCACATAAATAGTGCATTTAATAGTAAATATGTACCTACTTACAATAATAAATACCTGCGTATACACATATATGTACATTTTTTTCTGTTACTTGCATTTTTTTCGTTTAAGGTAAAAAAAAAATTATTTTGAAAAACTTAAAGTGCACATATGCGATTTCTTTTAATTCATTAGTAGTTCCAATTATGCGGATTCTTGTAATTGAACGATTTGTTCAATTAAGCGGGTATCGGCTAATTGGTTCCCCGGTTAATTGAACAAAAAGTTGTGCAAATTTTGATGTGCAATTAACCGAAAAATACATATATACCTATGTATATATATATACACAAATGTATATTTAGCGTGTAGTACCTACACCTGTATCATACCATAGCGTTTTAATTTACTTTAGCAAAAATAAAATTTCGGTTCTGATTTTTGATTACATACATATATACAATTTTATAACCCTTTCAGAAATAAATTTAAAATAAATAAATACTCCAGTATTGAACTGAGGAATCGCTCACAATAATCCAACACACGACCCATCGTGCTACTGAGGCTAGATACTTCTTTGTGTATATTAATTTAAAAAAAAATATATATATATATATATATGTATAAAATAACCTGTTTATTATTTTCAAAAATAGTTACAAGCCTATGTACATATATTTCAATTTTTAAAATGAAAAACAAATTGACAAATATACAACATTTTAAAAGATAAATACAGAAGCATTTTTAACATATATATAAATACATCAGAGTATATATGTAATCATCAGTGTGCGACATTTTTTTCCACAGAGTTTACTTGTCTGGTACGTATGTATAGTGTTCTAAAAACGATGTGTGTGCATACATACATATTTATGTTTATAATGTGCTTTGGTGAAAAAAAAATTGAAATTTTTTATGTGTGTAGAATAGTGCTTGGTATCAGAGCTGCCGTTTTTTGTTATTTCTAACAAAAATTGGTAATGTTATTTTTTAATGTGAGATGCGAATATTTTTTCATTTTGGTTAGTTTTTTTCGTTTGAATATTTTTTAACTATATATATAACTTGTTAAGCTTTGAAAACAATTTTTGAAAATTTTTAATTACCTGTTCATAGTACGATTGGGTCCCAACACTGTCAACACCTCTCCGTACTACTAAATGATCTGCTCTGTGTTATCAAAAAATATTCAATGATTCACATCTATCTAGACCTGACAACTTTCAAAGCAAAAATGGGATGAACGAAAAAACTTTCGAACAACTTTTTTATTTCGTACAAAATTTATTATCATTGCCACATAGTTCTGCTGCAGCCGAAAGAATGTTTTCACAGCTTAATTTAAACAAAGCCAAATTTCGTAATAGTCTTGATTTTAAAACTATTAACAATATTATCCAATCGAAACAGTTGTGCAAAAATCAAAATGTTGCCCATTATTTATGGTCTGCCAAAGATATGAATTGAAAATTCGTATATAATTTCTAATCTCAATACTGTGAATTGTAAATCTATTGATTTTTTGATTTAAAAGAAAAATTTTGTAAAACAATTACATATTTTTCTGAAGTACAAATATTGCTTATTTTAAATAAATAAACACTTTAAAAAGTTTGTTTAAATTTAAGTTTCTTGTTATGTTTTTCACTTATTAATAAGAATTTTATTAATATGTAAAAAAAATTTTCTTTTTTTCCTTTCTTATTTTTTATAAATGTGCAGTACAAATTTTGTTTATTGTAATGATCCTATTCAAAAAAAATTTTAATTTATAAACTTTCAATCAAATGAATTTTGTATAAACATTTGGGAGGTTTAACTCCTATAAAAAAACTATTTTTACGAATAAGGGCTCAAATAAACAAAAACTGATTTCAATTTAAGTTTCTCCTTTTCATTTACTCTAGTATGAATTTTTTTTTTTTTGTTTTCTTGTTTTGCAATTATTATTTAACTATGTATAAAATGCAAATAAACTGTATGTAATGCAACTTTAAATAAATTTAAATTTTTTTTTAATAAAAAATGCATTTTAAATTTGGTTATTTTTTCACATTTGATAACTTTTTCAAAAAATTTGGTTGTAATATTTTTTTGGTCGTGGCAGCACTGCTTGGTATGTTAAAAGCAAATAACGATTTGAATGTGTTGATCTTTCAAAAGCAAATGCCTTGTATTTTTATACACACATGCTTAGATGTGTGACAAAAAGGGGTTTGTACAAAAAAATACGTAAAGTTATAATTAAGTTAATATACATTCAACACTAACAAGCCTCTGTAGCACAATGGTTAGTGGGTAGAAGTATAGTGAGCGACTCCTCAGTTCAATACCGGAGCACATGAGTATTTATTTTAAATTTATTTTTGAAAGGTTATAAAATTGTATATATGTAATCAAAACTCAGAACCGAAATTTTATTTTTGCTAAAGTAAATTAAAACGCTATGCTATGGTGTAGGTACTACACGGTAAATATATGTGTATAAAGTCGAATTCGGATAAGAACGCACTGTTTATATGTAAAAATCGCTTAATTGAAAATAAAAATTGTTATTTATTATTTTTGATCAATCTCAAAGCACTTGCTTGCATTTGCTTAAAAGAAAACCTGCTGATTGAAACATATTTTGTTTAGAAATAATCTAATTTATATGAAACAAACATCCCATAAAAGGAAAAATGTTTAATTTCTGGTAACAAAATACTTACTTGTCGAATACGAATAAAAATATATTAAAATAAGCAAATAGTCGAAAAATCGAATACGAGTATTCGTAACATTACTAGTACGTAGGTACATACATAAAATAAAGATAATGGAAATTTTTTCAACATCCATCGACAGCTTCTATTATTTATTCATGGATAGCTCAAATATATTTATTAGATCAACATCAAGCTTAGTTAGAACTTTAAAATTCAACAAACATTAACATTTTCAACACAAATACTTACATATATATGTAATGCTGCTTCTGTGTGTATAAATATTATTGTTTGCAAGTATTTTAAATACCCTGCAGTCGGCGTAGCTAGCGAATGTCTAGCTATTTCGCGAGCTACCAGTCATTTCCTCTAACTACCAGCCTAACAACTAGCAATGCACTCGACTGACGATTTGAACATACGGATGACATTGACGGTAATCACTTGACGCGATCAGACCGATGAGATCACTGGTGAGCAACTCCCAACTATTTCTCTAGTCAAAATGTACCAGTTAGATCAACAATGATATTTCCTAAATGAAAATACTACAGAAATTTAATTTTTTTTTGATACATATTTGTTTATTTATCAAATTTCTTTTTCAATAGTTATAAAATATTCAATTAATTGTTCTTTTTCTTTGTTTATGCAACGTTTTAGTTGACTTCTGCTCATTTTACCTTTAAAAACACTTTTTTTACATGTATATGTGTGAGAGAGTCAAAGGCGAACTCTTGCATTACTTGTGGCCACTGTAGTATTTAGTCGGATTTTCGTTAGGGAAATACTTAACGATTTCGATTAAAATTCTACTTTTAAAAATGCAGGGTATGCCCTTTTTATGAAAACATTCAGGCATACATACATATATATATACATATATATAATTATATAATATATATTTGTACGTATGGTTGGGCGCATGGGCAATAATACAAAATATTTATTTTGTTTTTCTACCGTAAGACATTTCTGTATTATGTCTGAAGTTATACCTATTTGATGTTTACAAGTTTTAAATTGAGTTTGTGAAGAGAAACATTTTTTTTAAAAATTTAATTATTAAGTAAGTATTGCAAAATCAGGTAAACTTCTTTAATACAGTCTTTTTCGGTTAATTGCACATCAAAATTTGCACAACTTTTTGTTCAATTAACCGGGGAACCAATTAGCCGATACCCGCTTAATTGAACAATTCGTTCAATTACAAGAATCCCGTTTAATTGAACAATTTGTTCAATTACAGAAATCACGCATAATTGGAACTACATACTAATGAATTAAAAGAAATCGCATATGTGCACTTTAAGTTTTTCAAAATAATTTTTTTTTACCTTAAACAAAAAAAAGGCAAGTAACAGAAAAAAATGTACATATATGTGTATCGCAGGTATTTATTATTGTAGGTACATACTATGTACTATTAAATGCACTATTTGTGTGCACATGAGTTTTACAAAAAAATTATATTTATAAACTAAATAAAAAACAATTCATATATTGGTTTTACAAAAAAAACATAAACTTGAACACAAATTTTTTCACAAATGATGTCAATAATGTATGTGCAAAAATGCCAGATTATTTTTCAATAATAATGCAATTAACCGGGTAAAAGTAAGAGGAAATTAATTTTTGATTACATGAATTTTGAACCAATTAAGCGGGAAAATCAATTAACCGAGTTCAATTATCCGAGGAAATTTACATGTGTTTTCGTATGCAATATTTTTTTGCCCGATCATGTGGTTCAATTAAGCGTGGAAACCAATTAACCGTAGGGTCAATTAACCGAAAAATACTGTATTATTTTTAGTTCAATAGATAAATATAATTAACATGAAAAATTTAATAAAATTTACAAGATAAATAGTGTTTTATCACGTGCAGATCTTTAGTCAATTAAAAATGATTACGAAAACATTAAGAATAGTCTAAACGACATTGTTAAGACATATTTTTACAAATCGAAACTTTCAAATTCGTTACAAAATCGAAGTTTTTGGTTTGATGGGTAACTTTGTTTTATATTTATACGCACATTTTTACATACATATGTACATACATATGTTTGCCTTATGTTGGCTTGTTACTTTCATTTCAGCACGGATTTAAAGTTGATATTGTTATATGTACATATTGATATAATTGCTATGTAGGTACCTACATATGTATGTATGTATATTGTTATTTGTTACACACATAATTACCTATTATTTTAACTGTAGGTAATAATTTGATATTTGAAAAGTCAACACTATTTTGAGTTAGCTTAAAGCTTAGTACATATGTACATACCTACTTGCTTAGATGAAAATTCAAATTACTAGGGGGTTTTTAAAAACACATACATATGTACATACATATGTATGTAGCTTTTATACATATTAGTTACATACATATGTACTTACTTAGATTATCCAATCAGCCTAACAGAACGTATCAGTATCGATTTCGAGAAGGCTAAAACAATATTCATTGTTCTAACGTAGGGCTATTTCAAATAGTAATTATGTAAGTTATTTATTCTTCGTTATTGACCAATTACATAGGTACTTATGTATGTATGTACATACATTTCAAAAAACACCTCATAAATGAAAAGTTATTTTACTGGTGACAAAATACTTTTTAGCGACGGCTCATTTCAATTATGTATATGTATATACATACATATATATATATGTATAAAATAACCTGTTTATTATTTTCAAATATAGTTACAAGCCTATGTACATATATTTCAATTTTTAAAATGAAAAACAAATTGACAAATATACAACATTTTAAAAGATAAATACAGAAGCATTTTTAACATACATATAAATACATCAGAGTATATATGTAATCATCAGTGTGCGACATTTTTTTCCACAGAGTTTACTTGTCTGGTACGTATGTATAGTGTTTGTGTGCATACATACATGTTTATGTTTATAATGTGCTTTGGTGAAAAAAAAAAAATTGAAATTTTTATGTGTGTAGAATATTGCTTGGCATGTAAAAGCAAATAACGATTTGAATGTGTGTGATCTTTCAAAAGCAAATGCCTTGTATTTTTATACACACATGCTTAGATGTGTGACAAAAAGGGGGTTGTACGAAAAAATACGTTGAGTTATTATTAAGGTAATATACACAAAGAACTAACAAGCCTCAGTAGCACGATGGGTCGTGTGTTGAATTATTGTCTCTGACACATATTCAATGCGCGTGACCCCGTATTCAATACTACTGAGGCACCTAGTGTACTTATAAATTTATTTCTGCAATGAATATATATATATCTTCATTTATTTGTATATATATCCATTTCAGAATCGATACTTTTATTTTTGCTGATTTTCAATACGAAGCATCCTTAGAAAAATCCCTACATTTTACTTTAAGAAACAATTCTCTAGCTCTTCTTGTGTCTTCAGAAAATGGATTTCACGTACAGACAGACGGATAGACGGACAGACGGACAGGGCTCAGTTAAATTTTTTAATTATAAGGATCCAGTATATATATACTATATGGACCTCATATAAATATTGTGGAAATTACACACGTAATGACAAACCTATAAATACCCTTACCATTTTTGGTGAAGGGTATAAAAAGAATTATTAGGTATTCATTGGGGAATATAATATTTTAGACCATATCTATATGGTAGAAAATTTACCGTAGTCACAGACCATAGACCTCTTATTGCTTTGCTTACCCATAAGAACCCGTCTTCAAAATTGACCAGGATTAGACTTGAATTATCAGATTATGACTTTGATATAAAATATAAGAAGGGAGCGAATAATACAAACGCAGACGCTCTATCGCGTGTAGAAATAAACTCACAAATATTAAGAGACATGATTCCAATCTATGTTGATGAAAAAGAAAAGAAAACCTTGGCAATAACAAGAAATATGTTTAACAACGAAATGAAAAATAAAATTAATAACGAAATGAAAAATAAATATGATGAAGATGAAAATAAAAAGAACGACTGCATATCTCGAAAGGAGACTGATCACCTCCATATGTGGGAATGTACGTCAATAAATAATATTAAGGGTACCCAAAAGATTGAATTTATATATGATAATAAGCTGCAGCAAAAATTAAAAAATAAACTAAAAGAGAAGAATGATAGAATAACGCGCATAATATGCAATAAAAGCGAAAATCCTATGTTTTCAGGAACATTTATGGAGAAACTTTTATTGAGATTGAGGAAATTGAAATTTAAAAAGTACGTACTATATGATAATGATGAAATATTTAAATATATAACGGCCGAAGAATTGAAGGAAAAGTATAACAATATAAAGAAAAACGATATCGAAATAATTCTATACAGAATGCCAAGAGAAATAAAAGATAATATAACACAATATAGATTGATAGAAGAATTTCATGACTCACCACATGGAGGACATTTTGGAATTAAGAAAACACTTTCCAAACTAAAACAAAGATATATATGGAAAAATATGAACAAAATGGTTAGAAAATACATAACAACATGTGATTCATACCAAAAACATAAACAGATAAGAAATACAAAAGAACCCTTTACTATAACAGATACACCATCACACGGTCTCGATACTGTTGTAATGGACACAGTTGGACCATTAAGACCATCCGGACAATTTAGATACATACTTACAATGCAGTGCGAACTGACAAAATATTCTCAAAACAGATAGAGGAACTGAATTTACCAACGAATTAATGAGAGAGTTTTGTGTATTATTAAAAATAAAACAAAAAATCTCAACACCTTACCATCATGAGACTTTAGGTACAATAGAACGAAATCATCGCGTTCTAAATGAATATTTTCTAAATTTTGTAGATGACAATAGTTGGCATGAGTGGATACCATATTATACTTTTGCTTTTAATACGACACCAAATGTCGATACAGACTTTTCTCCATTTGAACTAATTTTTGGTAGACTTCCTAGACTGCCAAACGACACTTTAAGTGATACTAGAAAGATTTATAATACTGACAACTATTTAAATGAACTAAAGATTAGACTTCACAACTCATTACAAAGAGCAAGAGAGATAATTTTCGAAGTAAAAAGAAAAAGAAAATTAGAATCTGAAAAGAAGCAAAATAGAATAGATCTTAGAATAGGAGATTTAGTTTTAGTTAAAATTTTAAATAGAAAAAAGTATGAACCTCCATACAAAGGCCCATACAAAGTATTAGATATAGAAGATTTAAATATACTTATAGAAATTGATAATAAAACAAAATTAGTACATAAGAACAATCTAAAAAAATATTTGAATTGACAAACAACAATATATATATAAGAACTTAAAATTTATTTTTGTAGACACATACATAAGTATAATTATATATACACTAGCTGATCCCGGTGTACTTCGCTACCCCCCTCGTTATAAAATAAAATTAAAAGTATTTATATATCCTATTGTGACGATCGGTCCAGTAGTTAAGACTATATTACGATTTTTAATTTTAATAAAAAGGAGCGTGGTCCCATCCACTTTTCTCCCGGTACGTATTCCAAATTATGGCAATACCATATGTACCAGATATCATCGACGTAGGTCAAAAAATGCCCAAAATATGGCGATTTAAATTTTTGGGTTATATGGGTGGTGCCACGCCTCTTTGTCCAATCCCGCCCATATTTGCAGCAGCACCAAAAAAAATGCACACCAAACCTACGTACCAAATTTTGTTCAAATACCGTTATCAGGAGCAGAAATAATAGATTTTTAATTTGTGGTTTGTATGAGAGGTACCACACCCCTTTGTCCAATCCCGTTCATATTTGCAGCAGCACTTAAAAAATGCACACCAAACTGACGTACCAAATTTTGTTCAAATACCGTTATCAGGAGCAGAAATAATAGATTTTTAATTTGTGGTTTGTATGAGAGGTACCACGCCCCTTTGTCAAATCCCTCCCATATTTGCAGCAGCACTAAAAAAATGCATACCAAACCGACTTACCAAATTTCGTTCAAATACCGTTATCAGGAGCAGAAATAATAGATTTTTAATTTGTGGTTTGTATGAGAGGTACCACGCCCCTTTGTCCAATCCCACCCATATTTGCAGCAGCACTTAAAAAATGCACACCAAACCGACGTACAAAATTTTGTTCAAATACCGTTATCAGGAGCAGAAATAATAGATTTTTAATTTGTGGTTTGTATGAGAGGTACCACGCCCCTTTGTCCAATCTCGCCCATATTTGCAGCAGCACTTAAGAAATTTACACCAAACTGACATACCAAATTTTGTTCAAATACCGTTATCAGGAGCAGAAATAATAGATTTTTAATTTGTGGTTTGTATGAGAGGTACCACGCCCCTTTGTCCAATCCCACCCATATTTGCAGCAGCACTTAAAAAATGCACACCAAACCGACGTACCAAATTTTGTTCAAATACCGTAATCAGGAGCAGAAATAATAGATTTTTAATTTGTGGTTTGTATGAGAGGTACCACGCCCCTTTGTCCAATCCCGCCCATATTTGCAGCAGCACTTAAGAAATTTACACCAAACCGACATACCAAATTTTGTTTAAATACCGTTATCAGGAGCAGAAATAATAGATTTTTAATTTGTGGTTTGTATGAGAGGTACCACGCCCCTTTGTCCAATCCCACCCATATTTGCAGCAGCACTTAAAAAATGCACACCAAACCGACGTACCAAATTTTGTTCAAATACCGTTATCAAGAGCAGAAATAATAGATTTTTAATTTGTGGTTTGTATGAGAGGTACCACGCCCCTTTGTCCAATCCCGCCCATATTTGCAGCAGCACTTAAGAAATTTACACCAAACCGACATACCAAATTTTGTTTAAATACCGTTATCAGGAGCAGAAATAATAGATTTTTAATTTGTGGTTTGTATGAGAGGTACCACGCCCCTTTGTCCAATCCCGCCCATATTTGCAGCAGCACTTAAGAAATTTACACCAAACCGACATACCAAATTTTGTTTAAATACCGTTATCAGGAACAGAAATAATAGATTTTTAATTTGTGGTTTGTATGAGAGGTACCACGCCCCTTTGTCCAATCCCGCCCATAAGTATCCTATGTCCTTCTCCTGGCTCTAAACTACCTCCCTGCCAATTTTCAGCTAAATCGGTTTAGCCGTTCTTGAGTTATAAGTGAAGTAACTAACACGACTTTCTTTTATATAGTATTGGAAAAAGTGGGCTTACTGAAGCGACTATAACTCATAAACCAATCCACACACAAAAACCGTATATACATAAAAACCTTGGTATTGACGTCACCTTTCATGAGAAGTTTACAGAATTGAAATCGGTTCAGGCATTACAGAGAACATCAATGCCAAACACAATGCTCTACATTTTTATATATATAGATAAGCAAAATATCAAAACATTTTTTACGTTTATAAAGTTTAATATTACATCAATAATTGTTTATTTCTTTCTATAAAATTTTTTTTTAGTTATTAATATTTAAGATATAGTACATAACGTCTTGTTCAGCCAAAGTATTTGTTTTTCTTGTTTCATTTTTAATAATACCCAAAACCAATAAGGGTGAGGGTGTAGTGTATGTACATCACTATGTGCTAAATTTTTGTACACTGCTGTTTGTCGTGCAGTTGTAATATGAACTATTTAATAAAGTAAACAAACATTCTTTTATTGGCCTTGAATGAATAAGCGTACTGTCAGCAAGTTTCACGGAGTTCATTAACGTATTGGGATTTTTAAACAAAATTGATTTCGTGGGATAGTGCTGACATAGGTAATAATTTAGAATAAATTTTAGTATATAAGCTGAAACAAAATTCAATAAACTTTAGAATTAATTTGACAATCAATCAAATTGAAGTCTATTATTTTCTCAAAACAAAATCGGCACTTCTGGTGCTGAAGAAAAGCGGCTGCAGAGCTCAGTAAATACTTCACACTTTTAAACCCACACTCACCACAGCATGATTTTTGCGTAGTATTTTCTCATGAAAGCAATATGTCCGAAAGTTATGGGAACATTTATAAGAGGTGGCATCACTGTTAAGAATTAATTTCACTAAACGATTTTAAATATTTTTTTATGTTAAAACGGTGGTGCTGGCGGTACTGTGCCGTAGTTATTTGAAAGTATTTATTTGTACAAAATATGTGTTTGATCATAATAAATTTAAAATTTGTGTACAGAGTTTTCTTTAATTTTGTAATATTTGTTCACTGCTTGACTAATTTATAAATTGTAAAAAACTTTTTTCTTATTAAATAATTTTTTTATATAAAATTAAGTATTTGAGTTTTATTTAAATTAAACTACTCATAACAGCTACAAAACTTCAACCTGTCATGAGCAAACTCTTTATGATATTCCAGATACTACATGAGCATGTATTTTTGCCCTTTTTGAAGTGAAAACTTCTATTGACGCGGTACGGAGGTTTTCGTCACGCTTTTTGACACTTGTGGTATAGTTAACAACCTACAGATGTTAGTGAAGTTAACATTTGCGTTTACAATAAGTGGCATGGCAAAACTAGCAGGTATGCGCAGTTCGACAACAAGTACAACAATCCAAAAACAACATGTATTTTGTTGGTATAAAGCACTCGCTTCATATCAAAACACAAACAAATTTAAAGCATTTTAATACGTATGAGTACCAAACTGTAATCATTTTTTATGTACTCTCTTCAAACTATATCAGTTTGTATGAAAATTTGCTATAAAGCGAGCTCAGTCAGCTGTCCTAGTAAAGGTGAATATACACTACATGTTTTTTACATTGTACCTGTCAAATTTTACATAAGTCGGTAAAAACATGTAGTTGGTGACCTCAAAAACATCAGACAAATTTTCATTTAGAGCATGTTCTATTTTCTTATGTTCACACATGTGTTTTCAAAAGTCTATGCCATGTGGAAATATTTATCGACGGTTGAATAGGTCCGATATCATTAGCCGTCCGTTTAAAGTATTTGCATTGGTGATAAATTTATTATTTTTTATCTCATTTTAAAATTTTAAAAACAATGATATAAAGTATATAACAAGTGTTGATACAAGCTCCATATTTTGCAGATTAAAAAGAAAAAAAAAATTTAAATAAATATTTGTGACACCGGCACTTCAGCAACGCTACTAAAGAAATTTTCAGCGGCTTTAATATACATAATAATATGAACATATCAGCTGTTGTAGACAATCATGGCCGATGTCATGTGTAATTATACATACAAGTTGGTGACCAAAAATTAAAAACCTTATGTAAATTAATCAATTTTGACAGACACAAAAAAACATGTGAATTATAGGCTTGAAAAAACACAAGCAAAAATATGTAGTGTATGGGTACCTTAAGCTCACCTGTTGCATACGCCTTGATAAGTGGTTAAATTGGTTGCATGTATTTATAGAATTGTTTATATCTACTGTTATGAGTCGTTTTCCCCCAACCAACAAAAATATCAGCAGCAGCGAAACATACGCTGCATACACATGTTGCACACATATGTTGCTTTTTAATTCTCAAAAGCTTACACACACTTCCAAACAATTTCGAGGTGAAGTATGATCCGTTGCCTGTAATTAATTTTCTGGGAATACCATATTTTGTTACTATCTCGTTATAAAAGACTCTTGCTGCCGTTTCTGCTTCGGCATCTTGCTTGGGTGCGCAGACAAAAACTTTTGATAAATCATCCTGTAGGGTAATATTAAGTTGTTATTATCTTTGTTCTTTGGACAAGTCAAACTATTCCGTAGGATTTTAATTTATCTTTATTAATAATTACTTTAACACTATTTACCTTTTAAATGTCCATCCGTTGTCTTTCTTAAATAACTTAGCACTAGCTATTTATACTATCTTAAAACTAGTTACACAAAGGGAATATGCAATTCTTCATATTTGATTCTGACCCAAATATTTTCGCTATTGCGAAAGAGCAACATTGTACAATTTGTCAACGCAAACAATACTCAAGTTAATGAACTGTTATTGTTGCATTAACAAATAAGTGCAATGACGATTGCACAATTTGTCAACGCAATTAATACTTAAGTGAATGAACTGTTGTTGCATTAACAAATAAGTGCAATGTAGGAGGGTAGTTCAATTGTGAATCACAACATCCCTCCCCCCTTTGCGGAAGAAAACATCTAGATATAAATGTTTTCAGTTAGGAAATTTTTCAGCTATTTGGGACAGAATCATTTATATGCTATTTAAATAGTTACTGAAAATTGTTTTGCAAATTATTTCAAGTTTAATAAATTAATATAAATATACTTCTGCATTACGGTTGATAACGTGTCTGAGAAAATCATCATTGGTTATTGGTTGTCGTTGATGTAGTTGGGTATGTTGTTAAAAATCTGTTATGTTACCGTTGTTATTTTGCTTTTCATAAATTATTTATTTATTTGTCTCCGTAATTCTTTTCAGCCACTTGTTCAATCTCGTCCTTTTCGATTTCTTATTTTGATACCACTGGTTCCGAAGAGTCCATTTCTTCTTCTTTTTGTAATGACTTTCTTGTTTTAAAAAAAAAAGTTTAGTCTGCTATTCTTTGTAACCTATTCGTGTTTTTCTTCTACTGTGGCTGTTTCGGGTTCTGACATTTCTTTATGATCTTTTAGATTCTCTATGGTTTTTTTTTTCTAATATAACGTTCTTCAGTTTTATATATTCTTTTAGATACTCCGTGGCCGTAATATTTTCATCGACCCCACTTCTTTTTTCTGCATATCCATATCGTCCACTTTGTTCTTTGTTTCCGCAACTTCTCTCTCCTCCTTAACAACCTTATACATCCTCTTAGGCTTGCTGCGCTATATTTGACGTCGTCCTTTTGGTGTGTGTCTTCCTTTATTTTATTTCTTTGTTTATTTATATTATTAATATTAAAACATTTTTTAATTTCTCTCCTTTTCAATATACATTTTACCTAGTTTATTTGTTGTTTACGTGCCTTTTAATATATTCTTATACAAGTGTTTTAATATTATGTGATTATATAATTTTTTCAACAATTTATATTTCCTTATTCCTACGTTACACTAATTTCAATAAAGAAATAAATTAAAAAAAATAGTTAAGTTTGTAAAAATTAAAAAAAAAACTCTTTCTTTATATGTATTACTTTACTGAAAAATCAAGTTTCAATTGATGGTAGTAATAAAAATGAAACTTTAATAAAATTTTAATTACTACAAAATTTTTCATTTTCATTTTCTTTTTAGTTAATAGTTTTTTAAATGTAGAAACTATAATTGGAAGGTTTTTTTTTTTTTTTGTTTTTACTTATTTACATTTACATAGTATGTATGTGTATATTCTCATAAACCCTTTTACAAATTATTTCGAATTAAATTAAGAATGATTTTTCTTATTTCTTGGAATTAGTTTTATTATTTATTAATTTATTTGAATATAGCTGTGACTAATTGTTTACTTTCTTATTTTAATATCCCTGATTATGCATTTTATCAAAAATACCATTATTGCTTTGATATATATTTTTTTTATCTTTTGTCCAGTGAACACATATGTAACTGACCTATCTTAAGAAAACTCGTACAAATTTCTGCTTCAGTTGCAAAAACAAACAAAGTCTGATGTCTGTGCAAATGAAGCCAGCTTTATAAACATTGTATGACGTTTTTTAATTTTTTCAAATTTCACAATTGTATGCATATGCGGTTAAAAAAAAATTCTTTTCTGTTGTTGTAGAAATAATTCAGTAGTTAAATTATATGTTTAAATTCGCAGTTTTTGCAAAATATATGACGCGACTTAATTCCGTTTTTTTTTTTTCTTTTTTAAATTTGGACGCAAATTATTACAAACAATTAAAGTTTAATGATACAATACAAGTTTAATACAATGAATTTTTTTGTTTTAAATATTTATACATTTTAGTAAAAATTGACAAAATAAAAGAACTAAAGAGAAATGTTTAAGAAAATTGATTTTAAAATATAAATGCTGCTTCGAATTTGGTTTATTTTCAGTTCTTTAAATTCTGTTGTTTTTAAACTTTCGAATAAAAGTTTCCCTGTAATTGACTTTTATTTGCAATGGAAAACTAAGTTACTGTGTGCGTTTTATTTTATCTTTGTGTCTGCCTGCTTGTATGATATTATTTGAACTTTCAAAATTGAAGTTTTTCACTAAATGGAAAAAATTACTGAAATTCAAATCAAATTCGTGATTTTAAAGCATATAAAAATTTAAATAATAATTACAATTAAATAATTATTACAATTTCTTACAGAAAAAAAAGCATTAAAGTTTAAAAACATTTAAAGTTTAATGATCCCTACTTCCAACAGTTACGGTAAACCTTTTCTACTTTTGTAGATAATTTCAGCATAAAATGCTGTATTTGTGTCAAAAACAGAAATTTTTTTTTTGTTTTTTAGGCGCCCATAAAAGTTTATAATAGCCTTACCGTTCCTGTACCGTGTCTGTCAACAGTCAATCGGTAGGTTATGTAGTTCATCTCTATATCTTTCCTCATATACTTGCCTTTTGTCCATTTTTTCTCCATGTCTTGCAGAAACGACTGGACTGTGTTGTTGATGTTTGAGTTAGTACTGCCCCTGTCCCCTACATTCCTTTTCGACCATTTCCTCATGACTCTAGAAATATATCTATATGGTTGTCGTTGAACCATCCTCCTTTTTCAACCAATTGATAATCTTTCTGTGTAAGTTCTCTGAATCTACTTCCTATCTTGTACTTACAATGGAGATTGGTCATGGTGATACCTTTTCTTTTGAAAATTGCCTTTTTGTATTATCTTCCTTATGAGCCTGTAATGTTTACCAAATCTGTAATGATATATTAATTTTAAAATAATGTATGGTTTTTTTTATATATTAAGTTTAAATTGTCATAATGTCGGTTGTCTCCTGTATTTTGTCGGTGATGTAATGGAGACGAAAGAACAGTTGGTTTTAGTTTTAGACTGTGTCCTCTCCTTCTGAAACCTGTTTCTTGATCTGTGTCCCCTTTGTGCTATTTTTATTTATTTTGTTTTTTGTAATCTTTACTTTCACCTTGGTTTGTCTCTTACATAGGACCACCGTAGCGATAACTAGAACTATTATTACTATCATCGCTGTTCCTCCTGTTATTCTAACTATCGTACTGTGGAGTTTTATTTCTTCTATCTTTTTTAAGTTATTTTGTTGTTCTAGGGTTATCTCTTGAAATGTTAGTATTCTTTCAGTGGAGAATATTAGTTGCTTCGTTGGGAGCGAGAATGTCTGCTTTGTTTCAAAAACTTTGTTTCCCAAGGTTCTGTTTCCGAACTGTATTGTGCAGTTTTTGAAATGCATAAATTAGTGTCCCTCCAACTGGAAACTCCTCAGATCACAAGAGCTGGAAAACGTAACATTTTGTATGTTGACCAAAACTACCATGCTGCTATCTATTTCTAATATTCGAGGTTCCACGTTCCTTATTATCTGGCACCGCGAGCGCAGTATACAGGGGATGCCCCCTACGTATGCAGTGCATTGTGCCGGAACGCAGAGAGAGGGATAGAGTAAATAAGATAGATGTTGAAAATGTAGAAGGCTTAACTCTTTTACAACTCTGCTTTGCGCGTTATGTTAATTTTTATAGCAGTGTTGAGGCGCCTCCGGTGTTAGGTAGATGCATTAACTTTGTCAAGCTGTATTGGCAGGCATTTTATTAATTGTTTTACTTCGCCGATGTTTCTGCTAACCGACGAAGGAGGGCGATGTTGTGTACATTAGCTTGGAACATCATCAATCGCTGTCGGAACAGTTTTTTAGTGACCAGTGCTATGCCTTCATCACTTAAATAGTCCGACAACAATTAATACAATGTCTCACTAATGTACATTACAGAAATTAATGATGTTGATTGACTTGCTCTGGCCAGGGTTTGAACCCAGGCCCCACGTCATTGTTTGCTTAGTAGTCAACGCGCTAACCACTTCAGCCAACACCACCCTCGTCCGTGATAACTCGTAATTTATTCTTTAAATTTTGAACCTTGAACAATTGAGTGACCGCGAATTCGTTATTAATGAATCTATTATTCAGATCCCCCATGTTCTTGGCGTATTCTGAGATAATCCCTCTGTCATACGTGATAGCTTCCTTTAGATTCATGATAGATTTATTAAATGCGTCATTAATCATTATCTGCTGATTCATCCCCTGTATCAACTGATGGTTATTTTCATCGATTACTTTCTGATGCTCTTCTATTAATTTTCTATCGTCGTCATCCATCACACCCCAAATAAATTTTAACATTGATTCACCCGCGTTTATTAATCCCCTGCTATGGCGATGAGCCTTGAATATGTGCAGGATTTTCCTCATTTCTGTGACTTCTTCAATGGCTATTCTACCGTAAACCGTATCCTTTTGTAGTTCAGTTGTTTCCTCCATCTCGTTTACCATGTCTTTCAGTTCTCCTATGTTTATTGTGTGGAAATGAAATTATATTTACAAACCACTGTGGCATCTCCTATGCTAATTTCAACGAAGCCGTTGTCCGTTTTTAGTTTCTCTATATATAGGCTTTTCCCTGCGAAGACTTACATCATCATCCAACCCATGATTACCTGTAAATAAGAAAATGGCATTTAATTTTTTTACTCTTTATAGGGCTTCACCAGGTTACGATGTAAGGTTTTTAGCCTTCCTTTTACCAACATTTGGACATTTACTGGTGTGGGAAAACTTTTAACTTCATAGGGGCCTTCCCAGAAAGGCGACAATTTGTTTTTCCAAAGTTGGTTTTGTATAAATACTTTTCCCCCTATTATAAGTGTTATTGCCCTACCGTTTCTGTCATATCTTTCCTTTGCGGCTAATTTGGCCTTGTTTTGACATGTTCTGGCTATCTCATATGTTTTTTGGATTTGATGTTTCAATAACTTTTGGTAGTCATATGGATTGTAGAGTGGTGTACTGTTCTTGAGGTTTGCTGCTAAGGGTGTGTCGAACCCGTACATTACCTTAAACGGCGTCTGATTGGTGGATGTATGAATTGTATGATTATGTACATGCATTGCTGGTGCCAACCATTGGTCCCAGTTTGAGCCATCCTCTTTTGCGAATGATCGCAAGTACTCGGCCAAGGGCCGATGACTCCTTTCTAAGGATCCGTTAGCCTGGGGATGATAGGGAGTGATATGTTGCTTTTTAATTCCCAGCAGTTTACACACACTCCAAAAAAGTTTGGAGGTAAAATTTGTACCGTTGTCTGTAACCAATTTTGTTGGGAGACCATATTTCGCTATGATCTCGTTATAAAAAACTTTTGCCGCTTTTTCTGCCTCCGCGTCTTGCAAATTTTGACAAATCGTCCTGAAAAGTGAGGATATACTTGTTATCCGCAGTAGTTGTTGGTAGTGGTCCGACCATGTCCATATAAACTTTTTCAAATGGTCTTCCTGGGGTGTCTGTAAGGACCATTTGCTCTTTGTTGCAGTGCCGACTTTTGTTTATTTGGCATTTTGGACATCGTCTTATGTACTTTCTAATTTCCTTCAGCATATCCTTCCATTTGTATTGTTTCCTTATCCGTTTAAACGTTTTATTTACCCCCTGGTGCCCACCAAGTGGCGAGTCATGGAAACTTCTCAGAACCTCCCGAATGTCCTTCTTGTCAGTTAAGGATACAGCTGTGTCTGTAGCTTCCTGATTTAAAGCGGGTTCTCCGATATCCTGCTCTACTATCCTTTCCTCCCTTGGGTCCTTTTGACCACTTGCATTTTCTGATAGTTTCTGCTGTGCCCTAGTCAATACCTGTATTTGATGTCCTTCCAGTGGCAGACGACTTAAAGCATCTGCATTCAAATTGTCTTTCCCTGGCTTGTAGACGATATCAAACTCATATTCTGAAAGTTTATGTTTAAACCGTGCAAGCCTCGACGTCTGGTCTTTGAGATTCGCTATTCCTCTCAGAGGTTGATGGTCGGTAAAAACGGTGAAATGCCGACCCAAAAGGTATGGCCGAAACGTATGCGTTGCCCATACCACACCCAACATTTCCTTCTCTATCGTTGAGTATCGCTTTTCTGTGTCATTCAGCGTTCTGCTTGCAAATGCAATAGGGTGGTCTTTGCCAACTCTTATCTGCGATAATACGGCCCCTAACGCAACATTGCTTGCGTCCGTGGTTACCCTGAAAGGCTCTGAAAAATCTGGGTAGATCAGAATGGGAGGGTTGGAAATACTTTCTTTCACCTTATATAAAGCTTCCTGGCATTCTGGTGTCCAAACGAATTTGCTGTCTTTTCTTAGCAACCTCGTTATGGGCGAGGCTAATTTCGCCATTCTGTTGACAAACTTTCGGTAATAATTAACTAATCCCAACAAGGCTTGTACTTCTTTTACATTTCTGGGCAGCTTCAAATTTCTTACGCTCTCCACCTTAGCTGGATCTGGAAGGGCCCCTTTTTCTGAGCACTTGTGCCCCAGGTAGACAATTTCTCTTCTTAGAAAGTGACATTTTTTTGTGTTTAGTTTAAGTCCACTTCCGCGTAACCTGGATAAAACGTTGCATATTTTCCTCTCATGGTCTGCTATAGTTCTTCCGTGTACCACAATATCGTCCAGATATACGAAGCATTCCATACCTTGTAGGCTTGTTAATATTGTATTCATAATCATTTGAAACGTCGCGGGTGCACTTGTGAGACCGAAAGGCATTCTGTTAAACTCAAAATGTCCCTTGTCAGTGCTAAATGCTGTCTTCTCTTTATCATTTCCGTCCAATAGCGCTTGATGGTATCCACTGGCTAAATCCAGTGTTGTGAAATTTCTGCTATTCCCCAGCTGATCCAGAATTTCGTCAATTCTTGGAATTGGAAAAACCTGCTAACTTCATTTAGTTTTCTGAAATCAACGACCATCCTATATTTTTTCTGTCCATCCTGCGATTTTTTGGGAACCATGAGAAGGGGTGAATTCCATGGAGATACACTAGGGCTTATTATACCATTTTCCAGTAAGTCTGAAACTTGACGGTTGATTTCATCCTTATGGATTTGTGGGAGACGATATTGCCTTTGGTTAATGCGCGGCTGATTCTCTCTAGTCGGAATCTTGTGTTTCATTCGCGACGTGAATGGCAGTTTATCTCCATCCAGCATGAATACATCGTGGTACCGTTCACATATTCTGTCCATTGATTCTTTCTCGTCTCTGTTCCAATTTTCTTCCTTTACTAACATACTCTTTAACTCCTGTATTCTCTCTAAACACGGCTTTTCTGGCGATCGAATTCCCTTATTTTCGGTATAATGGTTAAAGTTTGAGAACTCTACTTCAATTTCTTTCTCCAGAGGAACGTTGTGATTTGTTGAGTTAAGTATGGGTACTGCAGCTTTCCCATCCATTACGTTGACCAGCGTATTTCCCATATAAACTCCTGGAAAAATTTCTTGTTTGTGGACAACGACTGTCCTGTCCTTTGTTTTTATTCTGACTGGTACTATGGTCACCGTTCTTCCGCCGACACTCAACTTTCTCTGATTTAAAGTTGTAAAATCGGTCATTCCATTGTGAAGTTTGAAGGTTTTTATACATTGGTTATTTTCATTGAACAGCTTCAACGTCCCATTAACTGAGTTTATTATACTCTTATTCCGAGAATGCCATCCCCTGGGAATTTGCTGTGATGGGATACTACACCGAAATCCCACTGTATATTTTCTCTAGCGTGTATGTCCAACGTCATAGAAAATAATGTCGTGGCGTCTCCTCCAAATGCGCCCTTCAGTGTTTTTGCTTCCCTGAAATTCTTGTTAGGGTAAGCCTTCATTGTTCCTTCGTTTATTATACTGGAATCCGCTCCAGTATCTACAAGCAATACGAGTTGCCCTTCCTTGGCTTCTATGCAAGGAATAGTAATGAAAATTGTATCCGCTGATGCTGCATCATTGTTGCTAATATTTATATGCTGTGAAATTTTCCCAAGAACAATTCCTGTGCACTCCTTTACCGATGCATTTTTCCTATGAAATGCATGCCCAGGATTATGAGGGGTATCCTCCTCACTTTCCCTATGTACTACTGCTTTATGCGTTATTCGCACAGGTACGTCTTCTTCAGAGTCACTACCTGACTTCCTGACTTCCTCTGTTTCCACTTTCACCTTTTGCGCCTCTTTACCAATATTATCCGTTAACCCCTTCACATCCCTTTTATATTTTACCGTCTCTATTAATTCCTCACACTCATTCTCATTGCCCTCACATATTCTGCTCTTGTTATCTTGTTGCCAATTAAGTTCGTCCTTTTTTTTCGGTTTCATGGCTATTGGCTGTAGCTGGGCCGAATAAAGTTTCCCGAAATGTTACCAGTATTATTTTCCTTATTTCTTACCTTCTTATCATTTGTATAATTTCTGTCATTTGGTTCGTTACTTGCACCAAATCCACTCCGGCAGGCACGCGCAAACTGCCCTGTTTGATTGCATTTGTAGCATTTCATCTGTGGAGGTCCCTTAGAGTGTTGTGGTATATTTCCGTTTCTATATCTTTGCTGTGCTTGGCCCGTATCATTGGACTTATCTCTTTGCCTCTGGTTCACCCTTTCGGGCTGCCGTGGACTACAAAACTTATTTTCGATTAGGCCGTTTGTCCCACAAGTTCTACAGTAGAGCGATGACAACCTCCTACTACAGTTGTCGAAGGTGTGCCCTTTATTTCTGCAGTAAGGTCAAGTGCTGTAAAACTTTTCCCTATCGCCGCATTGAGGACCTACTTTATGGCCATATTTCCCACAGTTAATGCAATAAGGTGCATTTAATCGCTCCTTACAATTTAACCTCTCATGTCCCTTTTTGTTGCAAAAACTACATGGGGTTGACTCCAACACTGTGTTGATCGTGCCTTGGTTTTCTCCAAACAACTCCTTCGCTTCTTCTACTATGTCTTTCTGTCATTCTTGTCCAATAAACCTTGCTCTGAGAGTTTGATCTCTAAGCCCTTTAATAAAGCTTTCCACAGCTATTCGTTTGAAGTCCTTTATCATAACATCAACACTGTCTGCTGACCATTCTTCCTTTATTGTGTTGATCGCGTCATTGAGCATGACCTCAATACGGTCTCCGAATCCACTGGCTGGTTCTCTGATGCTCTGCCTACATCCTAATATCAGCTCCCTAATCTGGTCCAGGCTTTTCTTCTTCAAATATGCTTTTTTGATGCCATTACACAATGCATCCACAGATGCAAATAATTTTTTGTTTGTGATATTAATTTATAAAATTGCCCAATAATTCCAACGCGGATATTTTTGTTTTGTCCAATCTATTAAATTCCGCTTTGTTTCTTTCAAGATCTTCTAATTTTCTTGCTCTAGTTTCGGCCGTGTAGCCCCTACTGCCTGCCTTTTTTGCGTTAGTCAAAATTACTTTAGTTTTATCTAATAACTCTAGAGCAACTGCCGCTTCCCTATAAGTTCCTACTCCGTCTACTACTCCTTCTTGGTCCTGAGTTATAATTATTGAAAGAATTTTCGTATCTACTGCTTCTGATAACTCCTCGTGTAACGATGGTGTTGGTGACCTAAACCTATGTATTGTATTTAGCTCGAGCCGGGCGTTTTCCAGCGCTATTTGCAGTCTTTGAACCGTGTTGTCCTGTGTTTCTATCAGCTGTTGTTTTTTCAGTTGTTTTAATTGACTAATTAGTTCCGTATTTTCTTTGACTACTTCCTCGAGTAAACTTTCTGTGTAGCTTAGTTGCTCACGTATTTTTTTGCTATGATTTTCAAGTAATTCTTTTGTTTCCTCTAATTCCGTTACCCTTGTTGAAAATTCGTCTGATTGCTCTTCATTAATCTCCAACAACACTTGTAATATGTATCCTACTTCCTCTAACTTTGTCAATCTCCTTTTCCGCACGATCTCCCTATGCACGCTTGTCTGACTTAAAATTAGCAAGTTCTGCCCATGCTAGAACTCGTAAGCTGTCTACCTCAAAATTGTATGTCTTTCACCTTGCCACTAAATCGTCTGTGCTTTTTTGTGGACTGTCCATTCATATAAGAAGGAAAACTATAAAAATGTACTTACCAGTTTCAGGCTTAAATTTATCATCTCTTCACTCGTTTTTTAAAAGCTCGGAACAGTGAACCGTTTTTATTATTAGTATTATTCGGAAACTTTCTCGTTGAATAAAAAAAAAACCGTTTATTTAAGGTATGTATTTTTTTATAGTTAGGACATGGAAGCTTGTTAAGTCCTATACCCTCAACAATGCAGTATTAGACAGAGCGAAGGTAGCTAGAATTTAGTCTCTTATAGGCTGTCTATTCTGTACTGCTGAAAACTAACACTTAATCCGTTGAAATTTTGTTGAAGTTACCGACTGCGCCAATGTTAAGTTGTTATTATCTTCGTTCTTTGGACAAGTCAAACTATTCCGTAGGATTTTAATTTATCTTTATTAATAATTACTTTAACACTATTTACCTTTTACATGTCCATCCGTTGTCTTTCTTAAATAACTTAGCACTAGCTATTTATACTATCTTAAAACTAGTTACACAAAGGGAATATGCAATTCTTTATATTTGATTCTGACCCAAATATTTTCGCTATTGCGAAAGAGCAACATTGCACAATTTGTCAACGCAAACAATACTCAAGTTAATGAACTGTTATTGTTGCATTAACAAATAAGTGCAATGACGATTGCACAATTTGTCAACGCAATTAATACTTAAGTGAATGAACTGTTGTTGCATTAACAAATAAGTGCAATGTAGGAGGGTAGTTCAATTGTGAATCACAACAGTAAGAATGTATGTATGTTTCCCATGGTGGTTGTTGGCAGGGGCCCCACCATATCCATATATACCTTTTCAAAAGGTCTATTTGCTGTATCTGTGAGGACCATGGGCTCTCTATTGAGAAGTCCACTTTTATTTTTCTGACATTTAGGGCATTTTTTGATGTAGGTCTTGATATCGCGTTGCATTCCCTTTCACCTGTACTGTTTTTTTATTCTAGAGTAGGTCTTCATGACTCCTTGATGTCCGCCCAGAGGTGAGTCATGAAAGCTTCTAAGAACTTCTTGGATATTCTTTTTTCCACTTAAAAATGTCGCCGCAGAAGTTTTGTCACTATTTTCACTCTGTCTCTCCTCTGCAAGAGCTTTCTGTTGCTCTTGTTTTGTCTTTTCTTCTTCCGATTTTCTCGAGTTTGCTTGAGCTCTAGTTATCACTCCGATATTTTAATTTTTTGTTGGTAATCTGCTTAATGCATCCGCATTCAAATTAGTCTTCCCTGGTTTGTACACAATTTCGAACTCGTATTCGGATAATTTATGCCTAAACCGTGCAAGTCTTGAGGTTTGGTCTTTGAGGTTTGCTATCCCCCTTAAGGGTTGATGGTCAGTAAATACGGTGAAGTGTCGCCCCAGGAGATATGGGCGGAAAGTATGTGTTGCCCATACCACACCAAGCATTTCTTTTTCTATTGTCGAATATCTTTGTTCGGTGTCACTGAGAGTTCGACTAGCAAACGCTATCGGATGATCCATTTCGTTTCTTATTTGTGACAAAACTGCTCATAAGGCCTCGTTACTTGCTTCTGTTGTTACTCTGAAGGGTTGCGTGAAATCTGGATAAATCAATATTGGAGGATTTTCAATGCTTTCCTTGACCTTGTCCACGGCCTCTTGGCATTGGGTCGTCCACCTGAATTTAACATTCTTCTTTAACAGCCTTGTTATTGGTGAAACCAATTTTGCCATTCCTGCAACAAATTTTCGGTAGTAGTTGATCAAGCCCAGGAGTGCTTGTACTTCTTTTATTGTTCTTGGTGGCTTAAGTTGTTTTACACATTCTACCTTTGAAGGGTCTGGCAGCGCACCCTCATTGGAACATTTGTGGCCTAGGTAAACAATTTCTCTTCGTAAGAATTGACATTTCTTTGTGTTCAATTTGAGTCCACCCTCTCGTAGCCTGGATAAAACATTGATGATTTTTCTTTCGTGGTCTGCCACATTTCTTCCGTGTACGACTATGTCGTCGAGGTATACAAAACAATCCAGGCCTTGTAAACCTGTAAGGATCGTGTTCATGACCATTTGGAATGTAGCTGGTGCCCCTGTTAGGCCAAAGGGCATTCTATTGAACTCAAAATGACCCTTGTCGGTGCTAAAGGCAGTCTTTTCCTTATCTCCTTCATCAACCAGTACCTGGTGATATCCACTCGCCAGATCTAAGGTAGTGAAATACCTGCTATTTCCTAATTGATCCAAAATTTCATCAATTCTAGGAATAGGGAATACCTGTTTTATTGTAGCCTCATTCAGTTTTCGAAAATCGACGACCAGTCTAAAGGTTTTCTGACCGTCTTGAGATTTTTTGGGCACTAATAATATTGGTGAATTCCGTGGGGATATGCTTGGGCTTATTATACCTTCCTGTAGTAGCTCCGATACTTGTCGGTTGATTTCTTCTATATGGATGTGAGGTAGACGATACTGTCGTTCATTAATGAGTGGTTGTTCACCTTTTATTGGTATTTTATGTTTAACCAATGTGGTGAATGGCAATTTGTCATTGTCTAACATGAATAAGTCATTATATTCCTCACATATCCGGTTCATTGACTCCGTTTCTTCCATGTTCCAATCCCTCTCCGTCATAATGGTGTTTTTTAGACGCCTTATTCTATCGTCCTGATTTGTCACCGACGAAGGGGGTTTGAAAATTTCACTTTAATTTCCTTCCTCCATGGTATGTCCTGCTCGGTTGCGTTCAGTATGGGTACTGCTACTGTGCCTCCATTTTTTTATGTAGACCACAGTATTTCCAACGTAAACTCCAGGGGAAATCTCCTGTTTATGCACAACCACAGTTTTGTCTCTCGATATAATATTAACAGGTACTATAGTGACTGCTCTTTTCCTCAGACAGACACCTTGTTGATGATTTGTTTGACAATCTATTTCCGTACGAAGGGTAAACGTCTTCCCCCAATGTTTATTATCAAAGATGCTCAAAGTTCTGTCTATGGTGTTTACAATACACCTGTTCCACATATTATTTCTTCCGAGAATACCATCCCCAGGGATTTTGATTTCCCGCGACACAATATGGAACACCCACGGCAACTGCCTTTTATCTCCTATCCTGATCTCGGTAGTGCCTAGTGTCGTAGTCTTTCCTCCCAAGGCTCCAGAAAGAATTTTAGTTTGCTTTCTGTTTTTATTGAGAAAACCCTTCATTGAGTCCTCTTTTACTATGCTGAAATCTGCTCCGGTATCCACAAGTAAGACCAATCTTCCCCACCTTGCTTCTTGGCAGGGGAGCGTAATGAAAACTGTGTCCACATTGCCCGGTGATTCAGTACCATCCTCTATATTTCGCATCATCTCTTCACTTTTTTCCTCTTCATTTTTTTTGTTTAATTTTTTGTCTTTCCCAGTTTTTTCTTCTATAGTGTGCCCGTTCTCCTGATTTACTGAGTGTACAACTGCCTCGGTTACTATCTTGGTTAGCTGCTCTGTTTCTGAGACAGTCTCCGTATCATCTTTATTTACCCGACTCTCTCTTTTTGTTTCTTTATTATAATTGTAGTTGTTCTCTTTTTTATGCCAATCTGATTTTCTGTTAATTTGCGGGACCCCAATTATATGCGATAACTGGGCCGAATTTCGTTTCCCTGAGCATTTGTCCGATTAGTATTGCTGTGGGCCTCTACTGGTCTGGTAGCTAGGTCCCTGCCATTATTGCTACTTTGCACCTGTTGGTAGATCCCTGTTCTTATTGACTGAGTTTGTCTGACATTGCTTCTGCAGTCCCGCTGACATTTAAAACAGGTTGGTCGTGTACCAATGTTTCTAATTGCCCCTCTGTTTATATTTTGTCCCGTCGCTATTTGTGGGCTTTCACGGAATTCTGTGTTTGTTGTCCTCCTATTACTTTCTGCCGTCATTCTATCCAATTGATTTTTGTTGGGTAGGTTTCTTCATGGCTCACAGAAAGGGGTTTCCTTGTGACCGTTTATCCTACACAATCGGCAGTATAAGGAGCCTAATCTCTTTCTGCAGTTTTCCAAATCGTGCCCCTGTTTCCACAGAACGTACAGCTTACGACATTCCTGCACAGTGGCCCCATTTCATGGCCGTATTTTCCACAGCTCATACAGTATGGTGTGTTCAACCGCTTTTTGCAGCTATTCCATTCATGCCCCATCCTGTTGCAAAAACTACAGGGGACTTCAGAATCTATTATGTTGATACCGTGTGTTGGTTCACCAAACAATTCCTCTGCGTTTTCAACGATCTCAATCAAGTTTGTGAGCTCTTCCTCTTCCCACAAATCGAGCCTTGAGTGCATGGTCCTTCAAACCCTTGATAAAGCTCCTTACTGCTATCCGTTTGAAGTCTTTCAGCATGGTTTCCCGGCCAGGTACCACCGGCCATTCGTTCTTTATTGTTGTTTTTGCCTCACTCAATAGGTTATCTAGGCGTTCTCCAAATTTGCATGCAGACTCTGTGATGCTCTGTTTGCAACCCAATATTAGCTCCCTTATTTTATCTAAGCTCTTGCTTTTTAGATAATATTTCTTGAGCGCGTTACATAACGCGTCCACGGAACTGAAATTCATCTGGGAAATTCTTGAGTAGGCGCCCCCTAGGAGTCTCAATTTCAGGAATTGTATTACATCTTGTGTTAGGACGTTATTTGCACCTGTGAGTACTTCTCTTTCTACCATCTTGCATCCTTGTATGTACCTGAATACTTCTGATGGTAAGTCAGGCCCATCGGCCCCGAAGAATGATGGGACTGTGTTGTTAACTATCTTAATAATCTCGGATAGCGAAGTCATTCTGATCGTTCCGTTTTCTGCTCTCTCAATAGTATGGTTTTGCCGGGGTGATGGTGATCGTCTTTCCAAAATTTCTTGGGCCACTGGGATCAATCTATTAAATTCCTCCGTTATTCTGCTGTAAACTCCTTCGGTTTCTTCCAATTCACCGAATCTCAGCGTGTATTCGCTTAACTCCTTTAATTTCCTGGCTTTTGTTTCCGCGGAGTACCCCCTTCTACCCGCTTTCCTTGCGTTGTTTATTAGGGTTTTTACTTTTTCCAACAGCGTCAAAGCAGGTGTTTCTTTATCGTGTGATATGACTATTGTTGGTAGTCCTGCTTCGTTTAGTTCTTCGTGCAGTGAAGGATTTGGTGAACTAGCTCTGTAAATTGTGTCCAACTCTCTTCTTGCGTTTTTCAATGCTGTTTGTAGCCTTTGGATAGTGTCGTCTTGTGTCTCTATTAACTGCTGTTGTTTCAATTGTTTTTTAAAATTTTCCTCACTAAGTCCTTTCCCTTTCAATTATTTCTATAATTCCGTATTTTCCTTTACTACGTCCTCTAATAAATTGTATGTATATTCTATTTGTCCTCTTAGATTTTCGCAATGGCCCTTTAGAAATGTTTTTGTTTCTTCTAGTTCTTCGATCTTCTTTATAAACTCCTGTGATCTATCTTTACTTAACTCACTTATTAATTGTGGGACATAGCTTACTTCTTCTAATTTTGTCAGTCTTTGGTATCTTATTGTTTCCCTATGGTTGTCCAGGAATGTTTTGTCTGCTTCTAAACCCTTAAGTTCTGTCCACGCAAGAACTTGTAGACTGTCCACTGAATAATTATACTTGTCGATTCGTTCTATTAATTTGTCTGTCTGCGTCTGTGGGTTGTCCATTAAAACTAGATTTTACTTACCCATTTTCCGCTGGTTATCATCTTGCTAGTGGGCCGTTGTTTATCCCGCAATGTTATGAGTAGAAGGGATTTTATGAGTAGAAGGTTACGGTTTTAATTCGACAAAATGTTACTGTTTTTACAAATGTTACAATTTTCTTCCAAAGTGTTACGGCCTCAATTCCGACTTGTACGTTCGTAACCGCGCCAAATTTTCACAATCAAATAAAATTTTCCCCTTTTATTGGTCTGTTGGACTGCTTAGTCCTGCACAAAAACGACAACCCAAAGGTTGCTAGAATTTAAGCGTTATTAAATTGTCGGCAATTGCTCAGTTCTACACCATCCAATGTAGGATTCAACAATACAAAGGTTGCTAGAATTTAGGCGTTATTGTATTGTTGTATTTTTTACACTGGACAGTTTTTTATCGAACAAGATCAACACAAGGAAAATTAAAATATTTGCCGTAATTATTTTTTATTGGTCTGTTGGACTGTTTAGTCCTGCACAAAAACGACTACCCAAAGGTTGCTAGAATTTAGGCGTTATTAAATTGTCGGCAATTGTGCAGTTCTACACCATCCAATGTAGGATTCAACAATACAAAGGTTGCTAGAATTTAGGCGTTATTGTATTGTTGTTTTTTTTACACTGGACAGTTTTTTTTATCGAACAAGATCAAATATTTCACGTAATTATTAACACGGCTACCGGCTGCGCCAAAATGTTACAATGTTACTTTGCAACTTATTTTTGCGGAATTGAAGCTCATAAGACTTGGAAGATTTTAGTTTAACAATTTAAATTTCATTTATTTTTCATTTTTATTCTTTTTTTGCAGTTTCAACTCTCTTAGTGAACAGACGCGTTTTTATAATCGTCGCAACTGAATATAAAAAAAAAAAATAATATAAAAAAAATATTTTCAAGTCACAAAAAATATAAAAAAAACAAAACATTTATTGAACAATTATTTTACTGGTTTTATTTTATTTTTTGCTTGTGTGCAATATACATAAATATTTGCATACACAAACTAATATAAGTGAAAATAAAAAAAGAGAACTCTGATGAGTTCATCTTCTGACAAAAACAACAATAATCCTACAAGCAGTAGGAATGTACAATATATAACTTTAGTTGCTGATGACGACAATAAAAAAAATGAATTAAACAAAAACCTGAATTTAACAGAAAACACAAATACTCGTGCGCGATCATTATCTCTGAACATGTTAAATAGTGATCAAGAAGCAACAACAATTGCACCCATCTGCAAACTTGTCAGCTTAGCTGTACAAACAAACAAACAAACAATAAGTAACAAGGTGACCAGCGTGCACAAAATGGTAGATGCGGTGAGTACAATAAATGATAATAAAATTCAAACAGGAATGGACAGATACATAACCGTGTTAAAAAGGGGAAGAAGTCCAAAATCAGCTCAAATTGCTTCAACATCGAAAGTTCCCAGAGATGGAAAAAACATTATAATAAATTCCGAAAATCGTTTCGCGATTTTATCTGAACAAGGCGATGAAAACACAACTACAACAATTTCGAGTAAGCCCCCACCCATATATTTAAGAGAGCAGAATTCCAGTTTTTTGGTAAAAAGCCTTATCTCATTAATTGGAGAAAATGAGTTTTATGTAACTCCAATTAAGCGCGGAAACATCAATGAAACAAAAATTCAGGTAGATCATGAAAATAATTACCGAAATATTGTTTCAGATTTAGAATCTAAAAATAAAAACTTCTATACGTACCAATTAAAGAGTTAAAGGTCTAACAGTCGTAATAAAAGATATAGACTCTAGCGTGGATCCAGAATAGGTCAAGTATGGCCTTGAAAATAGTGGCTACAAGGTGAAAAATGTCTCAAACATTAAAAATATAGAAAAAATCCCCCAACCAATATTTAGAGTCGAGTTACAGCCAGATGGCATAAAAATAAAAAAGAATGAAGCACATCCAATATATGACTTAAAGTACTTGTTGCATCGAAGAGTTACTGTTGAGCTTCCACATAAAAGAGCTGGACCTGTTCAATGCCTGAACTGCCAAGAATTTGGGCACACGAAGACTTATTGCAAGTTGCCTACAGTCTGCGTTGTATGTGGTGAGTTACACAGTACTGCTAACTGTGATAAAATAAAAGGTGATACCAAGGCGAAAAAATGTGGCAATTGCGGCGGAAATCACACTGCCAACTATAGAGGCTGCCCCCTTTACTCGTTTTTTAAGAATTTATCAACCAATAAAACCAATGCTACTCCCACTCAGCCTAAAACCCCTATTAACTATCCACAGTTACCTCAACCGTCCACCAGCCAAAATCAATTTTCAAACATTTTCAAGTCTAACGCGACTAGTGCTCAACAACAATCTAACAACAAATTTTCATACGCTAGTATTTTCAAAAGCAACCAGAGTACGGCGCAAAAAACCGTAAATGTTAATGAAGATTCGGGGTATAATTTTAGTCGTATTGAAGCCTCAATTGAGAGCTTAATACAAACTGTAAATACATTTACTCTCAACATGTCCTGTATGATGCAGGCTGTACTAAGCAAACCATGAACTTAAAAATCTGTTTTTGGAACGCAAACGGCATCTGCCAACATAAAAGCGAAATAGAATATTTTCTTCAGGATAAACAAATCGATGTTATGCTTATGCTTAACACACATTCTGGGGTTCACGTTTAATCACTCCTAAGGGGCGAGTTTTGTTCGACACAATATCTGAAATGGGGTTGAATGTAGTTTCAAGTGGTCAGCCAACATATTGGCCAACAGATCGACAAAAAAAGTCCTGATGTTATCGACTTTGGAATTGTGAAAGGCGTGCCCAGCAAGATGGTTGAAGTTGAAGCATCTTTGGACTTATCTTCAGACCACTCGCCTACTATTGTCACTATTTACTCACACACAACATGTGATTTAGCGACGACATCTGTACGTATTAACTGGCTGAAATACAGAAAATATCTGAGTGCTCATTGCTCGGAAAAAATGCCGCTGAGAACACCTTCAGACATTCAGACATGCTTTTAATGCTACTTCAAATGAAATAAACCAACCAGTGAGATTTAACAATATTTTTTCTGTAGATATAGAAAGGCTATTGACTGAAAAACGGAGAGCTCGACGAGAATGGCAGCGCTACAGATCGCCCCAGCTAAAATTAAGGCTTAAGGAGTGTACCAAGCAGCTTAGGAAAGTTTTGCAAACTCAAAAAACAGCTTCCCTTCAAAAATTCCTTCAAGAGCTAGATGCAACACAACAAACAGATTATTCACTGTGGCGTGCAGCCAGAGGACTAAAAAGGCCGGTGATATGCAAACCCCCATTACGAGCCCCAAATGGTAACTGGGCAACTTTTTGTTAAACACTTAGACAAAGTTTTCACTCCGAATATTTCTGCTGATATTGTTGAACTGCCACCAGTCGTCTCTTTACCAGAAATACCGATGAGATTTAACATGACGGAGATTGAAAATACTATTACTAGTCTTAACACCAGAAAAGCCCCAGGTGTCGACAAAATAAGCAACAAAATGCTTCAAGAATTGCCTTACACTGCAAAAAGAATAATACTATTCATTTTTAACAGTATTCTACGCCTAGAACACTATCCTAAAGAATGGAAGGTTTCGCTAATTACTATGATACCAAAGCCCGGCAAGGATCATACAAAGGTTGAATCCTATCGGCCTATTAGTTTATTGTCTAACATTTCAAAACTATTTGAAAAGCTGTATATGAGCA
Organism: Lypha dubia; assembly: GCA_947311025.1. Lineage (NCBI taxonomy): Eukaryota > Metazoa > Arthropoda > Insecta > Diptera > Tachinidae > Lypha > Lypha dubia. The sequence continues at coordinate 13,121,354 of OX371265.1, read as the reverse complement.
AGCTGATGCCTATAGTGACTAGTAATGGATGTATTCCAGATCATCAATTCGGTTTTCGCAGACAACATAACACAATTGAACAAACTCACAGACTAGTGAATGTCGTTAGAGACACTTTTGAAAAAAAGAAATACTGCTCTGCGCTCTTTATTGATGTCTCACAAGCTTTCGATAAAGTATGGCAGGAAGGTCTTTTCAACAAATTAACACAAAATCTACCAGCAAACATCGTAAAGCTTTTAAAAAGCTATTTAATGGAACGTAAATTTGTAGTTAGGGAAGGGAATTTTTTAAGCCCTCCGCAGTCGATTGAAGCCGGAGTCCCTCAAGGCAGTATCTTCGGACCCTTACTTTATTTAATATATGCCTCTGACTTACCGTTAAGCAGTAACATTCATACATCAACATTTGCGGATGATACAGCCTTTCTAAGCGTTCACGAAAATCCTGTAGAAGCTTCCTGCAACTTACAAGAATATATATCCAAACTGGAAAAATGGCTCAAACAATGGCGTATAAAAGTTAACGAGCAGAAATATGCACACGTCACTTTTACGTTGCGCAGAGAAACATGCCCGCCTATAAAAATTAACACCGAGACTATACCACAACACACTGTAGTCAAATATCTAGGCGTTCATCTTGATCGTCGTTTAACATGGAAATGGCATATAGACGCAAAGTTAACACAAATGAAACTAAAAGCAGCCCAAATGAATTGGCTTATTGGAAGAAACTCTATACTAAGCCTTGACTGTAAACTTCTCTTATACAACGCGATCCTGAAACCAATATGGTCCTATGGAATCCAGTTATGGGGCACTGCCTCACCATCGAATGTAGAAAGAATTCAAAGGCGACAGAATAAAATCCTACGTACAATTACAGCAGCCCCCTGGTATGTCAGAAACCATCGAATTCATAAAGATCTAGACGTTCCGTTGGTAAAGACAGTATTTTCAAAACACGCGAAAAAATATATAAAAAAACTTGAGTTGCACCCAAATCCACTTGCGCGCAATATTCTTCATTATAGAGGCCACACCCGGCTGAAAAGAAGGGATACTCTTTTTCTCAGCCGTTCACGAGAGATGTAAAACAACAAAAATTAACCGTTAAAATTAAAAATTTTGTTTAGCATTGGCTAAACTTATATTTAATATTTTTTAGATTTAAGATTTGAAAAACTTATTGATAATTCAATTTAAATAATTAAAGATTCAATAAATAATAACATTATCAAAAAAAAAAAAAAAAAATTTTATTCTTATTATATATTCTAATTTTTATTTATTTATAACCGTCTCAGGGAGCCGCTTGTTAGGCTGGTCTTTGATCAGGTTTTTGGTTAGTTGTTATACGTTGGATGATGATTCCCGAACTGCTCCTGTTGTCAATATCAACCCACCTTTTATACCTATCGATGACCGTTCATATGCGCTGTCGCCAGCGTGGTTGTTCCCGCAATATTGCTGAGTGTGCGATTTTTAGCAATTATATGCAACCTCAGCATATAAGCGTGGAACTTCCAGCCGATTGCGGTTCTCACGATATTGCAAAGTCAGCGGTATGTATGCAGCGCATGTTTTTGCTGCTGCTGATGTTTTTGTTGGTTGGGGGAAAATGACTCATAACAACGTCAGTATGTGTATGCAGCGTATGTTTCGCTGCTGCTGATATTTTTGTTGGTTGGGGTAAAATGACTGTGTTATAATTTTTTTGGCAATAGCACGTGTATTGTAATCACAAAACTTTTTCACTTCTGTCGGCACTCCCGGAGTGCTACCCGTAGTTTTTTTATTCTTTTTTTTTTTTTAGTTTCCTAAAATTTTATAAAAAAAAGGCTAACCAACAATGATATAAAAAATGTTTTGCTTAAATTACCTTTTAGCGCCTTCAAAATAAAGTTGCTTAAATTTTAGCGTTTCTAACTAGAAAAGTTGCTTATATGTGCTTAGAGAATACAAATGTATAACATTTAGCGATGATAGCAAACGTTTAAATTGCGGCGAATTAAATTTTTATGACATTGCCTAATTTAGCAATACGCATTACAGAATTCAATATGTAGCTAAAAATCTCTAAAACGATTTTAGACATTTTTAGCGATGGATATTTAGCTTTTGCGAGTTACATAATATAGCTGCTGGTTCGATTTGCTAGTTAGTTAAATATACATATATGAGGTGAGCTTACTACCACAACTTACTCAGATCGCTTTATACCAAATCTTCATACTAACTGTTACTGTTACTGTTTTAAAGTAAACACAAACAATTTTTACAGTTTGTAAAGCATTCGTAAGTAAGTGGGATAGTGTAGAGAAATAGATGTTGAAAATTTAGAAGACAACTCTTTTTTGCCCGTTATGTTAATTTTTAAGGCAGTGTGCCGATGTTTCTGCTAACCGACGAAGGCGGGCGGTAGTTATGAGTAGTTTAATTTAAATAAAACTCAAATACTAAATTTTATATAAAAATGTATTTAGTAAAAAAAAAAGATTTTTACAATATTACAAAATTAATCAAAACTCTATACAAAAATTTTAAATTTATTATGATCAAAAATATTTATTTACAAATAAATACTATCAAATAAATACGCCACAGTACCGCCAGCTAATACCACATAGAAAAAAATTTCAATTGTTTACTGAAATTATTTCTTAACAGTGATGCCATCTCTTATAAATGTTCCCATAACTTTCGAACGTAATGCTTTCTTGAGAAATTACTACGCAATAATCATGCGCTTTACAATTTTCAAAATGCATGTACTGCAAAAAACAATAAGTTTTGACTAGAACTTTGTGAAATAGCTGTAAAAAATAGACGTTTTAAAACATATTTTAATTTTTTTTTTAACGAAAACACAATCATTGTTACGGAGTCTAAATTATAATGTAAGGTAACACTAATATAAAATGCCAAATATACACGCATATATATTTGTCTCTTTTTAATATTATATTATCAAATAAAAAGAAAGGAATGGTCTAATGATAGCAAATTAGCTACGGCGAAAAGAGTAAATTTTAGCTAAGCGATTAGTGTTACAGAATACCTTTTTAGCAAAATCGCTAAAATTTTCGCCCTAAAATTTTTAGCGATCGATATTTAGCTTTAGCTACGAGAATTACAGAATATAGCTGCTGATCATCTAAAGCATCTAAAACATAGTAAATAAGAAATGTGGTAGCATCACACATTTTATTTGCAAATAGTTTTCGCAACATTTTAAGTTACAATAAAAAGTAATACGGCAACGCTTTTCATTTGCAAATAATTAGTGTGTAAAACAAATTTTATTAGTTAAAGTAACCAAGTGGTTGCAATACCTTCATGATATTTTTACTAATTTAATTGTAATTTTTACCTACACACAATGTTACATGTATATATCGTGACCAACCTGCACAAAATGGTAGATGCGCTGAGTACAATAAAAAAAAGGTAAAACGCCTTATCTCCTTAATTGGAGAAAATGAGTTCTATGTAACTCCAATTAAGCGCGGAAATATTAACGAAAAAATAATCCAGATAGTGCAAGAAAGTAATTACCAAAAAATTGTTTCTTACTTTGAATCAAAAAAGAAAAAATTTTATACGTACCAATTAAAGAGTGCTAAAGGTCTAACCGTCGTAATAAAATGCATAGACTCTAGCATCAATCCAGAAGATTTAACAGTCTAAGATTTAAAGTCTGGCCTTGAAAATAGTGGCTTCAAAATTAAAAATGTTTCAAACATTAAAAATAGGGAAAAAATCCCCAAACCTATATTCAGAGTCGAGCTACAGCCGGGTGATCTGAAAATAAAAAAGAATGAATCACACCCAATTTATAATTTAAAGTACTTGTTACACCAAGGAGTTACGCTTGAGCTTTCACATAAAAAAACTGGACCTGTTCAATGCTTTAACTGCCAAGAATTTGGCCATACCAAAACTTACTGCAAGTTGCTACTGGTTGCGTTGTATGTGGTGAGCTACACAGTACCGTGATCTGCGAGAAAATAAAAGGTGATCCCAAGGCGAAAAAATGTGGCAATTGCGGCGGAAATCACACTGCCAACTATAGAGGCTGCCCCCTTTACTCGTTTTTTAAGAATTTATCAAACAAAAAAAATAATGATACTCCCGCTCAGCCTAAAACCCCTATCAACTACCCACAGTTACCTCAACCGTCCACCAGCCAAAATCAATATTCAAACGTTTTAAAGTCTAACGCGCCTAGTGTACAACAACAAGCTAATAATAAATTTTCATACGCTAGTATTTTAAAAAGCAACCAGAGTACGGCGCGAAAAACCGTAACAGTAAATGAAGATTCCGGTTCTAATTTTAGTCGTACTGCAGCTTCAATTGACTTACCGTTAAGCAGTAACATTCAATCGTCAACATTTGCTGATGATACGGCTTTTCTAAGCGTTCACGAATATTCTGTAGAAGCTTCCCGGAATCTACAAGGGTATATCTCAAAATTGGAAACATAGCTAAATCAATGGCGGATAGAAGGGAATGAGCAGAAATGTTTACACGTTACTTTTGCTTTACATAGGGAAACATGCCCGCCTATACAAATTAACACCGAGACTATACCGCAACACACTGTAGTAAAATATCTAGGCGTTCATCTTGATCGTCGTTTAACATTGAAATCGCATATTTTTTTTGAAGTGAAAACTTCTATTGGCGCAGTACGAAGGTTGTGGATGAGACAAAACCTCAGAACTCGTGACACCGTCACGCTTGTAGCATCTCTGTTTGTGCGAATGCCTAGTCAAAGTGAAGTTAACAACCTACAGATATTGGGGTTTATTACGTTTCTCGATTCGACTTCGACTGCTGTAATTGATTAAAAAAAATGTTGTGTGTTTCTTTAATCTGGTACAACAGTCGAAGTCGATTCGAGAACCGTAGTAAGGCCCAACACCTAAATTCTTTCGCTCAAAATAAAGAGAGCGCCCTCTCTTGTGGGTGATGTTGCCATATATGAGAAAAACACTCATTTTTCGGTGCACCAATGAGGGCGCACTCTTCAATTTGAGCGAAACAGATTAAGAAAAGTGCACAAAGATGGTGCTCTCTTCATTTTGAGGGGAAAAAATTTAGGTTGTTAACTTCTCGGGCGCAGTTGTATTTGCGTTTACAATAAGTGGCATGGTAAAACTAGCAGGTGTTCGCAGTTCGACAACAAGTACAACAATCCAAAAACAACATGTATTTTGTTGGTATAAAGCACTCGCTTCATATCAAAACACACAAACAAATTAAAAGCATTTTAATACGTATGAGTACGAAACTGTAACCATTTTTTATGTACTCTCTTCAAACTATATCAGTTTGTATGAAATTTGCTATAAAGCGGGCTCAGTCAGCTGTGCTTGTAAGCTCACATGTTGTAATAGATTAAAGAATCACACAACATTTTGCTTTAATCTATTACAGTAGTCGAAGTTGAATCGAGAACCGTAATAAACCCCAATATCTGTAGGTTGTTAACTTCACTCCGACTAGGCATTCGCACAAACAGAGATGCTACAAGCGTGACGGTGTCGCGAGTTTTGAGGTTTTGTCTCATGCAAAACCTTCGTACCGCGCCAATAGAAGTTTTCACTTCAATAATTATTATAATTAATTAATCTATCCTTTTTCTAAAATTTCATTACAACTTAATTAAACACACCTAATTTTGAGACATCCTTCGTTTTAATTGCACAAATATGTGAATAATATTATTTTTTTGTATGGGGGTGGCTTTACATGTCGTCCTACCGCCCTAAAATTTAGCGGGAAGTTGTGTTTTGTTCATAAAGTAATACACTCCGAATTTTAAAATATTACGAGCTTTGGTTGCACAGATATATTGGTATTAATATTTCACTTGTAGGGTACCTCCCCTTCTCCCTCGAATTTAAAAGACTGCTTTACTTTCCATAAGTTATATGGTTCCGAAATATCAAGACGATCGGTCTTACCGTTTGGCTTTCTATAAGGTACATGCAAACAGACAAAGAAGCTATATATATATATATATATATATATATATGTGTGTGCAAATCAGTTTGGTAGAAGTCGGTTTTTCGTTATTCCCGATTGTATGCAGTCATTTTGTTCATATCCATACTCTTATACCGATCTATTACCTGAGGATGGTGTTGGCTGAAGTGGTTAGCGCGTTGGCTGCTAAGCAAACAATGACTTGGGGCCTGGGTTCAAACCCTATCCAGAACAAGTCAATCAACATCATTAATTTCTCTAATGAACAAGAGTCAGACATTGTATTAATTGTGGTCGGACTATTTAAGTGATGAAGGCATATTACTGGTCACTAAAAAACTGTTCCGCCACCGATTGATGCTATCCAAGCTAATGTACACAACATCGCCCTCCTTCGTCGGTTAGCAGAAACATCGGCGAAGTAAAACAATTAATAAATTGCCTGCTAATACGAGTACAGCTTAACAAAGTTAATGCGTCTACTTAACTCCGGAGGCGCCCAACACTGCCTTAAAAATTAACATAACGCGTAAAGCAGAGTTGTGAAAGAGTTAAGTCTTCTAAATTTTCAACATCTATCTTCTCTGCCCTATCCCTCTACCTGAATTCCAGCACAGTGGACTGCATACGTAGGGGTCATCCCCTGAGTGCTGGTCCTAATTAAAAAAAAAAAAAAAACTACTGGACCGATCGTCATTAAACTTTCACAATAGGATATTCATACGAAATAATAAATTCTTGACTATATAAAATTTTGAGTAGACCCACTGATTTATAAGTGTATGCTCCCGATGGGCAAACTAAAAATATTGTATATTTTAAAGTTTAGTTTTCACTCGCTTCCTTATAGCTAATTCTTGTCTGTTGGGAAAAACGTTCTTCTTACAGTAGCAGTTAGTTGCTCCTGTATTATCAAAAGTTTTACTTTAGTTCCATTCAATTTCGATCGGTACAAGAAGGGCAATCCGATCCGATTCTTTTAAAAAAGCATTTTCTACTACATTGTTGATTCTTTAGAATTTTTGTTGGGGCTGTACGCTATTGGTGTGTAGTGTACTTCTAGGAAGCTCACGTTTTACACCTTGATTGTAACCAAAAGCTGCTCTGCTGTCATCATAAGAAGGACGATTAAAACTACGATTTGTAGGTTGGAAGTTATTGGTTGGTCTTTGCCAAACTTTTATAAAGGAATCTACTTCCATTGGTTCGGGTTTTGGTTGAATTTGTTCCTTTTTGAAATAATTGTTTCTTTGGACATTTCTTTCATTGCGCTGAGGAAAACGCAGTACATTTTGAGATTTTTGATTAGGATTAAATTGGGACGTACGGTTGAATTGAAGTGCAAAATTAGCACGTAAATTATTGGACTCTAATTCCTTTGCAAGGGCATTAGGAAGGTCAGTAGGGTATAACGGGAACAAAATGTTTGCTAATGGGGGATTCAATCCCGTGATAAAAACTCTTAACGCGTGCTGCCTAATTTTCCTATTTAATTCATTTGTTATTTCGCTATTGGAGCCATGTGTCATTATGGTTTTATTTATTAGTGCAGTTAGTTTCTTATTTTCTTTATTGTAATAGTCAAGGATATTTTGCGAACCCTGTCGCATGATGCCCATTTCTTGTTCGATAATATGGAGCGGTTTTTGTCCGAATAGGCGAAGTCTAGACGGCTGAGGATGGCCTCAAGGTTTAGAATCGTACCGTGATTGGTAAGGATGTCATTCGCTTCGTCAATTATTTTATTTCTTAGAATAGTTAATGCATCGTAATATTTACGACTGCCTTTCTTATAAAAACTCATAGAGTTGTTGGCAGCTTCTCGCCAACTGACATATGAAGTTTTGCCATTAAATGTTGGCAAATAATCCCTTCATCAACATCTGGAACCATATATTCTTCAATGTTATTAGTACCGGTCAACTGTTGGAGATTCCTATTTAGTTCGTTTATTCTCTGAGTCAAAGAACCTGTCTCAATTGTTTCCTTTACTAAGTCCTTTATTTGTCTCTTCTGTATCTCAGTCAGTCCGGTAAGTCCTGACCCTGATGCTGTACTTTGTTCCGTGTTAAGTGACCTACTTAGTCTGTCTGTTAAATCATCAATTGTCTCGTCTGGTATTAGGAAATATATATATTTTTATCTATTGTTTTACCATTTAACCTTTTTTGTATTCTTTATAATATTTTTATTGTGTATTTTAAGAGTTTTAATTGTTCAAAAGGTCAGAGCATTTGTTATTAAACGATGTTAGTTATAAATTATTACTGTTTTTTTTTTTTCTTTTTAGATATAGGTATGTACATATTTTTAAACAACAATTTGAAGATTTAACTTTGTGTCTTTTTATATTTAAAAAGGTGAAATTTTGAGTTGTACAATTATAAATGTGACAAAAATTGTTTTTTATAGCTTTTTTTTATTATTACTTTATCTTACGTACTATTATACAAACAGTTAGATATTGAATATTTTTACTTTAAAATTTCCTGGAACCGTTGTCGTAGGTGATTCGTCTCCACTCATCCATTTATTCATTACAGTTGTACTTGCTGTACTCTTTTAGCAATGTTGTTGTTGATTTGGTAGAATTTTGTTTTAGAAGTTTTTAAACATTTTTTTCGTTTAGCGAAATTTTTTATTTATTTCTCAAGCGGTGAATTTTTATCCCACAGTTACTTTTCAGTTTTTTAAATTATTTCGTACTTTAAAAATTGTACTTTAAAAAATTTTATTCTATTAAAAATTTATGTCACTATTTAGTTAATTAAAAATTTTCACAATCTATTTATTTCTTTAACTATTAGTTTTTATTTCACAGTTTTTTATTAATTCATACTATTGCACAAACTTATTCATCATCTTTTAAATGGTAAAAAATTATTTTTTAAGTCACAATTTAGTTTATTATATATTTTTCTTCTTTTTGAGGATACTCAGTTTTTTTTCTCTTCCTTTTGAAGATACTTATATATATTTTTTCTCTTCCTTTTGAAGATATTTATTTTTTTAATTTTGTACAACCGAACCGATCCTTACTTGTTTTTTTACAGGATTCTACTTTTCTATTACGGTTGCCCCACACGTTGGGCGCCAATTAACTTTTATTATATATATTTAGTCCTTTAAAGTTCGAGCTGTTTTTACCCCCCCCTCATAACTTTGCTCCCCCTGATCATAATATAATGAAACTTGAAACATAAGGTCTCCCCACAGAGGTGACCTCACAGTTTAAATTTACAAAATTACATATTCATTGACTCATCAATATTATTGGGCACTTCCAGTAGAGCTAGAAAGCTGAAACTTGGTACAGAGGTAGGTCTTGGTGAGAAAATAACCAGAAAAATCTGAAAACGGGCACTAGTATAGCTAGAAAGCTGAAATTTGGTACACAGGTAGGCCCAGATAAGCAATTCATATAAATATTTATACAAAAACAACTTAGAAAAAAGAAGTGAGATCCACACAAAAACATAAATGTGAAAATAAGGCCAAGTTCGTATCCAAAAAGTTTCGGCCGTAAAAAGTAATGAGATCAAAATAAGGAACAAGTTCTTGATAGGTACAATTCCATCTCATTTCTAGGCAACCTGTAAGCTTAATCTGAATTATGAGCCATTTCAGGGAGCTGCTTGTTAGGCTGGTCTTTGAATAGGCTTTGATGAGTTGTTCGTTTACAGTGCTTACTGAATTGCAATGACCATATTCTTATTCTAATTCACCTGGGAGAAACTGTTTTGTCAGCAATTTTATTTTATTTAAATTTTCTTTCTTATACCAAATTCACAGACGAAATCTGATCCTTACTTAAGCATTTGTTAAACAGTTTATTAAAAAGAATTTATGATTTGATGGGAAGCGCAAAGTCAGCATGAATTTATTTAAATGCAAACTTATGAAGTAAATTATTTATATTGTTTTTATTGTTATTTTCCAACTCGTATCTTAACTTTTATGTATGTACTAGATATACCCGGTGCGCTTCGCTAGCCCCCTCGTTATAAAATAAAATTGCTCTTGAGAAAACTTAATGACGATCGGTCCAGTAGTTAAGACTATATTACGATTTTTATTTTCCTAAAAAGGGGCGTGGTCTCACCCACTTTTCCCCTGGTACGTATTCCAAGTTATGCCAATACCATATGTACCAAATATCATCGACGTAGGTCAAAAAATGCCCAAAATATGGCGATTTAAAATTTTGGGTTATATGGGCGGTGCCACGCGTCTTTGTATTATCAAAACTTCATATAGCCTATTATTCCTTCCAGAGTCACAGTAACGTGCTGTCAAAATGTCAGGAAGATCGGTCCAAGGGTTGGTTTTCCTAAAAAGGGGCATTATCCCACCCACTTTTCTCTTGGTACGTATTCCAAATTATGCCAATACCATATGTACCGAATATTATCGGCGTAGGTCAAACAGCCTAAAATATGGCGATTTAAATTTTTGGGTTATATGGTCGGTGCCGCGCCTCTTTGTCCAATCAAAACTTCATATAGCCTATGTCACCCGCCTGAATATTCGGAAGATTCCCTGAAAATCTCATCAAAATCGGCCCAGCCGTTTTGGAGTCCATACGTTACATACATACACTCATCCTGTTTTATATATATTTGTAGATGTAGGGATGTAAACATCGACGGTAAACATGGATTTTAGTTTTTCCAGATAGATTTAAAGTTTTTTGTTTTGCCATTTTGACTCGAAAAATTATTAAGATGTAATAAATTGTAATAAACAAGCGCTCCCTACAAAAATCATCTCTAACTTTAAAAATAATAAAAAAATAATAAAGTGCCTTTATTCAAGTGAACCAGAAAAAATAGCACTTTTTTGGACTTATTTTGATAAATTGCTTTAAAAAAATTCTTAAGTAAAGATACCCCTATTGTCATGATTTTTTAAGCTATTGCATAGCTTCTATCGCGGGCTTTGAGGCGAGCGAATCAAGAAATTTTTAAACGTTTGCTTTGGTTTTTGAAACGAAAAAACCTAAATGACATTGGAGGCATGCGACATTTGTTAGTGTAAAAATGGTAAGGTTGAGTTTTGTGCATAGCATAGTAAGACGAATTCAACAACAGTTCTGGTAGCTCATTCATGAAAGAAAAACTTGTTAAATTGAATTCCGAACATGAAAACAAAAATTTAAGACGCAATAAAACCAGTCGCTTAGAATTTAATAGAAAAGGAAATATTACAATACACCAATACCTCACTTTGCGTCGTGGTTACGTTCCAAAAAAACACGACGCAAATTGAAACGACGCAAAGTGAATTATTTTTTTATATAGCCAACCATGTAAATATCGAAGATAGGTTCACTAGCTACGAAAATACTACTTTTTTAAAAGAAAGTTGAACAAAGTAAACATCTAAAAAACAAAAATAGTATAAAATTTTATTACATACAAACAAAAAAAAAACAAATTCAATTAAAACAAAATAAAATATTCAATTAATTTATAAAAACAAAAAAGCACAACACACTAATTGAAACTGAACTCTAAACTAAGCAAAACAAAGTGAAAATAAAACTGTATGTATGTTTGTATTAAAATTGAGTTGATTTTCAGTTAGAAAGGGAATCCCCGAGTTTTGATGGCATCGCGCAATTACAAACAAAAGTCGCGCCATCTTTTAGAAAAAAAACGAAAATTTAAAAAATTACAAAAAAAAAAAAGTAAAGACTCGAACCCAAAACAACGCAACTTCGAAAATCTAACGACGCACAGTGAAAATAAGTACTAATTCAGCAGCGACGCAACTTCGAAAAAACGCAAAACGAAACGACGCAAAGCGAGGTATTGGTGTATTTGACAATCGTTTGGAAATGGCGAATTTTTAAATTCGCCATTGCTCCCACCTTATAATAAATTCGCCTTGGCCCAATGTTTGTTAACCCCTAAAGTATGCTATTGATTAACATTAACATTTGATATCATAATTATATCATTAACATACAGTATTGCCAGAATAACGATGAAAATATCTTATTCTACTTAAAGCTACTTTAACAGTTTGTTTATAAATTCATATTTTATGACTGAAATATGAATCCCCTTTGCTGGTTCTAATTGAGTCAGTAACGGAAAGAATAAAAAGACAAAATGAAATCTGTGTTTATTTTACTTAAGTTGATTTGGTTTGTATTGTTTACTCTACTTGTATTCAGTGGACACAATTATAGTTTACAAAATTATGGAATATTAAGATCAGATTCGTGTATGTCACTCCTCCCCTCTTTAGAAGAAACAATGTCCTCATTGTTTGTTTCCTTATTTTACACAAACGTTTTACATTTTTCATTTTTAACAAATAAAGCAATGATTAACAACAATATTATTACAATTGAAATAAGAAGGGCCACTGAATAATTTCCGTTTTTCACATTTACATAGTCAATATGCTTTTTCAAATTTGGCAAAGATAAATTTAGTTTTACAATATTTCCAATATCCTTAATATTAGGTAATATAAATGGTTTTTCCACAATTTCTTGTACTTCTACTTCGAAATCAATAATTTTAATTCTACAGTTGTATATATTTATTATATTATTTCCCTTAATTGTTACATTTAGTTCATTACAGTTTTGCTCTATGTGCGTTAGCTCTAAATTTTTCGTTACAATGATATTTGGTTGTAAAAATTCCATAAGAGCTTCAACATTTCTTTTGAATTGACACTCGGTTTTATTATTATTTAAAAGATTTCTAATACAGTTATTTTTAGTGTATTCAATTTTATTATTTTTAATTTCAAATATAATATTATTTTTCCTGACATAGTCAGTGTTATCCAGTACCAGTTCTTCTTTATTTTTGTCTGGTATCGGTATAATTTTAATTTTTTTTTAACGAATCGAATGCTGTAGGTATAGACAGTACAAAGAAAATGATTTCTTCATCCAGCCAAACAGATGCTCTAATATATTTGGACTCTATGTCGGTAAGGTTAGAAATGGTTTGTAAATCCATTATTTTTGGATTTATTATACCTATTTTTCCCAACTGCATTGCCAATTGAATATCCTGAATATGTTCTAAATATAGTTTTACATTGTCAAGGAAAAGATCCGAAAGTACTTTTTCAGTTAATTTGTTTTGGAGGTTGGAGGTTTCAGCTTCAAATCTTGATATCAGTTGTGTTTCATTGGTAATCAGATCGATGATTTCATTAAATTCATTAGTTGAACTAGTATTTTTCCTAAAATCCTCTATTGCGAGTTGTATTTTGTCTCTGTCCAGGTTGTCCATAGAACCAAACAAGAACTTTAGTCCGCTTCCTACAAAATTAACAAGACCTCTTTTGTGTCTGTTCGAAAATATTTTTCTCTCTTTGTTTGCCAACGAAATATAATTCTTGATCATATCAGTTTGGTAACATTTGTTGTTGTTATATTTTTCGAGAAGATTGTTATAAGTAAAATCCAGATAAGTTTTATTAATATTTAATACATGATACTTAAATTTAGTAGGTTGGTTGTCGATCCCCTGCTCCACTATGGTATAACCAAGGTCATGGTCTATTGGGTTTATTTCCATTATTTGACTGTTGACTGTTGCGGTCAAGATAAACATTGTAGAAATTATAATCCAAAAGGTTCTAATACCCTTCAACTGCCTTTGCCCTTTGGCTATATTTAATTCTGAAATTATAGATAATTCTATTCTGATTTGCTGTTGAGGATTAAATGTAGGCTAAATTTTTCCCTGTGTAACAAGTTAGCTAATTCTTCTTCCTTTTGAACTGACTTTTATACTTCCTGACATTTCTATCTCTAAACTTAACTATAAAGTGCTCACCGTCTTCAACCGTTCTTAATACTTCTGCCTTCCTAAAAGGGTTATCTAATTTATTTAATCTTTTTCTCTTAACTTCTGCATTGATAAAATTTGTATCTATGGGGTTTTCTTTCCTAAATCTATTTATATTATTTATTATGCTTTCTTTTACCATTTGCGCATTGTTTTTAGGCTTAAGTTTGTTAAAGAAAATATTATAAGGCGTTTCGCCTGTAATGGAATGAACTATATTGTGGTTGTAGGTAAATATTGTTTGTTCTATCTTCAATTAATCCAACTCTTTATCGTTTGACGTGTTTATAATTCTTAATTTTTCATTTAATGTTTTGTGTAGTCTTTCTATATCTCCTATCCCAGTTTTGCCTGTTGTGACTTTAATTTTTAAATCCTCACACCATTTCTTAATATTTATGTTATTCATTCCTTGATCCTGGTCTATCTTCAAAACCTTTGGTGGACCCATGGTATTAAACACTTTCAAAAGAGCTATTTTAGTTTCGATCCAATTCAATGATTTCACTGGCTCGACTGTAGCAAATTTTGAATAAAGATCTATGCAAGTGAGATAGTATTCCTTATCCCATTGCCAAAAATCTGTAACATATTTTTCCCTTGTTTCGTATACAGGGGGTGTAATTTTAAATGGCAATTTATAATCTATATGATCCGATTTACATCGATTACAAAGTTCGCACTCGTTTATTATACGGGATATTTCCTTTATGTAGTTTGGGAAATAATATTTTGATTTAAAAATTTTTACTATTTTTTCTATGCCCTGATGTAATCCATTTAGATGAATTTCTAAAATTTTGGTTTTAAAATCAGGGTAGTTACTTAAATTTTCTAAAAGCCTGGTCGATCTTAAGACCTTGTTTCTATTGTTTAAAATAATTTGAGCATAAACTCTTTGAAAATAGACAAAATCACTTTCATTCGGCATAAAAAGAGTTATGCTTTTATGTAGTAAATAAGTCTTTTTTATTATATCTTTTATTGATTCGATATTGTAAAGATTTTATTTTGATTTCCTCTGATAAGCTTGATTTGGTTTTTAAATATGTTTAAAAGTTTTTTGCGTTATTGGAATATATGAGGAATTATCTTCGTCTGCCGAGTGAGTTGTTGCGGCTACTGAAGAAATTTACTCTGCGTCTTTTCTGTCATCATTTTGCTCACCATTTCCTTCTATCTCTTCATTAAAGTTACAGTTTTCCTTTCTTACACGAGAGAGTGCATCTGCCACGTGATTTTCCTTCATAGGAATGTGTTTTATCTCAAAATCAAATTCATTTAATTTTATTTTCCACCTCTGAAGTTTTTGATTTGGCTCTTTAAGATTTTGTAACCATTGTAATGGTTTATGATCGCTATTGATCAGGAATCTTCTGCCATATAAATAAGGGCGAAAATATTTTGTTGCCCAAACGATGGCCAACAACTCTTTTTCTGTAGCAGAATAATTTAATTCATGCTCGTTTAGAGTTCGGTTCGCAAAGCATATTGGATGGCCGTTCTGACTAAGGACGGCGCCAAGGGCAGTATTAGAAGCATCTGTTGTTAAAGTAAACTGCTTCTCATAATCTGGGAAAGCTAAAATTGGCTCAGTAGTAATTAAAAGTTTAATGGTGTCTACTGCTTTTATATAGTTCTTGTCTGTCGAATTAATTTTATTGCCCTTCTTAAGACAATGAGTTAATGGTTTTGTTATTTTGGAAAAATTTTGGATAAATTTCCTATAAAACCCGGCCAATCCGAGGAATTGTTTAATTTCCTTTTCAGTTTTAGGAATAGGGTATTCCAGGATGGCTCTTACCTTGTCGGGGTTGGGTTTCAAACCATCAGGGGTGATGATGTGACCCAAAAAGGTGGTTTCCCTTTTTAAAAATTCAGTTTTATTAAGCTGTACCTTTAAATTTGCTTCTGAGAGCCTTTTAAACACTTTTTCTATTGAGCTGATGTGCTCTTGTAAGGAAGTGCTGAAGATGATGATGTCATCCAAATAGACTAAGCAATCTTTTCCTATAAGATCTCCCAAGATTGTATTCATCAATCGCTGGAAGGTTTTTAAGACCAAATGGCATTCCTCAAAATTCGTAGTGAGTGGAAAATGCTGTTTTTCCTCTATCAGAAGGTTCCATTTCGATGTGGTGGAACCCTTTAGTAAGATCTAAGGTAGAGAAATATAAACATCTACCCAATTTGTCCAAAATATCGTCTATAATTGGAATCGGGTATTTATCGTTAATGGTAATGTCGTTTAACTTCCGGTAATCTATAACGATACGCCATTTCTGTTGGTTGGACGCATCTAACTTTTTGGGTAAAACCCATATTGGGGCTGAGTATGGCGACTGACTATGGCATAAAATATTTTGATCCAACATTTCTTGGATTTGTTTATTGACCTCCTCTCTATGGACTTCGGGGTAACGATAAGTTTTACAATATATTGGGTCTTCGTGGACAGTATTTATTTTATGTTTTACTACACTAGTGAAGGTAAGTTTGTCTCCCTCTCTATAGAAAATATTGTTGTATTTTTTTAATAATTTTTCTAAACTCGTAAATTCTTCTTTACTTAGGTGATCTAATTTAAATGTTAAATCCATGCTATTGATACAATTAACAAATTTTTGCTTACTTGGTTGCGAAACATCAGTTCTTTCACTCTTAAAATTTTGACACTTAATCGGGTCGAATCCTAAATCACAATTAATTTTTTTAATGACTGGATAACTTCCAATGTCTTCCTTTTCTCTTTGATTTTCGTTCAAAAATAAATATTTAATATCATTTAAAATTATAAATCCCAGGGGGATGTTTATCAAAGCATTTAATTTTTTTAAGTTGTCAAACCCCAAAAGGCCATCATAATTATTACCGAATTCAAGAACAAAAAATGTTAGTTTACTTTTTTTTATGGGACTAAAAATTTCCTGTATTTCATCAAGGATTATATTTCCGGTGGCTGTTTTAACGCGAATGGGATTTACTTTTATTATAGGAGTTAGTAATTTGTTGGGTTTTATTAAGCTGATTGTTGATCCTGTATCAATCAGAAATCTATAATTATTTTCATTTACTTTCATCATGATGGAGGAGGGTGATTGGAGGCAATGGAGTGAAAATTTTCAACCTCCATTGGAACTGGTACCCCAAATCTTCTCAATCTAGATTGATTAGAATCATGCTCCCTCAATCGTTTATGATTTGGATTGTTACCTTGATAATTATAATCAAGATTCCGAAAATTGTTTTGATATTTTCTATTATGATTCTGGAACTTATTTTGATAATTTTGGAAAGGGCCGCGAGAATTATTCATGGGATGGGCTTGAAAATTATTTTGGGCATATTGAAAATGTGGTTGATTACACGGTGCTACAGTGAAAATATACTTGGAAAGTGACCTAGTGTAAGTTATAGACCTTATTTAGTAGATCATAAATCAATTTTTAAAAGTTCGGAAACACCCTCAAATTTCGGAGTTATTCCGAAAAAACTATTTTCGGGTAGGTTCCAGTACTTATGTACACGTAACTCAGTTGATTTTAATCCGATCTTCAATTTTTGAACGCTTTATGAAAGACAAAGAATAGATCTTTCCAACCGTATACATTTTATGCTATATTAATTAAATATTGGTAGTAATTTTTGTAATAACATCTGCAATTTTTTTATTTTTTTATGTTTTTTTAACTTTGAGTTCTTTTTTTTATAATTTTTTCTATAAAAGCAGATGTATTTGTATAAAAATTTTTAAATAGAATGTTATAACAAATAAAATGAACTTTAGTTTTTTTAAATCGGACAATATTTGTGAAAGTTATTAAACTTTATTTAAATTTTAATAGCACTTGATACCCCCAAGCGGAAAAAAATTTAAGTGAGGAAATTTTTTTTTTTATACTGAGATAACAAAAGAGATAAATTAAATACTTTAGTTAAGTTTTTTTTAATTTGAATACTGTTATTTTAAAATATTTATATAATCATATCATTATAAGGGCCAATAAATGAGTGGATGATAATGTTTCATTTATTTTTAAAACTCGTTTAAATATAAAATTTTGTTTTTCATTGCAATATTAAATCAACATTAAATAGCCAACGTTGTGTGTTTAAACACTACATAAGTTTTACGAATTTCCATATGTTTTTGACTGCTTGTTCTTCTTGTTTGAAAAAAAGCAAATAAAATATTTGTGGCTGCTGACAAGTTGCATAAAATTTTGGCATCTTTTTTCGCTATTACCCTTTTAATCGTTCTGAAAGTTGCTCTTATTCTTTTAAAACATTTCAGCAGTTCTTAATTATTCTTATTTATAGCTAAAATAATAATATATTTTTTTTAGATTTTTCTTTATTTGCTCTAGTCAGCTGTTTTTTTGGGAAATTTGTGGGAAATTTTTTATATTACGTAGTGCTACCATATTTTCATCGTAATTAAATAAGAACTTTAAGTTTGACTGAAAAAATGAAACTGTGTTTAAACGAATTTTAAATTTTTATGAAAATTAACTAAAACTATAATTAAATATCCACTCATTTATTGGCCATAAGATTAAAAAAATAAAGAAAATGTAGTAGCTATTGATCAATATTTGTAAAAGCAAAATTTTTAACTTTTGAAAAACCTTAATAACTTTTTTATTTTTTACTCGATTTTATTCATTGAAAGCTGGTTTAACTCAGAACTAAATTAGCTTTAATTAAATATATACATAAGGGTATGTTTTTGAACAATCTAATTTTAAAAAATGGTGCCAAAGTTGAAAAACCTAGAAAAAATAAAATTAAAATCAGATATAATTGAAATATCACTGCAAAAAGTTAATATATATACCAATAATATATATATTTAGAAAAGCACATTTTTCTTCTTTCTGAAACCATTTAAAAATTGAAGATCGGATTAAAATCAACTGAGTTACGTGTTCATAAGTACTCGGACCTACCCGAAAATAGTTTTTTCGGAATAACTCCGAAATTTGAGGGTGTTTCCGAACTTTTAAAAATTGATTTATGATCTACTAAATAAGGTCTATAACCTACACTAGGTCTCTTTTCAAGTATAAAAAAAAGTGCTCATTTGTAGCAGCGTGTTATTATTTTGGGGATTTTGGAGAGGAATTGGAAATCTTCTATTAGGGGTTGCTAAATTTCGAAATTCATTATTAACGATCTGCGGTCGTACATTATTCCGATATAAATTCCTATGGTTATTCGGTTTAAAGTAAGTATGTGCGTCATTTCCAATTTCATTAATTTCCCTAAGAATTTTAACAGCTGATTTGAAATTGGTTACCAAATTAGCTTTGAGTAAAGCCACAAGGTGAATAGGCAATTCCCTTTTTAAAACATTTAAACTGCAAAAATTAACTTCGTTTCTAAAAAAGGATTTTCTTTCCTCTGTCTCACCACACAATTCGATCGCGTCATTAATTCTACAAATCAATTTAGTAATTTCGTCACATAAAATTTTGCAACCGGACTTAAATTTAATTTTATCGATACTTAAAATCAATTGAGGTATAAGTTGAGGCTCACCAAATTCATCGATTAGGGTTGCTTTTAGGGATGACCAATCCGTTGGTCTTTCTCTCCTTACTACGTCTAGAGCCTCGTCTTGTAGTGTCCTTAAAATGGAGTTAAAGAAAAGTACCCGGTCGTACCGCGTCATCGATGGAATATTGGGAATTATACTTTCAATACTTCTTATATATGTATTGAGACTGTCCCTATGGCCGCTAAATGGATGAACCATTTTTAAATTCTGCATGATGAAGTTTCTCTGCTGTTCTACGTTGTTGTTGTTATTCATGTTGTTGTTGCCATTATTAGGGCTGTTGTTATCGTTCATGTTGCTGTTGTTTCTTATGGTGAGATTTCCAAGGTGGTTGATAATATCTTCCATCAAGAAGTTTCAATTCGGGAGGGGAAAAATTAATTGTTTTTCACTCCGTTTTTTATTATGTTTTATATTTATATTTTTAAGTTCAATTCATAACAAAGAGAAATTATTAATTTTTCACTGCGGTTTTTATTATGGTTTATTTGGTTCGCGGATCCTACCGACTGCGCCAGTAACAAAATTTAAAACTACTGTTCAATTTGGAGTTCAAGATAAAATTAAACTTTATTAATGAAAATATCTTATTCTACTTAAAGCTACTTTAACAGTTTGTTTATAAATTCATATTTTATGACTGAAATATGAATCCCCTTTGCTGGTTCTCATTGAGTCAGCAACGGAAAGAATAAAAAGACAAAAATGAAATGTGTGTTTATTTTACTTAAGTTGATTTGGTTTGTATTGTTTACTCTACTTGTATTCAGTGGACACAATTATAGTTTACAAAATTATGGAATATTAAGATCGTGTATGTCACTTAATTTTTAATAAGAGTCCTTAAACATATATAAAAAAGCTGGTGCAGTCCCACTGAATAAAGTAAAATTTTTCTTGAAAGTTATTACAATTTTAACTATGATGCGCTGTAAAACAGTTCGCTATAACGATGGATTTCTGTACAAAATTAGCAAGAAAACCTTATGACTGGAATTATTTCGTTACAGCCAATAATTCGTTATAACCGAATATGTTATAAGTAGGGTTCCCACCTTTTTTTTTTGCAATTAAAATACATTGGTAAAGATTAGGAAAAAAAAGTCAGAGTATAAAAATAAAGTACAATTTATTTTTCTTTATTGTTATATTTGAAAACGTATTTTTTATTGCTTTTCGCAAGTTTTATGAAATAATTATCATATTTAAAATAAAGTAAATAATTTATTCATTTTTTATCAGATTCAGAGACGCTTTGTTTCTTTCGTCCCGCCATTTGCTCTTCATTACAGAAAAAACTCTCTCTGTGAATGCTGACGTGGCAGGAATAGAAATTAAAAATGAAACTACTTTATACAAATTTGATAAATTATCATCAGTCTTGTTAAATAATAGCTGACATTTACTTGCTGTAGATAATTCCGCAAAACCTTCATAAATTTTGTTTAATGTCGCAATTTCTCCATAAAGATCATCCATATATATATTAAGTTTTTGCAGATTTAAATTTTCGTTTATGCTAACAATATTATCAAATTCAACTTTGCTCTTTAAATTGTTATTGCTAATTCTAAATAACCAGTTTATATTGTGACGACAAAAGTCCTAAAGTCGTTTTTGCCACACTGGTTTTAATAACAAAAACCCAATTGCCTGACTTTTGTAAATGAATTTCTTTATATTATTATTTTTATGAATTAGATAATTTTTATTAATGAATATAAATACTATTTTATGAACTTATTAGAAATAATACCCGATATGGTAGTATTAAGATAATTATATTTAATCATTTGAACTTAACGGAAAAATTAACTACCATCACTGGTAGTCATGATATAAATAGTAACTTACGTTTATACACAGCGCTGAACAACACAATCATCCAACAACTGATCACGTACACAACTCGTGCACAACGTATGCGTGCGGTTGTATGTGTATCTTGTGTGTGCCAGCAATTTGCTATAAAAGGCGACACATTCGTTGATTGAGTTGAGTTGGTTGGCAGCTGCAAATGTGTTAAGAGCTCTTAGTAGACTTATTTGCTAAGAGGGATTAATACATTTTTTTATAGACTAAGGATTCGGTTGTGGTGGGTCTAAGCACGGCCACAATTGGATTTTTAGTAGAAGGAGGTTGACTAGCGGTGTGGGTCTAAGCACGGCATCGGTAGGCAACATCCTTCGATACAACCGGTTGTAATTAACTCTAAGAGAAATACCGTGCTCTATTGTGGTGGGTCTAAGTACGGCTACGTTAGAGATTTCGTCATATTTCTCTTTCATCGAACGTGCTCTATTGTGGTGGGTCTAAGCACGGCTACAATAGGGATTTCGTTCTCCAATCAAGTGACGTCGCCAGAGATGAAGAGAACGACTATAAACAACTCTCAGAGAAAATAACCACATACCGAAGCAGAATCTATATATACATATATACATAAACAGAAGAGTAAATAAAGTGATAAGATTTATTACGTATTCTAAAGAATTCCGAAGTCTTTTTATTACTCTTACTCAAAAACCGAATAAAACACAATCTAGTAACGACCCTGGACAACGCTGAGCCTACCCCAGCTTCAAAGCGAGAAAACGTGTCGTTACAGTGGCGCCCGAGCAGGGACTTTGCATTGTCCAATCAACATCGACTTTGCATCGTCAAGAAAAAAAAATAACAAATGAAAAAAAAACTTTATAAAAACTAAACAACCAAAAACAACAAACAAAAAAAAAAATATTATTGAAAAAAAAAATATATACATCAGTCAACGAAAACTTTTTGCCGAGACAGTACCTACAGAAGTCATAAATAATTAAAAACAATTATTGTGTTGAAGAAAAAAAATTCCCGCTACAACTGTATGCCGCCAACAACAACAAATTGATATTTGTCAGCGACGCAGTTTGTCACGCAACAACGAGAAAAAAAAACAACAACATCAACAACAAAATATTTTAAAGAAGTAATTTAAAATAAACCAGCCTGACTGCTTTTGCTTGAAGTCAAACGGTAAAACTTTTGATTCACGAACAAAAGTAAAACACTGTATTTATAATTTATACTTGTCAGCGACGCAGTTTGACAAACAACAATAACGACAAAGACAACCAAATATTTTAAAGAAGAAATTTAAAATAAACCAGCCTGACTGCTTTTGCTTGAAGTCAAACAGTAAAACTTTTGAGTTACGTACAAAAGTAAAACATTGTATGGAATAAAAAAAAAAAAAAATTCCACAACGTAGTTTTGATTCAACTGTACATCGCTACAAGAATTTACAACGGTACACACAAATATTTTTATTTGCCTACGTGTACAAACCAACTGCTATATATACATAGATATATATAGATAGAGACACAGCAATACAGCAGCAAAGCAGATTATTATACAAGAAAAAAAAAACAATATAATACATATAGGTATATAGATATATATATATATATATATATATATATACCTAAATAAACTACATTTTTGATAATCATCGAAAAATCAACTAACAACAACGAATAAAATAAATTATATATACATACATATATATAAAATAAAACTCATTTTTTGGACAATCAGCGAAACAAAATACCAGCAAGGAAAAATTTTGATTATAATCACCATGTTTAAGACGTCGTGGATTTACTCCCTCAAGAAGGATGAACTGGTACAATACCTGACCCAGTTCGAACTCGAGATAACAGGCACAGTCGAAGAGTTGAGAAAACGCTTCGCCAAGTTTGTTTCATCCGACCACGAGGATGCTCAACGTACAACTTTACTGGCACTTCAAAATAAACACGATTGTGGCACTACTTCATCAACTAAGCTACAATTACCCGAGGGTGCGACAGATAATACACCAGATTCACCAGCTATGTAAATGCGAACTACCTGGGACATCCCGCCAAAACACACCCCACGATTTTCCCCAGAAGACAACCGTAGAACATCGGATTATGGTAATTGATACCATCAGAAGATGGGGTCTGAAATACGATGGAGGTAAGAATCCCTTAGAATTCGTCGAGCGAGTGGAAGAACTAGCGGGTACGTATCAAATAAATTTACGTGATGTTTTAAAAGTAATCAATGAGTTTCTTCGAGATAAATCATTGCTGTGGTATAGGAACAATAATAAAAACTGGACAGAGTGGGAAACGTTTAAACACGATCTATGTAATTTCTTTTCACCGCCACGCTACTTTGAAAAACTAGAAGACGAAGTCCGAAAGCGAGTCCAGCGGCCACGTGAGCCGTTCAAAGAGTATGTCTTGGCATTGCAAAATTTAATGCGCCCCACAAACCTCACGGTTGAACAACGTGTGGAACGCATTTTCCGCAATGCCCAACCCGACTACCAACGATACATTCGCAGAATCGATTTTTCAACACTCGAAGAGTTAATACGACTGTCCACAGATTTTGAAAGCAACCCCACGAACTCTGCTCCACCCCGCAACGAACATAACCGTATGGTTCTCCACCACTCGACAACAAATCCACATATTGAACCCGAAGCTCCGTCTCGAAGAAATGGGACGTCAATACGATGGGAAGATGACAAAGTAAAAGCCACCATTTGTCTTGACCAGAACTTAGTCACCGCCATAATTGATACGGGTGCAACCCGAAGCTTCATCAGACCAGCATATATCAGACTGGTAAAGAAGCCAATATATTTACAGGTTGACATCGACGTCACTTTGGCTGACGGCTCTAAAAGGATAGTATCACGCGCAGTGAAGTGTCCTATAACCCTGGGAAATCGGACTGCCTTCCACGAATTTCTCATCTTACCTGGGGCGACTGAACATATTTCGTTGGGGCTAGATTTTCTGAAAAATTTCGAGACCAGCATATCCTGTGCCGGTTTAACCGCTACCTCCAAACTTTGTGCGACGGTAAACTGGTGTCAGGGTAATTCAGATGACCAGTTAAGCCCTACTGACGTGGTTACTCCACCAGCGGAAATCACCCCCTGATCAACAAGCAGACTATACTGCAGCAACAGATCGATTATTTTCTCGCACACGAGTTACCAAAATTTCAACAACTTAAAGGCTTATCTACGGCAGCATCACATTCAATCGTTACAAAGGGCGGCATCAAAACTGATCCAGAAAAAATTCAGGCCGTGGCACAGATGACCCCCCCTACCAACGTCAAAGACGTCAGACGCTTCTTAGGAATTACGTCTTGGTATCGTCGTTTTGTGCCCGATTTCTCCACCATATCTCGACCACTCACTGATTTACTAAAAAAAGGCAAACAATGGAAGTGGGGAAGTGAACAACAAAAGGCATTCGAAACTCTCCGCAATAAGTTGACAGAAGCACCAGTACTGGCGTGTCCTGATTTTTCCAAACCGTTTGTGCTACTAACCGATGCTATTGACTTCGGATTAGGAGCAGTCCTCACCCAGGAACTAGAGGGGACTGAACATGTAATCGCCTACGCTAGCCACCATCTAAACGCCGCCGAGAAAAACTACTCAGCCACGGAAAAAGAGTGTCTGGCCATCGTATGGGGCATTCGGAAAATGCGTCCATACCTGGAGGGGTACAACTTTAAAGTTATCACCGACCATCTAGCCCTCAAGTGGCTGAATACAATTGACAACCCTATGGGCCGGCTTGCCAGATGGGCGTTAGAATTGCAACAGTTTAACTTTGAAATTATTTACAGAAAAGGCCAACTCAACAAGGTTGCGGATGCACTTGCCCGACAACCACAGGCTGAAGTTAACAGCGCTAATACAAAAGACAACCACACTTGCCGATGGCTCCAAAGCTTGCTCGAGAGGGTGCGTCAACGCCCTGAAGAATTTCCTGACTACAGCGTTATCAATCTCGTTATCCAACTCTACAGGCATTTTGCCACAGAATTGAATAATGAAGATGGAAATTATGCGTGGCCACACCCCAGCGTCAACAGGTACTCCAAGAAAACCACGATCGGCCTACTTGAGGCCATCTCGGCATAAGGAAAACACTACACAAGATAGCACAACGGTATTACCGGCCAGGTATGGCCCGTGACGTCAGCCGTTATGTGCGGAATTGTGTCAGCTGTCAACAATATAAAGTGTCACAACAACAACCGGCAGGTAAGATGCTTACACGTGTACCCGATGAACCATGGTCACTTGTATGTGCCGATTTTGTCGGACCCTTACCCCGTACTCGTCACGGAAACACTACACTACTAGTGTTCTTCGACTATTTTTCGAAATGGTGTGAATTAATCCCCATGAGAAAAGCCACGGCCGAAGGGGCTGTGAAGGCTTTCCGTGAGAGGATCCTCGCCCGATATGGCGTGCCTAAAGCCATCATCACGGACAACGGTACTCAATTCACATCACGCATTTTTCAAAAATATCTACACGACGTAGGTATTATTCAGCAGTTTACGGCCCCCTACACTCCCCAGGAGAATCCTACGGAGAGGGCCAACCGCACTATCAAAACAATCATCGCACAGTTCGCCGGAAAACAACATGCTTCATGGGATGATCTCTTACCCGAAATCATGCTCGCCATCAATACAAGCATGACTGAATCCACAGGATACAGTCCGGCATACCTTACACAAGGGAGGCAACCACGGTTACCAAATGCGCTGTACGACCAAGTCACGGTCGGTACAGGAGCTCATCAGCTGTCGCCCGAAGAACGGGCCACAGAACTAAAAGAAATTTTCGACATTGTTCGAAACAACCTATCCAAAGCGACTAACAAACAACGCCACCACTACAATCTGCGCCGCCGCAACTGGCAACCTCAGATTGGAGAGTATGTTTTAGTTAAACAGCATCCGTTGTCCAATGCTATAGACAACTTTGCAGCCAAATTAGCACCAAAATATGGGGGACCATGGGTGATTGAAAAATTCACCTCCCCCGTAATATTAGAAATTCGCAGTATAGAAACTAACAATCGGCGCACCGCGCACATTAGCGAATTAAAGCCATTTCATAAACAAATATAGTAACTAATTGTTTTCTCTTCGTAGATTTCACCGGCAATCAACACACTCAATAAACGTGCCGAATCAATGACATCATCATCATCATCTGCAACAACTTCATCAGCCTCCTCGTCTACATCGACAACATCCACAGCCAAGGCATCAGTATTTTCAGCGCAATAGAAGGACAGTGTAGGGCTGCCGGAAGCATCATCGCGACCGACAACACCACCCCTACCGACAAAACCCATCACCATAACGCGCCATCAACTCCCAGAAGTCCTGCAGAGGGAGCTGAATGAAAGAATGTCTCGACCACTGCGGCCTACAAGAGAGAAGTTATGTCGATGCATCCACAACCAATGCTTCCGGATAACCTTATTCCGAGATGGGCGTTGTCAGATTTGGTGGACCCTGGACGCTGAGAAGGGAGAGGCAGTGTGACGACAAAAGTCCTAAAGTCGTTTTTGCCACACTGGTTTTAATAACAAAAACCCAATTGTCTGACTTTTGTAAATGAATTTCTTTATATTATTATTATTATGAATTAGATAATTTTTATTAATGAATATAAATACTATTTTATGAACTTATTAGAAATAATACCCGATATGGTAGTATTAAGATAATTATATTTAATCATTTGAACTTAACGGAAAAATTAACTACCATCACTGGTAGTCATGATATAAATAGTAACTTACGTTTATACACAGCGCTAAACAACACAATCATCGAACAACTGATCACGTACACAACTCGTGCACAACGTATGGGTGCGGTTGTGTGTGTATCTTGTGTGTGCCAGTAATTTGCTATAAAAGGCGACACATTCGTTGATTGAGTTGAGTTGGTTGGCAGCTGCAAATGTGGTAAGAGCTCTTAGTAGACTTATTTGCTAAGAGGGATTAATACATTTTTTGTATAGACTAAGGATTCGGTTGTGGTGGGTCTAAGCACGGCCACAATTGGATTTTTAGTAGAAGGAGGTTGACTAGCGGTGTGGGTCTAAGCACGGCATCGGTAGGCAACATCCTTCGATACAACCGCTTGTAATTAACTCTAAGAGAAATACCGTGCTCTATTGTGGTGGGTCTAAGTACGGCTCCGTTAGAGATTTCGTCATATTTCTCTTTCATCGAACGTGCTCTATTGTGGTGGGTCTAAGCACGGCTACAATAGGGATTTCGTTCTCCAATCAAGAGACGTCGCCAGAGAACGACTATAAACAACTCTCAGAGAAAATAACCACATACCGAAGCGGAATCTATATATACATATATACATAAACAGAAGAGTAAATAAAGTGATAAGATTTATAACGTATTCTAAAGAATTCCGAAGTCTTTTTATTACTCTTACTCAAAAACCGAATAAAACACAATCTAGTAACGACCCTGGACAACGCTGAGCCTACCCCAGCTTCAAAGCGAGAAAACGTGTCGTTACAATATTTTTAAAATCAAACCATTTATTCGGTACTCTAAGGCTTTATCGATAAATAATAAAAAATTCATGTGAATTTCCCTGGTCAGTTCCGGTGCAGACAAAAGGTTAATTTTTTTGCTTGTTTCACTGTCACTGTAAAAAAACGTCAACAAATGACTAATATAACCCGAATCTATTTTGAATTGTAGATAATCATGCGAAATAAAGTATTTTGGTGTACTTTATTGTTTCTATAAAGTATAGAGTACAATTAATCAAATAAACGTACAATACTTTATTATAAAGTACGGGTGGAAAGCCTAGTTATAAGCGAGTTTCTCTGCATATGTACAATACTTAATTCGCAACAAAACCGCCTGTTAGGAAAAATCGGCGTAAGAAAAATTGTTCACAAAGAGTGCAGAAAAAAGGTATTATATACAAAATATAAAATTAAGCCTGTTCTTTTTGCATTAATTTATTTCTACATATATTGATACCGATTAATTATTATATTTTTCCAGGACACATGTTCGTATTCATACTGGCGATAGACCATATGTTTGTCCTTTCGATGGATGTAATAAAAAGTTTGCCCAATCTACAAATTTAAAGTCTCATATTCTTACACATGCTAAATCAAAGTAAGTATTTATGTATACATATCTTATATAAATTACTTTTTAAAACATGGTTGCTATTTTATAGTCATACTAGCGTAAAAGCCGCCAACATGTTAGTATATATTTCTGATATTAAAGCAAGATTGGTATGCGTAGTCACGAAGTTCTTCCAATTTTGTCTAAATAAATAGTACTTTTTTTAGCACTAAATAAAATAGGCAACAGTTTGATAAAAAAAATAAATAGCAGGAAACATTTTTTTGTGTAAGTTTCTTCAGGAAAAAGAAGAAGCCAACCAACGGTGTGGCGAAATATCGAAAAATTAAAATTAAAAACATTTTTTATTTAAAAACGACCTAAATCTTTAAAAATTATTATACAATTTAAATTAAAAAGGTCAAGAAAATTAGAAAACTATTTTTATTTATTTGATACGCGTGGTTTTACAAAGCGTTGGCATATCGGTGTCCGGCTAGCTCAGGCAAAAAAAAAAAGAAGAAAATTTAGGAGTTTATACTCATTTGGTATACATTATTATTAATTTATTGATACTTTTGCAGTAATACAATCTTTTTCCTTCTTTTTTGTGACATGTACGGGCTTCACATACTTACTCTAACCCTACTCCACTGACAACTTTCCTCTCACATAAGAACAAGATATTAAAATTTAATTTTGGCCAGATACTGGCGTGTAAACAGTTTTATTAAACAATTCATAGAAAAATATATAAATAAAGTTTAGAATGTTGAATTACAATAAAGATTGCTTCAATTAATAAATTTAAAAAAAACTACGGGTAGCACTCCGGGAGTGCCGACAGAAGTGAAAACGTTTTGTGATTACAACAATACACGTGCTATTGCCAAAAAAATTATGCGTAGATATAAACAATTATATAAATACATGCAACAAATTTAACCACTTATCAGGCGTATGCAACAGGTGAGCTTACTAGCACAGCTGACTGGGCTCGCTTTATAGCAAATTTTCATACAAACTGATATAGTTTGAAGAGATTACATAAAAAATGGTTACAGTTTGGTACTCATACGCAAGAAAATGTTTTAAATTTGTTTGTGTATTTTGATATGAAGCGAGTGCTTTATACCAACCCAAAAAAATATATGATTTTTGGATTGTTGTACTTGTTGTCGAACTGCGTATACCTGTTCGTGTCACCATGTCTGGTATGTAGTTGTCTGTTAAGTGTCAAATATTCGGGCGTTACTACACCTGTAATTTGTTTGGTAGGCATTCGCGCAAACAGAGATGCTACAAGTGTCAAAAAGCGTGACGGTGTCGCGAGTTCTGAGGTTTTGTCTCATCCAAAACCTTCGTACCGCGCCAATAGAAGTTTTCACTTAAAAAAAAAGTTAAATCTAGGAAAAGTTATTAAATTAAGTATAATTCTAAATACTTATAGTTACTCTACTACTTAAGCTACATACTTCCTACCCTGCTGGAGTGCTTTTTCATCTTCCCCGTGTGATGGGTGCGGTTTTAGGCGGTTGCCAGTTAGGTGTTCTTGTAGTGGTGTTCAAAGTTGTAGGTTGTGTTGGTAATTTTTAACTTTTATTTTGTTGTTGTTAATTTAGTAGTATTTTTGTCGATAGAGGTTTTGTTTTTTATAAATTTTAGTACTCGTTTTATTAACTTTATTGGAATAGTTTGATTTTTCATTTGAATGGCGCCATGTATTCTTAGAGATCCACTTTTAAATAAATGCTTTCATAGTTTAATGGCAAAATTAGCAACTTTATGGTTACGTGTATGTATCTCTTTTAGAGATAATGACGTTTGCAACCGTTTAATTTTAATTCTTTTATGTGATTATCTTAGCATACAACACGGTGGATAATTAATTATTTATATAGGACATGGTGTTGTGTAGGTATGTCGAATAGATCTTTTCACAAAATCTTCTTTTACATTATTCAGTTCTATATATGTATATACATTGCAGCTTACACTTTTGTATACATTTTGTTATATAGTTGACTAATTTTTTTTTTCACATATAATTATATCTATACTATGTAACGACACGTTACACGTTTTTTTAACTTTATAAAATTTATTGTCTTCTTATATATTTGTAGTTAGTCTATACCTTAGAACTAAGCCCTTAATATAATCTTTGTACATACGAAATTTTGTCTAACGTGTACACGGGTCGGGTCAAGAATTGGAAAATTGCACCGGTGGATACCTTATTGCAATTTCCGTCTCACCACGGTTTTCCTCGAGAATGAGCAGTTACTAAGCCGGTCGAAACCTCTCCCCAATATTTACTCCTTCTCGGCAGTTGGGAGCGATTCTTATTGACTGTTTCCTTGAGAATAAGCAGTTACTAAGCCGGTCGAAACCTGTCCTCAACAAGTATTCCTTCTCAGTAATTGGAACAGCTACTGTATACAACAAGATACCTATTAACGTCCGGTCCAAGCCCTCAACTTAATAAGCTCGCTCTTATCGCATGACCAATCGCCAGCCAAATGCCTGTTGTTTGGCAATTGCTAGCCTTTTATACTGTTCGTGGCGTACACAACGATACACACTCACACTTACATTTAACGAGTGTTGTTCGTAATTCCAGTTCTGTAGTTTACAGTCGCAAGTGTGTATGGCTGTGCACTATACAAACAACAGCATTTGAGAGGCTGTCTGTTTTACTCGCTCTTAATATAGTTAACATAGTCGTTGTGTTCTCATAGAGAGACCATATTTACTCAGGTTATTTATTTCATTTACATTTATGTACATATGTATCTCTGAATGTACATAAGACCGAGAGTAAATAACAATTAAATAAACAAGAAATTCAAACTATATAAACTCTAACGGTGAAATAAATTCTTTTACTTACAAAATAACAATACTTCATTTAGTTCATATGTATCTATATTTATATGTACATATGTATGTCTACTTTTAAAATAATAAGCAATTCAAATAATATAACTTAACTGTAAAATAAATTCTTTTACTTAAAGAAAAAAAAAAAAAAAACAAGGAAAACAAAACACAATCCAATGTCGTGGTCAAAAACGAGCCGGTCGACTTTTGCCGTCACACTGCCTCTCTTCCCCATGGACACTAAGGCTGGCGCCATATGATCTGTATAATCCCATTGCGGTACATGTTGACCCGGTAGGATTGCCCTTGAATTACTTCGGAGAATCGGGTGCGGGCTGGTAGCGATTGCTGGGTCCCCACCATTTGTATCCTCTGACGTAACTGCGCTGGTGCTTGCTGCAATCTGATGACCCGCGGGCTGGTTGTTGTTGTTGTAACAGCTCTGATGCTGTTTGTGACGGGAGTACTTTCCTAAAAGAGCGATAGAATAGGAATAATTGAAAAGAAAATGTTAGTTTTATTTGGATTTATTGGGTTTTATTGGGGTGTGTCATTTGGTGGAATTGGGGTTGGGAGTTGGAACTCTGCCACCTCGGTTGGTCTTAGCCATAGGTCTATTGGGCTAAGGGAGGTTGAACAAGTGCTCAGTGTTGTGCGGGCTCTGGAGACAATCTGGGCATCTGTTTATGGTGCCAGGGACAATGCGCTCTTGGTAGCAGTTAAGTATACTGCTCCAGCCGGCTCTCAGTTGTGCCAAGATTGAGCGGGATTGTCTGGGGAGCTGCCGTTCGCTATCTGCGATCGCGGGTGGTCTTGAGTTAAGGACCTTGTTGCATCTATATCCGCTTGTTGTTTTTATGACCGCTTGTTGATGCAACTTCTTGAGGGCACTTGTGATGGACGTCTGTGTAACGTCTGGTGGAATGGCGTTTCCGATGTCCTCATTGTAGTGCCGGAAGACCTTACGGATGCGTCTCGGGAGAGGGTCCTGCAGCACTAGTTGGTGGGTTGGGTGTGTTGGCAGCTGACATGCCATCAGGAATTGCTTTGAAAGCATCACATTATGTTGCCTGACGGGCAGCATTAATGTCTCCTCATGCAGGTGGTCAATATTGGTAATTTTTACGCATCCTGTAGCGATTCTAAGCGCATTGTTCTGTGTGGTTTGCAGAGATCTCCACTGTGTGTCGCTAAGGAACGGGGTCCATACTGGTGCGGCATAATTTAAGAGGGAACGACCGATGGCTTTATACGTCGTTACAAGTACCTCTTTAGTCATGCCCCAGGAGGTGCCCGAAAGGGCTTTCAGGACTTTGTTCCGGGCTTTCACTTTTTGGCTGATATATGTGGCGTGCGAGGCGAAGTGAAGGAGGCTGTCGAATACTACGCCCAGTATTTTGAGGTTACGCACCGTAGGTATGCGTCTTCCCTCGACAGAGATATCTAATTCCATCCTTACCTCTTTGGTCCAAGAAGTGAAAAGTGACACTGACGACTTTGAAGGTGATAGCTTCAAGTTACGTTCCTTCAGGAAGTCTGTAATGGCGGCTAAGTAGTTGGTAATTTTGGCACTTATGTCGGGTATGCTGACACCTGACGCCAGGATGGTGCAGTCGTCAGCATATGACACCAGTGAGACTTCCTGTGGGGGGTTTGGGATGTTGGCAAGATAAATGTTGAAGAGCAAGGGTGATAGTACTCCTCCTTGTGGCACGCCCATTTTTATCTTGCGGTAACTTGATTTTTGGCCTCTGAACTCTACGAAAGCTTGTCGTCCATTGATGTAGTTGGCGATCCACCGTTTAATATCGTTGGGAAGCCTGGAGTTCAAGATGTCGTTAGTCAGCATCGTGTGATCGACCGTGTCAAAAGCCTTGGATAGGTCTAGTGCTGTGACAATTGTGCGTTGACACGGTCTATGCTGATTTAGGCCATTAGCGATCTGGGTAGATATCAGATTCAAAGCCGTCGTGAAGCCATGCTGGTGAGTGGCGAGCGGGAGGTGCTCTTTCAGGGATGGTAGCAGTAGCGCTTCCAAAACCTTTGCTACTGGTGATAGAAGGGATATTGGGCGATAGGAATCTCCTTGTGTAGCGGGTTTGTCAGGTTTTGGGATCGGGATTATTCTAGCCACTTTCAATATATCTGGAATCACCAGTTGGTGTATTGATAGATTCAGGATCCATGCTAGGAAATCCAGCGCCACTGTTCCAAGTTTTTTCAACATCAACATTGAGATGCCATCAGGTCCAAGGGCCTTGGAGGGTTTAGCTTTGGAGATAATTTTCTCGACTTCAGCTGATGTGAAGGAGGGGCATTCCAAGTCCCGTTTTAGGTTCTTGGTTCTCCGTACGACAGACCTTTTGGACGGGTTCTGCTGGGGGGGATGTTCGATAAATTGTCTGCAGAACATTGTAGCGCATTTTTTGGCATCTGAGTATTGTGTGTTGTTGAAGCCTATAGCAACGAGATTTTTCTGCTTGCGTGAGCCAGATAGACTCTCTTTCTCTGTCTCTCCAAATTATGTTATAATTCCCGCACGACGAGAGGGTGCTCCGGTTGTGAAGCTTTGTTTCCTGGATTGCGGCTATGGGTATTTGGTTTGCGTGCATGAAGTCTGTAATCTCCGCTACCTTATTCCTGAGACCATTGCAATTTAGTTGCATGATTCGGAATGAAGGTAGTGGAACAGAGTCATGCGCGCGCCGCTGTGAGGTATTTCCAGGTGGCCGTCGGGGTATGGTGTTGGCTGTTGGCGTTCCCGATGGCGGGTTGAGTTGCTGCGCTTGAGGGGATTGCACTTGTGGTTGCTCTACGCTTGCCGT
Organism: Lypha dubia; assembly: GCA_947311025.1. NCBI lineage: Eukaryota > Metazoa > Arthropoda > Insecta > Diptera > Tachinidae > Lypha > Lypha dubia. The sequence goes on along the minus strand of OX371265.1, from coordinate 13,087,268 downwards.
TGATGTTGTACGAGAGGCAGAGGCTCGGGGCTACCTGCGTCTGGTGGATTCAGGCAGCAGGTAGCCATGAAACTTGTGTTCCATTCTCTGCGAAAGCGTAGAGATGTGCACCGCCTCATGTGGCACCAATTATTACATCCATTGCATCTAACTGCGGTTGTGTTTCCCCTAATGTTGTCCCTACATATTGCACATATCTTGGGGGATGGCAGGGCCCTATGTTGATGTGTGTTTACAAGGGGCGAGTATGTGGGATTGTGTTGTGAGGGGGAGTGCTAGGATTTGTTTGGTGTGAGTTGCAGCAGCTCGCTACAAAGCTTGGTGTCCATTCACGGTGGCTGGTGAGACCTGTGTGATGTTTGAAACTTTATAGGTCCCTGCCTATGAATGTTTGCCGGCGCTTAATAACGCCACTGGCTAAAACCTAAGGCAGATGAATGCCTATTTTTTTATTGTTGAATGAAGAGCCGATGTCAGGCTAAGTTTTTGATTAATTTTATTTTCAAAAAATCAAGGTCTTATATACTAGCTTAGCGGTACCTTAAAAGCTGCAAAATTTACTTATTAATTTACAATTGTTGTTGTCCTAAGCTACAAACATTCCAATTTTAATTCCAAGGAATGTGCAAAGGAATTTGCATTAGGGGGGTACTTAAAACATAAAATAATAATATAATATAAAATAACATATTTTAATAATGTAATATAATATAACAAAAAATATAATGTATAAAATATAGAGTACACTACACCCTACCCCTCAAGAAAAATTTTATAAAAATTTTTTTTTTTTTTTATTCTAATTACAATTCATTATTTAGTACTTTTTTATATTATTATTATGATATTCTCTTAAGTTATCGAGGACAGTGTTTACTCCTTTCGTTTCAACTACTCTAAACGGACCACTATACGGAGCTTGGTTTTTCTTTCTATTCAAATTTCGAACAAGAACGAAGTCGAATTTTTTTAAATTTAGAGGATTATTGTTTGTATCTTTTTCTACTCTTTTCTTTTTAGAATTTTCTAAGTATTCTTTTGCTTTTGTTAAAGAAAATTTCAAACGTGCTTTTAATTCTTGCGCATAATTATCTGTGTTATATACTGGTTTTGAATCTATATATCAGTTCGTATGGTGTATATGTTGTATCTACGTGCGGTGTAGTATTATATGCGAAACAAAAGTATGGGATCCATCGGTCCCATTCATCGTTTTTACAAAAATTCAATAAGAATTCATTAAGTACTCTGTGATTTCTCTCTACAGAGCCGAGTGTTTCGTGGTGATAGGGTGTACTGAAAACTTGCTTAATCTTTAGTAGATTACATATTTCAGACATTAATGAGTTAAAAAACTCAGTACCCCTATCTGATTTTAATATTTTTATGTTTCTATGTATCAAAATTAAATTGTTAACAATAGCCTTTGCGACTGTTTTCGCGTCTTTAGACTCGATGGGGCATGCTATAACATATTTAGTCAGGTCATCCTGTATGGTTAGTATGTACCTGAATTGATTTGAGTACCTAAGAGGACCTTCTGTGTCTATCGAAATAGTTTCAAAGCTACTCCCTGGTGTATCTGTAATGGTTAATTTTTCTTTTGTATGTCTTGTTTGTTTGTTTATCTTACATGTGCTGCAATTGGATACATGCGCCTTGACCATTCTACTCATGTTCTTCCATACATATCTCTGTTTTAATTTTAGAGTTGTTTTTCTAATACCTAAGTGACCACCTATAGTCGAATCGTGATACTTAGTAATTAAGTCGTTTTGCATATTTTTATCTGTGACACGCGTTGGAGACTTGTATATTAAAATTTTCAAGTTCTCACTTTTTTTTTCTCTTAATATTGTTAAAAATGTTTTTGAATTGTTCTATATGCGTTGTTTTGAAAATCATATCATTGGATTCTAAAGCAAGTTTCTGTATATTTCTGGACTTCATACTTGGTAAAAGTTTCTCCAAGGACAACTGTGTGCTCTGTGGATTATCGCCATACCTTATGACTATCTCTAAATCAGAAACTATTATGCGAGGTTTTTTACATTTGTTATCTAACTCAAACCTTAATTTTGTTATATTCTTAACATCTGATGTTGATGTACACTCCCAAATGAAAAGTTCATGACGCTTCTCGTTAGGAATGCAGTTTTCATCATTTTTGTCAATTTGTTGTTCCAATGTCTTCTTCATGTTGCGTGTTATGGCTAATATATTGTGTTGATTATTTTCTGTATTTTGTGGGATCAGAGTTTTCAATGTATCTGTATCTATGACTATTCTTGACAATGCATCAGCATTTGTATTCATCTTGCCCTTTTTGTACCATATCTCAAAATCATAATCGCTTAAATCAAGTCTTATTCGAGTCATTTTGGACGACGGATTTTTATGTGTAAATAATGACACTAATGGTCTGTGGTCTGTAACCACGTAAAATTTTTTACCGTAAAGATAAGGTCGGAAGAAATTTATTGCCCAGTGAATGGCTAACAATTCCTTTTCTATGACGGATTTATTCATGTCGTGCTTTGATAATGTTTTACTTGCATATGATATTGGCAACTATAAATGTGGTAACTATAAATGGTTTTTCAAAATCAGGGTATTGTAGAATAGGGGGTTTCAGCAGTTTAGATTTTAGTGTTTCGAATGATTTCTGACAATTCTCATCCCATACGAATGGTTTGTTCTTTTTTAACAATTGGTTTAAATTTCTTGCTATATCAGCGAAGTCTTTGACAAAGCGCCTATAGAAATTGCAGAATGCGATGAATCTTCTAACGTCGTCTGCATTTTTTTGTATAGGATAATTTTCAATTACGCTATTTTTCTTGGGGTCAGTTCGTATACCTTTATTGGTTATTAGGTGACCTAAATAAACTACTTCAGTCTTCAAAAAACAACATTTGCTTGTGTTTAACTTTAGATTGTATTGTTTCAAACGTTCAAAAACTTTTTCCAAATTACTGTGGTGATGCTTTATGCTACATCCACACACGATTATATCGTCTACATAAAGAAATGCTTCTGCACTTAAGCCGCTCAATACTATCGTCAGCATACGCTGGAAGCTATTGGAAGATATTTTAAGACCAAATGGTAATCTCGTAAACTGAAAGTGACCATTTCTTGTCGAAAATGAAGTCAAAGGTCTTGAATCTTTGTCTAAACAAATCTGGTGGAATGAACTATTCATATCTAGAGTTGAAAAATATTTTACTCTACCCAACTTGACTAACACGTCTTCCAATCTGGTCAACGGGAACTTATCGTTCACTATTTTCTGATTTAACTTTCGGAAATCTACTACTAGCCGCCATTTACGTTTGTCATCTGTGGACTTTTTGGGTACGACTAGCAATGGTGAATTGTAAGGGCTTACTGAGTGTTCAATAATCCCATCCTTCACTAGCGTATCTACCTGTTCATTGATCTCTGCCATCTGCGTCTCAGGCAATCTATATGGCTTAATATGTACCGGAGTATTATCCGTTGTTTGTATTTGTTGTGTATAAAAGTTGACTCAGAACGAGCTGGTATGCAAATATCGGTGTTGTAAACACATTTTGGCGTTATAGGTAGAATGAATTCTTCATTTTCTATATTGAAAGTTGTTGTATATGTCTCAAAATATATTTTACATTTATATTTATCTAGTAAATCCCTCCCGATGATTCCATCAGTGGGTATTGGGAAATCAGTAGGTGCAACGTGAAATTTGTGTGTTATACTATGGTTATCAAAATTTAAAACTAAACTTGTTGTACCAATACTTTCGATTGTATCTGAAGTTATACCACTTAGTGTCGAAATGGTTGTTGTATCTATATCTTTTATTTCGTTGTTTTTACATATTGATATTTCGGCTCCCGTATCTATTAAAAAATGTAAAAAATTTTGGCCTTGGACAACATACAGTGTTGTCCTGCCTACCTAGTTTCCCTGTCTGTTGCCACCTGTACTATTTCGATTGTTGTTATTGCCACTGTTATTTCTTTCATAATTTGTTCTAAAACTGTTGCTATTGCCTCTAGTGTTTCTTTCAAAATTTCTTTGATTACGATGTGGGTTATATTCTCGACTAATATTGCGAACTGTGTTATCATAATGATTGTTGTCTCTGCTAAAATTACGATTATCATTATTTCTATTATAGTTGTTGGCTTGGCTGTTGTTGAAATTTATATTATTTCTTCGAAAGTTGCCACCATTCCTAACATTTCGATCATTCCTATTATTATTATAATTATTTTGATTGAATCTTCTGTCAATCCTGAAAATATTGTTATTACTATTACTTTGTAAATTTCTTTCTAGAGTTACGCATTTTTCTACTGCCTCATTTAATGTTTTAGGGCTACTTGCCAACAGTATGTTTTTATATTCATCATTGACTCCCTTAGTAAAAACATTGAGAGCCATTGTTACGCTCATTTTGTAGATGGCGTCTTTCGCTTCTTGTGTTGGAGCTTCAGTTGATTTTATATGAAAATCACTAAGTTGCTCTGCGAGTACAGTAATTTTTTCCCTGTACTTCGAAATATTCAAACCTCCTTGTCTTACTGCTCCTAATTCTGTCAATACTTGTTGCAACGTTCTTGGATTAGGGTATGTCTCCATTAAAAGTTTTCTTACACCCGCAAAAGATGTCGGTCTATTTGCGCGCTTTATCACACTACGAACACTGGCTGTTAGCTTAAAATTGTACACATATTTGACGTATATTTCTCTGTCCTCGTTTCTTATCAAATCGTGTAGTAATTCTGCCTGAACTAGAAAGTCCTCTAAGTACTCGTATGAACCCTTAACAGTTTTTCAGGTGACACCAGCCATCGCAAATGGTACACCTCACAGAGGTGACATTTCGCATTAAGCGAACATGACACACAGAACAATACCAGACTTGTGGGCCTGGATTTTGTTCTATGCCAGCTCTGAGTAGTAGGATACTGAGCAAGCTCGCTGGCATGAGTTGCTCACCTGTGGAAAAAACTTCCGTCTGATACAGCTGTTGCTGAGTTGACAATCCTTGGCCGAATTGGATTCGGGTCGTTCCGGAGCGAAAATCCGATTGTCGTGGGAACGCCGCGGGCTGGTAGGCAATGGTGGTGTACGCGCTGGCGATGGCCTATCGGTGGGTGACGAGCGTTCTGTCAATTCGCTGGACGATTTTCTGGAGGTTGGGCTGTGATACGTGGTGTTGTTTGAGGCGAGAGGTCCCGGGGACGTATGATCGGCCTTAGGTGATGAAGTGGGTCTATTAGGAGCCGGTGGGTCCGTTCTTCTTGTTGGTGTTACATGTATGGGCTGGGGTTGTTTGGTGTAGTAGGGCTGTTGATCGATCGCCACCTGGGGATTCGTTTCCGGTACTAGGAGCCGTACAGTACAGGTTCGTTCATAACAACGGAATCCCCAGTGAGGGTATTGTCGGTTCTGGACCTCATATGAGCCTAACCCTTGTCGACGTTTCGGAGTAGGGGGACGGAAATTCTCGCTTTCCCAGTCTAACAATGATGATGAGCTTGGAGGCGATGGTGCCGATGGGCCTCGGCTATCGAGGGTGGTGTCCTGGAACCCAAAAAACGCACGCTGAATCAAGACAGGGTCCTCGAAATCAATCTGGTCGAACATGCCTGGACTGAACAGAGGATCCTCTGGTGGTTCAGGTGTGACTGTTGGTTCTGATTCTTGGTCGCTATCGATGATCACACATTCGGGCGGTGAGCTTTGTGGCTTGGGTGGTGGTTCGGGAGTGAGGCGAGGTATGGGTTGCATTTGTTCTGGAGCGTGGGTATGTTTCTCCGTCGACATATGGTAGACGAACGCCGTCGTTTGTGGTTGCTGCGTTGTTGTCGTTGGTGTTGTGCACTTTTTGGTGGCACGTGCCCGTGTTGTTTGTTGAGGTGTTTTATTAGTATGTCCTCGACTTGTACTGGGTACCACATCGTCATCCAGAAAAATGGTCCGCCTTCTCTTGCTCTGCTCTTTCTCCATATTTCTTCGGAATTTCTGCCGAGACTTCAAATTTGTTCCGTTTGCTACTCATGTTCACTCTGTACTGACTGGCTGTATGCGTATTTCTGTGTTACGTATAATGTTGGACGGTGATTTTGTTTTTTTTTTTTTTTTTTTTTTTCTCCCTTTTTTTTATTCATATTTCTTCGGAATTTTCTCTCTCTTTGTTTTTATTCAACCTATTGACGCAAAAGAGGGAAGAGAAAGAAGAAAAAAAAAATATTATATTAGTGGACTACTATTCTGGTGCGTAATATGGTTTCAATTCACTAATGTGCGCAGTACGTTGTTCAGAGTTGTCGATTCGCCGAACTGTTGCTATAACAGGGGACACAAATCCCTGCACGACATACGGCCCCCATATTTCGGGGCTAGCTTAGCTGTAAAATTGTCGGCAGCCTTAGATAGTGGGTGAAGTCGAACTAGAACCTGATCTCCTATATGTGGTTTCCATTCGCGCCTTCGCAAATTGTAGTGTCGTTGTTGTTCGCGTGAGGCTTTGTTTATGTTTACCCTCACTATTTTAAAAATTTCGCTTAGTTCTTTGGCTCTTTAATTTGGAAGCACAGGTCGAGCCCCGGTGCCCACTGTGACCTCATCGTATAATGTCCTGGGCAGGCGTGGCTCTCTCCCTTGCGTGAGATAGGCAGGTGTGTAACCGGTGGACTCTGCGGTGCTAGTATTGATGGCCAGCATGATTTCAGGTATCTTGTCATCCCATGAAGTGTGTTGTGTACCCGAGTACTGGGCCAATATTGTCTTTAGCGTGCGATTGACACGCTCGGTGGGGTTTTCTTTGGGGGTGTATGGAGCGGTAAACTCTTGCCGTACTCCCATTTCATTTAGAAATTTCTTAACAACCCTTGACGTAAATTGTGCTCCATTGTCTGTGAGTAGAACTTTTGGAATTCCATACCTGCCTATTATTCTTTCTCGGAGTGCTTTTACTACCACCGCTGCGTTTGCTCTGCGTATGGGGACCAATTCGCACCATTTAGAAAAATTATCGAAGAACACCAGCAACATAGTGTTTCCATGGCGTGTTCTGGGAAGGGGTCCTACAAAGTCGGCACACAGAAAAGACCAGGGCTCGTCGGGCACGCGTGTAAGCATCTTTCCTGGTGGCCTGCGTGTAGATACTTTAAATTTTTGGCACGTTTCGCACTGCCGAACGTAGCGGGTGATATCCCGGGTCATTCCCGGCCAATAATATCGAGTCACGATCTTATGAATGGTTTTCCTCACTCCCAAATGTCCACCTGCTGGTTGATCGTGGTTTTCTTGTAACACTTGTCGCCTCATTGGAGTAGGTACACAGAGTTTCCATGGTGTGTTGTCCTCCTCATTCGTTTGCCGGGGCAGATGCCGATATAGTTGTCCGGTGACAATGGTGTAATCGGTGAATTTCTCCGGGTTTTCTCGGACATCCACGATACGTTTTTCCAACCACCTACAGGCAGAGGATCCCGTATGTACGTACTGAATTTCCTCTACCGGTTGTCGTGAAAGGGCATCGGCAACGATATTTTGTTTACCTTTCCTATAGTGGACTGAGAACTTGTACTGTTGCAACTCCAGTGCCCATCTGGCGAGTCTTCCGGTGGGGTTGTCTATAGAATTTAACCATTTTAAAGCCAAATGGTCAGTTATCACCTTGAACTCATACCCCTCAATGTAGTGGCGCATCTTTCGGACTCCCCAAACGATAGCCAAACATTCTTTTTCGGTAGCCGAGTAATTTTTTTTCTGCGGGATTGAGGTGGCGGCTAGCGTATGCGATGACTCTTTCCGCCCCGTCGATTTCCTGGATGAGCACGACACCAAGTCCATGGTCACTAGCGTCGGTTTGTAACACGAACGTTTTTGTAAAATCTGGGCAGGTTAGTACTGGTGCTGTTGTGAGGTGATCCTTGAGAGCTTCGAACGCTCCCTGTTGCTCGGCTCCCCATTTCCAATGCCGGCCTTTTTTTTTAATAATTGTGTCAGTGGCTTTGCCAGTTCGGCAAAGTTGGGTACAAATCGTCTGTACCACGTGGTGACACCTAAGAACCGGCGAACCTCCCGTACATTAGTTGGCGGCTGCATCGTTGCCATGGCCGCTATTTTATCGGGGTCTATCTTTATTCCTTCAGGGGTAACCACGTGTCCCAGGTACTTCGTTTCTGTCTTAAGGAACTCACATTTGTCAATACTTATTTTTAAATTGGCGGCTCTTAGGCGCCGCAATACTTCTCGTAGATTTCGGAGGTGCTCGTCAAATGTGGTCCCGATGACGATAATATCATCTAGGTAAGCAAATGCGTGCGGCTCCATGTCCGCGCCAATGACATTATCTAGGGCCCTTTGGAAGGTGGCTGGTGCTGAATGTAAGCCGAAAGGCATCACGCGCCACTGATACAATCCTCGTCCGGTGACAGCAAAAGCGGTGTATTTTTTGCTATTTTCGGCCATCGGGATTTGCCAGTAGCCATCCTTCAGATCGAGGCTACTGATAAATTTGGCGTTACGGAGTCGGTTCAGAATGGTATCGATACGAGGCAGTGGATAGGCGTCTGGTACGGATCTCGCATTTAATTGCCTGAAATCCATGCACGTCCGCCACGTGCCATTTTTTTCTTGACCAGGGTTATTGGAAAGCTGTAGGGGCTACAAGACGGCTCGATACAGCCACGTTCGAGCAATTTTGTCACCTCTTCGTCGATGATCGCCTGCATGGCGGGGTTGCGTTATGCATAGCGCAATTTAATGGGGCTTTCGTCCTTCATGACGATTTGATGCTTGGCAACAGTCGCCAGGCCCTGCATTCGATGAAAATTCGGGAGTTCTTCGCTCAGGAAGGAGTCTATTTTCTGCTGCAAGCTGCGGCTAAGGTTGTTGTGAGGTACTGCGCACGTAGGTTTAGTATAGATTAACAAACTTTTCTTTACCTGATTTTGGATCCCTTCTTGACCTCGATTGGGCATCTCCGTCTGTTTTAAATGGACGACCAGGTCGGCACAGACAAGTGTTGTGTTGACTTTTCTGAGGAAGTCAAGCCCTAATATGACATTCTCCGTAGCATCATTCATGATGAGGAAGTTATGCTGAAGGGTCGCGCTGCCTAATGTAACATCACATCGTACCGCCTTAGAAATTCCCTTTCGGGTACCATCGGCTAAGAGGACGGCGATATCCACGTCGACATACGTGGGTCTATGGTACAATTCTTGTACTAACGTAGGTGCAATAAAACTTCGAGTTGCCCCCGTATCGATGATGGCTGCTACCGGTCTGTTTACGATGAGAATATTGGCTTTTACCCTCTCGTCTTCACAGGCCAGGTGGGTGCTGTTTTTGACCGCTTTACAGGGCGGTTTACATTTACGCGTCTGGGCTGGCTGGGGGGATTGTTCGAGCATCATCCGATGGTGCTGTAGTGTATGTACATCACTATGTGCTAAATTTTTGTACACTGCTGTTTGTCGTGCAGTTGTAATATGAACTATTTAATAAAGTAAACAAACATTCTTTTATTGACCTTGAATGAATAAGCGTGCTGTCAGCAAGTTTCACGGAGTTCATTAACGTATTGGGATTTTTTAAACAAAATTGATTTCGTGGGATAGTGCTGACATAGGTAATAATTTAGAATAAATTTTAGTATATAAGCTGAAACAAAATTCAATAAACTTTAGAATTAATTTGACAATCAAATTTTGAAGTCTATTATTATATTCTCAAAACAAAATCGGCACTTCTGGGTGCTGAAGAAAAGCGGCTGCAGAGCTCAGTAAATACTTCAAACATTAAAAACACACACTCACCACATGGCGATCCTGCCAAACAAAATTTGCGTTCTTGTTAAATAATATTTTTCTTTAGAAAACAAAATTTTTTTTTTATCCTGCTAAAACAATATTTTATTGAAAAAATTTTTTATCCTGCCAATCTAAATGAGTCCTGGAGAATCCACACAAAAAAAAATTAATTTTTGAGATCCTGTTTGTTTTCCTTTTTTTAAATAAATTTATTTTTCTAAATGACTCAAAAAGAAGTCAACGAAATTTTCGAACGCTGGCAAAAAGTTCTACAAGAGGAGTACGTTCCAGAAGGAAAGATTTTTTTTATCCTGCTAAAATAATGCTGCTGCTGTTATTCATTCAATAAGGAACCACTACAAGAAATAGACATACATAAAGGAAATAACAGAAATTTTGCAAATCATCGTTATAACAACATCGACAAAATTTAAAAAGGGTGAACATATTCTAAGCTATACCGTCGTCTGTTTCGTACAGTTCTTAAATATTAAATATTAAATTTTATATTATTATAATATTAATAACTAATTAATAATTAATTATAAAAAAAGATCTTATAGAAAACAAACAAAATATGAAACCATACATATATACATACAAAGCTCTTAGAATCAATTTTATATACTTATATATAAATATAAATAGAGTCAAGAAAAGAACATGAATGAATGAAGATTAATTTTTAAAAAAACATCTAAAAAAGAAATTTTTTTTATATACATAAACTTTACTATATACTACCATTAAAACAACAGTTGCAAAAACGGAGAGTAATTAAATGATAACATTAATTTATAATTAACAATACGAAAAACAAAATACAAAAATTAGTTAATTATGAGGTAAACCAACTGCTAAAAAAAAAAAAAAATAAAGTTATAGACAAAAAAAAAAAAAAAAGAAAAAGAAAAAGAAAAAAAAAACTAAAAAAAAAGAAACACAACAAACATGTTTTAGGATAAAGAAACTCTAAAAATAATAAAAATAGGGGTTTAAAAAGTTATAAAACATTTTTTTAGATTAACATTACTACTTTTTACAAACACGTCATAACTGGGAAGGAATAAATATTTCTGTAGACCAAAAAAAACGTGAAATATAACAAACGAAAAAGATTAGCAGAAGTTATATTGATTTTGTTGTCTTCGGTTTGATGGTATTTGCCAAAGTTATTAAGACTTGGCATAAGTTTTCACTTTTTGAAACGACGTATATAAGTTTATATATGAATTTTTTTATGATTAAAATAATTTCAAAATTACTTTTTAGCTAAAAATGTTCTTTATTTATTTTTTTATTACAAGGTAACTTTTAATGTTAAAGCAAAGAAAACAAATGTGTCTGCATGTAAAACTATTAGATTTTTAGAATACCGCAATGGATTACATTTAAAACAATTTAAATTAAATTTAACTGTAGTTAAAAACCTACAGTTAGACATTTGCATATAAGTATATATAGTTAAAACGTTAATAAATAAATTTAAATATGTATAACTAAATATAAAGAAAGTAACTTTCAATTGGACAGAAGATTGCCAAATAGCATTTGAGACACTAAGAGACAAATTAAAAAACCCGCCTATATTACGATATCCGAACTTTGACAAAACATTCATTTAGGCGACAGACGCTTCAAATGTAGTTCACAGGGTGAAATCGGAAACGATTTACCCATATCATATGCAAGTAGAACATTAAATAAACGTGAGAAAAATAAATCAGTAATTGAACAAGAATTATTAGGTATTCATTGGGGAATACAATTCTTTAGACCATATCTATATGGTAGAAAATTTACCGTAGTCACAGACCATATACCTCTTATTGCTTTGTTTACCCATAAGAACCCGTCTTCAAAATTGACCAGGATTAGACTTGAATTATCAGATTATGACTTTGATATAAAATATAAGAAGGGAGCGAATAATACAAACGCAGACGCTCTATCGCGTGTAGAAATAAACTCACAAATATTAAGAGACATGATTCCAATCTATGTTGATGAAAAAGAAAAGAAAACCTTGGCAATAACAAGAAATATGTTTAACAACGAAATGAAAAATAAAATTAATCACGAAATGAAAAATAAATATAATGAAGATGAAAATGAAAATAAAGAGAACGACTGCATATCTCGAAAGGAGATTGATCACCTCCATATGTGGGAATGTACGTCAATAAATAATATTAAGGGTACCCAAAAGATTGAATTTATATATGATAATAAGCTGCAGCAAGAATTAAAAAATAAACTAAAAGAGAAGAATGATAGAATAACGCGCATAATATGCAATAAAAGCGAAAATCCTATGTTTTCAGGAACATTTATGGAGAAACTTTTATTGAGATTGAGGAAATTGAAATTTAAAAAGTACGTACTATATGATAATGATGAAATATTTAAATATATAACGGCCGAAGAATTGAAGGAAAAGTATAACAATATAAAGAAAAACGATATCGAAATAATTATATACAGATTGCCAAGAGATATAAAAGATAATATAACACAATATAGATTGATAGAAGAATTTCATGACTCACCACATGGAGGACATTTTGGAATTAGGAAAACACTTTCCAAATTAAAACAAAGATATATATGGAAAAATATGAACAAAATGGTTAGAAAATACATAACAACATGTGATTCATGCCAAAAACATAAACAGATAAGAAATACAAAAGAACCCTTTACTATAACAGATACACCATCACACGGTTTCGATACTGTTGTAATGGACACAGTTGGACCATTAAGACCATCCGGACAATTTAGATACATACTTACAATGCAGTGCGAACTGACAAAATATGTTGTTGCTTGTCCGATTGAATCTAAAGATGCCAAAACAGTCGCGAAAGCTTTAATAGAACATATTGTATTAAAATACGGTTTATTTAACATTCTCAAAACAGATAGAGGAACTGAATTTACCAACGAAATAATGAGAGAGATTTGTGTATTATTAAAAATAAAACAAAATTTCTCAACACCTTACCATCATGAAACTTTAGGTACAATAGAACGAAATCATCGCGTTCTAAATGAATATTTTCTAAATTTTGTAGATGACAATAGTTGGCATGAGTGGATACCATATTATACTTTTGCTTTTAATACGACACCAAATATCGATACAGACTATTCTCCGTTTGAACTAATTTTTGGTAGACTTCCTAGACTGCCAAACGACACTTTAAGTGATACTAGAAAGATTTATAATACTGACAACTATTTAAATGAACTAAAGATTAGACTTCACAACTCATTACAAAGAGCAAGAGAGATAATTCTCGAAGTAAAAAGAAAAAGAAAATTAGAATCTGAAAAGAAGCAAAATAGAATAGATCTTAGAATAGGAGATTTAGTTTTAGTTAAAGTTTTAAATAGAAAAAAGTATGAACCTCCATACAAAGGCCCATACAAAGTATTAGATATAGAAGATTTAAATATACTTATAGAAATTGATAATAAAACAAAATTAGTACATAAGAACAATCTAAAAAAATATTTGAATTGACAAACAACAATATATATATAAGAACTTAAAATTTATTTTTGTAGACACATACATAAGTATAATTATATGTATATACATAAGCAAAATATCAAAACATTTTTTACGTTTATAAAGTTTAATATTACATCAACAATTGTTAATTTCTTTCTATAAAATTACAATTTTTTTTAGATATAGTACATAACGTCTTGTTCAGCCAAAGTATTTGTTTTTCTTGTTTCATTTTTAATAATACCCAAAACCAATAAGGGTGAGGGTGTAGTGTATGTACATCACTATGTGCTAAATTTTTGTACACTGCTGTTTGTCGTGCAGTTGTAATATGAACTATTTAATAAAGTAAACAAACATTCTTTTATTGACCTTGAATGAATAAGCGTGCTGTCAGCAAGTTTCACGGAGTTCATTAACGTATTGGGATTTTTTAAACAAAATTGATTTCGTGGGATAGTGCTGACATAGGTAATAATTTAGAATAAATTTTAGTATATAAGCTGAAACAAAATTCAATAAACTTTAGAATTAATTTGACAATCAAATTTTGAAGTCTATTATTATATTCTCAAAACAAAATCGGCACTTCTGGGTGCTGAAGAAAAGCGGCTGCAGAGCTCAGTAAATACTTCAAACATTAAAAACACACACTCACCACAGTGCTCTCCTCGATTGTTATGTGTATTTTGTGGAATGCTCTCGAGATCTGTAGCCAAATCAAGTACTTCATCAAGATTGGTGAAGTCCTTGCGCCGTATATACCATTGGTAATCTGATTGGGCATTTCGAAAGATTTGTTCTAGCTTTTGTTCAGGAGAGAGATTTGAGTGGCGCATCAGACCTTGTAGGGCGAGCACATAGTCTTTAAATGTTTCTCGGTGTTTCTGTGTCCTCTTCCGGATTTCATCCTCTAATTTTTCAAAGTACCGCGGGGGCAGGAAAAAGGTCAGAAAATCTTCCTTGAAATGGGACCATTGTGCCCACTGTTTTTTTTTTTTTTTTTTTTTTTTTTTTAATTAGGACCAGCACTCAGGGGATGACCCCTACGTATGCAGTGCATTGTGCTGGAACGCAGAAAGAGGGATAGAGTAAAGAAGATAGATGTTGAAAATGTAGAAGGCTTAACTCTTTACAACTCTGCTTTGCGCGTTATGTTAATTTTTATAGCAGTGTTGAGGCGCCTCAGGTGTTAGGTAGACGCATTAACTTTGTTAAGCTGTATTGGCAGGCATTTTATTAATTGTTTTACTTCGCCGATGTTTCTGCTAACCGACGAAGGAGGGCGATGTTGTGTACATTAGCTTGGAACATCATCAATCGCTGTCGGAACAGTTTTTTAGTGACCAGTGCTATGCCTTCATCACTTAAATAGTCCGACCACAATTAATACAATGTCTCACTAATGTACATTACAGAAATTAATGATGTTGATTGACTTGCTCTGGCCAGGGTTTGAACCCAGGCCCCACGTCATTGTTTACTTAGTAGTCAACGCGCTAACCACTTCAGCCAACACCACCCTCATGTTGTTATTTCTAAACCAGCACAGCGCTTTCTCACGGAAAAATTCTGACACCACTTTTAACACATCTTCCAAGCTTACCTCGTACATTTTTGAAAGCTCCTCTGTCCGTTCTATAAAGCCTAAGGGGTCATTTCCGCCGTCATATTTTACTCCCCACTTGCGAACTATCTCGATGATCAGAATGCGGTTCTCGGTTGTCATTCTGGGAATCTCGTTTGGAACGTCATTTTTAATCGGCGATGTAGCAACGCCAGCGGCCCCTCTCATGGGTATTTGTAAATTATCAACTTGGTTTCTGCCGGCTATGCTTTCGTGCTTCGCTTGTAATTCTTATAATTTCTGGAACGTTATCTCCTCGTGTTCCGCCATTAGGTATTTTGTAAAACGTTTGCGCAACTCTTCGACAATACCACTAGTGGTTTGTTCGAATTCTGCTAAATAAGATGTTAGCTCATCCTTTTTTAAAGAATACACCCATGAGGTTCGCAAAGGTTTCTCTTTAGAGTTGATATCGTTCTGCATCTTCTCTGACTACCGCTTCAAGGCCGGAGATGAAGTATAGATCAAGAAGGTCACTGTTGATTCAGCTAAAAGCTTATGGTCTTTGTTCAATGGGTAAATCGGTCACTGTTGATTGTTGAGACAGATAATGTCCCTGCTCGGGCGCCAATGTAACGACACGTTCTATTCCGCTGGTTGCTGGGATAGGCTCAGCGGCGTCCAGGGTGTCGTTGATGTTTAATTCTTCTTATGTAAAGAAACCATGTTGTGTTTTTCTTTTTTTTTTTTTAACTTTATAAAATTTATTGTCTTCTTATATATTTGTAGTTAGTCTATACCTTAGAACTAAGCCCTTAATATAATCTTTGTACATACGAAATTTTGTCTAACGTGTACACGGGTCGGGTCAAGAATTGGAAAATTGCACCGGTGGATACCTTATTGCAATTTCCGTCTCACCACGGTTTTCCTCGAGAATGAGCAGTTACTGAGCCGGTCGAAACCTGTCCCCAATATCTACTCCTTCTCGGCAGTTGGGAGCGATTCTTATTGACTGTTTCCTTGAGAATAAGCAGTTGCTAAGCCGGTCGAAACCTGTCCTCAACAAGTATTCCTTCTCAGTAATTGGAACAGCTACTGTATACAACAAGATACCTATTAACGTCCGGTCCAAGCCGTCAACTTAATAAGCTCGCTCTTATCGCATGACCAGTCGCCAGCCAACTGCCTGTTGTTTGGCAATTGCTAGCCTTTTATACTGTTCGTGGCGTACACAACAATACACACTCACACTTACATTTAACGAGTGTTGTTCGTAATTCCAGTTCTGTAGTTTACAGTCGCAAGTGTGTATGGATGTGCACTATACAAACAACAGCATTTGAGAGGCTGTCTGTTTTACTCGCTTTTAATATAGTTAGCATAGTCGTTGTGTTCTCATAGAGAGACCATATTTACTCAGGTTATTTATTTCATTTACATTTATGTACATATGTATCTCTGAATGTACATAAGACCGAGAGTAAATAACAATTAAAGAAACAAGAAATTCAAGCAATATAAACTCTAACGGTGAAATAAATTCTTTTACTTACAAAATAACAATACTTCATTTAGTTCATATGTATCTATATTTATATGTACATATGTATGTCTACTTTTAAAATAATAAGCAATTCAAATAATATAACTTAACTGTAAAATAAATTCTTTTATTTAAAGAAATAAAAAAAAAAACAAGGAAAACAAAACACAATCCAATGTCGTGGTCAAAAACGAGCCGGTCGACTTTTGCCGTCACAACTAATATTATAAAGAGGAAAGGTTTGATTTTTTGTTTGTTTGAAATGAATAGGCTCCGAAACTACTGGACCGATCTTTATGAAATTTTCAGGGAATATTCAGAATATTCAGGTGGGTGACATAGGCTATATGAAGTTTTGATTGGACAAAGAGGAGTGGCACCGCCCATATAACCCAAAAATTTAAATCGCTTTATTTTGCGCATTTTTTGACCAACGTCGATGATATTTGGTACATATGGTATTGGCATAATTTGGAATACGTACCAGGAGAAAAGTGGGTGGGACCACGCCCCTTTTTAGGAAAACCAAACCCTTGGACCGATCTTCCTGAAATTTTCACAGCATGTTACTGTGAGTCTGGAAGGAATAATAGGCTTTATGAATTTTTGATTAGACAAAGAGGCGTGGCACCGCCCATATATCCCAAAAATTTAAGTCGCCATATTTTGGGCATTTTTTGACCCACGTCGATGATATTTGGTACATATGGTATTGCCATAATTTGGAATACGTACCGGGAGAAAAGTGGGTGGGACCAAGCCCCTTTTTAGGAAAATTAAAAATCGTAATGTAGTCTTAACTACTGAACCGATCGTCATTAATTTTTCACAATAGGAATTTTATTTTATAACGAGGGGGTAGCGAAGCGCACCGTGTATATCTGATTTTAATAAAGGTGGCAATTGCTCATCGAAAAAGTTTTCAATGTCAACATTTCCAATAAATGTCAATTTTTCCAATAAATCATATAAATGGTTGTATTATTATGAAGCAAAATTAGCTTCAACTAAACGCTGCCGATTCTTTCTATCAACCAACTCTTTTTAAAATTATTTTCGGTTTTTGTTTACCTAATAATATGCGCGACGAAATATTTTCATGATATTTGATTTTGCCTACGTGACTTTTTGCTCGCATACCAACAGCCTAACGGCATTATGGCGCGACGAAATATTTTTGTGTCTTTAGTAAAATCATGTTTGTTTGCTTTTGCCTACGTGGCTTACGAAAAACAAGAATATATAAAAAAAACTAACTGATTTATGGATCGACGAAACATCATGTTACTTTATGTACATACTAGTTATATACATACTTAGTTGTGACGACCGAGTTCACTAATACCAACAAGTCAGACCACATACAAGCTATACTGACTGCATGGTGCCAAAGAATTTGCAGTAACTAAGACAGTAAATTCTACACGGTTTGCTGGTCAGTGATGTAGGAATCCCTAACATATTTAATCTTCAATTAGGTGTGTAAAGGCCTAACAGTCCTTATAAAAGGTATAGACTCTAACGTGAATTCAGAAGATGTAAAGTGTGGTCTTAAAAATAGTGGATTCAAGGTGAAAAATGTTTTAAACATTAAAATAGGGAAATAATGTCGCAAACTATATTTAGAATCGAGCTACAGCCTAAAAGTTTCCTTATGGATTGGATTTGACGTCTCGAAGCTTTTTTAGAATTAGTGGATATAATTTCTACAACACCAAGGCACAGATAACCAGACATGACACGAGACGGAAGATTTTGCATACTGGGTTGTATACTCTCATACAATCCTTCGTTTTCGTTTTTTTCTTTCTGTTGTCTTTCTATCCAAATTAAAATTATAAATCACAAAACTAATAAAATATCCATATATTTCTATAATTTACATTCAAAAAAGTATTAATTAATTAATTTAAGTTGGTTTTCACTGATCGTTTGTATTTTATCACTATAATATCTGCAAAATATCAGAATTTATCAAGTATGTATGTATGTATGTGTGTAAGGAAAAAACCACCACCATTTGGCAAATTTACCTCATATATGTACGTATGTATGTATATAAATTTAATATACAGAATATATACGCGTAAGCACACACTAAATTGTTTTATCCCTTTATTTTCGAATTATATGCCGTAAATACTTAATATTATCACATTTTATTAAATTTAAGCGTGCTTTCATGTAGCATTTTCCACTAAAAACTGAACTTTTTTTTGCTTTTCCCCTTGTTTACTTTCATAACAAACACACTAATGTTGTCTCTTTTTCACGACGCTTACTTATGACAAATAAAATATGATCCAAATCCAATTTTTTTTTTGTCATCTCTGGTTATCTGTGACCAAGGATCCTTGAGGTAGAGCTTGTGGTGGCTCAGGAATTCTTATAAAAATGCGAATAAAACACTACCTGCCAAATTATCTTTGTGAAGAATATCTTCCAGCAACAAATATATGTAATGAAAAGTTGTATCAAAAATTTTTGATATCATCTGTTTATTCTCCACCGTCCCGACCCGTTTTCTAGCAGCTGACGACTATGATGCTAAACACACATTCTGGGGTTCACGTTTTTTTCATTTGAGTGCATTTCATAATGGAAATTAAATGTAATACTTAATTATACTTATCGACTATTTAGATACACTACACTAGGTAAATAGGTTTTGGGAAGAAGGATAAAGGAATTAGTGTTGAAAGAGCTTGGAAAGACCTCTGCGGGGAGTTTATTCCACATACGAACAGTTCGGCTAAGGTACGAATTCTCTCTGTAATGCGTAGTGGGGTTCACTGGCATATCGACCATAAAGTGATGTGCTTTTAATGAAGAGCGTGTTGTACGTGAAAAGTGACGGGTTTCGGAAAAAAATTCCCTGATTTCATTCTGTTGAAGTAGCGATAGAACAATGAAACGCACCCAACATTGCGTCGATGCTACAGTGAACTGATGTTGGAAAAGGTGCTGTTTTTGTTAAACATTTAGAAAAGGTATGTACTGTAAATATTTCTGCTGATATTGTTGAACTGCCAACAGTCGTCTCTTTACTAGAAATACCGCTCAGATTTAATATTGTGGAGATAGAAAATGCTATTACTAATCTAAACGTAAAAAGAGCCCCAGGTGTCTATTAAATAAGCAGCAAAATGCTTCAAGAACTACATTATTGCTAAAAGAATAATACTATTCATTCTTAATTGTATTATACGCGTGGAACACTATCCAACAAAATGGAAGGTTTCGCTGATTACTTTGATACCAAAGCCCGGCAAGGATCATACCAACGTTGAATCATATCGGCCTATTAGCTCATTGCCTAATATGTTAAAACTTTGTGAAAAGCTATATATGAGAAGCTGACCTCTATAGTGACTAGCAGTGAATGTATTCCAGATCATCAATTCGGTTTTCGCAGTCAGCATAACACTATTGAACAAACTCACAGATGTAGTGAATCTTACATTTATTATTATATTTGTAATTTTAGATATAATTAGATCTACCCTCGTAATAAAATTCTTAAGCAAATTCCTTTGATGTAAATATACAAAAACAAACACTATACAATAATAAAATTTACAACAACTACTATACTTTTATTTTGATATTTTTTTTTTTTTTAAATTTTATTTATTTAGCCTTAAGCTATTAATTTACAAAAATATAATATTTATGGATTTTTTTTTCTTTTAATACATTAGTAAAATGTTTTTACGTAAAACACAATTTCTCTTTTAAAAATATAAAAGTTATTTTCCTTTTTTAATTTCAAAGGCAGTTCGTTATAAATTTTGAGACCATTGTAAAATAATAAGTTTTGACAAAAATTTGTTCTACAAAAGTTTAGCCTGAAATCACCGACGTTGCGCAGATTGTACGGTTGAACATCTGCTATGTACGTTAATTGCTTCTGCATATATTTTGGCAACAATCCCTTCTTCATTTTAAAAATACAAATTAAAACATTCATTACCAGTCTTTGGTTGACCGATAGCCACTGCAATTTTTGTAACATTTCACTTTGATGCGCCAGCCTGTCTTCCCGCAAAATACATCTCATACATTTATTTTGAAGTTTTTGGAGTCTAATCTTCATATTTTGATTACCCAGAAATAATATTGTTGAACAATACTCAAAATGAGGTTTTACTGTTGTATTGTATATGTTAATAGCTGTGAGTGTCGAAACTTTTTTTCGGATTCTTCTTAGCAAACCAATTTTTTTGGAAATCTTTTTGCAAATATAGTTATAATGCAAATCAAACTTAAGATTTTTGTCTATAATAACACCCAGATATTTAATTTCATTAATCTGTTCTATTGTCACGCCATTGATATTTATATTTTCATCCGTCTCTTCATTTATAACCATAGCTTTTGTTTTATTTGTATTAAGTTTTAATTTGTTCATATTTAAATACCTCACCACATCCTCCAATTCAGAATTTAAGATTCTCACACATTCCCCAGGATTTTTACCGCTTATATAAATTAATGCATCGTCCGCAAATATACATACTTTAGACTCTTTCAATACTTTCTCCAAGTCATTTATATATATTAGAAATAGAAATGTTCCTAAAACAGCACCCTGAGGTTATGTTAACATCTTAAATTGTTGATATGCAGTGACCACATTTCGTTCTTTGAGTTCTCTTTTCTAAATAACTGTTAAACCACTTTTGTTCAACGCCTTTAATGCCATACTTTTGCAGCTTTTTCAACAATATTTCGCTATTGACCGTCTCAAATGCTCGTTTTAAATCCAGGAAAACTGCTACGATACATTTTTATTTGCAATTTCTGTCTTCCATTGAGAGACCACCAGATTTAGCAGAGATTCACAACTATGTTGTTGTCTGAAGCCTGATTGAGTTTCGTTAAATAGATTGTTGTCTTCGAAGTACTTGTTTAATTGATATTGTACAACTTTTTCCAAAACTTTGCTAATTGTCATCAACATGTTAACCGGACGAATTTCATTGGGATCCATTGTGTTCTTAATTTTTTGAATCGGCACTATCCATGACTCTTTTACACAATCAGGAAATGTTCCCGATTGTAATGAATTCTCGACAAGGCTATGCAAATAGGTTCCAATAATATCATAATTATCTAATAAAATCGCAGTTGTGAGAAAATTGTGATCTTTTTTCTTATTCATTTTTTTAGAGTATCTTTTAATGTATTACTGTTAATTGCCTCAAATTTAAAATTTAACTGATCATTTACTTGAATCAAATTTTCATATCTAACAAGAGGTATGCCATTTACAATTTCATGTATACTGTGTACGAAAAACGAATTTAATTCATTCGCTATTTCTTGTTCATTTGTAACAGACCTTCCATTAATATTTATTTCCTGTATGTTAAAATTATCTTTTTTAAAACCAATTCCTTTATTGTTTTCCACATACTTTTTTGGTCACAACAACTGCTAATTTTGTTGCTTATAAAATTATTTTATGCTTGTGAAAGTTCATACTTGTATTGGTTTCTTATTTGTTTGTAATTGTTCCAATGAAAATCGCTGTTATACCACACCGCTTCCTGGTAAAGTTGTATTTGTCTTTCTTTCAAACATTTTAATTGGTTGTTATACCACTGATTTGATTTATGATTATCATTGGTTTTAATGCGACATTAATACTATTTACAATAATATTAGCTAGTTCATTACACGAATGATTTGAAGTAACACTATAGATTTCTCCACATATTAGGTTATTTCGAAAATAATCATTATTAAAGTGCATTGTTTTTATCAATTTTCTCCTAGATAACTTAATATCTCGTTCAATGGGTATTTTTATTTCTAAAGACTCGTGATCACTTATTTTCATGTTCAAATTGTTTTCTACATTTATATTTCCGATATTGGTTACAGCATAATCAATTAAGGTAGATGTGCTACTCGTTATCCTTGTGGGTTGGTTTACAATTTGTCTTAAAAAATTATCATTTATTATTTCTTGTAATCTTGTAATCAGTCAATATTTAGATCACCCATTATAACATACATATCATTTCCATTATATTTTTCCATTTCTTCTTCAAAAAACTTGATAAAAATTCCTTCCGGTGATTGCTGTTGGTCAGGCGATCTGTATATACCAATTAGAATATATTGCATGCTTTGATTTTGTATTTTAATTTTTAACGACCAAATCTGTTTTTCTATACCAGTAGATTCAATAACTTTTACCTTCCAGTTCTTCTTAATGTAGAAGCAAACACCTCCTGTATGCCTTGACTTACTGTTACACCTGAACATGTTGTAGTTTTTTAGTGAAAATTCAGCATCCCTTAAATTATCTGTTAAATGAGTTTCAGTTAAACATATAAAATCGAATTCTTCTTCCAAACACAAAACCTCTAACTGGTTAAAGTTAGCTGTCATACCGCCAATGTTTAAATATAACCCCTTAATTGAATTTGATTGCTAATAAGCAATTCTTGTTGCCTCCAGTTTATTTTTCCTTTGCAGTATACTACAATTTTCGCTTCTGCAATCATGGTTACAATCTAAATCTACTAAATTAAGCTTTTCCTTGGCCTTCAAACAGTTTATACATTTAAGCACATCGCTTTTACAATCTCTGTCAGAATGGTTACTTTCGCCACATATAGCACATATTTGAAATTGGCTCTTGCAATATTTGGATATATGATGGTACCCCCAACATTTATAGCAACGCAACACTTTGCAGCTTTCATAGACTGGGCATCTGTCCCATTCAATATTAATTTTTTTCCTTCTCAAAATATTTTCAAATGCTTCTCCGTCAGTTTCAATAATTGCATTGTACACATTAGGATTTTTATATGACTTATAAACTTTTAAACATATTAAATGCTTACAAACAATGTTGTTTTGATTTTTAATAGCCTCAACTATCTTGTTTTTTTCTAGCCCTTCGGTAAGTCCAGCAATTAAAAATTTTGGGTTCTTCATTTTTGGCATTTGCACATCATAATTAGTTCCCATCTTTTCTTTTATCTCATCCGACAAAATATTTCTGTCATGCTCATTTTCACAGCTGATGGCAACCACACCATCATGTCTCTTTGTCATTCCCTTTACTTCTACATTCAGAGCTGAAGGTTTAATTTTTTCTTTTACTTCTTTTACTGTTTGCTGACTATCCTGTTTATTTCTTGGTTTTAAAATAACGGGAATACTGTTTACAGGTTTTTTTAATATACTTGCATACGTTTCTTTTGTGTTAGTTTCTACACCTTTTTTAAACTCGTTTACTATTTCTGTTTTTACTTTTTTTACTCGTTCCGTAATTTTTATTTCAGTTTCCTTAATAAGCTCAATTCAGTTTTTATAATTTTTATTTGTTACTTCAATAAAATTTATGCATTCATCGCAAAAAAACCTTATATTGGTACATTTCATCATTGTTCCAGTCTCATATTCGGACAAATTATAACACTTTAAATGAAAATTTTTTACACAAAATCCGCTACATCTTATACCGCCATTTCGGCAGCTTATATTACACTTTCCACAGCTTAAATCCATATTTCCTGTCGCCTATCATCCGAGATTTTTGCGGCGCAAAAATATATATAATTATTAGTATTATATAAAGTTTATTCCAATTTTTGTATATAAAAAAATCCAAATATCAAGGAGTTTTTAAAAAACACGTCCGTTTGCTTTCAGTATTACAACGGTATTGATTGTTATTTTACACAACTACTTTGCTGGATGTATTCCAGTTTATCAATTCGGTTTTCGGAGATAGCATAACTGTTCATAATTGTATTATTTTTGTTTGTTGTACAATTTTGTAAATTTATTAATTTTTAGTTTTCATTCTTTTCCATAAAGTTGAGCAATTCTTTTTGTAGATCATGCATTTTTTTATTTTTTATTTGTCTTGTTCATAAAATTGTAATACAATACTTAGAATGCAATTTTGTTAGTTTCGTTTATTATATATTTGTTTCTAATTGACGAATGTTTATTATGCAGTTTTTATTTTTTTGTACTGTTTATGTAGTGCGTTCACCTATATCCACAAAATTGCATTCTAGGTATTTTTTTGGTTGTCTCATGTTCATGGCCACACAGCCAATGAACTTAAATTTAAAAATGCCAAGTATGTAAAATTAATAAGAATGAATAGTGTATAAAAGAAGTAAAATTTAAATAAATTTCGCCTTTTTTATGTTTGAACATTGAAGAGTGTGCCTCAATCATTTCTTTTGGAAAACAACTCGGTTTCAAGTGCCGCTTGTTGTTTTAATAGTTTTAACCTTAATCCAGTTTATGTGCTGTGATTAGAATCTATAACAAATTAACAAAAGAGTTAATCTACATTTTGGAAAACAACTCGGTTTCAAGTGCCGCTTGTTGCTTTAGCAATTTTAAGTTTAATCCAGTTTATGTGCTGTGATTAAAATCTAGAACAAATTAACAAAC
Source organism: Lypha dubia (assembly GCA_947311025.1). Classification (NCBI taxonomy): domain Eukaryota; kingdom Metazoa; phylum Arthropoda; class Insecta; order Diptera; family Tachinidae; genus Lypha; species Lypha dubia. The sequence continues at coordinate 13,062,375 of OX371265.1, read as the reverse complement.
GAGTTAATTTACATTTTGGTGACCCCGACGTGATTCTGTGACAAGGCACAGGATCCTCTTTCAAATTCGCTTACAAGGACATCATCAGTCCTTACAACAGGACATCAACAGTCCTAGAGCCAAATCAACTTTTTGCAAATTCTTCAGCCCGGCATCAGTCCGAAGGGTACTACAGACCACATTTGGTGCGAATTCCCAGAAGCCAACTAATCGAGATCAGCAACTATGGCAACATTTGAAGAACTAATCATTAAACAAAAGGCCATCGGTGAAAGAATTGAGACGGTCATCCGAAATTACAAGAAGGACCCGTCATCAAGGAAAACATCTAGAAATTATTTTCAAGAGCGAGTGAAAAGGTTGGAGGACGAGTGGTCGGCATTTGAGGCTAACGACAACGAAATCCGTTTTTTAAAAGCTCCACCGTTAGATCATGAGTATTTCGTCAATGAATACTACGAAGCTATTCGAAATATCGTTCAGCAGTACAAGAAAGTACTACAACAAGTAATGTTGAAGATTACACAAACAGCAGGCAAACCGCTAGGACAAGAGGCTCTTGCAGCAGGTGCAGAAGCAGCAACAACAGAAGCTAGTGGGATCCAAGCAAAGGTTTCTAGTGGAATAACAAAACTAGTTCGTAGACAGGGTGCGATGATGGGAGCTCTCGAGCGCTTATTGACGGATGAGTTTACAGAAAAAGATGTCTCCACTGCCACTACATTGTGGCAAAATATTGAAGACGTACATTTACAGATTGTCGAATTGTGCGATGATCCAACAGACCATGCATATAATATGGAACGATTCATAGAACTGGAAACCAATCTAAGGAAAGCGGTGAGAAAGGTAACCAGCAGGTCCACAACACAACCATCAGAGTTCGTTCATCATCAGGCAGAAACTATTCCAATGCCAAAAATCACTATACCCAAATTTGATGGAAATCAGTTAAAATGGCAGGAGTTTAATGATTTGTTTTCATCACTGGTCGTCAACCGGCCGATCACAAGAGTACAAAAAATTTGGTACTTAAAAACGCACTTGGTAGGAGAGGCAGCAAACTTGATAAAACATTTTGCAGCAACGGAAGAAAATTTTGAAGCCGCATGGAAGATGGTCGTAGACCGCTACAACAACAAGCGGCTACTAGTCAGCAGCCTAGTTCATGAATTGGTCGATGATTCAGATGATAGAGTGAATGACAACTTTAAAGAGCTTCATGACAAGACTCAAGAGTGCCTTTTAGCACTACACAACCTTCAAATTGATACAACATCTTGGGACCCGCTTCTGCTGCACTTATTACTGAAACGATTAGACGAAGTCACACGATTGCGCTTTGAACAATCGCTATCACAACCACGAGAAGTTCCAACAGTTAAGGAATTTTTGAAGTTTTTGGAAAGACACTTTCAGTCGATGGAAGCAATGGGAGACAAAAAGAAACGCCCAATTTCACAACCGAAAGTTTTCACTTCCGTGGTAACTCAAGACCAAGCTTGTGTCATGTGCAAAAACGATAAACACCCATTATTTTCTTACAAGATGTTCCTTCAATTATCACCGTCAGCTCGCATTAAATTGGTTCAAAAGAAAAAATATTGCTTTAATTGCTTAAAAACGGGCCATAACGTAAAGAATTGCATTTCTAGAAGCTGCATGAAGTGCAACAAAAGGCACAACACACTTCTTCACCCAGAAACCTCAGAACAAAACAGAAGCAACTTGGCTTCAAAAACAATTCGGGCATCTGAAGGAAGTCTAACTCTTGCAGCACAAGAAGCTGCATCATTAACCACAGCAAAAAGTTCCAGTTCAAGCAATTTCATTCTTCTCAGCACAGCATTGATCATCGTTAAAGCAGGAGGAAAAGAAATACAATGCCGAGCAATTCTCGACTCTGGATCTCAACTAAATTTTGTCAGCGAACGATTAGTTAAGCGCTTAGGCCTTTCAACAAAGCCAGCTTCGATCTGTATAAGCGGCATTGGAGCAAGCAACACTAAGGTTCGGCACAGAGTCAATATCGCATTACATTCGAGGCTCAACAACTTCACTACGCAAATTGAAGCAGCCTTAAATAATCTCCTCACAGCCTTCACAAATAATTGACATTCATAATTGGCCAATTCCCAAAAATATCAAACTTGCAGATCCGGAGTTCAATCGCACTGATAAAATAGATGTGCTTCTAGGTGCAGAATTCTATCATCAATTGTTGTCAATCGGACAAATAAAATTGGGTAATGAGTTGCCGACTTTGCAAAATACGGTATTAGGATGGGTCATTTCAGGAAGGGTTGGTGAAAGTCAGCTATCATCGGCAACCTGTGGGATCTGTACTGAAGAAGAAATCAATCTAGAAGAAACCATTACTCAACTATGGGAACTAGAAAAGGTGGAAGCAGCAGACAAGACGCTTTCTCCTTCAGAAAAGCTTTGTGAAAATCATTTCGCAAATAATTATACAATTGATCAAAATGGAAGATTTGTTGTTAGACTACTAGTTTGCAGTAATCCTGAGGAACTAGGGAAGTCTCAAGGTATAGCCTTCAACAGATTTCTTGCATTAGAGCGCCGACTTGCAAAAGCACCAGAAACTAAAAAGCAATACATACGATTCATGGAAGAGTATGAGTCACTAAGCCATATGACCAAAATAGATGTCATTTCCTTAGTTAAACCTAACTACTTCATTCCTCACCACTGCATACTCAAGCCTGAAAGTTCGACAACAAAATTAAGAGTAGTATTTGATGCCTCGGCTAAGACCTCTACTGGGATATCATTGAACGACTTAATGTATACTGGTCAGCGTTGTCAACTTGGTGCGTTTCGCACCTTTTTTGGTGCTTTTCTAAATCTTTTGTGCGAAAAATATCCGAGTTGGTGCTTGGTACGCTTTTTCTTTAATTTTGGTGCGTTTTTTTAATTTTGGGTGGCTCCAAATCACAACACAATTTTTTGTTTCAGTATGAGAAAAAAGAATTTTGTACAAAATATACAACTGTTTCAATACCATTTCATTAAATTTGTGTACAATTTTTATATTCAATTTTACAGATGTTTAAGAGGTACCAAAACACATTCACAAAAACCGTTAAACCGTCTTGTTGTTATAGATAATTTGTAACATTTCATTATAAGAAATTTGTTGTCCCTTTTAGATTTTCAGAAAACATAATTGTTTTTTGTCGTAAAAGTTGTTGTCAAGTCTGTTAAAGAGCTTGCAAAAACAAAGTATTCTTGAGCCTTGCGATCATTATTCGTTTTTTATAAAATGCGTAAAAGTTTACATAAAGGTTTGTAACACTAAAATTAATAAAATTTATATTTACTAAAAGAAATATTTAAAGTTAGTGTCAAGAATGGAGTCTAAAAAAGGAGATCATAAGCGAAATACAAAAGGATTTGGATGCAAGCAAGATGTTGTTATTGCAAATGCGATATCACGCAACCTTGTTCGGCATGCTGGAACACGGAAACACATTGCAGCTTTAAGCCCATTTAGCTATAACCATTACAAATATGATACCATGCCATTAGCAGTACAATTTGAATACGATGTCGAAATATTATCTAGTATTGCAAAAGGGTGGAGAATGATTCACTTCATGCATTGGCACAATATTATATCAACATTAGAATTTTAGACTAAAGTTAAATGTTATAAATTAAAGTTAATTGTTGTAATTAATTCAATAAAAATTGTCAATAAAAAAAATCTGAACATGGTGCGTTTTTGTTAAATGGTGCGTTTTTTTCTCCATTTTGGTGCCTTTTGAAATTTCAAAGTTGACAACGCTGATACTGGTCCAACAATTCAAAGTGAACTGTTTTCCAACATATTCCGTTTTCGACTACCACGCTTTGTTTTCACCACGGACGTCGAAAAAATTTATCGACAAATGCTTATACACCCAGAAGACAGGAAATTTCAAACTGTTATTTGGAGAGAGAATCCAACTGCAGCAATCAAGTATTATCAATTGAACACAATAACCTACGGTACACGAGCTGCACCGTACCTCGCAACTAAATGTCTGCAGAAAATTGCAAATAAGAATATAGGACGGTACCCTCTTGGAGCCAACTTTCTACTCAATAATTTTTACGTCGATGACGAAATGGGAGGAGATGATAGTTTGAGCACAACAATCGCAATTCAGCAAGAATTAAAGCACATATTGGACCATTATAGCCTAAATTTACAAAAGTGGAGTGCAAATCATCACCAACTACTTCAAAACGTCTCAACAAGAGAAGAAGTAAACATTGATTTTAACAACGAAAACCATCAAACATTCAAAACTCTGGGATTGACATGGATACCAAAGGTTGATGAGTTCTGTGTAAAGGTACGTTTGGGAGATACAAGTCGTGTTACTAAACGAACAGTAGTCTCAGATTTGGCTCGACTATTCGACCCGCTGGGAATTGTGTCTCCAATCGTAGTGACAGCAAAGATGTTCATTCAGGAATTGTGGCAGTTGAAACTTGTATGGGATGAAGCCTTGCCAGCAGAGCTACATACTAGATGGATGAATTTTCGGAACGACTTAAAACACATAGACAACCTGAAGTTTTCGAGACATATTTTTCAAGGCCAGGTTGCATCAGGAATACAAATTCATGCATTTGTTGATGCCTCGGAGAGGGCATATGGGGCAGCAATATACATAAGGTCAATTATAAAAAATGGTCAAAAAATAGTAAGACTACTATGCGCAAAATCACGAGTAGCACCTTTAAAAAAACAAAGTCTTCCCCGTCTGGAGCTCTGCGCAGCACACTTGGGTGCTCAACTAACTGCTAGGGTAAAAAGAGATTTAAAACTTGAGGATACCCCTACTTTCCTTTGGACAGACTCAATGATTGTTTTGGCCTGCATCAATTCACAGTCATCATCATATCAAACGTTTGTAGCCAATCGAATATCCGCAATTCAGGAGTTGACAATGCCCGAACAATGGCGACATGTAAGTTCAAAGGAAAATCCTGCGGACATCATATCCCGAGGACTATCTCCGAAAGCATTACCAGCATGCAATCTATGGTTTTATGGGCCTATCTTCCTACATGGGCATGAAGCAGCTTGGCCACAAAAATACTCAAGGGCCACAGAAGTACTTGAAAACAACATGGAGCGAAAGAAAACAGCTGCCGTCCTTGCAATTGAAAATGCAACAACAATTATCTACAACATCAACCACAAAGGATCTTTTCGAACATTACAAAGAATTGTAGCATACATGCTACGATTTATCAACAACACAAGAAAAATAAATGATAAACGTGCGGAAATCTCTTTAACAGTAATCGAACTAGAACAAGCTCTGGTAGTTATCGTACGAGCAATGCAGTCAGATTTTGAAGACGACATAAAACATCTAAAAAAAAAATAATGAAGTAAATAAGTCAAGTCCATTCAACAACCTTAGCCCATTCTTGGATTCGAACGGTATAATTAGAGTAGGAGGACGATTAAGCACATCTTTGCTTTCATATGATGCCAAACATCCAATGCTGCTTCCCTACTATGACCCAATTTCAAAATTACTCATGCAAATGGTGCATGATCAAAATAGACACTGCGGTCCCCAAGCACTCCTTTCACATATGAAACAGAGATATTGGCCAATCAAGGGAAAGGCAGCAGCCAGATCTATTGTACAACATTGTGTTCGATGCGCCAAGGCCAAGCCAAGATTACTCAATCAGATCATGGGCAATTTACCAGCTGCGCGTGTCACACCAGCTCGACCATTCATCAATTCTGGGGTTGACTTTTGTGGACCGTTTTGCGTTCATTACAAGGTGAGAGGGAAGAAGCCTCAAAAGGTGTACATCGCAGTGTTTTGCTGCTTTGCTACTAAGGCAGTACACTTGGAGCTATTTAGTGATTTTACCACCGAAGCCTTTATAGGATCATTAAAAAGATTTATAAGTAGGCGAGGTCAGTGCCGGAATCTCTATTGTGACAATGCTACCAATTTTGTAGGGGCAAAAAATCAGTTAACAGAACTATCAGAAACTATCCATTCTGGCTCAGCTCAAGACATAATTAACAGAGAATGTACATCGAGAGGAATAACATTTCATTTTATACCCCCAAGAGCACCACATTTCGGTGGCTTATGGGAAGCCGCTGTAAAGTCAGCAAAACATCTTCTTGTCCGAAGTGCAACAACAGCATCGCTCACTTATGAAGAGCTGGATACAGTAGTGATTGAAATTGAAGGAATTCTCAAATTAAAGGCCAATCAGCCCGTTGTCAGAAAACCCGAATGATTTAGCAGCGTTAACTCCGGGACATTTCTTGATTGGGGAACCCCTAAATGCTCAAGTTGACGCAAATTCCACACAAGAACGAGGTAACTTACTGACCAGGTGGAAATTAGTAACTCATCTAAAAAACGAGTTTTGGAGGCGATGGTCGCGGGAATATTTAAATGAACTACAATATCGACACAAATGGAAAACTCAAGCAATCAATTATAAACCTGGGGACATGGTAATAATCAAAGAAGTCAATACAGCTCCGCTACAGTGGCCCTTAGGCAGAGTCATAAAGGTACATCAAGGAGATGACGAACTCGTCCGAGTAGCCGACGTTAAAACCTCAACTGGCTGCTACAGAAGGCCAATTACAAGCTTAGCCCCGTTACCAATATATAGTGAAGACAAGATCAAGTAATTGAGTCAAACATCCACCAAAACAATAACGAATCTGAAAGTCCCACGAAAAGGAGACGCACGTCCAATCATCAATTCAACCTTGCTACGATGATAATGACTCTTATGCTGTTACCACTGGTACTAGGAACAAATATCTACAATAAAGAATTTGGAACACAGCCTGGCATTTACTATGAGGGAATTGGGACCACACTTATCTCACTTACAGAATGGCAATTTTTAATTTATTATGAGTTGGAAGGGTTCTGGTCTGAATTAGCTCTATTCTCAAGTGGAACCAATGCACTTAGTCATTTATGCAAAGAAATGCAGCAAAAGACACCATGCACAGATCTAGTCAATTATTTTGAAAATACTGAGGCTAGGCTACTAATGGACAGCACATTACTTTCAGGGAAAAGGCATAAAAAAGCTGCAATTGATCTTGTCGGAAATATTGCGCATACATTATTTGGAGTACTAGACTCCGAATATGCAAAAACAATGGCACACACAATAGCGCAAGTTAAACAAAATGAAGCCCATTTACCCAACCTATTAAAGAATCAAACGTCAATTATTGATTCTACAATTAACATTATTAAATTGGAGCAAGAAGCCATGAAGAAAAAGTTTGACATCATGGATTTCCAAATAACACAAATATACAACCGGATACGTGACAACAATGAAGAAGACAGAACCTATCGTATTTTCTCGTCATTAAGCATTCAACTTACAATTATGGCAGCAAGTTTAGACCAAACGCAATCCTTAATTCTAGATATTCTAACAAATACACATCATGGTATTATAAGCCCGTCATTACTTACTCCGATTCAACTACAACATGAAATAGACAAAATATCACTTCATCTGCCCGAATCACTTCACTTACCTGCAAAAAGAGAAGATTTCCTACAACTATACAAACTCATGAAGGTCACAGGAGGACTAACAAATACCACAGCAATTTTTAGTGTTACCTTACCACTAATTGAGAGTGAAAAATTCGATCTGTTCAATCTGATACAAATACCAAGGTGGATTAACAACACGCTGGTATCAATAAAACCATGTTCTCCGCTGTTAGCAATCAATAGTATTCAAAACAAACATTTTAGCATGATTAACTCGGAACTCGATGGGTGCATCACTCTCAAAGAAGAAATGTATATATGCTCCAAGAGTCAAATTCAATACGGGCAAGGTGCAGCAGCATGCGCTTGTGAAGTTAATCTGTTTAGAAATAAAACAAAGTCAGACTGTACATTACAGCAGTTAACAGCAAATTTTGCGTGGGTCTCACTACGGCATCAGAACAAGTGGTTATATGCAACACAATCTTCATCTCATGCAACTGCCGTATGCAAAAAGGAGATCACGCATTTAACTCTAAAAGGATCAGGCTTACTTAGTTTGGAACCAGAATGCGTGCTGCAGCACAATTTCACAACCATACAGGCACGGCAGAGAATATCCAGTTTGATAAAGACATCATACATCAAGTTCTGGAAAATTACGGAAGAAACACATACGAAACTTGTCAAACCGCTTTAACATGAAATGCATAAAAGCGAGTACATCTCACAAATACAGAACTTAACAGCATTACAAACTTCATTAGCAGAACAAAAGATATTCCAGCTTCCAAACCAAATTGATGCACGCAACTACCACCACATAACGATCGGCTATTCCACATTAATCATTACCGGATGCATCGTGGTCTATTTAATCATCAAAGGGAAATGTAACTTCAAACCAACACCAACTCCAGCTCCTCGCAACATGCAAACAACATCGGATTTCACAGTACATATTTAAACAAGAAGATTTTTTTTACCCGGCACTTCAACTCAGAATATCATAAACTGCCACCACCAGCATCTTAAACACAGGCTTTTGAGCTGCGCTCAACGGGGGGAGGATGTTCATAATTGTATTATTTTTGTTTGTTGTACAATTTTGTAAATTTATTAATTTTTAGTTTTCATTCTTTTCCATAAAGTTGAGCAATTCTTTTTGTAGATCATGCATTTTTTTATTTGTCTTGTTCATAAAATTGTAATACTTAGAATGCAATTTTATTAGTTTCGTTTATTATATATTTGTTTCTAATTGACGATTGTTTATTATGCAGTTTTTATTTTTTTGTACTGTTTATGTAGTGCGTTCACCTATATCCACAAAATTGCATTCTAGGTATTTTTTTGGTTGTCTCATGTTCATGGCCACACAGCCAATGAACTTAAATTTAAAAATGCCAAGTATGTAAAATTAATAAGAATGAATATTGTATAAAAGAAGTAAAATTTAAATAAAGATCGCCTTTTTTATGTTTGAACATTGAAAAGTGTGCCTCAATCATTTCTTTTGGAAAACAACTCGGTTTCAAGTGCCGCTTGTTGTTTTAATAGTTTTAACCTTAATCCAGTTTATGTGCTGTGATTAAAATCTATAACAAATTAACAAAAGAGTTAATCTACATTTTGGAAAACAACTCGGTTTCAAGTGCCGCTTGTTGCTTTAGCAATTTTAAGTTTAATCCAGTTTATGTGCTGTGATTAAAATCTAGAACAAATTAACAAACGAGTTAATTTACAATAACATTGTTGATGTTGCACATCAGTTATATCGGTGGTTTATTTCATTTGAAGTAGCATTAAAAGCAGCTTGTTTAACATGCGCTTCAAACAACCTGAGAGAATCGTCTATGTCTGAAGGTGTTCTCAGCGGCATTTTTTCCGAGCAATGAGCACTCAGATATTTTCTGTATTTCAGAAAGTTAATACGTGCAGATGTCATCGGTAAATCAGATGTTGTGTGTGAGTAAATAGTGTCAATTGTAGGCGAGTGGTCTGAAGTCCAAAGATGCTTCAACTTCAACCATCTCGCTGGGGACACCTTTCACAATTCCAAAGTCGATAACAACAGGAATTTTTTGTCGATCTGTTGGCCAATATGTTGGCTGACCACTTGAAACTACATTCAACCCCATTTCAGATATTGTGTCGAACAAAACTCGCCCCTTAGGAGTGATTAAACGTGAACCCCAGAATGTGTGTTTAGCATTGTAGTCGCAAGCTGCGAGAAAACGGAGGCCCAGTGATTTATAAAAAGCCGTATATTGACTCTCGGTAATTGAGAATTTGGGGGGCGAATAGACAGAGAATATTACAAGTTTTTGATAGTAATTTTCAATGCAGATGTTCGTTGCTTGAAGATAATCTTCACAAAAATCATTCACCAGGTGGTGTTTTATTCGCGTTTTTATTAGGATTCCCGAACCACCACAAGCTCTGCCTCTAGGATCCTTGATGTCGTAAAAATTATATCCATTAATTCTGAAACAGCTTCGAGATGTCAAATGAGTTTCTGAGATAAGCATAACGTCGATTTGTTTATCCTGAATAAAATATTCTATTTCGTTTTTATGATGGCAGATGCCGTTTGCGTTCCAAAAATAGATTTTTAAGTTCATGGTTTGTTTAATACAGCCTGCAACAAAGTAGACTGCATGTTCAACATTTCCTGCATCATACAGGACATGTTGAGAGTAAAAGTATTTACTGTTTGAATTAAGTCCTCAATTGAAGCTGCAGTACGACTAAAATTAGAACCGGAATCTTCATTTACTGTTACGGTTTTTAGCGCCGTACTCTGGTTGCTTTTTAAAATACTAGCGTATGAAAATTTGTTCTTAGCTTGTTGTTGAGCACGAGTCGCGTTAGACTTGAAAATGTCTGAATATTGATTTTGGCTGGTGGACGGTTGAGGTGACTGTGTGTAGTTAAAAGGGGTTTTAGGCTGAGCGGGAGTAGCATTAGTTTTTTTGTTTGATGAATTCTTAAAAAACGAGTAAAGGGGGCAGCCTCTATACTTGGCAGTGTGATTTCCGCCGCAATTGCCACATTTTTTCGCCTTGGGATCACCTTTTATTTTATCATAGTTAGCAGTACTGTGTAACTCACCATTCACAACGCAAATATACAACCGGATACGTGACAACAATGAAGAAGACAGAACCTATCGTATTTTCTCGTCATTAAGCATTCAACTTACAATTATGGCAGCAAGTTTAGACCAAACGCAATCCTTAATTCTAGATATTCTAACAAATACACATCATGGTATTATAAGCCCGTCATTACTTACTCCGATTCAACTACAACATGAAATAGACAAAATATCACTTCATCTGCCCGAATCACTTCACTTACCTGCAAAAAGAGAAGATTTCCTACAACTATACAAACTCATGAAGGTCACAGGAGGACTAACAAATACCACAGCAATTTTTAGTGTTACCTTACCACTAATTGAGAGTGAAAAATTCGATCTGTTCAATCTGATACAAATACCAAGGTGGATTAACAACACGCTGGTATCAATAAAACCATGTTCTCCGCTGTTAGCAATCAATAGTATTCAAAACAAACATTTTAGCATGATTAACTCGGAACTCGATGGGTGCATCACTCTCAAAGAAGAAATGTATATATGCTCCAAGAGTCAAATTCAATACGGGCAAGGTGCAGCAGCATGCGCTTGTGAAGTTAATCTGTTTAGAAATAAAACAAAGTCAGACTGTACATTACAGCAGTTAACAGCAAATTTTGCGTGGGTCTCACTACGGCATCAGAACAAGTGGTTATATGCAACACAATCTTCATCTCATGCAACTGCCGTATGCAAAAAGGAGATCACGCATTTAACTCTAAAAGGATCAGGCTTACTTAGTTTGGAACCAGAATGCGTGCTGCAGCACAATTTCACAACCATACAGGCACGGCAGAGAATATCCAGTTTGATAAAGACATCATACATCAAGTTCTGGAAAATTACGGAAGAAACACATACGAAACTTGTCAAACCGCTTTAACATGAAATGCATAAAAGCGAGTACATCTCACAAATACAGAACTTAACAGCATTACAAACTTCATTAGCAGAACAAAAGATATTCCAGCTTCCAAACCAAATTGATGCACGCAACTACCACCACATAACGATCGGCTATTCCACATTAATCATTACCGGATGCATCGTGGTCTATTTAATCATCAAAGGGAAATGTAACTTCAAACCAACACCAACTCCAGCTCCTCGCAACATGCAAACAACATCGGTACATATTTAAACAAGAAGATTTTTTTTACCCGGCACTTCAACTCAGAATATCATAAACTGCCACCACCAGCATCTTAAACACAGGCTTTTGAGCTGCGCTCAACGGGGGGAGGATGTTCATAATTGTATTATTTTTGTTTGTTGTACAATTTTGTAAATTTATTAATTTTTAGTTTTCATTCTTTTCCATAAAGTTGAGCAATTCTTTTTGTAGATCATGCATTTTTTTATTTGTCTTGTTCATAAAATTGTAATACTTAGAATGCAATTTTATTAGTTTCGTTTATTATATATTTGTTTCTAATTGACGATTGTTTATTATGCAGTTTTTATTTTTTTGTACTGTTTATGTAGTGCGTCCACCTATATCCACAAAATTGCATTCTAGGTATTTTTTTGGTTGTCTCATGTTCATGGCCACACAGCCAATGAACTTAAATTTAAAAATGCCAAGTATGTAAAATTAATAAGAATGAATATTGTATAAAAGAAGTAAAATTTAAATAAAGATCGCCTTTTTTATGTTTGAACATTGAAAAGTGTGCCTCAATCATTTCTTTTGGAAAACAACTCGGTTTCAAGTGCCGCTTGTTGTTTTAATAGTTTTAACCTTAATCCAGTTTATGTGCTGTGATTAAAATCTAGAACAAATTAACAAACGAGTTAATTTACAATAACATTGTTGATGTTGCACATCAGTTATATCGGTGGTTTATTTCATTTGAAGTAGCATTAAAAGCAGCTTGTTTAACATGCGCTTCAAACAACCTGAGAGAATCGTCTATGTCTGAAGGTGTTCTCAGCGGCATTTTTTCCGAGCAATGAGCACTCAGATATTTTCTGTATTTCAGAAAGTTAATACGTGCAGATGTCATCGGTAAATCAGATGTTGTGTGTGAGTAAATAGTGTCAATTGTAGGCGAGTGGTCTGAAGTCCAAAGATGCTTCAACTTCAACCATCTCGCTGGGGACACCTTTCACAATTCCAAAGTCGATAACAACAGGAATTTTTTGTCGATCTGTTGGCCAATATGTTGGCTGACCACTTGAAACTACATTCAACCCCATTTCAGATATTGTGTCGAACAAAACTCGCCCCTTAGGAGTGATTAAACGTGAACCCCAGAATGTGTGTTTAGCATTGTAGTCGCAAGCTGCGAGAAAACGGAGGCCCAGTGATTTATAAAAAGCCGTATATTGACTCTCGGTAATTGAGAATTTGGGGGGCGAATAGACAGAGAATATTACAAGTTTTTGATAGTAATTTTCAATGCAGATGTTCGTTGCTTGAAGATAATCTTCACAAAAATCATTCACCAGGTGGTGTTTTATTCGCGTTTTTATTAGGATTCCCGAACCACCACAAGCTCTGCCTCTAGGATCCTTGATGTCGTAAAAATTATATCCATTAATTCTGAAACAGCTTCGAGATGTCAAATGAGTTTCTGAGATAAGCATAACGTCGATTTGTTTATCCTGAATAAAATATTCTATTTCGTTTTTATGATGGCAGATGCCGTTTGCGTTCCAAAAATAGATTTTTAAGTTCATGGTTTGTTTAATACAGCCTGCAACAAAGTAGACTGCATGTTCAACATTTCCTGCATCATACAGGACATGTTGAGAGTAAAAGTATTTACTGTTTGAATTAAGTCCTCAATTGAAGCTGCAGTACGACTAAAATTAGAACCGGAATCTTCATTTACTGTTACGGTTTTTAGCGCCGTACTCTGGTTGCTTTTTAAAATACTAGCGTATGAAAATTTGTTCTTAGCTTGTTGTTGAGCACGAGTCTCGTTAGACTTGAAAATGTCTGAATATTGATTTTGGCTGGTGGACGGTTGAGGTGACTGTGTGTAGTTAAAAGGGTTTTAGGCTGAGCGGGAGTAGCATTAGTTTTTTGTTTGATGAATTCTTAAAAAACGAGTAAAGGGGGCAGCCTCTATACTTGGCAGTGTGATTTCCGCCGCAATTGCCACATTTTTTCGCCTTGGGATCACCTTTTATTTTATCATAGTTAGCAGTACTGTGTAACTCACCATTCACAACGCAGACTGTAGGCAACTTGCAAAAAGTCTTCGTGTGCCCAAATTCTTGGCAGTTCAGGCATTGAACAGGTCCAGTTTTTTTATGAGGAAGCTCAACGGTAACTCTTTGATGCAACAAGTACTCTAAGTCATATATTGGATGTGCTTCATTCTCTTTTATTTTTATGCCGTCTGGCTGTAACTCGACTCTAAATATTAGTTGGGGGACTTTTTCTCTATTTTTAATGTTTGAGACATTTTTCACCTTGTAGCCACTATTTTCAAGGCCATACTTGACCTATTCTGGATCCACGCTAGAGTCTATATCTTTTATTACGACTGTTAGACCTTTAACTCTTTAATTGGTACGTATAGAAGTTTTTATTTTTAGATTCTAAATCTGAAACAATATTTCGGTAATTATTTTCATGATCTACCTGAATTTTTGTTTCATTGATGTTTCCGCGCTTAATTGGAGTTACATAAAACTCATTTACTCCAATTAATGAGATAAGGCTTTTTACCAAAAAACTGGAATTCTGCTCTCTTAAATATATGGGTGGGGGCTTACTCGAAATTGTTGTAGTTGTGTTTTCATCGCCTTGTTCAGATAAAATCCCGAAACGATTTTCGGAATTTATTATAATGTTTTTTCCATCTCTGGGAACTTTCGATGTTGAAGCAATTTGAGCTGATTTTGGACTTCTTCCCCTTTTTAACACGGTTATGTATCTGTCCATTCCTGTTTGAATTTTATTATCATTTATTGTACTCACCGCATCTACCATTTTGTGCACGCTGGTCACCTTGTTACTTATTGTTTGTTTGTTTGTTTGTACAGCTAAGCTGACAAGTTTGCAGATGGGTGCAATTGTTGTTGCTTCTTGATCACTATTTAACATGTTCAGAGATAATGATCGCGCACGAGTATTTGTGTTTTCTGTTAAATTCAGGTTTTTGTTTAATTCATTTTTTTTATTGTCGTCATCAGCAACTAAAGTTATATATTGTACATTCCTACTGCTTGTAGGATTATTGTTGTTTTTGTCAGAAGATGAACTCATCAGAGTTCTCTTTTTTTATTTTCACTTATATTAGTTTGTGTATGCAAATATTTATGTATATTGCACACAAGCAAAAAATAAAATAAAACCAGTAAAATAATTGTTCAATAAATGTTTTGTTTTTTTTATATTTTTTGTGACTTGAAAATATTTTTTTTATATTATTTTTTTTTTTTATATTCAGTTGCGACGATTATAAAAACGCGTCTGTTCACTAAGAGAGTTGAAACTGCAAAAAAAGAATAAAAATGAAAAATAAATGAAATTTAAATTGTTAAACTAAAATCTTCCAAGTCTTATGAGCTTCAATTCCGCAAAAATAAGTTGCAAAGTAACATTGTAACATTTTGGCGCAGCCGGTAGCCGTGTTAATAATTACGTGAAATATTTGATCTTGTTCGATAAAAAAAACTGTCCAGTGTAAAAAAAACAACAATACAATAACGCCTAAATTCTAGCAACCTTTGTATTGTTGAATCCTACATTGGATGGTGTAGAACTGCACAATTGCCGACAATTTAATAACGCCTAAATTCTAGCAACCTTTGGGTAGTCGTTTTTGTGCAGGACTAAACAGTCCAACAGACCAATAAAAAATAATTACGGCAAATATTTTAATTTTCCTTGTGTTGATCTTGTTCGATAAAAAACTGTCCAGTGTAAAAAATACAACAATACAATAACGCCTAAATTCTAGCAACCTTTGTATTGTTGAATCCTACATTGGATGGTGTAGAACTGAGCAATTGCCGACAATTTAATAACGCTTAAATTCTAGCAACCTTTGGGTTGTCGTTTTTGTGCAGGACTAAGCAGTCCAACAGACCAATAAAAGGGGAAAATTTTATTTGATTGTGAAAATTTGGCGCGGTTACGAACGTACAAGTCGGAATTGAGGCCGTAACACTTTGGAAGAAAATTGTAACATTTGTAAAAACAGTAACATTTTGTCGAATTAAAACCGTAACCTTCTACTCATAAAATCCCTTCTACTCATAACATTGCGGGATAAACAACGGCCCACTAGCAAGATGATAACCAGCGGAAAATGGGTAAGTAAAATCTAGTTTTAATGGACAACCCACAGACGCAGACAGACAAATTAATAGAACGAATCGACAAGTATAATTATTCAGTGGACAGTCTACAAGTTCTTGCGTGGACAGAACTTAAGGGTTTAGAAGCAGACAAAACATTCCTGGACAACCATAGGGAAACAATAAGATACCAAAGACTGACAAAATTAGAAGAAGTAAGCTATGTCCCACAATTAATAAGTGAGTTAAGTAAATATAGATCACAGGAGTTTATAAAGAAGATCGAAGAACTAGAAGAAACAAAAACATTTCTAAAGGGCCATTGCGAAAATCTAAGAGGACAAATAGAATATACATACAATTTATTAGAGGACGTAGTAAAGGAAAATACGGAATTAGAGAAATAATTGAAAGGGAAAGGACTTAGTGAGGAAAATTTTAAAAAACAATTGAAACAACAGCAGTTAATAGAGACACAAGACGACACTATCCAAAGGCTACAAACAGCATTGAAAAACGCAAGAAGAGAGTTGGACACAATTTACAGAGCTAGTTCACCAAATCCTTCACTGCACGAAGAACTAAACGAAGCAGGACTACCAACAATAGTCATATTACACGATAAAGAAACACCTGCTTTGACGCTGTTGGAAAAAGTAAAAACCCTAATAAACAACGCAAGGAAAGCGGGTAGAAGGGGGTACTCCGCGGAAACAAAAGCCAGGAAATTAAAGGAGTTAAGCGAATACACGCTGAGATTCGGTGAATTGGAAGAAACCGAAGGAGTTGACAGCAGAATAACGGAGGAATTTAATAGATTGATCCCAGTGGCCCAAGAAATTTTGGAAATACGATCACCATCACCCCGGCAAAACCATACTATTGAGAGAGCAGAAAACGGAACGATCAGAATGACTTCGCTATCCGAGATTATTAAGATAGTTAACAACACAGTCCCATCATTCTTCGGGGCCGATGGGCCTGACTTACCATCAGAAGTATTCAGGTACATACAAGGATGCAAGATGGTAGAAAGAGAAGTACTCACAGGTGCAAATAACGTCCTAACACAAGATGTAATACAATTCCTGAAATTGAGACTCCTAGGGGGCGCCTACTCAAGAATTTCCCAGATGAATTTCAGTTCCGTGGACGCGTTATGTAACGCGCTCAAGAAATATTATCTAAAAAGCAAGAGCTTAGATAAAATAAGGGAGCTAATATTGCGTTGCAAACAGAGCATCACAGAGTCTGCATGCAAATTTGGAGAACGCCTAGATAACCTATTGAGTGAGGCAAAAACAACAATAAAGAACGAATGGCCGGTGGTACCTGGCCGGGAAACCATGCTGAAAGACTTCAAACGGATAGCAGTAAGGAGCTTTATCAAGGGTTTGAAGGACCATGCACTCAAGGCTCGATTTGTGGGAAGAGGAAGAGCTCACAAACTTGATTGAGATCGTTGAAAATGCAGAGGAATTGTTTGGTGAACCAACACACGGTATCAACATAATAGATTCTGAAGTCCCCTGTAGTTTTTGCAACAGGATGGGGCATGAATGGAATAGCTCATGGTTCAATAGCTCAAGTTCATGGTTTGCTTAGTACAGCCTGCATCATACAGGACATGTTGAGAGTAAATGTATTTACAGTTTGTATTAAGCTCTCAATTGAGGCTTTAATACGACTAAAATTATACCCCGAATCTTCATTTACATTTACGGTTTTTTGCGCCGTACTCTGGTTGCTTTTGAAAATACTAGCGTATGAAAATTTGTTCTTAGCTTGTTGTTGAGCACGAGTCGCGTTAGACTTGAAAATGTCTGAATATTGATTTTGGCTGGTGGACGGTTGAGGTGACTGTGTGTAGTTAAAAGGGGTTTTAGGCTGAGCGGGAGTAGCATTAGTTTTTTTGTTTGATGAATTCTTAAAAAACGAGTAAAGGGGGCAGCCTCTATACTTGGCAGTGTGATTTCCGCCGCAATTGCCACATTTTTTCGCCTTGGGATCACCTTTTATTTTATCATAGTTAGCAGTACTGTGTAACTCACCATTCACAACGCAGACTGTAGGCAACTTGCAAAAAGTCTTCGTGTGCCCAAATTCTTGGCAGTTCAGGCATTGAACAGGTCCAGTTTTTTTATGTGGAAGCTCAACGGTAACTCTTTGATGCAACAAGTACTCTAAGTCATATATTGGATGTGCTTCATTCTCTTTTATTTTTATGCCGTCTGTCTTGCCAACCTTGTAATAATGCAGCTTGTTATTTCACTAGAACTGAACACAACTTATGAAAAAGTGGAACGCCCTGTTTTCAACAGCTGATAGCTAAGTTTTACAGGGCACTATCAACACTGTCGATTTTTACGGGGCAAAAAGTGCAATGCCTTCCACCCTTAGTGAGGGCAATTTTTTTAGAATCAAACACACTGCCCTTTTAGAGAGCAAAACATTTTTAAGAAACGAACACCAAAGTACATTTTCTGCATGGAGATGTACCATTTTTTTGTAGAAAAGAAAACACATTTAGTAATTTTGAATTTTCATTAATTCAATAAAACTGAACTTGAGCCTGATAATATTACTTTTCATATATACATTTCTTCAATAAATTATTTTTAAGGATTTTTTTATTCGTTGTTTAATCGAATAAATTTTTAGCTTTAATCGTTTGATCGAACGAACAAAAACTATTATTTGAATTATTCGAACAAAGTTGAAAGGCGAATAATTGACAACTCTAGTACTCATACGTATTAAAATGCTTTAAATTTGTTTGTGTATTTTGATATGTAGTGAGTGCTTTATACCAACAAAATACATGTTGTTTTTGGATTGTTGTACTTGTTGTCGAACTGCGCATACCTGCTAGTTTTGCCATGCCACTTATTGTAAACGCAAATGCAACTTGAATAAAAATGGCAGCATCTTATCTGTCAAGTGTCAAATGTCCAGGCGTTACAACACCTGTAATTTGTTTACAATGCATTGGCACAAACACAGTGGCTACAAAAGTTCAAATTAAATATCAAGGCGAATTTATTACCAGGTAGATGTAGTGGCGAATTCGGGCGAAGTTGTAATTTTCCCACACTGTAAAATTTAGGACATATTTCCCGACGCCATTTTTATGTAAATTTTGATAGCGTAGAATATGAATTCGCCTTTTACACAAGTAAATGCCTGTTGTTTGTTTTGTTGGCGAATTGTTGTATTTTATTCTAGTTTTGTTTGTTTATTGTGATCGAATAGTTTTGTTTTATGCTGTCTAGTTTTATTTCTATTTTTTTATTCTGTAGTTTGTTTTTTATTTTTTTGGTGTGTAATTTTTTGTTTGTTTTGGTATTCCCACAATTCATACATATATATGTATGGACGTAAGTTGTTGGTTATGTTTCTTTGTTTTATTTGCGTTTGCAAATTTTCTTTTATTTTATTTAGTCTTTATATTGACCGATGCAATTATGTTCGATTTGTATCTGTCTTTGTTATCATCAAAAAGTTGTTATTGGAAAATTGTGTTAGTAAAATTAAGGTAAGGCATATGCACGACTACAACAATTCACCAACAAAACAAACAACAGGCATTTAGTTTGTTTACCGGCGAATTCATATCCTACGCTGTCAAAATTCTCCATGCATAAAAAATTCCATAAAAATGGCGCCAGAAAATATGTACAAAATTTGACAGTGTGGGCAATTGATACATTCGCCCGAATTCGCCTTGTATCCACCTGGTATTGAATTCGCTTTGGTCTGTAGTCTATGAAATAGTGCATTTAATTGTCTCGAAATCTAGTACTTACGAGATTTCAAGCTAAATCTATTTTTTTTACTAGATTTCCCATACAATATGAAATCTACTATGTCACTTGATTTGGACGAAATCTACCTAAATCTAGTAGTACTTAGTGATGCAACTATGGTTTCTTAACAAATTGTACCAAAAAATACTACGCTGTACAAAATAAAATGACATTTCATTTAAAAAATACAACTGACGAAATTGTGCGCGTTAATAAAATTATTGCAAAATTCAAAATACATAAATTGGAAAAGAAATGGAAAATAAAAATGAAGCAGAAATTTTAAATAAAAGGTAATGTTATTTTTTAAATGCCTATGTCTTTATAATGCCATATATTACATTTGTGTTACAGAAAACGAATTTACAAGAAAAGAAATACATACATGGAAAGCGGAGGAAGAGTCTGTTACAATTTATTTTGTAACTTATTTTTGAAATTAGGAACACAAGACCATAGGATTATTTGATTTTAGTTATTAAATTTAGTTTATTTAGATTTTCATTTTTGTTTTCTATTGTATGTTTATTAAATTATAACCATCTCAGGGACCCGCTTTTTAAGGCTGGTGTTTGATCAGGTTTTTGTTACGTGTTAAAGAGAACTGATTAGAATAGAACTGAACTCGAACTAGACTAGATTAGAAACCATACCAAATCACCGTCCGCTTTTATACCCAATTTCGCTGTCTGATTGAACGATGCTGCTGACGTTCGCTGCCGCCGGCGTGGTCATTGCTAAGTGTGTTAATATGCAAATTCAGCATATTCATACCCGTGGAACTTCCAGCCGATTGCGGTTCTCACGATATTGCAATGTCAGCATATATCTGTAGGAAAATTACTGGCATATATAATATGTATGCAGCGGTATTGCAACGTCAGCATATGTCTGTAAGAATATTACTGGTAATAACGTCAGTAATGTATGCAGCGGTATTTTGCTGCCGTTGGTATTTTTGTTGGTTGAGGGAAAATAACTCAACGTCAGTATGTGTATGCAGCGTATGTTCTGCTGTCGCTGATACTTCTGTTGGTTAGGGGAAAATGACTCATAACATCCCTCCCCCCTTACGGACAAGAAACATCCTGTCTTCTGGAATCAAGTCAAAATAGATGTGTGTATGCATCCGACTACCTTGGCGATACAGCTTTGGCAGCTCTCGGAGTAATATGTAATTATCTCCCGAGCCTCGATTGCCTGAAGGTTCGCAGTTTACCATTAGTTGGTGACTGCTAAGTGTCTGTCGACTTGGTACGTTTGCTGCGGCACCAAGGAAAAAATGTGATATTGCTTGTGCACTACTGCGGTTGTTATTGACTTTGTAGTTGTTATTGGCGTTGTAGTGATACCCCCTTTCCAACGGAACTGGTCATTCCGTCTATGTATGTGTTGTGGTATCGTATATAGGTTTTGCGGTTGTGTGAGGTTGATAGATATAGGCTGCTGTTGATGATTGTTGGATTCTTCATTGTTAACGGGGTGATGATTATTGGTTGATTTTAAAAACATGGGTTAATATTTTTAATCTTATAACTAACAATTTTCTCTTACATATACTTATATAAAAATTTCTTTTCTTACATGAAACTATTTTGAAAGAGTTGTCTAACGTAATAATTCTTTGTGTTTTTTTAAAAATCCCCCCTTTTTAAATAATTAAATTGAATCACTAACAAGGATGGAGGTTTCATAAACATTTTAGATTGTTATACTCAATCAGTTATAGGATTTTATTTATATTAATTTTAAAATTTTTACATGTTTTTAATTATTTTGATCTAAGATTTCAATTTTCAAATACTTGTGATTTGTTTGTTTAAGTGTTTAGTTAGCCACTATTAAATGATTTTCCATTTTCCAATATTTATTTTAGAAGTAATTTTTCAATATAATCATGTATGTATATATATATGTATGTGTATTGTTAATGGTATGTTTTTTTTTTTATTTTCAACTTAATATAAAATTGTATGTATGTATGACACACAAAAAATTATAATAGTTATGCATTTACAAGTTAGTTGTATAATTATTGTGTATGTGTATTGATAATTATATATATGTATGTACTCTTATATTAACCTTGAAATAAACTTATACGAGAAATTGAAAATTTTTAAATTATTTGAAAACGTTGCAAAAATGAGTAGAAAAAAAAAAATAAAACTTCATTACATTTAGTACTACATATATCAAATTTCAACTTATTTAAACATTTTTTCCTCTCCTTTTTTTTATATATAAAAAAAAATGAGTTCAGTTTAGCTTGTATTTATCCTTGTCTTTGTGAAAGAAATTTAACACCTTTGCTGCTTTAATGATTTGAAAGAAAAATTATTCACTTGCGTATAATTTTTTTAAATCAACAGCAAAAATGGAAGAAAATTAGGAAAGTTTAAAATTGCAAAAAGTTTGTTTTTTAGAAGAAAGACAAAAATAAATATTAATAGGAAATTTGTTGAAATTATTTCATAAGTTGCATGTTCTTCTTTATTTGAAAATTAAATTTTAGTTTCTGTACTTGAAATTTTTATTCATTGTTCATTATTCATTTTAGCTTCAAAGCTTACATTCAAACATAGATTAATTCGTGCTTTTTATTATTATTGTTAGTATTACTGAAATATCATGTATGTTTGGCTTTTATTTTTTGTTTCAATGTCAATGCCAAACTTATTTGTATTCTCACACACATACATGCATGTGTATATCTGTTTATTCAGTTGTACCCGGCTGTGAAATAGTCTGGCAGAATTTTGCTGTGTAATCATATTTCACAGCCAAGTACTCAACTAAAGTCATGCAAAAAAAAATGAAAAAAGAAAAATTGTAGAGACCATCAAAACTGTATTTCGTCTCAGTTTGGATATATTGCATTCATTTTTACCCTGCAGTTGTAAGCATGTGCAAACATTAAAAATGTTTGCAATTGCTTTATTTATGTTTCTATTAATGTGCATAAAACTGCAGGGTTTTGTTTTTATTATTCAAACATCTACAGACGCAAGCATGTGCAAACATTAAAAATTTTTGCAATTGCTTTCTGTTTCTACTGCTATGCAGTCATTAATTTTATTAAAAATTTACATTGATGTGAATACTTTTTTTAACTAAATTCGCAATTTTAGTTCAATTACTAATTTTAATTACTAATTTTAATACAAACCCGAGAAAAAAAAAATGTTTCATGAAGTGACAAAAAGTTCTAAATAAATTGAAAAAAAAAAACAAAACCCACGTTTACCTAATTTTCCTTTATAGAAAAATTGAAAAACTAAAAAAATACATAGAAGTGCCCGAGTGTATTGAGAAACTGGAATACCAGTAACCCAACAGAAACCACCAAACACACTCATGCAGAAAAAAAAACGTAAGTAAATTAACTTTTTGTTTTTATTTTAACGGACTTTTATTCAATTTAAATTGTATTTATTTGTATTTTGTAAAATCTAAAGACTGCTCTGGAAAATTGTATCCGTGGTTTCTTGTATACTACTCTTGTTAATTAAAAAAAATTATTGTGTTCTTTGCTTGTTGCGGCTTCTAACTAATCTGTTTGCTTAATTTTATTTTTAGAAAAGTATCCGTTGGTCGATTAGAAGGTGATACCGGGTCAGTAGCGTTCCATCCTTTTTTTAACCTTTTCCTTTTACTAATTACTTTGCTTCTTTCAGATCCTTGACGTCAACATGGGTCCCCGGTTCCTCAAGTTGGAACCATCTTGACGAAATTTTTCCATTGTCCCTTCAAGGTATGTTCCATTGTTTCTTATTATAGTCCTGTATAAATATGTATTTCTTTTATATTTCAGCCTTTGAAGACCCTAAATATCAATACCGTCGATATTGCGGTGAGATTTTCCTTCTTCTCTTTTTCCAATTCATTTCCGTCATAATGTTGGTTTTTAGACGTCTTATTCTTTCCTCCTGTTTTGCCAATGACAATGTGTGTTGTTGTGTTCCTCCATACTGCGTGTAGTGGTTAAATTTTGAAAATCTCGACTGGATCTCCTTCTTCCATGGGATATCTTTCTCGGTTGCGTTCAGTATGGGTACTGCTGTGCCTCCATTTTTAATGTTGACCACAGTATTTCCAACATAAACTCCAGGGGAAATCTCCTGTTTTTGTACAACCACAGTTTTATCTCTCGAAATGATATTAACCGGCACTTTAGTAACTGCTCCCGTATCTACAAGTAAGACCAATTTTCGCTCCCTAGCTCCTTGGCAGGGTAGCGTAATAAAAACTGTGTCCACATTGCCCGGTGATTCAGTACTATTATTTATATTTGGCATTATATCATCACTTTGTTTCTCCTTTTTTTTGTTAAATTTATTATCTTTCGCAGTATTTTCTTCTATAGTGCGCCCGTTCTCCTTATTTACCGAGTGTACAACTGCCTCGGTTACTATCCTGGTTGGCTGCTCTGTTTCTGAGTCATTCTCCATATTATCTTTATTTACCCGACTCTTTGTTTCTGTTTCTTTATTATACTTGTATTTGTTCTCTTTTTTATGCCAATCTAATTTTCTGTTAATTTGCCGGACCCCAGTTATTGGCGATAACTGGGCCGAATTTCGTTTCCCTGAGCATATGTCCGATTTGTGTTGCTATGGGCCTCTACGGCATTGTTAGCTAGGTCCCTGCCGTTGTTGCTATTTCGTGCCTGTTGGTAGATCCCTGCATCCATTGCTTAAGTCTGTCTAACATTACTTCTGCAGTCCCGTGCAAAATGTCCTTGTTGCTGACATTTAAAACAGGTTGGGCGTGTACCAATGTTTCTATTTGCCCCTCTGTTTATATTTTGTCCCATCGCTATTTGTGGGCTTCCACGGAATTCTGTGTTTGTTGTCCTTCTATTGGTTTCTGCCGTCCTTCTATCCAATTGATTTTGATTGGGTAGGTTTCCTTTTGGCTCAAAGAAAGGGGTTTCCTTGTGACCGTTTATCCTACACAATCGGCAGTATAAGGAGCCTAATCTCTTTCTGCAGTTTTCCACATCGTGCCCGCTGTTTCCACAGAACGTACAGCTCACGATATTCCTGCACAGTGGCCCCATTTCATGGCCGTATTTTCCACAGCTCATACAGTATGGTGTGTTTAGCCGCTTTTTGCAGCTATTCCATTCACGTCCCATCTTGTTACAAAAACTACAGGGGACTTCTGAATCTATTACGTTGATACTGTGCGTTGGTTCGCCAAACAATTCCTCTGCATTTTCGACTACCTGTATTAAGTTTGTGAGCTCTTCCTCTTCCTGTCCCACAAATCGAGCTTTGAGAGCATGGTCTTTCAACCCCTTGATGAAACTTCTCACTGCTATCCGTTTGAAGTCCTTCAGCATGGTTTCCCGACCAGATCCCACCGGCCATTCGTTCTCTATAGTTGTTTTTGCCTCATTCAATAGGTTATCCAGGCGTTCTCCAAATTTGCATGCTGACTCTCTGATGCTCTGTTTGCAAGCCAATATTAGTTCCCTTATTTTATCTAAGCTCTTGCTTTTTAGATAATATTTCTTGAGCGCATTACATAACGCGTCCACAGAACTGAAATTCATCTGGGAAATTCTTGAGTAGGCGCCCCCTAGGAGTCTCAGTTTCAGGCATTGTATTACATCTTGTGTTAGAACGTTATTTGCACCTGTGAGTACTTCTCTTTCTACCATCTTGCATCCTTGTATGTACCTGAATACTTCTGATGGTAAGTCAGGCCCATCGGTCCCGAAGAATGATGGGAATGTGTTGTTAACTATCTTAATAATCTCATACAGCGAAGGCATTTTGATCCTTTCAATTTCCGCTCTCTCAGTAGTATGGTTTTGCTGGGGTGACGGTGATCGTCTTTCTATGTTCCGCTGGTAATCATCTTGATAGTGGGCTGTGTCCACGCAAGAACTTGTAGACTGTCCATTTAATAACTATAATTGTCGTTCTATTAATTTGTCTGTCTGCGTCTGTGGGTTTTCCATTAAAGCTGTCTTCTACTTACCCATGTTCCGCTGGTTATTATCCTCATAGTGGTCTGTGGTTTTAGGCTTATTTTCACTTTATATTATTATTTTTTTTTATTTTAGGTTTTGTTCGCAACCGCGCAGAATTTTTACAATCAAATTGATTATCCTTTATTCTGATCTCCTTTAGCTCTAAGTCCTCCACTAAGCCATGACAATATGACGGTTGCTAGAGTTTAGACGTTATGGTATTGTTGGTTTTGCTACACCGGACAGTTTTTTCTGTTGCAAGATCAATTACAAGGATTATTTTATTTGATGTAATTATTAACGCGGCTACCGGCTGCGCCAAAATGTTACAATTTATTTTGTAACTTATTTTTGAAATTAGGAACACAAGACCATACGATTATTTGATTTTAGTTATTAAATTTAGTTTATTTAGATTTTCATTTTTGTTTTCTATTCTATGTTTATTAAATTATAACCATCTCAGGGACCCGCTTTTTAAGGCTGGTGTTTGATCAGGTTTTTGTTACGTGTTAAAGAGAACTGATTAGAATAGAACTGAACTCGAACTAGACTAGACTAGAAACCATACCAAATCACTCTCCGCTTTTATACCCAATTTCGCTGTCTGATTGAACGATGCTGCTGACGTTCGCTGCCGCCGGCGTGGTCATTGCTAAGTGTGTTAATATGCAAATTCAGCATATTCATACCCGTGGAACTTCCAGCCGATTGCGGTTCTCACGATATTGCAATGTCAGCATATATCTGTAGGAAAATTACTGGCATATATAATATGTATGCAGCGGTATTGCAACGTCAGCATATGTCTGTATGAATATTACTGGTAATAACGTCAGTAATGCATGCAGCGGTATTTTGCTGCCGTTGGTATTTTTGTTGGTTGAGGGAAAATAACTCAACGTCAGTATGTGTATCAGCGCTGTCGCTGATACTTCTGTTGGTTAGGCGAAAATGACTCATAACAAGGCTCTTCTAATAACAATTTGGGGAGACTTTATAGATGATTTAAGAGGGTGCCGAAAAAATAGCCACGTATACCAGGAAATATCTAGTGGGATGAAGTGCAACGGCTTTGACTTTAGTCCAGAGGAAGTGAGAGTTAAAATACACAACCTCACAAATAAATATCGGTAGGTATACACATTTATAATTGTATATAATTGCTATGTGGTATTATTATGTAGGCAAATAAATAAACGATTAAATATCTACATGTATTTTTTTCAGGGATGAAAAGCGAAAGGTTGGGCCCTCTGGTGGATCGCCATCAAATTGGCCGTTTTATGAAAGGCTTCACTTAATTTTGGGGTCCTACAAATCGAACTGCATTGAGGTGATTATGGACGAAATCATAGGTAAACCACCACAAAAATATTTTCTATTTGTGCCTGTTATTAATCACGTTTTTTTCCCTTAGCAGACACCCCCAGTACATCAAATAATGGAGAAGATGTTGAATGCATAAATGATTCATCACAAAACTCATTAGTTGAATCATACAAATCCAGTCCACTAATGAAAAAAAGGAAAAACTTTCAAACAATAATGTTGGAGAAAATTCAAGAGTCTAATGACATCATAAGGAAGGAGATGCAAAAGAGTGCGGAGGTGGACACAAAAATATTGCAACTACAGGAGGATTTAGTGTCAATAGAAAGAGAAAGAAATGAAATTCTGAAGTCAATTTTAAATAAGTAAATTGACGAGATTTATATACATTATTATGTTTTGTTGTTAACTTGCCAAGAAAATACTGAATTTTTATTGTTTTTTGTTTTTTAAAGATTTTTTTTGTTAATTTTTCTTTTTATTAAGAATTCTTTGTTAATTTCTTTTTAATAAAATTATTTATTGATTAAAAAGTTTGCAATAGCGTTTCTAATTTCTTCACTTTTAGGGTTGTAATCGTAAGTGAAATCTTCACTATTCGGCTGTCCCCTGATTGTTTCACTATTGTCTTTCCATGTCTCATTAAATACTTCATTATTGTTATTTAAAAAGTTGTGCAGGACGCAGCATCATTTGATTATATCATTTACATTTTCAATAGTCTATCCCTTTTCCAAGTCGTCGGAATCGTGCTTTTAAATGTCCGAACGCATTTTCAACAACTCTACGGGATTTTGACAAAGTATAATTAAATATTTTTTGTTTTTCTGATGCATTTACATGAAATGGATAAGGTTTCATCATGCATTCAGATAAGCGAAAAGCAGAATCGCCTATTAACGTAACCGGAATTTTCACTCCATCGTAAAAAATAGCTTGTTCTTGAAGTATGGGACTTAACATTTTTTTCCTCAAAACAGATCTCTCAAATATGGTCGAATCATTGCATCGACCTGGACATCCATCATTAATATATAAGAAACGGTATCTATAGTCAACAATAGCGAGCAAAACGACTGAGTACCATCCTTTGTAATTGAAATAATCAAAAGTTTCCGAAGAAGGGGGGTGGACCTCAAAATGGCATCCATCTATTTAAAAAAAAATGAAATAAATAACGCAGAAAATAAACATAAAGCCTCGTCTTTTATTTTAAGATTATATAATTAATATTCATACCTATTGCTCCAAAACATTGTGGAAAACCAATTTTTTTAAACCCGTTCACACATTCCATTATTTTTGTTTCGTTTATAATATTCGATGGCAGGTGTTCTTCTGAAAGAGTTTTCCAGACCTGTTTACAAAATTCTATTAATATAAGGCATACACTAGCTTTGGACACTCCAAACATGTGCGCTATTGACGCGTACTCAGAAGAAGACTTGAGACAATAAAGAGCAATACCAATTCGTTTTTTTAGTGGGATACATTTTCTAAACGTTGAATCACTTTTGCTCATCGATGTTAGTTTTAAGCATAACAGCTCAAAAGTTTTTCGGCCCATTCTGAAATTTTCGATGAACATTTCATTTGACATAGTGGGAACATCTTCTTCCCAAAAGGAGCCATGACGAATCTAATAAAATTTTTCATATTAATAAAGAAAAAACTGGATGTTATTGTCTATATGTACTTACATGTACCCATTCCATTCTGCTGTTTAACAATTGTGTGTAGCAATACATTTGAATTGTTTTCTGAAATTTTATATTTAACAGATGTTGGCGCTTCTTTTTACGCAAAAACAGAATTTCCGATTGGATTTTTTCCGCTCTGGATGAACAAAATACTAATAAATGTTCGATATTTTTCATTGTTGTTTATTATCAAATACAATTTGAATATACATACTTATGTATAACAATTTTTCTTTTACATTTAAGTCAGCTGTTTTTGTTAAGAATATAAAATCTAACTAATGTCAAAAACATGCAATGTAAACGAGCTAGATTTTAAGAGAGATTTAAAATCTAATCCACTAGATTTCGAGACAATGTAAATGCACTATAATGTGCGTTCGTCTGCTATCAAGGCGTATCAAACAGGTGACCTTACTAGCACAGCTGACTGAGCTCGCTTCATAGCAAATTATCATACAAACTGAAACAGTTTTAAATGTAGACATAAATAATGGTTACAGTTTGTATGTATACGTAAGAAACTGTTTTAAATTTGTTTGTGTATTTTGATATGAAGCGAGTGCTTTATACAAACCCAACAAAATATATGTTGTTTTTGGATTGTTGTACTTGTTGTCGAACTGCGTATACCTGTTAGTGTTACCATATCTGGTATGTAGTTGTCTGTCCGGCGTTACTACACCTGTAATTTGTTTGGTAGGCATTCGCACAAAGGGAGATGCTACAAGTGTCAAAAAGCGTGACGGTGTCGCTAGTTCTGAGGTTTTGTACCATCCAAAACCTTCGTACCGCGCCAATAGAAGTTTTCACTTCAAAAACGGCCGGAAAAAAAAATCCGATTTCACCAATCCTAACATCTTGGACCCTGAAAGAAAAAAAAAATAATGCTTATTTGTGTGATAACAGTCCATTAGAATATTGAATTGTTTCAAGTTTTCTATTACATAAATTAAAAAAAATCATTACTTATATTGTTAGTATTAATTTTAGTGAAACTTCATACCTGTTATGAAAAGGGGATAATATTTTTTTAAATTAAACAGAATAAAATCATTTAACCTTTCATAAAACTTAAAGATTAATTGAAGTGTATCCAAATAGTCGATAAGTATAATTAAATATTACATTTAATTTCCATTAAGAAATACACCATAGGAATGTAACCAAAATGGAAAGTAAAAAGTAAATAAAATTATTTTTTTTATATTATTATTATTACGAATAAACGTAATTATTATTCGAACTTATATTGATGTACATATTAAAAGTAATATTATCAGGCTCAAGTTCAGTTTTATTGAATTAATGAAAATTCAAAATTACTAATAGTTTTTTTATGTTGAAAAATATTATTATTTATATCCAATCAGTTTTTTTTTAATTCCGCTTGGACACGAGCTATAAATACCATAATAACAAGGGTCACAGAAATATGTGAATTTCCCTAATATAGAGTAAAAACAACAAAAACGTTAAATTACAAAGTAGAATACTTATATGATAACGGACTATGAGTTTGTGTTGATTATTAGTAATTTCCAAACAGTGATGAGGGAATTTCGTGCTAACCAGAATTGTTTCAATATGTAGAATATAAAAAGGATTAAAAAATAATTATCGTATTCTATTTTTGTTGAAAATTGGTTAAATAGTTGATATTCTTCTCAATTAGTATCCACTTTATGAAAATTGTAAAGATAGACAATTGAACGCTGATGAGAGGTGTAGCGGCCTTGAAATCAGTGCTGATACGTTCTGCTAAAAATACTGATTGGATATAAATAATAATATTTTTCAAAATAAAAAAACTCTTAGTAATTTTGAATTTTTATTAATTCAATAAAACTGAACTTGAGCCTGATAATATTACTTTTCATATGTACGTAAATAAAATTATATAATAACAATTTCTATAATTCTAATTAAGATACTGTAATGTTAATATACATATAAGGACTTGATTTTTTAAAATAAACTTACTTATTATAAATTATTATTATTAAATGATTATTTTCTTAAGAAGCATTCAACTGCTTTCTAAAAATAAAAGGAAAATATAACAGGCATTCATCTGCCTTGAACATATATAGGCCAGTGGCTTTTTTAACCGCCGGCACATTTATAGGCATGAATTTCTCTCGAGTGATACATAAATTATTCCTACTACTACCTACATTCTTTACATAATAAAGGATATTAAAAAAAATATTTCATATTAATATTTGTTAATATTTATACAGGCTAAAGTTCGTAAATTTTAAGAATCAGAGAAATATTAAGTAGACATTGTTAACATATTTCGAGCAACAGAGGAAAAATTTAATATCTTAACATCCCTTTTTTAGATTTTTCAACCGCACTGGCCGAATAGAACAAACGTTGATTTCGGTAGAAGCCTCGTCAGTATTCATGGGCAAATGCTTTCTCTTTCATATTTTTAACGTCTGTTTCACCTTTGTTAAAAAAAAATTTATGATGATACGTCCTTTTGGTTTTTCTTTTTAAATAGTTTATTGTGTTGTGCTGTAGCGAGCGGTATTTAAAGTCCTGTTACCAAAGTATTTAATTCAATTCAGTCAATTAATACTTGATTCAATATACTTTTATAAAAAAAATGTAAATCAAAGATTTTATTTTTAATTTTTCAGGCTTAAGTTCGTTTTCTCTAAGTTTAATTTCTATAAATAAATAATAATTTTATTGATAAAAATTATATTTAGAGAAAACGAACTTAGCCTGAAAAATTAAAATATTTCTTTGATTAAACATCACTCAGTTCGACTTAAAACTCTTCCTTAATACATGTAAATATTTGTTTTGCAGACGAAGTACATCGGCAATGGCTGTGCCTAGCGGAAATAATACTAGCAATAATGATTCTAACAGTCCTCCCGTACAAACACATTCAACTGCTAATAATTTAATTAAAATGGAAATGATCGAAATGGACTCAAATTCATCATATGTTGTGTACACTGAGTAAGAGAATTTTCTAAGTATATGGAGCAGATACACAGATCAAAACTACAAAATATATTTTAATTACATATTAAATAAAATACACAGCTGTTCTTATCTTGAATTCCTGTTGATTACCATACGAAGTATAAGTTTTCATACACATAATTCAAACCGAGGCTGTCATCTTACTGATATTGTATGTCTTACTCTCCATAATTATACAATTTTGGATAAATTATTAACTAAGAAATTTTGTAATACATATTTACGAAAAGTGTGAAATCCGGGGTTTTCCTATAATATAAAACGATCTTGTACCTTTTTATTATAATAAATAATTTATCTTTGAAGTACCAATTTCTTCTTTTTCTGTTCTAAGTTTTTTTTTTGGAATTAATTATGTTTTTTACCCAATTTAAACTTACTTCCTTAATATGTAGTAGTCGTTATAGTTTATATATATTATAAAAACTGGTGGTTACTCTGTATTTCGATTCGAAAGCAAATGCATTCGAATTTCAATATAAATAAGATACAAATTCAAACAATTGTCCCTTCGAATCGAGTTAGAAAGGAACCCCCTGAGTTTAAATTTTATTTATATTAACTAACCTACATTCAACATAAATCAAACGACGTGAGCACAATTGCGTACAACTCACCTGCAACCTAGTTTTTCCAAACGCAGTAGAAGAAATATATATAAAAAAACAAGCAATAGTTTTTATTAAATTTTACAAGATATTATAGGTAAGTCTACTAGGGAATTCAATATTTACCGTGACGTTTTTTATTCTAAAAAAATTTTGAATATGTATTTTACTAAAATTTTAGCAGTTTTACACTCGTTTAAGTCAAAAATTTACTTTCGTAAGGGATGATATAATAATTTCTAAAACCTTTCCTTCTTCAAAAAAAAAAATAATATTGCAAATCTCTATTGAAATATTAAAACACCATTAGTTATTTATTGGGGTACGATGTTAATACATACATATGTAGATGTTTTTTTTTGTTGTTGGTCATAGTTCAACGTAAGTGAAATATCTTTGCGACCAACAAATTTCCAAAAACATCCATTTGACATCTCGAAGCTGTTTTAGAATTAGTGGATATAATTTTTACGACACCAAGGATCCTCGTGGCAGAGCTTGTGGTGGTTCGGGAATCCTAATAAAACGCGAATAAAACACCACCTGTTGAAGGATTTTTGTGAAGATTATCTTTAAGCAACGGAAAAAAACTTGTAATATCATCTGTCTATTCGCCCCCCAGATTCTCAATTACCGAGAGTCAATATACGGCTTTTTATAAATCATTGGGCCTCCGTTTTCTAGCAGCTGGCGACTACAATGCTAAACACACATTCTGGGGTTCACGTTTAATCACTCCTAAGGGACGAATTTTGTTCGACACAATATCTAAAATGGGTTTGAATGTAGTTTCAAGTGGACAGCCAACATATTGGCCAACAGATCGACAAAAAATGGTTGAAGTTGAAGCATCTTTGGACTTATCTTCAGACCACTCGCCTAAAATGTCACTATTTACTCAAACACAACATGTGATTTACCGATGACATCTGCACGTATTAACTGACTGAAATACAGAAAATATCTGAGTGCTCATTGCTCGGAAAAAATGCCGCTGAGATTACCTTCAGACATAGACGATTCTTTCAGGTTGTTTGAAGCGCATGTTAAACAAGCTGCTTTTAATGCTACTTCAAATGAAATAAACCAACCAGTGAGATTTAACAATATATTTTCTGTAGATATAGAAAGGCTATTGACTGAAAAACGGAGAGCTCGACGAGAATGGCAGCGCTACAGATCGCCCCAGCTAAAATTAAGGCTTAAGGAGTGTACCAAGCAGCTTAGGAAAGATTTGCAAACTCAAAAAACAGCTTCCCTTCAAAAATTCCTTCAAGAGCTAGATGCAACAGCACAAACAGATTATTCACTGTGGCGTGCAGCCAGAGGACTAAAAAGGCCGGTGATATGCAAACCCCCATTACGAGCCCCTAATGGTGACTGGGCAAAAACTGATGCTGAAAAAGGTGAACTTTTTGTTAAACACTTAGAAAAAGTATTCACTCTGAATATTTCTGCTGATATTGTTGAACTGCCACCAGTCGTCTCTTTACCAGAAATATCGCTAAAATTCAACATTGTGGAGATTGAAAAGGCTATTACTAGTCTTAACACCAGAAAAGCCCCAGGTGTCGACAAAATAAGCAACAAAATGCTTCAAGAATTGCCTTACACTGCAAAAAGAATAATACTATTCTTTTTTAACAGTATTCTACGCCTAGAACACTATCCTAAAGAATGGAAGGATTCGCTAATTACTATGATACCAAAGCCCGGCAAGGATCATACAAAGGTTGAATCCTATCGGCCTATTAGTTTACTGTCTTAACATTTCAAAACTATTTGAAAAGCTGTGTATGAGCAAGCTGATGCCTATAGTGACTAGTAATGGATGTATTCCAGATCATCAATTCGGTTTTCGCAGACAACATAGCACAATTGAACAAATTCACAGACTTGTGAATGTTGTTAGAGACACTTTTGAAAAAAAGAAATACTGCTCTGCGCTCTTTATTGATGTCTCACAAGCTTTCGATAAAGTATGGCACGAAGGTCTTTTGAACAAATTAATACAAAATCTACCAGAAAACATCGTAAACCTTTTAAAAAGCTATTTAATGGAACGTAAATTTGTAGTTAGGGAAGGCAATTTTTTTAAGCCCTCCGCAGTCGATTGAAGCCGGAGTCCCTCAAGGCAGTATCTTCGGTCCCTTACTTTATTTAATATATGCCTATGACTTACCGTTAAGCAGTAACATTCATACATCAACATTTGCGGATGATACAGCATTTCTAAGCGTTCACGAAAATCCTGTAGAAGCTTCCCGCAACTTACAAGAATATATATCCAAACTGGAAAAATGGCTCAAACAATGGCGTATAAAAGTTAACGAGCAGAAATGTGCACACGTCACTTTTACGTTGCGCAGGGAAACATGCCCGCCAATAAAAATTAACACCGAGACTATACCGCAACACACTGTAGTAAAATATCTAGGCGTTCATCTTTATCGTCGTTTAACATGGAAATGGCATATAGACGCAAAGTTAACACAAATGAAACTAAAAGCAGTCCAAATGAATTGTCTTAATGGAAGAAATTCTATATTAAGTCTAGACCGCAAACTTCTATTATACATCGCGATCCTGAAACCAATATAGTCCTATGGAATTTAGTTATGAGGCACTGCCTCAGCATCAAGTGCAGAAAAAATTAAAAGGCGATAAAACAAAATTCTACGTACAATTACTGCAGCCCCCTGGTATATCCGTTGGTGAAGACAGTATTTTCAAAACACGCGAAAAAATATGTAAAAAACGTGAACTGCACCCAAATCCACTTGCGCGCAATATTCTACAGTATAGAGCTCACACCCGGCTGAGGAGGAGGGATACTCTTTCTCTCAGCCGTACACGAGAGATGAAAATCAACAAAAATCAACCGTTGAAAATAAAAATTTTGTTTAGAATTGGCTAAACATATATTTAATATTTTTTTAGATTTAAGATTTGAAAAACTTATTGATAATTTAATTTATAATTGAAGATTCAATAAATAATAAAATTATCAAAAAAAAAAAAAAAAAAAAAAAATCCAAAAATACATGTTTTTTCATATATCATTATAAAAATATTATAAAAAAATTATAAAAAAAAAACTACGGGTAGCACTCCGGGAGTGCCGACAGAAGTGAAAACGTTTTGTGATTACAACAATACACGTGCTATTGCCAAAAAAAATTATGCGTAGATATAAACAATTATATAAATACATGCAACAAATTTAACCACTTATTAAGGCGTATGCAACAGGTGAGCTTACTAGCACAGCTGACTGAGCTCGCTTTATAGCAAATTTTCATACAAACTGATATAGTTTGAAGAGAGTACATTAAAAATGGTTACAGTTTGGTACTCATACGTATTAAAATGCTTTTAATTTGTTTGTGTGTTTTGATATGAAGCGAGTGCTTTATACCAACAAAATACATGTTGTTTTTGGATTGTTGTACTTGTTGTTGCATACTTGCTAGTTTTGCCATGCCACTTATTGTAAACGCAAATGCAACTGCGCCCGAGAAGTTAACAACCTAATTTTTTTTCGGTCAAAATGAAGAGTGCGCCATCTTTGTGTACTCTTCTTAATCAGTTTCACTCAAATTGACGAGTGCGCCCCCTTTGGTCCACCAAAAAATTAGTGTTTTTCTCATATATGGCAGCATCACGCTCGCTTCATTTTGAGCGAAAAAATTTAGGTGTTAGGCCTTACTACGGTTTTCGATTCGACTTCGACTGCTGTAATAGATTAAAGAAAACTGTTGTGTGTTCCTTTTCATATGTAATTCGACACGTACAATCCAAAGCTCTTATGCACCAATCACCACGGAATCACCAACAAAAGGCAAAGAAACAAGTTGCTCCTCACCAATTCTAAAGCTAAACAAAACCCAACAATACCACCAAATCTAATACAACACAAATAATTGATGAAGCCAAAACGTGTACAACATGTAGAGCTAAAATAACGGACATAAATAAAGCAATAACATGTACAAAGAACAACATTAACTCACATTTACAAAAAAATGAAATTGGAATAATCAAACCAACTAAATCAACTAACAACAATAACTTACATCTTAAAAAAATTACAACACAATCACATCAGCAAACAAAAACCATAATAATTCATCCATAGGAATATATAACAACACTTTACTGTCACCAATGTCTTCATTGATGCAATCTCTTTTAAACAATGACGAGTATTTCATTCCATCGTCCGACGAAGAATCCCTCGTAGCGGATTCGATAGACCTGTCCACGCTCTAATCACCCAAGCTTACACAACGGTCGCAGTGCTTCCAAGTGAGGCCCGTAAACAAATACGAATTTCTATTGGTGCCTCTCCACCAGTTAGTGCTACCAGTAGCTCGTTTCTGTATTTCTCGCATCGTAAAATTTCTCACATGAAGTGTGAAACAAAAACTTCCATCGTTTCTCGATTTGTGAGTAAAAAGTGAGTCTGTATTTGAATTCGAAAACAGGCAGCTCTGATTTTGTTCTTATTGAAATATTTCCAGGAAAACTGGTAAATGCAAAAAAAACGTCAACGATGAAAATCAATTAAAATAAAACTAAAACAACGAAAGGCTGGGTGGTGTTGGCAGAAGTGGTTAGCGGATTGACTACTAAGCAAACAATGACTTGGGGCCTGGCTTCAAACCCTGTCCAGAGCAAGTCAATTAACATTATTAATTTCTCTAATGTACGTTACTGAGGCATTGGTGCGATTGATACTGTTCCAAGCTAATGCACACAACATCGCCCTCCTTCGTCGGTTAGCAGAAACATCGGCGAAGTAAAACAATTACTGCTGATGCAGCTTAACAAAGTGAATGCGTGCAACTCAAGTTTTTTAATATATTTTTTCGCGTGTGTAGAAAATACTGTCTTCACCAACAGAACATCATGATCTTTGTGAATTCGCTGATTTCGGATATACCAGGGGGCTGCTGTGATTTTACGTAAAGTTTTGTTTTGTTGCCTTTGAATTTTTTCTACATTCGATGCTAAGGCAGTGCACCCTAACTGGATTCCATAGGACCATATTGGTCACGTTGCATAATAGAATTTTACAGCTTAGGCTAATATACAATTAAGCTATATCACTTGGGCTGCTTTTATTTTCATTTGTGTCAACTTTGCGTCTATGTGCAATTTCCATGTTAAACGATGATCAAGATGAATGCGTAGATATTTTACTTCAGTTTGTTGCGGTATAGTCTTGATGTTGACTAGTATAAGCGGGCATGTTGACGATGTTTGCGGGTAGATTTCGCGTTAATTTTCATATAAGACCTTCGTGCCACACTTTATCGGAGACTTGTGCAACATCAATGAAGAGTGCTGACCAATATTTCTTTTTTCTTTTCTCGTCGAGCTCTCCGTTTTCCAGTCAATAGCCTTTCTATATCCACACAAAAAATATTGTTAAATCTCACTTATTGATTTGGTTGATTTGAAGAAGCATTAAGAGCAGCTTTTTTAACATGTACTTCAAACAACCTAATAGAATTTTCTATGTCAGTAGGTGTTCTCAACAGCATATTTTCCGTGCAATCAGCACTCAAATATTTTTTGTATTTCAGCCAGCGGTAAATCACATGTTGGTGTTGCAGCTGTGTGTGAGTATATAGTGTTCCAAAAATGCTTCAACTTCAATAATTTCGCTGGGCACACCTTTCATAATTCCAAAGTTGATAACATCAGGAGTTTTTTTGTCGATCGGCCGATATGTAGGCTGATCACTTGAAACTACATTTAAACCCATTTTAGATATTGTGTAGAACAAAACATGACACTTAGGAGTGATTAAACGTGAAACACAGAATGTTTGTTTAGCATTATAGTCGCCAGCTGCTAGAAAACGGGGGCCCAGTAATTTATAAAAAGCCGTATATTGACTCTCTGAAATTGAAAACCTGGGAGGAGAATAAACAGATGATATCACAAGCTTTTGATAAAAATTTTCAATAGAGATATTTGTTGCTTGAAGATATTCTTCAAGAAGGTCATTTAGCAGGTAGTGTTTTATTCGAGTTTTTATTAGGCTTCCAGAGCCACCACAAGCTCTACCTCGAGGATCCTCGGTGAATTATATAATTCTAAAATATCTTCGAGATGGCAAATGAGTTTCTGAGATAAGCATAACATCGATTTGTTTCTCCAGAAGAAAATGTTCTATTTCATTTTGATGTTGGCAGATGTCGTTTGCGTTCCAAAAACAGATTCCTAAGTTCATGGTTTGTTCAATACAGCCTGCAATAAGGTAGACTGCATTTTCAACATTTCCTGCATCATATAGGACATGTTGAGAGTAAAAGTTTTTACTGTTTGTATTAGGCGCTCTATTGAGGCTTCAATACGACTAAAATTAGGCCATGCTTCTTCATTTGCTGGTAGTTTTTTGCGCCGTAGTCTTGTTACTTCTTAAAATATTAGCGTATGAAGGTTGACTATTAGGTTTTTGTTGAGTAAGAGTCGTCTTAGACTTTAAAACATTTGAGTATTGATTATGGCTAGACGACGGTTGAAGTAACTGTGGGTGGTTTAAAAGGGTGTTGGGCTGAGAGGGAGTAGCATTTTTCTGTTCGGCGAATTTTTAAAAACGAGTAAAGAGTGCAGCCCCTATAGTTTGCAGTGTGGTTTCCGCCGCAATTACTACATTTTTTTTTTGCCTTGGTATTACCTTTTATTTTGTCATAGTGAGCGGTACTGTGTAACTCACCACATACAACGCAAACTGTAGGCAACTTGCAATAAGTTTTAGTATGGCCAAATTCTTGAAAGTTCATGCATTGGATAGGTCCAGTTTTTTTATAAAATAAATATATATTTTTATATATTATTATTTATTGAATATTCAATTATAAATTAAATTATCAATAAGTTTTTCAAATCTTAAATCTAAAAAATATTAAATATAAGTTTAGCCAATGCTAAACAAAATAAATATATAAGAAAAATAAAAATATAATAAACTAAATATACTTTAACATGGATTTAATGACATTAATTTTTAGGTTGAAAGTGAGCTATGTGGAAAAGGAAGAGAGTTATAAAAAATTTTATATACCTCTAGTAGTATATCCATATGTGCCCATTCAAAAAAATGCGAATTTTTGACATAAAGTTCAATATAATTAGAATTCTATTGACATTCTAGTAAGTAGCAAGCCAGTTAGAAAATATGTCATTCTAATAATTGGAAAATATGGGTCCATTATGATGTATACTTTTTTTCTACAAGGATAAATCTAATAAGAAAAGAATATCATTTAGATAGATATAAATTTTTTTCGTCTTTTATGTCCCATAAAGAGAAATTCAAATGCGATATTACTTTCCAATACGAAACAATTTCAACGAGACTTTTACTTGAGTTGTTTTAATGTAAGATAAATAGGGGGCATTATAATAAATACATTTTTCCGCAAGGGCCAATCCAAATAGAAAAAATGCTAAATTAGCTATATACATACATATATTATTTTTTATATATCTCTCCCATGAAGAGAAATTCAAATGAGATATTTTTTCTACCATTGTTCGGTCGTTTGGTTTAATTTTACGCGAATAAAACTTATTTTGAGCTGGTTTTCAATAGTATTGTTAACGGCAGCTAAAATCTGCAATTTATTAATCAGTAGACGCTCGGAAATTCGAACCACTTTGTTTTTAGGGCGATTCGAATTTCCGAATTATTCGAATTTCTGGACGGTTTTTTTATACAAAAATTTTGGTAAATTTGATCATAAAGATATAAAAAACTATGTTTTTTTTCATTTTAGTTTATTTAACATAAAAACTATAAAAAAACTTAACAAATATAACAAAAAATAACAATTCAGTTCATTTGACTTTAGTAAAAGAAAAATTTTTAAGAAAAGTTAAAATAATACATATTTTGAATTCTGACTCAGTCTTTGTTAATCATATAATCAGTAATATTAGTCTGTTTTTTAGGTTTTTGTGTTTCCGACAAAACAATATCATTACGGAGATCTAAAAGATTTGACAAGTGCTTAGTGGAAAATAATTCACTGCTTTTGCACCACTGTATTAAATTATTTGCACTTGCAGTAGCTTCGGAAAAAGAAATATTAGGTGGAACTTCCACATCACTATCTTCATCCATGTCTAAAGACAAACTTTCGCTGTCAAATATATGGAAAGGTTCATTCTCAAAGGCATCTTCATTCCATCTTTCGATTTCTCTGACGGATAAATAATTATTCGGATCAATTTGCGTCAAAAGATTTTGATTTATTTGGACAACGTCATTATAATCCTGATCTTCTTCCAACAACCGTGATAGAGGCAAATCATCACCACTATCGTATTCGTCAGAGTCCCAATTGAACAACTTTGACCAAGAATTTTTTAAAGCTGTTTGCGTGACCTCATCCCAAGCTTTCTTTAATAAAATTATTGCATCTTTGATTGAATGCGATTTTAAATTTTTGTTTAGTTCACCATTCTCAGCAATTAGTTTGGCTAGCAATTTATTTCTATAAATAAGTTTGGTTAGCTTTATTGGATTTTGGTCCATGGGCTGCAGCGCTGCTGTAACATTTGGTGGAAAGAAGTACGCCACTATATTTCCATCTTCGCTTTGCATTGCCTCAATGGGTGAGTGGGCGGAGCAGTTGTCAATAAGTAAAAGTGCTTTTGGAGGCAAATTATTTTCCTTGGAAAAACGAATGACCTATTAAAAAATATTTTAGAATTATGGAACTTATAAATATGTATAAATAACGTTTGCACTTACTTCATTAATAAAGATCTTATGAAACCAATCATAAAAGATCCGAGATGTCATCCAAGCATTTTTGGAAAAATCGTAATGTAGTGGGTTGTTAAAATTTTTGAAACACCTTGGATTTTTGGCTTTTCCAATAACCAATGGCAACAGCTTACAGGAACCATCAGAATTTGCTCCAAGTAAGATAGAAATTCTTTCTTTTTGTGTTTTGTGTCCCGGAGCACTTTTTTCGGAAGCTGAAACATATGTTCTATCTGGCAGGCAGCGGTAATATAGCCCAGTTTCGTCGACATTATATATTTGAGATTCCACTAGACCCATTTCTGCGATTTTAGCACGAAGTCTATGAATAAAAGGAGTGACTGAATTAGTGTCGCTGGATAAAATCTCGCCACTAATTTTTAAAAGGCGAATTCCATGCCGCTTTTTAAATTTGGTAAACCATCCATCGCTTGCCCGAAAGTCATTCTCAGCTTTATCGGGATATTCTTGCCTGAAAATTACTTTAGCTTTCTCCTTTAACATGGGTCCGTTTAATGTCGCCTTTTTTTCACGTTGATTAAGAAACCATTCATAGAGACGACTTTCCATTTTCGGATATTCAGCACTATGTAAAGTTTTATTGGATACGTGTTGATAAGTGTTGGCAACAGCATCCAATATTAATTTTCTATTCGATTTAATATAGCTAATGGTAGAAGTAGTTACATTAAAGTCCAGTGCTAAACGCTTTCCTTGAACGCCTTTGTCAATTTTTTCCAATATCTTTAATTTGTCTTGTAAAGACAAAGTGTTTTTCTTACGTTTGTTTGGCATTTTTAGTCCACTTTCTTATTTTAATAAATGTTAAACCGTATACATATGCAAACACCAAAAACTTGACTTTTAAATTCTAACAACATCAACAACATCTGTAAATCATCTATTAAAATAGGATTCCCCTTTTTACTTTGTATTGGTTAAACTAAATTGTCAAAATTTTAGTGTTTACAATAAAAAAAAACCGCTCGGAAATTCGAATTTTGAATTCTAATTTTAGAGCGCCAAATGTAATGAAATTATTGATTCGAATTTCTGGAAATTCTAATTTCTGAGAGTTCGAATTTCTGAGCGTCTACTGTATATATGTATTCGTTACAATATAAATGTACAATATACTTAAAATACATACACTTGTGTTTTTGTTCAGCTTAAACCAACAGTTGAACAGTATGCTTTTTCCTATTAATATGAAATTAATTTTACAAATTTTTTTGGCAAAGAAGATTCTTACATCGAACACGTGAAAAGAAAAAAGGAAATAGTTTTTATAGCATCAGCTGCTTTTTAGCGATGACCCAAGGGTGTAACTACACGGTTGATATATCAGTGTTTACGTACACAGTTGTATAAGGTTTCAATTATAGTACATAGTATGTCCCACGACGTAACATAAGTTATACTATGTCCCGCGACGTAACATAGCCCCCTCCGTAAACTTCATGACACTGTCAGAAGTTTACGATTTTACATCCAGCTTGGCGAGTTTCACCACAGGACGTGTAGATAAACCGTGTTGTGTCTTTACAACTGCACTTCTTACTGAATCGTCCTTGCCACGATGCACATCTACGACTACGCCCTTCAACCACTCGTTTCTCTTTGCATTGTCGTCGACTATTATAACAATATCGCCAATATCTATTTGGTACGACGGATTGGCATGCCACTTCGTTCGCCTAGTCAAACATGGTAAATATTCGCGTAACCAACGCTTCCAAAACTCATTTGATATCATATTTGAAACCCGGAAGTGTTTGCTCAGCACCAAACCACTACACTCAGGTTTTCCTTTTTCTCGTATTCCGCTAGAGGATCCTATCAAAAAGTGATTAGGCGTTAACGCCTCTCCGTTTGCAGATTCTATTGGAACGTATGTTAATGGCCTTGAGTTCAAAATATTTTCTACGTCTGCCAGTGCGGCTCTTAAATGCTCTTCACGGAGACCTCGGCTATGCAATATATCCATTAAGATGGATTTTACAGAACGGACCATCCTTTCCCAAGCCCCTCCCATATGAGGAGATGCTGGCGGTATAAATTCCCATTCGATAGTTGGAAAATTGCGCTCGACCTCGCTTGATGAGATTTTTTCTACTTCCTCTATTAGTACACGACTGGCGCCTCTAAAATTAGTTGCATTGTCTGACAAAATTTTACGAGGTGTGCCTCTACGACAAATGAATAGCTTAAGCACTAGTAGGAATGAGTCCGTTGACAATGATGGCGCGATTTCCAGATGCACTGCTCGCACTGTCATGCACGTGAACACGACGCCCCAGCGTTTTTCTCTACGGCGGCCAACAACAATTTCTATAGGGCCAAAATAATCCACTCCTGTATAATAGAAAGGCCGAGTGAAACTAGCAAGTCTTTCGGCTGGAAGGTCCCCCATAGCCGGGGCCTTCGGAGTTGCTCGTCGTATTTTGCAGTATTGGCATGATTTAGCTATGGCCCGAACGGCTGCACGCAAGCCGAATATCCAGACGACTTGCCGTATTTCATTCAGAATAATTTCATTATGTTGATGGTGGTATTTACGATGAAAGTAATCTATGAGCAAGTTTGTTATTACGTGTTTTTGAGGTAAAATAATGGGTCTTTTGACGCTGAAAGGCACCGTATTTATGGCATCGATTCTGCCTTTGATTCGCAGTAAACCAAATTCGTCCAAATACGGCGTTAGTTTATATAAATTACTCCTTTTATTCAAGTTGTGACCCTTTTTTAGCTCTTCGATGTCTTCATAATATACTTCTTCCTGGCACATTTTGAATAAAAGAAATTCGGCTGCGTCTACCGCGCGATTATCGATGAATGGTTTAAATGTTGCAGATACTTTACTGGTTCCAAGCATATTTCGCAAAAATTTTAAAATAACCACCTGACATCTACGAAGTTTTTCCCATCTGCTAAAGCGTGTTGGTACAGCTGTTATTGAAGGATATGTAAGCTGTGGTGTCTTCAAGGTGACATGACATAGAACTTCATTAGAACTAGAACGAGGAAAAAAGTCACAAGGGGGCCAGGCACATGCTTCGCAACTTAAAAATTGCGGCCCCTTGAACCAGCGGCTATTGTTGCTTAATTCGGGTGTACCTTTCCACTTAGTACCCTCATCTGCTACATTCTGTGATGATGGAAACATCTCCATTCAGAAACGTCAGATTCCTCCAAAATCTCACCGATTCGAACCGCAACAAATTGTTGAAATTTTCTAGCGTCAGAGTTGATCCAATACAAAACATCTTTTGAGTCAGACCAGAAAAAACGATGGTTAATTTTTAGCGAGGACTCACTGAGGCAGAATTTGCTAAGACGAAGTCCGAG
Source organism: Lypha dubia (assembly GCA_947311025.1). Taxonomy (NCBI): domain Eukaryota; kingdom Metazoa; phylum Arthropoda; class Insecta; order Diptera; family Tachinidae; genus Lypha; species Lypha dubia. The sequence continues at coordinate 13,017,859 of OX371265.1, read as the reverse complement.
TACAGCAGCCATTAGTTCCATTTTGGGAACAGATATTGGCTTCAATGGAGCTACACGTGTTTTTGAAGCTACCAACGAGCAAGTTATTTGTTTGTCGTATTCAGCACGCAAGTATGCAACAGCGGCGTATGCGTCAATGCTTGCATCCACAAATATATGCAGCTCAATGTTATTCGATTTACTTACTAGCGGATAGCACCTTGGTACACTGACCGTTGAAATATCTTTTAAAACTTTTATCCATAGCCACCATTTTTCGCATTCAGTTGCGCGTATTTGTTCGTCCCATTTTACTCCTGACCTCCATATCTGCTGCAAGAGGATTTTGCCATATACAACAAGGTTGCCCAACAGCCCGAGCGGATCGAAAATGGTCATCACGGCTCGAAGAACGGCTCGCGTAGTCCGATACATTTTTTCGTTCAGCACGTTTGCTTCAAAATTTTCAAAAAACGTTAGCATATCATTCGAAGGGTTCCACCACATACCCAAAACTTTTTCGAATTTGCTTTCGTGGTCCACAAAAAACTTTTGGGAATGCTCGCTGTTTTTCTCTAAAACTTTTAAAACCTGTTTCGAATTAGAAAGCCAATTACGCATCTCAAATCCGCCATCTTGATGTATGGTTCGAACAACTCTAGCCAACTCTACCATCTCATCCTCAGTATCCACACTTTGTAGCCAGTCATCCACAAACGTATTATTTAAAATAGCTCGCACAGCAGCTGGATAGTCTGTAACGAACCGTTCTGCGTTTCTATTTTTTATATAATTTGCCAGAGATGGGGAGCATGACGCACCAAACGTCATAACGGTCATTACATATACCTGGATTGGTTTAGATGTGTTACCACCACGCCATAGAAATTGCTGAAAACGTTGATCCTCCTTTCTAATTTGGATCTGGTGAAACATTTCACGAATATCACCGCAAATAGCAACAGGCCTCTCACGAAATCGGATTAATATACCTACCAACGACTTTAGTAAGTCGGGGCCCTTTAATAATACAGAGTTTAATGAAATATTTTCCACAGAAGCTGCCGCATCCCAAACTATTCTTAACTTGAGTTTATTTTTGTTTTCTACCGTAAATATGGGTATATACCACGATTCACTGTCGTTGTGAATTTCGCTTGTTTTTAACTTTCGAACATAACCCAATTTTTCATAGTCCTGTATTTTCTGAATAAGAAATGTTTTCAGTCGTTCGTTACGCTGCATTTTTAACTCTAAGCAAGCCAGTCGACGTTTTGCCATTGGGAGTGAATCGGGTAGACAAATTTTATCATGTTTCCACAGCAATCCAGTTTCCCAGCAGTTTTTATTACTTAAATATTTGCTGGTGCTTTCCATTATTTCTTTGGCTCGTTGATCTTCTTTAGACCGCAACGGATTTTGGCTCAATTTAACTCCTATCGAGTCCAAAGAAAAGTAATGCTTTAACATTTCATCTAAACCGTTACAATTGGCGTTGCATGAGCAAATATGCAGCACCCTTTGCTGAATTTTTGTACCCGCGTTGTGGCTGCCATGCACTCCCCAACCTATTCGGCATCTTGTTGCAATTAGCCCATTACAAGAATCTTCTCTTACTTCAAGGGGAACGCACAATTTTGCATTATCGAGCCCAATAAGAATTTTTGCCTTTGCAGAAACATATGGCATAATTGGTAAGTTTCTTAAATGCTCGTAACTGTCGATTTGAGATTGCGTTAAAGTTTGAACTGGCAAGTTAAGTTTTGTTATTGTGCGTACATTATTTAATAATAATTTAGAGGTTTGTTTACGGTCTGAAATAAACAACGAAACTGTTTTTGAGTAATCCTCCTTTTGTGTTATTTCACCTGTCCATTGAAGACATAACTCATCGGTTGGACCATCTAACCCTAACTGCTCTGCTAATTCGCTATCAATTAAAGAACACGATGCACCTTCATCAATTAAGGCGTAAGTACTAAGACTGTAGCCATTGCTGGAAAGAGTTACAGGTATGTATTTAAAGAGTACTTTGTCTTCTGCATGAAACAAAATTGCTTGAGTGTTGTTGTTTTGATTTTGTTGTTTCTGTCGACCTTGGTTTTGTTTATGCAAAAGCGAGTTGTGCGGCATTTTGCACTCGTCGACCCCACATTGCCGCTTAGAATTACATCTTTTAAAATTATGTTTTTTTAAACATCGCAAACATAGATTGTGAGCACGAATAAATTTCCACCTTTCGTTAATACTTAATGTGGCGAACTCGTGACACTCAAATAGGCGGTGATTGTTATGGCATTTTAAACAACAAGACGGTTGAGCACTTGTTCTGCTTTCATTGATGACGTCATGTACTAAGATTCGTTCCTTTTTTAAATTTTTTGTTTCGTCTATATATGGTGAAAATGTTGTGACTTGGGAGGCACATGTTGCTAAATTAAACAGCCAGTTATCAAACAAACTGATGTCCACCCTTTGCAGCGACACTCTATATCTGCCCCAATCCAATTTCAAATCAGCTGGTAATTTTTCTACTAACTTATATAGTAGCATAGGGTCATTCAAATAGTCAGAGAGACCCATTGCCTGCATCGTCGTTCTATAGTTTTGTACGGCAAGTGCAAAATTTATCAATGTGTCCAACCTCTCTTTACGCACGATGGGTTAATTTTTCAAGTTTCTTTGTAAAGATTGGTGTATAATTTCAGGTCTTCCGTATAGCATACGCAGCGTTTCAATTGCTAAATTGACAGTAGCTGGCATCATTAACTTTCCTTTTACGGCTTCTAGTGCTGAACCTTTTAAACTTTTTTGCAGTCGAATCAAATTTTCCTGGTCAGTAAACCCACATCTTTCAGTTGACTGTACATAGTTTGTAATAAAGATAGGCCAGTCTTCTGGTTTTCCTGAGAAATAAGGTAAATCCTTACTAATGGCTTGTCGAGCTGCTATCTGCGAATTTGATAACGTTATGTCTGCAGCTGTGTTATTTGAATTTAAAGACGGCAGCTGTGCGTTATACGAATTAAAGTGTGTTGGAAAATTAGAATAATTTGGGAAAATTTGAGTGTTAGCATTTGAACGCGAATGAATAAAATTGTTGTTGTATGCATTTGCATTAAATGATGCAGAAAGACTTGATGTTGGGGTATAAGTGAGTGCTGGGTTAGGTTGCAAAGCACTTGCATTTGCAGATGAAGGATTGTAAAAAATATTGTTCGCTGTTAAACTGCTGCTGCCAGATGGACGGCCCACTGGGTTTTCGAGACCTCCCACAGACGTTTGCTGATTTACTACGTCCTTGCGGAAACCATATGACGCACCGATAATGCCCGCGAGATTGTGGGGCTGTCTGTCCCATATAATCGAGCTTGAAGCAGCAGGAAGAAAGGAACTATTTGTTGCAGAAATCATAGACCCTGGTTGGGTATAGTTGTTGTTGTCCGCGCCGGCAATTGTAAGAGTGTTCATATGCGAAGTTAACGAATTTATATTTTCTGAGTTTATTGCCGTTGTGGCAGCATATGCTTGTGGTGGCAAAGTCTGCCATGTTACATGTTGATTTTTTGTACTAGGCTTAGTTTTGTTGGAGGCACTAACACGAGGGCGTTTAGTGATAGGATCTTTACGTACGAGACCAGAACGTGTGGTTGAAGGAGCTACTTTAAATGATACATTACTTACCACTGCGGATTTTTTTGGCACTGTACCTGTTGATTTTACCTCATTCTTGTCTTTATTGCATTGTTCATCGACGACATCGGTGGCAAGGTGTGCAACGTTTGCTGCGCGATCACTTGATGCGGCGTTTGTTGCGTGGTTTGCGGGCGTGTCGTTCGGAGAATGGGAAAGGTCTTTTTCTTCATCACCACTCATGCCTTGATCATCTCCGGCGACGGACATTTCAAATTTTATCTGAGGCTGTCACTTCGTGTTATCCAATAAGTTTAGCGAAAGTAAGTAAAATTTTTCCAATATCCAAAGTATTTTAGAATGTCCGGTCGTTTGGTTTAATTTTACGCGAATAAAACTTATTTTGAGCTGGTTTTCAATAGTATTGTTAACGGCAGCTAAAATCTGCAATTTATTAATATATATGTATTCGTTACAATATAAATGTACAATATACTTAAAATACATACACTTGTGTTTTTGTTCAGCTTAAACCAACAGTTGAACAGTATGCTTTTTCCTATTAATATGAAATTAATTTTACAATTTTTTTTGGCAAAGAAGGTTCTTACATCGAACACGTGAAAAGAAAAAAGGAAATAGTTTTTATAGCATCAGCTGCTTTTTAGCGATGACCCAAGGGTGTAACTACACGGTTGATATATCAGTGTTTACGTACACAGTTGTATAAGGTTTCAATTATAGTACATAGTATGTCCCACGACGTAACATAAGTTATACTATGTCCCACGACGTAACAACCATAATAAACAATGACAATGAGTACATTTAATACAAAGGAAATTTAGAGATTTCCTTTATCACACAATTTAATTTGAAAGTACATTCAAAATTTAATTTTTGATTATTGTTCTTCAAAATTACTTTGCTCGTACATTCTACAAAAATGGTAAATAAGTACGGAGTTTTAAGGTATAAATTATAAATTAAGTTATGAATTTTTAGTCATTCAGGTTTTGTATTTACAGAAAAATGTTGAAGGAAATATAGTTTCACACTATGTTAATATAAAAAATATAGCAAGGTAATGTAATGTATAAGTGTAACGAAGGCATTGTTCGCTATGCTGAACTGGCTTCCGGTGGATGTTCTGGCCAAACAGCTAGCTTTGACTGCGGCGATCAGACTGAACGCTACATGTTCATGAACGAGAACCGATCTTGGTCACTCCAGGATTCTCAGGCAGCACCAAGCGCTCCATGACTTCACCGACTACTGCCCACCGGTACCTTATTTTGGCGGGCATTTTCAATCCATTGTTCCCAATAGGGAATATCACTCCCTAACCCCTGCCACCGAAGTGAAAACTCTGATGGCTCCAAAAGAGGCGTTAACACTGGGGGAGGCTTCTATGTGGAAAACTTCAACGTCAAGGTTCCATTCAGACTTCGGGATGGCTGTAGCGTCCTGCAAGCCGAAGTCTCGGCCATTACAAGGGCGGCAAGATGGCTTAGGTATTATAGGGTATCGGAAGACATCCATATTTTTACCGACAGCAAAGCGGCCATTGCTGCTATCAATGGTGTATACACTACATCGACGGTGGTAAACGAATGTCGGAAGTCTCTAAACGAGATAGCGAGACATTCAAGAGTAACACTAGTCTGGATTCCAGGGCACTCAGAGTGCACTGGAAACGATATTGCGGACGAAACTGACAAAAAGGGAACATCATTGAGCAACTCGATGATATGTCACTTCGTTGGCATTCCTCTATCTCACTGCAAGCGATTGATCCAGCAGGAATCATACAATCTTGCTCAAGAAAGGTGGGAACAAGAGCACACCTGTCGAGTCGCCAGGTCCACTTGGGCCCGCTACAGCCTGCACAGAACTCGCGATCTGCTCAGGCTTGGTAAATGTCACACAAGACGACTAGTAACAGTGCTAACGGGGCACTGGTGTTTCGGTACTCATGCCAAAAGGATGGGCCTAAGTTACAATGACTACTGCAGAAGTTGTAACGATGAGGAGGAAGAAGAAACAGTTCTTCATCTTCTATGTCAATGCCCCGCGCTTAACAGCATTAGGGCGATTACCATAGGCTCCAACACTCTGCCAGACCTCGACAGTCTGGCGAACATGGGGCTAACCAACATATCCTCCTTCTTGCAACAATCAGGATCGTTTGATTCGGCGACAGGGCAACTACAGGCAATTGAATAACCAATTGACTGAGCCCTGTCTGCTGTAGGGTATCACAAAGGGACCGAATTAACGGACCCAAGTGCGTCACGTCTCAGATGTGGCGGCCCTCGTGTACCCCAACCAGATAAGTCGCGGATTCGGAATGCATGTTTGAAAATATTCAAACTTGCATTCCAAAGAGGGATATTTCGTCAATGCCCTACGCTTTTACGATAATATAAGTAAGCTATGTAGCTTTAGAGGATTGGCTTCACCTAGACTATTATAGCTAGTTTAATTTAGGCCATGAATAATTTATGTAATACCTTTATATTTACGAATATTTCAAAAGAAAGAACGGTTCAAAAGTAAGAGACCATTGTCATTGGAGGTGGAAATATAGCTCGTGTAAACTTAATTATAAAGTTCCAAAATTTTTTCAAGTAATTTTTCACACTTTTTCTAGTTATGACTGCCGTTTATTTGTGCATAATTAGCTTAAATGATGGCCCTATAAATAGTATTCCACTCAATAAAGAGCTTTACATATCTCTCTCAAAAAGCATAAATAATATTATTGGTGGTAACATTGAAATTCGAATTCAGAGTCTGAACACAATGTAACGATATTTTATTGCGGTGCGGTTTTTCATACGATTTTGAAGTAAATAACCGCAGTGCGGAACGGCATAAAATTAAAATCTATTTTATTTTCATTGCGGACTTTCTTATTTTCTCAATTTTTGTTACTCTTTCTGATGTTGCCATAGTTTTTGAATAAAGTAAACAAAAAACATGATTTTGAAGTATGTTTGAATTAGAGTTGTGCGCGTGAATAAAATTACGCACACGATCACGAAACATAAATATTTTTCACGCACGCTCACGAACGCAATATGTTCAATCACGTACTTTCACGCACGACGGGAATAATTTTGCACGTACACTCACGGTAAAATACAAATTTTGCAATAAAAGATTTAGCATATGCTAAAAAATTTTATTTTGTAATTCATTTCTTTATTTACTTCAAGATCTCAATTAAATAAAAAAATTAATGAAAAGCTCGCAAAATTAGCAATACAAAGGATAAACTTAATATAAAAAAATCTAGCACTATCTACCAAGGCAGGTTATTTAAATTTATTACTTATGTATATGTAAAGGAATTCAAAAGGAGTACTAGTGTTGTTAGGTTTAGGTTAAAGTAAGATTTCCAAAGGTGTATGTATGTAGATGCTACATACTACGGTTCAAGATAGTGTTTTATTGATATGTACATACATACATTTTATAACACCAATGAGATACATATTTTCATTATCTGTTTAAACTAGAGATGTGCGCGTGAGTAAATTCACGCTCACGATCACGAACCATAAAAATTTTTCACGCAAGGCATGATTTAAAGCTTTCATCACGCACGCTCACGAACGCAATATGTTTAATCACGTACTTTCACGCACGACGGGAATAATTTTGCTCGCATGCTCTCGATGAAATACAAATTTTGCAATAAAAGATTTAGCATATGCTAAAAAATATAGTTTTGTAATTAATTTCTTTATTTACTTCACGATCATTAATTAAATTAAAAAAAAATTCAGGAAATGCCTGAAAAATTAGCAATACAGGGGATAAACTTAATATAAAAAATCTAGCACTGTCTGCCAAGGCAGGCTATTTAAATTTATTACTTATATGTAAAGGAATTGAAAAGGAATACTAGTGTTGTTAGGTTTACGTTAACGCAAGATTTCCAAAGGTATGTATGTACATATGTTGATGAATGTCTGTATTTGTAACAGGGATTTTAATGTATGGGGCCACAATCAATCACAATCATCAATCACAATCACAATGTATCAATGGATGTAATTTTAGCAAAGATCAAAAAAGTCGAAAGAAGAAAAAGCTTAACATAGAGAACTATTTTGAGTGCGTGAAAATTGTATTAAAAAATCACGCACGATCACGCACGGTATTATATTTATGAATCACGCACGCACGAGTGATTTTATCAATTTGAAGTCACGTGAGTCACGCGTGACACGAAAAATTCACTACATTTGCACATCTCTAGTTTAAACATACAGAAAACAAAATGGATTTTCATATCTACATTTGTATGTACCTACTAGTGATGTTACGAATATCAATTTTTAGTATTCGCGAATACGAATATTTAAAACAGAATTCGCCGAATACGAATATTTCTTTTGAGGTTTATTGTAGTGTATTTTATATTATTTTTATTATTTTATAGTATTTACCTATAATTAGTACTACCCTCGTAGGGTACTGTATTTAAATTCCTTTATAAATTCCTTAATAACAATTACAATAACTATTATTAATATTGGAATTATAATTGGAATATTTTGTAGTTTTAAGATACAGTTAAGTTAGTATTTAAGTCCTTGTTTTTAAGTAAATAAATCACTCATTATTCAGCCTCGAATCGGCTTACATTTTTATTTCTTTAAACACAGGCATTTATCTGCCTTGCAAATTTAGGCCAGTGGCGTTCTTATTAGGCAGGACATTTAAAATATAAAAATACACACCTCTATCATTACATGGCGATCCTGCCCAACGAACTACATACCTATTGAAGAATACGTGCGTACGTAAATTCAACACCGCCTCGATCCTGGGAAATTGCCTCAGAGATGTGGATACAAATTGGCCGGCTTGAAGCAGACATGGACCAACACAGGCAGAAATAAACTGTCCTTTTTAAGCAAAATTTTTTTCTATTTTTGCATAAAGCATACAATTTTTTTAAACACGCTTTTTTTTCTAAACGGTGTATATTAAATATATTAAATTAATTAATTATATACATAAAACATGAATTCCTAAATCACATGCTGATTTATATATAATATAATATAATTAATACCAAGAGGCACTAACTTAACTTTGCAAAAATTAAACAAAATTATTATCACTTTATTGATCAAAGAAAGAACAAAACTTTTTAAAAAAAAAAAATACACGAATAAAAGCAAAATATAAAAACACTAAATTATTTTTGCACAAATGAAATTAAAAGAAACAGAAATGAAAGAGAGAAGTTAAAGAAAAGAAAATGTCAGAATTTTAAGAGTTGCCACATTAAACAATTATAACAAAATATAAGTATATAGAAGCTAGAAAATATAAAATGTTAAAAATAAATTAAGTGTTGCCAGCATTCTTAAAAATATAAAAAGAAAATATAAATTATAAATATTATATTTTAAATGCAAATAGTACACGAATATTGTATTGAATTAGAGAAACTAGAGAAAAATTTAAAAAAGAGTAAAGACAGAATTTACACCTCTGCGTATAAATTAGAAAAATTATCGCGTTTGTCGCATATTAAAGAAGAAGTAGAGAGTATTAGTGAACATTTTGAAGAAAAAGAGACTAAGTCAGTTATATTAAAATTTAGAGAATTATACACAAAGGTTGAGAAATTGATCAATAGTATAGTCATAAAAGAAACTAAAGAATTACCAAGAGATACACTTGAAGAAAAAATTGTCAATATGGCACATTTTGACATAAATGTCGTAGGTAAAAACCTACATGTTTTTAAGGGTTCATATGAGGTGTTGGAAGATTTTATAGTTCAAACAGAATTATTACATGATATTTTGAGAACAGAAGACCGAGAGATATTCATCAAGTACGTCTATAACTTCAAACTAGCTGCGCATGTCCGAGGTGTCTTAGGACGTTCCAACAGACCAACTACGTTTGCGGAGTTGAAGGAGTTGCTAATTGATGCGTACCCAAACCCTAGAACTTTGCAACAAGTCTTAAATGAGTTAGGCACAATGAAGCAAGGAAACATGAGTATTTTAGCCTACAGGGAAAAAATTGCATTACTATCAGAACAATTAAGTAATTTTGAATTAAAAGCAATAGAAAATCCAACGCTAGAGACAAAAAATGCAATTTTTAAAATGAGCGAAAATATGGCGTTAAATGTATTTACGAAAGGTGTTAATATAGAATACCAAAACGTATTAGTGGCAAGTAGTCCCAAAACGCTTAGTGAAGCAGTTGAGAAATGTGTAACTATAGAGAGATCGTTGCAAACAGATAATAATAATAATAGCATTTTCAGAATCAACAGGCGTGAAAATGAACGTATTAATAACTATTGTGGTGAGTGTGGGTTTTGACGGTGAGGTATTTACTGAGCTCTGCAGCCGCTTTTCTTCAGCACCAGAAGTGCCGATTTTGTTTTGAGAAAATAATAGACTTCAATTTTGATTGATTGTCAAATTAATTCTCCTAGTTTATTGAATTTTGTTTCAGCTTATATACTAAAATTTATTCTAAATTATTACCTATGTCAGCACTATCCCACAAAATCAATTTTGTTTAAAAATCCCAATACGTTAATGAACTCCGTGAAACTTGCTGACAGTACGCTTATTCATTCAAGGCCAATAAAAGAATGTTTGTTTACTTTATTAAATAGTTCATATTACAACTGCACGACAAACAGCAGTGTACACAAATTTAGCACATAGTGATGTACATACACTACACCCTCACCCTTATTGGTTTTGGGTATTATTAAAAATGAAACAAGAAAAACAAATACTTTGGCTGAACAAGACGTTATATACTATATCTTAAATAACTAAAAAAAATTGTAATTTTATAGAAAGAAATTAACAATTGTTGATGTAATATTAAACTTTATAAACGTAAAAAATGTTTTGATATTTTGCTTATGTATATATAATTATACTTATGTATGTGTCTACAAAAATAAATTTTAAGTTCTTATATATATATATATTGTTGTTTGTCACTTCAAATATTTTTTTAGATTGTTCTTATGTACTAATTTTGTTTTATTATCAATTTCTATAAGTATATTTAAATCTTCTATATCTAATACTTTGTATGGGCCTTTGTATGGAGGTTCATACTTTTTTCTATTTAAAACTTTAACTAAAACTAAATCTCCTATTCTAAGATCTATTCTATTTTGCTTCTTTTCAGATTCTAATTTTCTTTTTCTTTTTACTTCGAGAATTATCTCTCTTGCTCTTTGTAATGAGTTGTGAAGTCTAATCTTTAGTTCATTTAAATAGTTGTCAGTATTATAAATCTTTCTAGTATTACTTAAAGTGTCGTTTGGCAGTCTAGTAAGTCTACCAAAAATTAGTTCAAACGGAGAATAGTCTGTATCGACATTTGGTGTCGTATTAAAAGCAAAAGTATAATATGGTATCCACTCATGCCAACTATTGTCATCTACAAAATTTAGAAAATATTCATTTAGAACGCGATGATTTCGTTCTATTGTACCTAAAGTTTCATGATGGTAAGGTGTTGAGAAATTTTGTTTTATTTTTAATAATACACAAATCTCTCTCATTATTCGTTGGTAAATTCAGTTCCTCTATCTGTTTTGAGAATGTTAAATAAACCGTATTTTAATACAATATGTTCTATTAAAGCTTTCGCGACTGTTTTGGCATCTTTAGATTCAATCGGACAAGCAACAACATATTTTGTCAGTTCGCACTGCATTGTAAGTATGTATCTAAATTGTCCGGATGATCTTAATGGTCCAACTGTGTCCATTACAACAGTATCGAAACCGTGTGATGGTGTATCTGTTATAGTAAAGGGTTCTTTTGTATTTCTTATCTGTTTATGTTTTTGGCATGAATCACATGTTGTTATGTATTTTCTAACCATTTTGTTCATATTTTTCCATATATATCTTTGTTTTAGTTTGGAAAGTGTTTTCCTAATTCCAAAATGTCCTCCTTGTGGTGAGTCATGAAATTCTTCTATCAATCTATATTGTGTTATATTATCTTTTATATCTCTTGGCATTCTGTATATAATTATTTCGATATCGTTTTTCTTTATATTGTTATACTTTTCCTTCAATTCTTCGGCCGTTATATATTTAAATATTTCATCATTATCATATAGTACGTACTTTTTAAATTTCAATTTCCTCAATCTCAATAAAAGTTTCTCCATAAATGTTCCTGAAAACATAGGATTTTCGCTTTTATTGCATATTATGCGCGTTATTCTATCATTCTTCTCTTTTAGTTAATTTTTTAATTCTTGCTGCAGCTTATTATCATATATAAATTCAATCTTTTGGGTACCCTTAATATTATTTATTGACGTACATTCCCACATATGGAGGTGATCAATCTCCTTTCGAGATATGCAGTCGTTCTCTTTATTTTCATTTTCATCTTCATTATATTTATTTTTCATTTCGTGATTAATTTTATTTTTCATTTCGTTGTTAAACATATTTCTTGTTATTGCCAAGGTTTTCTTTTCTTTTTCATCAACATAGATTGGAATCATGTCTCTTAATATTTGTGAGTTTATTTCTACACGCGATAGAGCGTCTGCGTTTGTATTATTCGCTCCCTTCTTATATTTTATATCAAAGTCATAATCTGATAATTCAAGTCTAATCCTGGTCAATTTTGAAGACGGGTTCTTATGGGTAAACAAAGCAATAAGAGGTATATGGTCTGTGACTACGGTAAATTTTCTACCATATAGATATGGTCTAAAGAATTGTATTCCCCAATGAATACCTAATAATTCTTGTTCAATTACTGATTTATTTTTCTCATGTTTATTTAATGTTCTACTTGCATATGATATGGGTAAATCGTTTCCGATTTCACCCTGTGAACTACATTTGAAGCGTCTGTCGCCTAAATGAATGTTTTGTCAAAGCTCGGATATCGTAATATAGGCGGGTTTTTTAATTTGTCTCTTAGTGTCTCAAATGCTATTTGGCAATCTTCTGTCCAATTGAAAGTTACTTACTTTATATTTAGTTATACATATTTAAATTTATATATTAACGTTTTAACTATATATACTTATATGCAAATGTCTAACTGTAGGTTTTTAACTACAGTTAAATTTAATTTAAATTATTTTAAATGTAATCCATTGCGGTATTCTAAAAATCTAATAGTTTTACATGCAGACACATTTGTTTTCTTTGCTTTAACATTAAAAGTTACCTTGTAATAAAAAAATAAATAAAGAACATTTTTAGCTAAAAAGTAATTTTGAAATTATTTTAATCATAAAAAAATTCATATATAAACTTATATACGTCGTTTCAAAAAGTGAAAACTTATGCCAAGTCTTAATAACTTTGGCAAATACCATCAAACCGAAGACAACAAAATCAATATAACTTCTGCTAATCTTTTTCGTTTGTTATATTTCACGTTTTTTTTGGTCTACAGAAATATTTATTCCTTCCCAGTTATGACGTGTTTGTAAAAAGTAGTAATGTTACTCTAAAAAAATGTTTTATAACTTCTTAAACCCCTATTTTTATTATTTTTAGAGTTTCTTTATCCTAAAACATGTTTGTTGTGTTTCTTTTTTTTTAGTTTTTTTTTTCTTTTTCTTTTTTTTTTTTTTTTTTGTCTATAACTTTATTTTTTTTTTTTTTAGCAGTTGGTTTACCTCATAATTAACTAATTTTTGTATTTTGTTTTTCGTATTGTTAATTATAAATTAATGTTATCATTTAATTACTCTCCGTTTTTGCAACTGTTGTTTTAATGGTAGTATATAGTAAAGTTTATGTATATAAAAAAAATTTCTTTTTTAGATGTTTTTTTAAAAATTAATCTTCATTCATTCATGTTCTTTTCTTGACTCTATTTATATTTATATATAAGTATATAAAATTGATTCTAAGAGCTTTGTATGTATATATGTATGGTTTCATATTTTGTTTGTTTTCTATAAGATCTTTTTTTATAATTAATTATTAATTAGTTATTAATATTATAATAATATAAAATTTAATATTTAATATTTAACAACTGTACGAAGCAGACGACGCTATAGCTTAGAATATGTTCACCCTTTTTAAATTTTGTCGATGTTGTTATAACGATGATTTGCAAAATTTCTGTTATTTCCTTTATGTATGTCTATTTCTTGTAGTGGTTCCTTATTGAATGAATAACAGCAGCAGCATTATTTTAGCAGGATAAAAAAAATCTTTCCTTCTGGAACGTACTCCTCTTGTAGAACTTTTTGCCAGCGTTCGAAAATTTCGTTGACTTCTTTTTGAGTCATTTAGAAAAATAAATTTATTTAAAAAAAGGAAAACAAACAGGATCTCAAAAATTTATTTTTTTTTTGTGTGGATTCTCCAGGACTCATTTAGATTGGCAGGATAAAAAATTTTTTCAATAAAATATTGTTTTAGCAGGATAAAAAAAAAATTTTGTTTTCTAAAGAAAAATATTATTTTACAAGAACGCAAATTTTGTTTGGCAGGATCGCCATGTGGTGAGTGTGGGTTTTGACGGTGAGGTATTTACTGAGCTCTGCAGCCGCTTTTCTTCAGCACCAGAAGTGCCGATTTTGTTTTGAGAAAATAATAGACTTCAATTTTGATTGATTGTCAAATTAATTCTCCTAGTTTATTGAATTTTGTTTCAGCTTATATACTAAAATTTATTCTAAATTATTACCTATGTCAGCACTATCCCACAAAATCAATTTTGTTTAAAAATCCCAATACGTTAATGAACTCCGTGAAACTTGCTGACAGTACGCTTATTCATTCAAGGCCAATAAAAGAATGTTTGTTTACTTTATTAAATAGTTCATATTACAACTGCACGACAAACAGCAGTGTACACAAATTAAGCACATAGTGATGTACATACACTACACTATAATTCACAAAGAAATAATAGAAATTACACAGGGTACAGAAATCAAGGGTATTATAATCAAAATAATAATTGAAATTATAATAATCATAATAACAGTTTTAATCGTGCTGAAACAAACTATTACAATCGTAATGGATACGGAAATAACAATAATAACAATAACCCTGATAGATATAGAAATAATAACAATGGTGCAAATAGAAGTAGTGCAGCAAGAAGTAATAATCCATTTAATAATAACAATAGAAACAGCTTCTCGAATAGATCTGGCAACAATAGAAGTAATCAGGGAAACTAGCAAACCCGGATAACAAAGTTTGTTATCCAGAAGGGCAAAAATGTTTAAAAATTTCAAACAATACAGATAATTATATAGCAATTAATTGCAATACAATTAATAAAGAACTCAAGTTTTTAATAGATACTGGAGCCGATATTTCAATTTGCAAAAAAGATAATATAGATGAACGTGATATATCATCACTGAGTGGTATTACTGCAGGTACTATAGAAAGTCTTGGTACTGCAGAATTAACTCTAAAGTTAGATAACAAACTCATTACACACAAATTTCACATAGTTGAAGATAATTTTCCGATTAATACTAATGGAATTATTGGTAGGGACATTTTAGAAAAGTATGGATGTAAAATTGATTTCAAAACTTATAAAACGTCTTTCAATATAGATAATGAAGAAGTTATTCTACCGATAACCCCTAAACGCGTTTATAAAACTGAAATATGTATACCAGCGCGATCAGAACTAATAGCACCAATTAATATATGTACCAATGAGGAAAGCATCGTTTTAAATCAAGAAATAAGTCCTGGAATTTTCGTAGGAAATAGTGTGATACCAGCCGTGGGAATAAAACACGTGAAATTATTAAATACTACTGACAAAGATGTAGTTTTGAATAAGTTAAAATTAGAAACTAAACCGTTGTCGAAGTACAAGATATATAGTTACAACAAAATAGCTAATAAAGACAAATAACGAGTATATAAAGTTTT
This sequence comes from Lypha dubia, assembly GCA_947311025.1. NCBI lineage: Eukaryota > Metazoa > Arthropoda > Insecta > Diptera > Tachinidae > Lypha > Lypha dubia. Next base: position 13,002,315 of record OX371265.1, on the reverse strand, counting down.
ACAATATTTAAAAATAGAATCAATAGATCCGTCAGCAAGACAATCTTTGAAAGATATAATTGCAAAATATAGCGATATCTTCCACCTTGATGGTGACAAGTTAACTGTTAATAATTTTTATAGTCAAAAAATTGCGATGGCCGATTCGGCACCGGTTTATATAAAACCATATAGGCTCGCTGAGTCACAAATGAGCGAAATAAACAAACAAGTAAATACATTGCTAGAAGATGACATAATTGAACCATCTGTGAGTCCGTACAACTCTCCATTGTTAGTAGTACCAAAAAAATCAGCAGATGACACGAAGAAATGGAGATAAGTAGTTGATTTCCGAAAGATAAATGAAAAAATCATAAGTGATAAGTTTCCATTAACTAGAGTTGAAGACGTATTAGACAAGCTAGGTAGAGCTAAATATTTTTCTACGCTAGATAAAGATTCTAGACCAGTAACATCATTTTCTACTAGAAATGGTCATTTTCAATTTACTCGTTTACCCTTTGGATTGAAAATATCATCCAATAGTTTTCAGAGGATGCTCACAATTGCATTGAGTGGATTAGATGCCGAAGCATTTTTATATGTCGATGACATTATTGTGTTTGGTTGTAGTATGCAACACCATCATGATAATTTAGTAAAAGTTTTTGAAAAGTTGAGAAAATATAATTTAAAATTAAATACAAGTAAATGCTGTTTTTTAAAAACAGAAGTAGTCTATCTAGGTCACCTGATAACTGATAAGGGAATATGTACAGACCCTGCAAAGCATGATGTAATAAAAAACTATCCAGTTCCTAAGAATGTTGATGAAGTCAGACGTTTTGTTGCGTTCTGTAATTACTACAGACGTTTTGTTAAAAATTTTGCAGAAATAGCTAAAGATTTAAATACTCTATTAAAAAAAGATAAAATTTTTAAGTGGGATGAAAATTGTCAAAAGTCTTTTGAGACATTAAAATCAAAATTAATTAAACCACCAATACTTCAATATCCTGATTTTAGGAAACCTTTTATATTAACAACAGATGCATCCAATTTTGCACTAGGAGCAGTATTGTCGCAAGGTGAAATTGGGTCAGATTTACCAATATCATATGCGAGCAAATCGTTAAATAAACACGATATAAACAAACCTGTTATAGAAAAAGAATTGCTAGCCATACATTGGGTATCATTGTTTTCTCACAGAAATCCATCATCAAAGATGACTAGAATAAGATTGGATTTATGTGACTACGATTTCGAAATATCGTATAAAAAAGGTAAAATGAATACCAATGCCGATGCATTATCTAGAATAGTTATAAATAGCGAATCGTTGAAAACATTAATTCCTACCGAAAGTGAACCTACACGTAAAGACATATTAGTCGTAACTAGAAACATGAAAAATAAATTAAATAAGATAAAGAACATATACTTAATACTTCCAGTAAAGATACTGATGAAGATTATATTTGGGAATGCACTTCAATCTCTGATATTAAAGGGATGAAGAAACTTAGATTTGAAATAATAAAAAAATGTAAATTAATACAAGTTGTAATGCACGATTTAGAAATAGTAGTGAGATGTGGTGATAATCCAACTAACACACAGATGTATTTGGAGAAGCTATTATCAAAAATACTATTAAAGAACGTGAAAGAACTAGCATTAAATGCTAAAGATGAAATTTTTAAATTAATATCGAAAGAACAGTTTAAAGAAATATTTAAAGAAGTAAGAAGTAAAAGTAAATCAATTTTAAAAATTCTTATATATAAAGAACCAGAAAGAATAACAAATAGAGAAATACAGAATAGTCTCATTAGTGAGTACCATAGTTCAACGATAGGAGGACATTTAGGTGTCAGAAAAACAACACTAAAGCTTAAACAAAAATATGTATGGAAGAATATGAATAAGATGATTAAACAATATATAGTAAATTGTAAAGAATGCAAAATCAATAAACAAACAAAACACACTAAAGAGAAATTAACTGTAACAGATACGCCAGGGACAAGTTTTGAAACAGTGTCAAAATACATTATAGCATGTCCCATTGAAACGAAAGAAGCTAAGACTATTGCAAAGGCTCTAGTAGAAAATTTGATTTTAAGGTACGGACACTTCAAAGTTCTCAAATCAGACAAAGGTACTGAGTTCGTAAACGAGTTGATGTCGGAAGTATGCCAATTATTAGAAATAAAACAAGTTTTTAGTACACCATACCACCATGAAACTCTTGGTTCAGTTGAAAGGAGTCATAGAGTGCTAAATGAATTTCTTTTAGGCTTCTGTAAAGATAATGAATGGGACAAATGGATCCTTTATTTTTGTTTCGCGTACAACAAAACACCACATATGGATACTAATTACACTCCATATGAATTGATATTTGGTAGATTACCAAATTTGCCTAATGACAAGATATTAACTTTCGAACCGGTATATAATATTGATAATTATTCGAAAGAACTAAAAGCAAGGTTAAAATTTTCATTGCAAAAAGCAAAAGAATTACTAGAAATATCTAAAATCAAACGCGTCGACCAGTGGTAAAATTCAATACATTAAATTTAAATATAGGAAAAAACTTTAATAGAAAAAAGAATCAGCCACCTTACCATGGCCCGTATAAAACTGTTGAAACGAAAGGGGTAAACTCTGTCATAGATATAAGAGGCAAAACAAAAGAACTACACAATAATAATTTAAAAAAATATTAATTGTCAAAATATTAGTAAGAAATTTTAAAATTTTTATCCTCAAAATTGTAAAAATTTTTCTTAAGGGGTAGGGTGTAGTGTATTTTATATTATTTTTATTATTTTATAGTATTTACCTATAATTAGTATTACCCTCGTAGGGTACTGTATTTAAATTCCTTTATAAATTCCTTAATAACAATTACAATAACTATTATTAATATTGGAATTATAATTGGAATATTATTGGAATATTTTGTAGTTTTAAGATACAGTTAAGTTAGTATTTAAGTCCTTGTTTTTAAGTAAATAAATCACTCATTATTCAGCCTCGAATCGGCTTACATTTTTATTTATTTAAACACAGGCATTTATCTGCCTTGCAAATTTAGGCCAGTGGCGTTCTTAAGCGCCGGCACCATTATTAGGCAGGACATTTAAAATATAAAAATACACACCTCTATCATTACATTATATTTCAAATTTAATTGGAAAAAATCCCTGCCTTTGCGTTAGTAACTATAAATGAAAAAAAAAAATTTGTGATTTAACATTATTATTGCATTAAGATGCCGAATTTGAAAACCTCTACAGAACATTTTTTAATTATTTTACTTACATACTTTCAGATTTCGTTTTTCTTACTCTGCGTGAAATACAATGGGTTTTTTTAATAAAAATTAATATATTTTTTTTACATTTTATGTACTTTTTTTAAACTTTCTTTAAACTTTTTTTGGAAAATGTATGGGAAAATTATTCGAAAAATATTCGCTTGAATTTGGCGAATACGAATACGAATATCTTAAAACAGGCGAATAGTCGAATACGAATACGAGTATTCGTAACATCACTAGTACGTACACGGATTTGTATGTATGTAGATGAATGTCTGCATTTGTAACGGAAATTTAATGTTTTGAGTGCGTGAAAATTGTAATAAAAAATCACGCATGAATACGCACGGTATTATATTTTTGAATCACGATCACGCACGCACGCGTGATTTTATCAACTTGTAATCACGAATCACGTGATTCACGCGTGACACGTCACAAGAATAATTCACGACACTTGCACATCTCTAGTTTGAATGTATGCACATATAAATTAATAAAAATGTAAATTTTTTGCCGTCACCGTCTTCCGTTGTATTATGTTTACTTTTCTCTCCCGCAACGAAAAATCGCACCGCACCGCAAACATTGTGTTTATACTCTCATATAGATTTTTGTCAGCAAGCTTAAATGATTTGATTAAAAATTTAGTAAAATCAAAATGTACACAAAATAAAAATAAATTTGATTGGCTTGTCAGAAAGGGCATCTTTCCATACACATATGTATGTAGCTATTTACACTCTATTGAAAAACTTAGAGACTTTTAACGCCAAAAGTCGGAAGCCCTCGTTTATTGTTCCAAAGAGACAAATTTATTTAAAATGGACTTTTTTTCGTCTATGTATATATATTGCATTTATTGGATTTTTGTATTCATCATTACCATATACGGAGACCACTACGTGATAAAAGACTAAAAAAAGGCGCGTGTCTCTCGGTTTTGCCCGAAGTAATGCACTTTTTTTTATGGGGCCCCAAATATGGGGCACTACCTCAGGATCGAACGTAGAATGAATTCAAATGCAACAAAACAAAATTCTACGTACAATTACAGCAGCCCCCTGGTATATCCGAAATCAGCGAATTCACAAAGATCTAGATGTTCCGTTGGTGAAGACAGTATTATCAAAACATGCAAAAACATTTATTACAAACTTGAGTTGCACCCAAATTCACTAGCGCGAAATATTCTACATTATAGAGGGTACACAAAACAACACCAAAAATCAATTGATGAAATTAAAATTTTGTTAGCATTGGATAAACATACAAACATATAAGATTTGAATAACTTATTGATGTTTCAATTTAAAATTGAAGATTCAATAATTAATAGCTAATTAAAAAAAAAACTAATACTTTTTAACAAAGTAATTTTTATTTATTTATTTTATTTATCAAATTCACATAGTAATACAAAGCCAATTGGCCAAATAATCGTATTACAGAGTAAAAAACAAAATAGTCTGATTATTTCTTAAATTCAAGTGCAGGAATATAAACAGCATATTCATATACATATGTATGCATGTTGTAAGTAAGTAAGTATAATCTACAAGCTATAGGCCCCCCAGCCATAATTAGATAACATTAACTTTAATAAGAGGACAAAAATAAAAGTATTGTTACAGTCCGGTGTGAATGTTAGGACAACCTTCCTAGTCTAAATCAGTTACATTCTATTATATAAATTCTATAACGAGAATAGTCTTACCAATTTGATTCGAAGGACGTTATTACTGTGGGAAAATACTCGCAGCTCATTGGAAAGACTATTCCAATATCTCGCCACCCTAATAACGAAAGATCTTTCAAAAAATGCACATCTTATATTGGGTATAACTATCTGTTTATTGCGGCTAGAACGGGAGAAGGTGAATTTATTGTACAGTTTGGCGGGTATGCCACTTCTAACAATACCATAAAACAAATTTAGGCAACGAAGTTTAACAAACTGGTAAAAGCTGCAACCCAGAAAGTCTTTCACAAATGCCGAAATATGTTCACGTCTACGAACGTTATATACAAATCTTACAATACTGTTGACGATACGTTCCAGCTTTTTTACATTCGTAGCAGTAGTACCCGAAATAACTTCTATACCATAAAAAATATGAGACATCAAAAGTGCATATGATATTTTTCGCTTAACTTCCAGCGGGAAAAATAAGTTCAAAGAGTATATTTTTCGAAGTGAAAAGGTTATTTTCCTATGAATACAATCAAAATGGGATTTGAAGATCAGCTGATTATCAATAATTATCCCTAAACATTTTTGCTGAATCATAAACTCAATACTGGAATTACAAATAGATATGTTAAGATCTGGAAATGTGGACCCTGTCGTTCCAAACAACATTGCTTTTGTTTTACGGGGATTCACTGATAAGGAATGTTTACTCAACCATTCAGTAATGTTATGGAGGCTATAATTTATTTTAGCTTCTAACACGTCAAGAAACGCAGCATTACCACCAAATACAAGGAAAATATCATCTGCAAATAAGTAGGGTATACAAAAATTAAAATCAACCACAGTGGGCAAATTATTCACATATAGTAGAAATAGCAATGGGCCCAGAACAGACCCCTGCGGCACACCAGAAAAGAGTGGCAATAAATCAGAAGAACTACTATACAGATCAACAAATTGTTTTCTTCCAGAAAGATATGACATAATGAGTTTACATGCAGATAGGCCAAATTTAAATGTGTCTCTCAACGTGGTAACCAAAGTAGAGAAGCATATTGAGTTAAAAGCTTTTGTGAGATCAAGCGATAATAGAACACATATCTTTCTATCATTAATATGGTTTCTTATATTATCCGTCAAGTCAGCTAATAGCGAAGTAGTATTATAACCTTGACGAAAAGCACATTGGCAATCTGATAAACTACTTCTCACAAAACAAAGCATTTGTTCTCTGATAATATGTTCCGCCACCTTCGATAGCGCTGGAAGTATTGAAATAGGTCTCAAATCGTCAGGACTGCTAACATTTTTTGATTTGGGTATGGGTACCACTCTTGCAATTTTCCAGGCGGCTGGGAAAATAGAAGTTGTTAAGACAGTATTAATTAAATGCAATATAATGTGAGAAACGTATGGATATATTAATTTCAAAAACTTAATTGGGATATTATCTACTCCAGTAGATTTTGATTTCACCTTATTAAAGGCACATAAAATTTCCAGCTCGTCCACACAATGAAAGGAGAAACCACTGTTAGAAAAATTCAGATTATTAAAATCAATATTTATTCTCCCACTACCTGCTGGACCACTTGCAAAATAACCATTCACAGAATCAGCATCAAAATTAAAATCAATATCATCAGAATCACTACATCCCCCATTCCTTAGAATCTTCCACATTCCAGCCGAATCCAAACCACTAAATATTTTTGAATAGTATTTCCGTTTTTCCTTCCTAATGATAGATTTGGCTTTGTTTCGTAATTTGCAGTAATTCAACCAATTCACACTGGAAGGATATCGCTTATAACTCCTAAAAGCTGCATCACGACATGACTGGGCAAATACCACTGATCTGTCCCTAATCCACACATCATCATGAGTATTATGATAAATGCGCTTCATAGGTACAAACAAAAGAAGTTGTTGCATAAGGTAGGAAAAGTTATTAAACTTACTGTCAACATCCGTTGAGTCAGTTAGTTTTTTACTAGCAATTGAGCTTATATTTTACTGGATATAAGTTACTATGTGCTTTAATTATACATACTTATAACATTATGTGGCAGCTTCAACTTTGGCTGAGAAAATAAAATAGGTGGCAGCTTATTTCAACTTTGTCCGGACAAAATTTAAAATTAAACCAATTCAACCAAAAAATGTTCCGAACAAATTTTGTTCTCTTTTTCTCTCACTCTCAAAAAGAGAAACCTCAAACTTCATATAAAAAAAATTTTGTCCGGACAAAAATTTTGTTCCGAAACAATGGGTGAATCCAGCTTTAGACTCGTATGTGAATAAAAGAACAAAAATTGTTCGGCTTAATAATTAGACTGTATGTATGTATGTATATATTCACAAACATTCATATTTTTGTATTTCTTCTTGAATTTTCTTATTTTACGTATATACATACTTACATACATATGTATGTAAACATTGCAGAAGGACTGGAAGAATCGGGAGAGTTGAAATACATTATCTGCAAAATATTTAATTTAATAAAAAAAAAAATCAGTTCAGTTTTAACTTTTGCAGTGTACAGACGCGTTTTTATAATCGTCGCAACTGAATATTAAAAATTTATTGAAAGAAAATAAAAAAAAAAATATATACAAAAACAAAACATTTATTAAACAGTTATCTTACTGTTTTTATTTTATTTTTTGCTTGTGTGCAATACACATAAATATTTGCATACACAAACTAATATAAGTGAAAATAAAAAAAGGAGAACTCTAATGAGTTCATCTTCTGATAAAAACAACAATAATCCTAGCAGTAGGAATGTACAATATATAACTTTAGTTGCTGATGACGACAATAAAAAAAATGAATTAAACAAAAACCTGAATTTAACAGAAAACACAAATACTCGTGCGCGATCATTATCTATGAACATGTTAAACAGTGATCAAGAAGCAACAACAATTGCACCCATCAGCAAACTTGTCAGCTTAGCTGTACAATCAAACAAACAAACAATAAATACCCAGGTGACCAACGTGCACAAAATTGTAAATGCAGTGAGTGAAAATAGTGATAATAAAATCCAAACTGGTATGGACAGATACATAACCGTGGTAAAAAGGGGAAGAAGTCCCAAATCAGCTGAAATAGCGTCATCGGCGAAAATGCCCAAAGATGGGAAAAATAATATTAAACATTCTGAAAATCGTTTTGCGATTTTGAATGAACAAGTCGATGAAGACTAAACCACCGCCGATATATTTAAGAGAACAGAACTCCAACTTTTTGGTAAAAAGCCTTATCTCATTAATTAGAGAAAATGAGTTCTATGTAACTCCAATTAAGCGTGGCAAAATCAACGAAACTAAAATTTAGGTAACACGAAAAAATAATTACAGGAAAATTGTCTCAGATTTTGAGACTAAAAACAAAAACTTTTATACATATCAACTGAAGAGTGCTAAAGGCCTAACAGTAGTTATAAAAGGAATAGATTCAAGCGTGGATCCGGAAGAGGTAAAGTCTGGCCTTGAAGATAGTGGCTTCAAAGTGAAAAATGTTTCAAACATTAAAAACAGGGAAAAAATCCCCCAACCTATTTTTAGAGTCGAGCTACAGCCAGGCGACTTGAAAATTAAAAAAAATGAATCGCACCCAATCTATAGCTTAAAATACTTGTTGCATCGAAGAGTTACCGTTGAGATGCCACATAAAAAAACTGGACCCATTCAATGCATGAACTGTCAAGAATTTGGCCATACCAAAACTTATTGCAAGTTGCCTACCGTTTGCGTTGTATGTGGCGAGTTACACAGTACCGCTAACTGTGACAAAATAAAAGGTGATACCAAAGCAAAAAAATGTAGTAATTGCGGCGGAAACCACACTGCCAACTATAGGGGCTGCCCTCTTTATTCTCTTTTTAAAAATTCGTCGAACAGGAAAACAAATGCTACTCCCGCTCAGCCCAACACTCCTTTAAACTACCCACAGTTACCTCAACCGTCGTCTAGACATAATCAATACTCAAATGTTTTAAAGTCTAACACGACTCTTACTCAACAAAAACCTAATAGTCAATTTTCATACGCTAATATTTTAAAGAGTAACCAGATTCCGGCGCAAAAAACTGTACCAGTAAATGAAGAATCAGGGCATAATTTTAGTCGTATTGAAGCCTCAATAGAGATCCTTATACAAACAGTAAATACATTCACTCTCAACATGTCCTGTATGATGCAGGAAATGTTGAAAATGCAGTCTACCTTGTTGCAGGCTGTACTAAGCAAACCATGACCTTAAAAATCTGTTTTTGGAACGCAAACGGCATCTGCCAACATAAAACTGAAATTGAATATTTTCTTCTGGATAAACAAATCGATGTTATGCTTATCTCAGAAACTCACTTGACGTCCCGAAGCTATTTTCGAATTAGTGGATATAATTTCTACGACACCAAGGATCCTCAAGGTAGAGCTTGTGGTGGCTGTGGAATCCTAATAAAAACTCGAATAAAACACTACCTACTAAATTACCTTCGTGAAGAATATCTTCAAGCAACGAACATCTGCATTGAAAGTTTTTATCAAAAGCTTGTGATATCATCTGTTTACTCTCCTCCCAGGTTTTCAATTTCAGAGAATCAATATACCGCATTTTATACAACACTGGGGTCCCGTTTTCTAGCAGCTGGCGACTACAATGCTAAACACACTTTTTGGGGCTCACGTTTAATCAGTCCTAAGGGTCGTGTTTTGTTTGACACAATTTCAAAAATGGGTTTGAATGTAGTTTCAAGTGGTCAGCCAACATATTGGCCAACGGATCGTCAAAAAATTCCTGATGTTATCGACTTTGGGATTATGAAAGGCGTGCCCAGCGAAATGATTGAAGTAGAAGCATCTCTGGATTTGTCTTCAGATCACTCGCCTACTATTATCACTATTTACTCACACACAACTACAACACCAACATGTGACTTACCGCTGACACCTGCACGTATTAACTGGCTGAAATACAAAAAATATTTGAGTGCTCATTGCACGGAAAATATGCCATTGAGAACACCTGCTGACATAGAAAATTCTATTAGGTTGTTTGAAGCACATGCTAAACAAGCTGCTCTTAATGCTTCTTCAATTCAACCAAATCAACAAGCGAGATTTAACAATATTTTTTGTGCAGATATAGAAAGGCTATTGACTGAAAAACGGAGAGCTCGACGAGAATGGCAACGTTACAGATCGCCTCAGCTAAAATTAAGGCTTAAGGAGTGTACCAAACAGCTAAGAAAAGTTTTACAATCACAAAAAACAGCTTCGCTGCAAAAATTTCTGCAAGAACTCGATGCAACACCATCAACAGATTATTCGCTGTGGCGTGCAGCCAGAGGACTTAAAAGGCCAGTGATTTGCAAACCACCATTACGAGCCTCTAATGGTGACTGGGCAAGAACTGATGCTGAAAAAGGTTATCTATTTGTCAAGCACCTAGAAAAAGTATTTACCCCGAATATTTCTGCTGATATTGTTGAACTGCCACCAGTCGTCTCTTTACCAGAAATACCGATGAGATTTAACATGACGGAGATTGAAAATACTTTTACTAGTCTTAACACCAGAAAAGCCCCAGGTGGCGACAAAATAAGCAACAAAATGATTCAACAACTGCCTTATATTGCAAAAAGAGTTATACTCTTCATTTTTAATAGTATTCTACGGCTGCAATACTATCCTGCAGAATGGAAGGTTTCGATGATTATTATGATACCAAAGCCCGGCAAGGATCATACGAAGGTTGAATTCTATCGGCCTATTAGCTTATTGCCCAACATTTCAAAACTATTTGAAAAGCTGTATATGAGCAAGCTGATGCCTATAGTGACTAGAAGTGGATGCATTCCAGATCATCAATTCGGTTTTCGCAGACAACAAACTCACAGACTTGTGAACGTAGTTAGAGACACCTTTGAAAAAAAGAAATATTGCTCTGTGCTCTTTATAGATGTTTCTCAAGCTTTCGATAAAGTATGGCACGAAGGTCTTATCCACAAATTAACACGCAATCTCCCCGCAAACATCGTCAAATTTTTAAAAAGCTATCTAGAGGAACGAAAATTTGTAGTTAGGGAAGGCAATTTTTTAAGCCCTCCGCAGTCGATCGAAGCCAGAGTTCCCCAAGGCAGCATCTTCGGTCCCTTACTTTATTTAATTTATGCCTCTGACTTACCGTTAAGCAGTAACATTCATACATCAACATTTGCGGATGATACAGCTTTTTTAAGCGTCCATGAAAATCCAGTAGAAGCTTCCATCAACTTACAAGGGTATATATCCAAATTGGAAAAATGGCTTAAACAATGGCGTATAAAAGTTAACGAGCAGAAATGTGTACACGTCACTTTTACGTTGCGAAGGGAAACATGCCCGCCTATACAAATCAACAGCGAGACTATTCCGCAACATACTGTAGTCAAATATCTAGGCGTTCACCTTGATCGCCGTTTAACATGGAAATCGCATATAGACGCAAACTTGATGCAATGAAATTAAAAACAGCCCAAATTAATTGGCTTATGGGAAGAAATTCTATACTGAGCCTAGACTGTAAGCTTCTACTATACAACGCGATCCTGGAACCAATATGGTCCTATGGAATCCAGCTATGGGGCACTGCCTCAGCATCGAATGTAGAACAAATTCAAAGGCGACAAAATAAAATTCTACGTACAATAACTGCAGCCCCCTGGTATGTCAGAAACTATAGAATTCATAAAGATCTAGACGTTCCGTTGGTAAAGACAGTATTTTCGAAACACGCGAAAAAATACATTAAAAAACTTGAGTTGCACCCAAACCCACTTGCGCGCAATATGCTAGAGTATAGAGGCCACACCCGGCTTAGGAGGAGGGACACTCTTTCTATCAGCCGTACACGAGTACATATCAAAAAAAAAAAAAAAATAAAAAATAAAAAAATTATAGTTTTATGTATATATATTTTGTAAAATACTAACGAATGTCGAAATTATATTTATTACAATCATTACTTTATTCGAATATTTTTTTTTATTTTTCATACTTTTTAAAGTAAATAGTGATTTTCTTACTTTAAAAAATGCAAATGTCAACTTATTAAACGGCTAAAGTAGCGTGATGCCTACAATAAAATGTTCGAGTTTATTAGCGTGTAATACCCGCGTCATAGTGCTATTAAACGTTTGTGAATACTACTTTAGCGCATTTTGCTTATTAGCCTCTAATAAAACGTTTGTGAATAACACTTTTCGTCTTATAAATCACTTAAAAAAAGTATATTTATAAACAAACAGTAACAGCGCTATAGCTATTGAAGATATTTAGTGATTTTATGTTTACGTACGGCAACTATATTTTTATTTGGTTCTCATTTCTTTGTTAGTGATGCTTTATCCCATTGTTTGATTAACCCGGTAATCAAGTAAATGTATATTTTTTTATAAACTTAAACGCAAAAAGTATGTTAAAATAGTACAAATCGTGTTACATTTGTTCATTAATAGTTTTTAGCAAAATTTATTGCACAAAATGTTCCTATTTACCTAGTTTAATAATATTCGGTAATAAAAGTGTTCGAATAACGAGTTTGTTTACATTTGATTTACATCACTAGTGGATATTGTTAGCTTTATTTTATTTCTGTGTGTGTTTTTCTACCAAAAAGCAAAGACTATCTATATATATAAAAATGTAGAGCATTGTGTTTGGCATTGATGTTCTCTGTAATGCCTGAACCGATTTCAATTCTGTAAACTTCTCATGAAAGGTGACGTCAATACCAAGGTTTTTATGTATATACGGTTTTTGTGTGTGGATTGGTTTATGAGTTATAGTCGCTTCAGTAAGCCCACTTTTTCCAATACTATATAAAAGAAAGTCGTGTTAGTTACTTCACTTATAACTCAAGAACGCCTAAACCGATTTAGCTGAAAATTGGCAGGGAGGTAGTTTAGAGCCAGGAGAAGGACATAGGATACTTATGGGCGGGATTGGACAAAGGGGCGTGGTACCTCTCATACAAACCACAAATTAAAAATCTATTATTTCTGTTCCTGATAACGGTATTTGAACAAAATTTGGTATGTCGATTTGGTGTAAATTTCTTAAGTGCTGCTGCAAATATGGGCGGGATTGGACAAAGGGGCGTGGTACCTCTCATACAAACCACAAATTAAAAATCTATTATTTCTGCTCCTGATAACGGTATTTAAACAAAATTTGGTATGTCGGTTTGGTGTAAATTTCTTAAGTGCTGCTGCAAATATGGGCGGGATTGGACAAAGGGGCGTGGTACCTCTCATACAAACCACAAATTAAAAATCTATTATTTCTGCTCCTGATAACGGTATTTAAACAAAATTTGGTATGTCGGTTTGGTGTAAATTTCTTAAGTGCTGCTGCAAATATGGGCGGGATTGGACAAAGGGGCGTGGTACCTCTCATACAAACCACAAATTAAAAATCTATTATTTCTGCTCCTGATAACGGTATTTGAACAAAATTTGGTATGTCGGTTTGGTGTGCATTTTTTAAGTGCTGCTGCAAATATGGGCGGGATTGGACAAAGGGGCGTGGTACCTCTCATACAAACCACAAATTAAAAATCTATTATTTCTGCTCCTGATAACGGTATTTGAACAAAATTTGGTATGTCGGTTTGGTGTAAATTTCTTAAGTGCTGCTGCAAATATGGGCGGGATTGGACAAAGGGGCATGGTACCTCTCATACAAACCACAAATTAAAAATCTATTATTTCTGCTCCTGATAACGGTATTTGAACAAAATTTGGTATGTCAGTTTGGTGTAAATTTCTTAAGTGCTGCTGCAAATATGGGCGGGATTGGACAAAGGGGCATGGTACCTCTCATACAAACCACAAATTAAAAATCTATTATTTCTGCTCCTGATAATGGTATTTGAACAAAATTTGGTATGTCAGTTTGGTGTAAATTTCTTAAGTGCTGCTGCAAATATGGGCGGGATTGGACAAAGGGGCGTGGTACCTCTCATACAAACCACAAATTAAAAATCTATTATTTCTGCTCCTGATAACGGTATTTGAACAAAATTTGGTATGTCGGTTTGGTGTAAATTTCTTAAGTGCTGCTGCAAATATGGGCGGGATTGGACAAAGGGGCATGGTACCTCTCATACAAACCACAAATTAAAAATCTATTATTTCTGCTCCTGATAACGGTATTTGAACAAAATTTGGTATGTCAGTTTGGTGTAAATTTCTTAAGTGCTGCTGCAAATATGGGCGGGATTGGACAAAGGGGCGTGGTACCTCTCATACAAACCACAACTTAAAAATCTATTATTTCTGCTCCTGATAACGGTATTTGAACAAAATTTTGTACGTCGGTTTGGTGTGCATTTTTTAAGTGCTGCTGCAAATATGGGTGGGATTGGACAAAGAGGCGTGGCACCACCCATATAACCCAAAAATTTAAATCGCCATATTTTGGGCATTTTTTGACCTACGTCGATGATATTTGGTACATATGGTATTGCCATAATTTGGAATACGTACCGGGAGAAAAGTGGATGGGACCACGCTCCTTTTTATTAAAATTAAAAATCGTAATATAGTCTTAACTACTGGACCGATCGTCACAATAGGATATATAAATACTTTTAATTTTATTTTATAACGAGGGGGGTAGCGAAGTACACCGGGATCAGCTAGTAAATATATAAAGATATTGCACGTAGAACATTGAATAAAAACAAAAATTGTTTGCGTTTGACGATGCTGTGGGGGGAAGTAGCAAGAGAAAAGACCACAAAAATTTTAGGCATACATACATATGTACGTACATAAGTATGTATGTAGTAATAATTTTGTCAAGTTTATTTTGTTGTTGTTTTTGAAACATTTTTGTTTCTTTTAACTCTACTAGAAATTATTTTCAGAGAAATTATGGTTTTTTTTTTTGTTGTTTACATATATAAATGATGCTCATGAGAAATGTGTTTGTGTGTGTGTCATATTTCTTGTGCAAAGCACATTCAATAACAATATTAACAACTAAAAGCAGTTTATTGTTTTCATATAAATCATGTGCAAATAAACAGCGCAAAGAAATGCGACCGATTCCAATGGCTGTAGGGTAAAATTACGTTTTTGTTATTGTACCTACTATTACATTTATGTTGATTCGCACCGAACTATGTATACACATTTGTCTTATTAAATATTTTATTTTAGAATTTTCAATTGTATATGTAGTTAGAATATCTATGTATGTACTTACATATGTATATGCATAAATCAAATAAAACGTGCGCTTACCTGAGTTCGAAAACCATAAAATTTATTATTTTGTTTACAAAACTATTATAAAATTTATTAAAATCTTTTTAATAAGTGATAACTAGCACAAGAAATGTAATTATTTTTGGTGATTGGTACATACCTATTTAATAATTTTCTGGATTCAGCATATGTTTTATTGTTTCAAAATTTTAAGTTTTTCTGCGCTCGTTAATTTGTATTTGTATGTTTTCCACGAGGAATGCTTTCGTAAAAGTGTAAGAATTAATAAATTTAGCATCTCCATTCTGTGCTTATAGCATACGTTGTTTTCTTGAAACCAAAAGGAATATATTGTATTTTTGGTGCAATTTACACATTGCTCAACTATAGTTTTTTTTACGTTTTTTATTTCTTTGGATTCATAAAAAATTTTTTCGAAAACTTTTATATGAATCTTACATACTGCAAAAAATAAGTCTGATGGAGCACACAAACTTCCAAAATCTGAATTTTTATCATAATTTTTTGCATGTACAAACATTTCTGATGGATATGACAAAATTTGCGCGGGTTTTATTATATCCATACGGCAGTGAGCACAAGATATCCGTTGAGCTAGCAGAGTTATTAACAGATTTCCAAAAATAAATTTATGAGACCCAACTGCAGACAACACCTTTCAAACAAAACAATAATTTTGAAAATCTGTTTATAAATGACCAGGTTATCCAAAAAGCAATTTTTTCTATTTCAAATTCCAAATAATACATACATATATAGCCTATATTTCAAGTTATACACTGTTAACATATCTGCGCGAAATTTCATTTAAATCGGTCCAGTAGTTTCGGAGATTAGCGAGAACAAACGTCGTGACACTTTATTTTTATATATGTATGTATGTAGATATAAGTACATAGTTATATAAATTTCCAATTTTAAATAATATTAAATTCGGTGCGAATCGATGTTCTTGCAATAGTACAACAATAAAATACATATATTTGCCATTCAAATAAGAATCAGCGACATTAGCTATACGTATCTTATGTCCACATATATTGTGCGAACACAAAACCAGCCTTTGCTTCAAAAGCGTCATAATTCAAAATATGTAATTTTTGAGCTAATATGTATATAACTAATCGCGATATCAATTTTTATATTGTGCAACATTTCATACAAATATGAAAGATATTTGTATTTTATTATTCTCTTGGGAGAAGAATATTTTACCATTGATTTATAGGTAAATTCTAGACTTTAAATTCGTTTCCTGCCAAACAAGATTTTTTGAATTATGACTCTCTTGCAGCAAAGGCTCGAAAAGTTTTTTTTTTTGTTTATATGGAATCTTTCGTTTGTTTATTAAATGTACACACATGCACACATACTTCTGAATGCAAAGACACAAACGTATGAACACATGTATAAATATCTAAATGAATAGTAGAGAAATGAGAATAATAAATTCTCTGAGAAAATAAATGACTCTCTTGAAAAAAGTAGTTTTACTACTAAAACCATCAGCAAATTAAGCATTTCCCGTACAATGTTCTACGTGCAATATCTTTATATATTTATAGGCTTTGCAAAAAGACTTTTTTAAGGAAATAAAATTAATATAAAAGCAATTAAAATGGATGAAGTGAATAAAAAACCAATAGAAGCCGAAAATAAATTGGAAAACAAGGTATTTAAATCTGTGTATTGAATATTAACGCGTGTTTAGTAGACTTTGTGCTCTGGACAAATGAATGGAAAAAGTTTATTTAGGCGGCATTTCTAAATTGGTTTTCCTTGTTTTATAATTCCAAAATTTCTTTAGGTGATATTGTTTATGATTTAGAAAATGCCGCTAATCTTAATCCAATTTTGTTTATAGGAACTTCCCGAAGTGTACGGCTCTAAAACCATGACAACTGAATGTAACCTTTCTTCTTTCTAGGACCAAAAAAGTGACAATAAAAGGCAGCGATCTGAAAATTGGAGTGATGCAGATAAGGTATAAACTTGATATGTAAATAGAATTATTTTTTACCAATCTTACTGTTTTTATAGGAGCTGTTAAAGGAGTTAATTAAAAATAGGGTCAAAGAAATAGAAAATAAAAATACAGACACCAATACTAATCACACAAAGAAGAAAGCTTGGATAGATATCGAGAAGGAGTAAGTAAACCGTATTTGTTTGGAGAAATTTTTGCTTAAAAAATTACATTTTGTGTTGGTTTGTAGCTTTAATAGTTTGTGTTCGTGTAAAAAGCGAACAATTAATCAACTAAAGACACAATGGACTACAATTAAAATGAATGCGAAGAAGGAAGTAGCAGAATTCCGTAGTAAAAAACAAACTGGAGGAGGACAACCACCACCAGAAGTATCATTATCAGGTAATGATATCAGTGTTTGGCTTCCTAATGAATTTGTAATTGATTCAAATCAGTACGACTGTGACGCAATTTTAAGCAAAGTATGTAACTTCAATTTGTTAAAAGATGATTTATAAAAAGGAGTTTTCATTTTTCTAGGAAAAAGAAAACTGTTTTGTCATTCAAGAGGCTCCCTCAGAAGTTGAACAGCTCAATATAAAAGGCAAAGAAAAGGAAGTGGTGCTGATGTCAAAATCATCGAAAAAATTACTCCATGCAAAAAAAAGGTTTGTATAAATTCAAGTGTGCTTTCAATGCTTAATAACATTCTTCAACTATTTTATTGTATAGATCACTTCTCTCAAAAACACCGCTGCCGAAGAAAGCATTTTAAGAATTGCTCAATGTTATGTGGATTGCCGTCAAGAGCTACACCTTCTCCAGATAGAAGTAGAGAAGAAGAGAATAAGAAATTTACACTTGGAATTTGAAGTACATACTTCAAGCTAAATTAATCTTTTATAAAAGAAAGACATTTGGTATGTACATACATATTTAAGTATTTACATATTTATAACTCTCATGAACTACATACATACATACATATGAGAATTAATTTTTAATTCAATTTTTATTCTACAATGAAACAGTGCTGAACGCTGATGAGAGGTGTAGCGGCCTTGAAATCAGTACTGATACGTTCTGCTAAAAACTGATTGGATATAAATAATAATATTTTCCAACACGAAAAACTCTTAGTAATTTTGAATTTTCATTAATTCAATAAAACTGAACTTGAGCCTGATAATATTACTTTTCATATGTAAATCATAAATAAGTTCAAATAATAATTACGTTTATTCGTAATAATAATATAAAAATATTAATTCCGCTTGGGCACGAGCTATATATAAATACCCTAATAACAGGGGTCACAGTAATATGTGAATGTCCCTAATATAGAGTAAAAACAACAAAAACGTTAAAATACAAAGTAGAATACTTTGATGATAACGGACTATGAGTTTGTGTTGATTATTAGTTCCAAACAGTAATGAGGGAATTTCGTACTAACCAGCACTGTTTCATTGTAGAATAAAAATTGAATTAAAAATTAATTCTCATATTCTATTTCTGTTGAAAACTGGTTAAATAGTTGATATTCTTCTCAATTAGTATCCACTTTACGAAAATTGTAAAGATGGACATTTGAACGCTGATGAGAGGTGTAGCGGCCTTGAAATCAGTACTGATACGTTCTGCTAAAAACTGATTGGATATAAATAATAATATTTTCCAACACGAAAAACTCTTAGTAATTTTGAATTTTCATTAATTCAATAAAACTGAACTTGAGCCTGATAATATTACTTTTCATATGTAAATCATAAATAAGTTCAAATAATAATTACGTTTATTCGTAATAATAATATAAAAATATTAATTCCGCTTGGGCACGAGCTATAAATACCCTAATAACAGGGGTCACAGTAATATGTGAATTTCCCTAATATAGAGTAAAAACAACAAAAACGTTAAAATACAAAGTAGAATACTTTGATGATAACGGACTATGAGTTTGTGTTGATTATTAGTTCCAAACAGTAATGAGGGAATTTCGTACTAACCAGCACTGTTTCATTGTAGAATAAAAATTGAATTAAAAATTAATTCTCATATTCTATTTCTGTTGAAAACTGGTTAAATAGTTGATATTTTTCTCAATTAGTATCCACTTTACGAAAATTGTAAAGATGGACATTTGAACGCTGATGAGAGGTATAGCGGCCTTGATATCAGTACTGATACGTTCTGCTAAAAACTGATTGGATATAAATAATAATATTTTCCAACACGAAAAACTCTTAGTAATTTTGAATTTTCATTAATTCAATAAAACTGAACTTGAGACTGATAATATTACTTTTCATATGTAAATCATAAATAAGTTCAAATAATAATTACGTTTATTCGTAATAATAATATAAAAATATGTTCTACTGAACTTAAGCCTAAATAATATTACTTTTCAAAGATTTTGAAGTTCTATAACAAGAACAAAAACATAACTTACTTGCACCAATTAATGTATGTATGCAGTTCGTGAAGCATAAATATTATGTGGAAGATAATTTAAAACTCTTTTTAATTCTTTTCTTGCAGATGTTATTGAAATTTAAACAACGTTTCGCATCTACTATTTTTGCAAACATACATACCATGTACTTACATATGTATGTATGTATGCCTATTTTATGACTAATGATTAGTAATGAATTTCTTGTTTTTTTTAATTTTTAAGTTCACACACATTTATGTAGGTCCTAATTGAAATTGTTTTTTTTTGTTATTAAATACAAATGTGCATACACATGTATGCAAATATTAATAAAAATAAACCAATGCTATTATAACATTATTAACATTCATTTTTGAACCATTGCAGTTTAAATTCATACCTACGTAAGTATAATAACAAAAATGTTTATCCCATGGACTTTCATGAATTTCTTTTTTATTTGCTTATTGCGGAAGAGTAAATGGGGTAAAGAAAATTGACGAAAACCTACTGAAATTTTATTTCTTAGCACTTGAAAACCACAGAACTTGTTTCGCTGTCCATTCTGTTAGCAAATACAGCAAGTTTCATGCCACAAATTTCATGATATGCATATTTCAGTGTACTTTACTCAATTATTTTTAGATTAAAAAGTTTTTTTTTGGAAGTTATTAAATTATATTAATTTTAGTTTTGTGACTCCATAAGCAATTTCAATTAAAAATTATTTTGAGTGAACGTTTTCAAAATAGTTTTTGCTCGTCCTTCAGGCGTGCGGAATAATTTTGATTTCGCATCGTTTCCATTTCGATATGTGCATCTTCATCAAAGTCATCTGAAAATTTTTTAAAATTTTAAGAAAGTAAGCGGAAACTATTTTTCTTATAATGTATTTGATTATGTAGCAGGTAAATGATGAAAATTGCTTTATGGTCTATTTGAAAGGTTTAAGTTTCGAATCATTTTTAACAACGATATTTATTATTATTATTTTAAATTTTATTTATTTGTTGCGGGTTAGCAATATCTAAATATATATTTCGTTGGTAGCCATACCAACTCATCAGTAGATGTTTTACCCTATATGTTTAAAAAGTTTTAAAGCTCATCTATTTATACAAAAACTCACAAGTATATTTTTGTGAATTACAAAAGATAAAAACAGCTTTCATAATTGCTTAAACACATACAACAAATAATTTTCCATTATGAATGTGTTTACTTTTCTACACCTATACAATTAATAGTAGACTCGTTAAAAATTCTACAGTCGTGGGTACTACCTCTCCATCTTGCAACAATGTCTTGGAATTTTAAGCGGACGTCACATATAGCCTGCGTAAAAGTAAGACAAATGAATTAAAGTTTTTAATCGTTCACGTTTTAAAAACATATTTCTTACTTGTACATTTAGGGAGTAATATCCCTTTCTATTGATGTAGTATTGAGCAAGATCACCTCCAGTATTTCTTATTTTTATGTGGGTACCATCAATGGCCCCGATTACTCCCGGAAAGTTTCGGATTTGTTTGTAGTCCCTCATTAACAATGCCTCCTCCTCAAGAGACGTTGGCATTTTAATTTTACTTCTGCCACAACAAGCTAAAGCGCAAGCTACTCTTTCACAAATTCGTGACACTGTTGATTGTGTGAGACCATGAAGGTTAGCAGCATCGTCTTGGTTCTAAAAAATATATACTATGTATGAATATTTCAAAACCATTGTCGTGAAATCTTACCTCTCCATGTAAACGTGTATTTCAATAAAATGTCAAAATGGCAAAGTGTCATTTTATTTTTGGTTTAAAGAAGGGTAAAACCAACAATAAAATTTCAGATTTTATAGATGCTTTATTAAACGTTTAAAAGCCTATTAATCATTTATGAATGTAACTTGATTGAATTTTGCTTACAAGCGTTTTATAAACCTACTGTAACTTTTTATAAATACGGCTGTAAGTCTTTATATATTCTATATATATCTTTTTTATAGTTTAAGTTTAATTTATTTATTTTAAAATCTTAAATTTTTCTTTTAAAATACATGTACGAAACGTTCTTTTTACAATTTTGTTTGTTCATTAATTTATTTGTATGTTAAGAACATTTTAAATTTACACAATAATGTATTTATTTTTATTATTTAAATATATATGTATGCTACTGCAATAAAACCTTTCTTTCACAGTTCTTAAAAGTCTTTCTTTTTTTTCTCATATTTCACAAAAATTCCTGTTGCAGCTCACTCACATCGACTTTTTTTCTTGGCAGTCGCAAATCAAAAAAGCCCCTTCTTCTCTTCATCCACTCACCAAGTTGCCTGTTTCGCGCAAGATCTAACCCCTATTTTCTCCATCTTTTTTTTCTTTCTTCCAAAGCTACCTAAAATCTAACGCATTCCTCATATAATTTTTGAAGTGAAAACTTCTATTGGAGCGGTACGGAGGTTTTGGGTGGGCTAAAATCTCTGATTTCGCTACACCGTCATAGTTTTTGACATCACGCTCGCTTCATTTTGAGCGAAAAAATTTAGGTGTTGGGCCTTACTACGGTTCTCGAATCGACTTCGACTGTTGTACTAGATTAAAGGAACACACAACATTTTTCTTTATAGCCTTTTCACACTTAACAACATCTAACATCTACCATCAGTTTGCTATGATGTTGAAATTTTTCCATAAGAAATATACAGGGCAAAAAACCAACATCTTTCAACATCTTTATAAAATGTTCCTAACTAATTTTGTTCCACTCAACATCTTTCGATGATAAAATAAAAACAAACGTTGTAGTAAAGCAGCCCTGGTACATAAATACAAAGGAGGCACGAAATAAGCCCCAATGAAATAAGCCCCAAATCGAAAAATGAAATAAGCCCCAAAAAATTTTCAAATTTTTTGTTTGGGGTTTATTTCATTTTTTTGGGGCTTATTTAATTTTTTAAAAATTTGGGGCTTATTTCATAAAATTTTTTGGGGCTTATTTCATTTTATTTGGGGCTTATTTCATATCCGTAAAATAGATCTAAAATCCTTGCGCCCTGCCGTAGGCCGGTTATGCAGAGAATACTTTGAACGCGAAGCCGGTGTTCGATATAATTTAGAGGATAAAATTCTTGCATTTTATAATTTCTTCTTAAGCTTACATCATAAAGTTAACAAATTTGGGGCTTATTTCATTTTTTTGGGGTTTATTTAATTTTTTAAAAATTTGGGGCTTATTTCATAAAATTTTTTGGGGCTTATTTCATAAAATTTTTTGGGGCTTATTTCATTTTTCGATTTGGGGCTTATTTCATTGGGGCTTATTTCGTGGTGCCAAATACAAAACGTATTATACCAACCCGTCACACAATAAGTGACAAACCAAAACCCAAAAAAAAAAAAAAAAATCAAACGTCATAATAAATTTCATATTGTTGATTTTATGCTGAATAAATTAGTTTTTTGGTGGTATTAAAAAAACATTTACAAAGTTATTTGAAATGAGCGAAACATGTAAGTATTTTAATTTTTAAATATTTGTACGTATTGCAAACATTTTGTTTATACGTACATTGTATACACAAACATTTTGTTGTATGTACATTCCAACATTTGTATTTATTTATGTGTCTTTAGTAAAAAAGAAAACTAGTCTCCGAATTTGTTGGACGGAGGAAATGGAAGCCATGGTGCTGGATTTGTGGGAGGAAAAAATCGAGCAACTCAGAGGGTCGCGAAAAAACTCTCATATTTTTCAGGAAATGGCTGAAACCATGAATGAAGCTGGTTTCAACTGTGTGTGGAGCGACATAAGGACGAAATTGGACAATTTAACTCGTAAATACAAGTAAGTAAACTAATGAATGCTTTTTTGGTCTGACACTGAATTTATTGTCCTTTACTTTACTGTAGGACTGAAAAAAATAAAATTGGGCCAACGGGTGGTGCGCCTTCAAGTTGGCTGCACTACAATAAAGTGCACAGCATTTTGGGTTCTTTTAAGCAGCACAACATTGAAAAATATGTATATGCATGAAAGTACAGGTAGGTAAATATATTATTTTTACTTACTATAATTTCTAATTTTGCTCCACCATTTACTACTCTAAAACTTTTTTTAGATATGTCTACTTTAACTGATGATAACGAAATCATCGAAATTGATTTAAATGCTTCTTGCTGTAGCTATGCCAACAGCGACTTTGCACTAAATGAAGGGCCACCACGTAAAAAGCGAAATTTAGATACCAATGCAGAGCTGGTGAAATTGGCAAAGGAGCGAATAGAGCTCTTAAAAGAATCCCAAGAGGAAAGAAAACAACAATCAAATGAAATGGTTAAAAGGTTGGATACCATTTCAAAGCAAAATGCTGATTTCCAATCGCAACTTTTGGGAATTCTGCGCAACAAAAAGTAAATTGCTTTTTAAATTTTTTTTTAAGTATTTATTTATCATGATTGGTTGTTATTGTTTTCTAGTTGTCTGTATGCCGACATTTCATAGATGCCAATCCAATCATCAGCAGACTTGAAAATCTTGTTAAAAATAAGTTCAAAAACTTTAGTCTATATATACTAGGCTTTCTTAAGTGGTGGTAAATAACAATTAAAAAGCAACAATTGAAACAATATCTTCAACAAACAAGAACCACCACTTAAGAAAACCGAATGTCGGCATACAGACAATTAGAAAACAACAACAACCAATCATGTTTGTGGATTGCATTGCAATTGGCCTTATGCTAAATGCAATGGCGGAATCAGTAAAATCGTATCGTCCTCAACTAAAAAATATCGTTTTTTTTAGTTTTGCTGAAAATTTCTTGAATTTAAAGTTTTTAATTTAAATATTTTTTTCTTTTGATTTTTTTTACTTAAAAATCTATTTTCTGTAGATAGTTCTTTCTACTACTACTTTTTTTTATAACCAGCAACAAGTTTTATTTATGTTACTGATTTTTTTCAGGTGACACACAATCTACGATACGATTTTACTAATTCTATAAGTCTAATATAGTCTAACATGAAGTTTTAACTTTCTTTATATAAAATACTTACCTATTGTGCCCACGTACAAAGTACAAAATAGCTTTAAGTTCTGATTTTGTTAAACACACATACATACATACATATGTATGTTATTTCTGATAATCTGAATTGATATTTTATTTTAATTGATTTATATTTAATGTACTTACATATATTATATTAATAAATGAAATTTTGATTTAATATTTTAATAAATGAAATTTATAATTGAAAAATATTCGAAAATGTATATTTTCATAGATTTTTCACAAGTAAGTATGTATATGTTTATATATCAGAGCTGGAAAATATTGTATTCAATTGGCATTTACATTAAATTAGTTTGTAGGAAAAATGTTCAATGGCCCCTTTCAAGTATATATTTAGCAATTGCTCTTCGTATACTTTCTGCTGGCGCTGACCAATCACCAGATATGTTGCTGCCGTCTGGTTGTGGTTGGCTTATACTAGAATTAGTTTTCCAACTTTCATTTATCGTACTGTTATGGCAATTTAAAAAATTATGAAGAATGCAGCAACACATAATTATTTGGCTTTGGTATCGAGGATGATTGTCTAAGCCTTTTCCAATTCGACGAAACCTGACCTTTAAATTACCAAAAGCATTCTCAACTACACGCCTAGCTTTAGATAAATTGTAGTTGAACATCTGTTGTTCTATAGAAGCTGTAATTGAGAATGGATACGGTTTCATTAGCGTTGAAGAAAATTTGAACGCTGAGTCTCCAATAAGAAGTACCGGAACTTGAGTGCCACATATGTCCCTTGCCTTTTCTTTAAATAATGTTGATGATTCAATCATTTTGCTCAGTTGAGACTGCCGGTAAATTTGTGAATCATTGCAGCGTCCTGGGGGTAGATTCTGGTTCTGCGATAACGTGAAATGTAAAAAAATGTTTCATTTTCGTTTTCATTACAACTTTACGTAATATCTTTTCGCAGTTGCACAAAATGCGATTCCCGTTTATATTATGAAAAAGTGTTTCATTCCATCTGTTGCAGTGTAACTTTATATCCATGTTATTCAACTTGAAATGTCACACACAGAGAACGAAGTTGAACTACTTCGATGCGGTGCAAGGCCGCATGCAAATATATATTTGCTTTTGTGGCTTTTACAACATGCATATATTCATCATTGAAATTTTGAAGTTGATTTTTCAACATATATTACATAATATATGTACATAGCTTATTTTATAGAAAATTGAATAAAAATTAGAAAATATTAAATAAACAAATTAGCGGTGGTGAAGAAATTATATGAATTACATAAGTAGGCAATTTTATTAATAGTCTATCATTACAGATACTGAGTTAATCCTACAACTTGAATAATGAATAAATATAAGTATATATATTTGTATATATAATCGGAGATATTATTTAATGTCTTATTGACAAAAAAATATAATCGAAAAATAGTGTATAATCACACTTTTATACTATAATTTCAAATGGTAAAAACTCTGAAAATAAAAGACGATAGTTTAACAATATCGAAAATATAGATATATCTATATACATATGTACCTATAGGTATAAATATCGGTATCGATAATATTTAAAATACAGTTTTAAACCGGGACTTTAGTTTAATTCTATTTATTTTCTTTTTATTTTTTTTTTTAATAAAATGATATGTTTAGAGGTGAGTAGCTCCTGAACGAACTAGTTCAACTGAACGATTTACACAAGTGAGCTAAATGAGCCGCTCACCTTACTGAGCGTTTTTAGCTCAGTAAGTGAGCGCTCTTTACAATCAATCAATTCAATTTCATGTATTATGACAATTGGATTTTACGTACCATAAGAGCTTTTATTTCGTATGGAATATGACATTTGGCACAATACAATACTTTTGCGATAGTATCTACAGTATTGTATTAAAAAAGGGTTGATTTTGATAGCCAGCGTTGCCAAATAAGCTAATTTATCTTTAGTTTATAGTTTTTCTAAGCATTGATCAATTTTGAAATAATTTATTTAAAACATTAAATATATAAATACAGCAGACTGCAGGATTTATATTTCACCGTATTGGTCTGAATTTTGTTATATTAATTCCAATTTCTGAACCTATTATTCCTGCCCCATTTTGCTTATATCACAGTGCTAAGGTTTAAACTTACTTCTTTATACCTGCTAATATTGGGAAGAATAACAACCAAAGTATTTTTGAATTAAATCATTTAACGCCAAACGTAAATCATGAAACAGATGATGAT
Organism: Lypha dubia; assembly: GCA_947311025.1. Classification (NCBI taxonomy): domain Eukaryota; kingdom Metazoa; phylum Arthropoda; class Insecta; order Diptera; family Tachinidae; genus Lypha; species Lypha dubia. Next base: position 12,975,342 of record OX371265.1, on the reverse strand, counting down.
GACTGATACTCATTAGGTTTAACGAATAATTAAAAAAAAAAGTTTATTGATAAGTTTTGGGAACAGAATTATTGGAATACCAATTATACTAACAACTTTAAATTTAGTATCATTATTTTCAAATAATAGAAACTTAAAAATATGTTTGGGGCAAAGGAAAATATTTAAGCAATTTTCCGAAAAATCACTCATTTATAAAACTTTTTGATGCATGAATATTTTTTCACAATTTTTTTTACATAAATTAATTATTTTGAATTTTTCTTATATTTGTTTTTTTACATGGGTGTCACTTGATTAAGATTTGTTTCAATTTACTAAACTGTCACACATTTCAAAATTGACTATCAATTTTATATAAATTTTACTCTCAAGTTTTGTTTCAATTTTTCATTCAAGTAACACTGCAGTCAGACGTTCAAGTTTTTATTCAAATCTCTTTCAAGAAATTTACACAAACTGCTAGTCAAAATTCACAAAAATTGAAGGCTGTGACGTAGGCTGCACGCAATTTGCTTTCAAGAACACAAATATTATGGCGGCAGAATATATGTACTTATGTATGTATATGAAAACTAACGAGAGTTTATAATCAAATGGCAATCAGCTGCTTTCTTGAAAGCAATTTGAAACACTCAATTGAACGAAAATTTGAAAGCAAATTCTCAGCAAATTTTAAAAGTGTGACTGTATTGGTAAAAAAATGAGAGAGGATTGAATCTTGAAACAAAAATTAAATGAAAACTTGATCGTGTGACACCTATGTTAGGCTATGTCTTAATAAAAAATATATAAAATTAGCTGTATATTGGAGCTTATTTTTATATAACTAAAATTAAGCTGTTTTCCAAATTAGTTGTTTAAAAATAAAAACGTTATGGTAACGCTGATATAGCAGAAACATTTTTGGTTTTCGCTTTGTTTACTTTCGTAACAAAGATAGACTGAGCTGAAACCAATGGAGCTAATGTATTTTACTGAACTAAAGTGAGCTATTGAACTAAAGTGAGCTGTTGAACTAAACTGAGCTACTGAACTAAAGTGAGCTATTGAACTAAACTGAGCTACTGAACTAAAGTGAGCTATTGAACTAAAAGCGCGAACTAGTTCAGTTAACTGAGCTGAGCGGAAAAGAGCGCTCACTCAACTGAGCTGAAAAACCCAACTCTAGATATGTTTTCAAATTACATACTCGTATGTATGCATGTTGCGAAGAGCACCAAATTTTTAAACGGGATTAGTTCTAGTTGTTTTACCAATGTTTTATTTAAACTTTCTCTTGTGCCCTCTGGAGACGATAAAAAACACATCAACGTTCTAAGTGTGTGCGTGCAGTGGTGATTTTTCGGGTACACGTATACGTTGTCGGCTCTGATTGATGAAAACCATAATCTTGTGATTTATTACTTTGATGGTCTCCAATTGTGATTGACAAAGAAAATAAATGTCAGTTGTTTTGAGTGTAATGAGTAAAAAGATGGCAGGACACGCATACTTGTTAATTTTATGCTCTGGTATTTTTGTGTATAAACAGTGTCAAAGGTATGTATTTCTTTGTTTTTTGACAAAATTGCACAAGACCCGCGGTTGCAGATAGTAATTTAAATAAAGTAATAACAAATTGCCTGAATAGTTATAATTAGGTAAAATTTTCCTACTTAAGTACAAACATTCAATCGATAGTAAAATCGGAAATATCAATAGCAAAAAAAAATAGTCGAATACAATTTTTTTTTAATTATTTCTATTTATTGATACATTTTCCATAACATATGCTAATTGCTTCCTAGTTTTGGCCCGAGTTTATTCAAATGTGTTAGATATTCAATTTTATGCGTTTCCGAGATTTACTGCATAATAAGTTTTTCTTACTTTTCGATTTTCTATCGCCTTATGTATTTTTTAGGCAGCCGGCTCCAAAATAAGTTTAAGCCGCCTCTAAGTTTATTTTTTTTAAGCCGACACCAACTTTCTCTCTGCTTGGGTCTGCACAATTGTCAAACAACAAAAATAAATTACGTTGTACATTGTGATAAATGTATAAAAGTTGAAAATGTATGCATTATTTTTTTTAAATGCAGTAACAAATCTCTAAATGCATATGTATGTATATGTACATATGTATGTATGTACATACGCATGTATACATAAATCAATTATTCAAATGATTTTTTTTATTTTTGAACTCTATACATATGTATGTATGTACATAAGTATGTACATACTTACATACATATTTATCGTTTGCAATATCGACATTTATGTTCTAAAGATTAATAAAAATTCTTTTTGATTTATGCTTGTGCGCATGCCTTTTGCTGCTTTTTCCATTTTCGCTGACAAATTTTAAGTGAAAAAAACGCGTCATATGAAAATGTTTTGACATTTGTTTTCGCAGTTACATAAAACGAGAATCAGTTTTGCTGTGAAACTGAGAAAAAAATTGTGTCATTCCATTTGTTTCTCTCATTGTGAAAAGATTTTAATTTGTTTTAATTTCTTCACAGAACGGGAATCAGAAACAAAATGTAAACGAGAAAAATGTTTACATTTCACGTTATCGCAGAACCAGAATCTACCCCCTGGACATCCAACATTTACATACAAAAATCTATAACTGGAAGTGGAGTTTATTGCAGGTTAAATATAAACATACGTATTTATAAATGTATTATAAATTTTACCGAAAATCAACTAAAGCAAATAGTACGACTGAATACCACCCCTTGTAATTGTAGTGGTCGATGGCTTCGGCAGCGTGCGGCTTCACTTCAATATGAGATCCATCTTTGAAGTAAACATATAAATATATTTTAACAGTGTAAAATAATTGTAGATGCAAATGAATAACTAACTTACCAATTGCTCCTAAGCATTGACGGAAACCAATTGCTTCAAATCCTTCTACACATTCATCAACTTTAGCTTCAGTTAAAAAATCGGATGGAATGTATTCTGCGTTGAATTCTGCAATAAATGCTTTACAAAATTCGTGCAATATGTTGCAAACACTATTTGCTGAAACGCCAAAAAGGCTTCCGATCGTACGATAGTCGGACGATGACCCTGAGGTGTACAAAGCTATAGCTATGCGCTTTTCTAAAGGTATAGCGCTTCTATATTTTGTGTTTTTCTTCTCCAAAACTTTTAGCTTTTGTACTAAAACTGGAAACAAATTTCGTTCTACTCGAAACGCCTCCTTGAAAAAGTCGTCATTGTTATTGTGTACATCTTTCTCCCTAAATGTTCCGTATCGATTCTTAAAAGAGATGTCTTATTAATTTTTTAATCATTTTTAAGTATTTATTTGCTTACAAACGTCTAAACTCTCCTAGGAATTGGCATGATATTGTCCAAAATGATGTCTTCATCATCTTCTTCCTCCAGCAAACTTTTTATGAGTTCTATACAATACATCAGAAGTAGAGATTGCTCTTGCAAATTAACTACTAATCCTATTATTAATTTGTCTTCAAAATCCATTTTTTATATTATTATTAATTTTTTTAACACAAAACGTGGCTTTAGTTATTTTGACAGCTATATGTGATAGTTGATGTTAGATGTTGTAGTGTGAACGCATGTTTCACATTTTCAACATCTTCAACTCGTTCCACGAAAATGTTGATAAGTGTGAAAAGGCTATAAACAAACAGCCTTATGCAAAAAAAAATCTTAATTGAGGTTTGAAGTTCGTGTTAGTTACCATCGACTTTAACGCTAACAAACCTATGTTAAAAAATAGTATGCAAAAAAACTATATTAACTAGTGTATGCTTTAATAAATTTAACATGTTGATACTGGCAATACCATCATTCTCTCTTGTCTCTTAATAGTTAAATAGCAAAAAAACGATTCTTAATTCATCCGGATATTCGGATATATTAATACATTTTTGCATAGTTTTAATATAAAATTAAATATTTTCTTATTAAAGATGTAAATTAATATTTATAGTACATAACAACGTAAACTAAATACATTTATAGTATTGTAAAATAAATAAATACGGTTATATTTTGTTAAGGATTTAAATTACTTCAAATAATCGGATACAAATTTTAATCCGATTATTTGAAGTACGAGCTTTGTTTACTTGAGTTGGCTGTATGTACATCAATAAAATGTTCTGTAGATTTCCATTACTTTGCTAACTAATTTTTGGTAAATATTTTGAAAATTTAATAAAGAAATGGATAAAGCAGAGGATATTAAAAGAAAAAGATCCAAAAATTTAAACGAGGAGGACACAGTAAGTAAAGCTATTGTTATAATTGAGTAAAAGTTTTTGTTGAAAATACTTTCGAATTTTTTGGATGATATAGACCCCGTGGTCTACTTCAGCATCGTTTTTTTTTAATTTTTATATGGGTTCCGTCAATGTCATCGATAACAGTAGGAAAGTTGCGTATTTCTTTAAATTCTTTAGATATTCTTACTTCTTCTTCTATAGATGCAAGCATTTTGATTTTGTCTTTTGCAAGTTTCGCAATGGCGCAGGAGACTTTAGCACAAATTCTGCTTACCGTGGCATGAATATCTCCTGCATCATCCATCATCCTGCATCTTAAAGAACAATTTTGTCTTTTATGTATCAAGTACATACATACATATGTACATATATATGCATCATAGAATATGAGACCTACCTCTCTTCTTCCCCAAGTGCGCAAAGCTACTAAAACTTGCAATTCCGCTGATGTGCCGCATCCTCTACTGTCCAACAATATATCTTTTTTTAATTAAATTTGATTATTTTTTTACAGTTTCTTTGTTGAATCGGTATTTTTTTTAAATTCCGTGTTAGGAAGAAAGAATAGGTCAACCCTCTCCTTGTATATTCTCGGTTGACTGGAGTTGGAAATTTCTGTGATGTATTTTGTTTAAGTGCAACAGAATTAAAAAAATTCTTCTAATAAAATTTAATGTTTCCATATTTTACACAAATAACCAAAATTGTACATTTATTTGAGCATGTACTCAATTATTTATGTTTTAAATTTTATTTATTTGTTGCGGGTTAGCAATATCTAAATAGGTGTAGAAAAGTAAACACATTCATAATGGAAAATTATTTGTTGTATGTGTTTAAACAATTTTGAAAGCTGTTTTTATGCTTTGTAATTCACAAAAATATATTTGTGAGTTTTTGTATAAATAAATGAGTTTTAAAACTTTTTAAACATAAAGGGTAAAACATCTACTGATGAGTTGGTATGGCTACCAACGAAATATATATTTAGATATTGCTAACCCGCAACAAATAAATAAAATTTACACAAATAACCACAAAAATTTATTATTTTTTAACAAGTTTTTATAAGAAGGCGTACATTTAAACAAATGAATGTCAGCAGCACAGAAATCTCATTATACTTTAATTTAGGTTTAAAGTAGGGGTCCACGTACTTTACAATTTCAACATTTAATATGGCGTTAAAGTCTGTAAATTAAGCTAATAATCGTTTGTGAATAATACTTTAAGGAATTTTACTTAATAGTGGATATTAAACATACTTTAACTTTTTCTGAATAACACTGAAAGACTATAAATATATGAAGATGTAACACTGCCATACATTGTACGGCAAATGCTTAATTTGCTGGTGGTTTTAGTACTAAAACCACTTTTTTCAAGAGTCATTTATTTTCTCAGAGAATTTATTATTCTCATGTCTCTACTATTCATTTAGATATGTATACATGTGTTCATACGTTTGTGTCATTGCATACACAAGTATGTGTGCATGTCTGTACATTTAATAAACAAACGAAAGATTCCATATAAACAAACAAAAAAACTTTTCAAGCCTTTGCTGCAATAGAGTCATAATTCAAAAAAGCTTGTTTGGCAGGAAACGAATTTAAAGTCTAGAATTTACCTATAAATCAATGGTAAAATATTCTTCTCCCAAGAGAATAATAAAATACAAATATCTTTCATATTTGTATAAAAATTTTGCACAATATAAAAATTGATATCGCGATTAGTTATATATATTAGCTCAAAAATTACATATTTTGAATTACGACGCTTTTGAAGCAAAGGCTCGTTTTGTGTTCGCACAATATATGTGGACATAAGATACGTAAAGCTAATGTCGCTGATTCTTATTTTTTTTTTTTTTTGATAATTTTATTATTTATTGAATCTTTAATTATTTAAATTAAATTATCAATAAGTTTTTCAAATCTTAAATCTAAAAAATATTAAATATAAGTTTAGCCAATGGTAAACAAAATTTTTAATTTCAACGGTTAATTTGTTGTTTTACATCTCTCGTGAACGGCTGAGAAAAAGAGTATCCCTTCTTTTCAGCCGGGTGTGGCCTCTATAATGAAGAATATTGCGCGCAAGTGGATTTGGGTGCAACTCAAGTTTTTTATATAATTTTTCGCGTGTTTTGAAAATACTGTTTTCACCAACGGAACGTCTAGGTCTTTATGAATTCGATGGTTTCTGACATACCAGGGGGCTGCTGTTATTGTACGTAGGATTTTATTCTGTCGCCTTTGAATTCTTTCCACATTCGATGCTGAGGCAGTGCCCCATAACTGGATTCCATAGGACCATATTGGTTTCAGGATCGCGTTGTATAAGAGAAGTTTACAGTCAAGGCTTAGTATAGAATTTCTTCCAATAAGCCAATTCATTTGGGCTGCTTTTAGTTTCATTTGTGTTAACTTTGCGTCTATATGCCATTTCCATGTTAAACGACGATCAAGATGAACGCCTAGATATTTGACTACAGTGTGTTGTGGTATAGTCTCGGTGTTAATTTTTATAGGCGGGCATGTTTCCCTGCGCAACATAAAAGTGACGTGTGCACATTTCTGCTCGTTAACTTTTATACGCCATTGTTTGAGCCATTTTTCCAGTTTGGATATATATTCTTGTAAGTTGCGGGAAGCTTCTACAGGGTTTTTTTGAACGCTTAGAAAGGCTGTATCATTTGCAAATGTTGATGTATGAATGTTACTGCTTAACGGTAAGTCAGAGGCATATATTAAATAAAGTAAGGGTCCGAAGATACTGCCTTGAGGGACTCCGGCTTTTCAAAAGTGTCTCTAACAACATTCACAAGTCTGTGAGTTTGTTCAATTGTGTTATGTTGTCTGCGAAAACCGAATTGATGATCTGGAATATGTACATCCATTACTAGTCACTATAGGCATCAGCTTGCTCATATACAGCTTTTCAAATAGTTTTGAAATGTTAGACAGTAAACTAATAGGCCGATAGGATTCAACCTTTGCATGATCCTTGCCGGGCTTTGGTATCATAGTAATTAGCGAAACCTTCCATTCTTTAGGATAGTGTTCTAGGCGTAGAATACTGTTAAAAATTAATATTATTATTCTTTTTGCAGTGTAAGGCAATTCTTTAAGCATTTTCTTGCTTATTTTGTCGACACCTGGGGCTTTTCTGGTGTTAAGACTAGTTATAGTATTTTCAATCTCCGTCATGTTAAATCTCATCGGTATTTCTGGTAAAGAGACGACTGGTGGCAGTTCAACAATATCAGCAGAAATATTCGGAGTGAAAACTTTTTCTAAGTGTTTAACAAAAAATGCACCTTTTTCAGCATCAGTTTTTGCCCAGTCAGCATTTGGGGCTCGTAATGGGGGTTTGCATATCACCGGCCTTTTTAGTCCTCTGGCTGCACGCCACAGTGAATAATCTGTTTGTGGTGTTGAATCTAGCTCTTGAAGGAATTTTTGAAGGGAAGCTGTTTTTTGAGTTTGCAAAACTTTCCTAAGCTGCTTGGTACACTCCTTAAGCCTTAATTTTAGCTGGGGCGATCTGTAGCGCTGCCATTCTCGTCGAGCTCTCCGTTTTTCAGTCAATAGCCTTTCTATATCTACAGAAAAAATATTGTTAAATCTCACTGGTTGGTTTATTTCATTTGAAGTAGCATTAAAAGCAGCTTGTTTAACACGCGCTTCAAACAACCCGAGAGAATCGTCTATGTCTGAAGGTGTTCTCAGCGGCATTTTTTCCGAGCAATGAGCACTCAGATATTTTCTGTATTTCAGCCAGTTAATACGTGCAGATGTCGTCGCTAAATCACATGTTGTGTGTGAGTAAATAGTGACAATACTAGCTATACAATACTATAACTATGTATATCTACAAATATAAAAATAACGTATCACGACGTTTGTTCTCGCTAATCTCCGAAACTACTGGACCGATTTAAATGAAATTTCGCGCAGATATGTTAACAGTGTATAACTTGAAATATAGGCTATATACATAAGTATGTATTATTTGGAATTTGAAATAGAAAAAATTGCTTTTTGAATAACCTGGTCATTTATAAACAGATTTTCAAAATTATTGTTTTGTTTGAAAGGTGTTGCCTGCAGTTGGGTCTCATAAATTTATTTTTGGAAATCTGTTAATAACTCTGCTATTTGTAAAACAATTTTCTTTCTCCTCTCTGAAAGAGTATAACAAGCCATTTCAATCAAGATCCGTTGGAAAACTTATTTTCATATATACGTGCCAAGAGCGGGCACTGCAAAAATCCTTCGGTTTATGAATTAAATGTCGCAATAGCTAAACTGTCATCTCTAAAAATAACTCAATTTAGTACCTCATCGAATTGTGCTAAAGACGATGCGATATTTTTACCTATAGAGTTTCAAACAATTTTAGAGGATACTCAAAGAAGTGGCAGTACATCAGAAAGTACTCACATCCCTGACGTAGATGTTACAAATATATTAGCCGAAAATGAAGATTATTTTAATGAAGATGCTGATTGTTTTAACTCTGAAAACATTCCAATAGAGTTAACATCAAGCCGCTATTTCGTTGGTTACATAGCTCAACGGATATCTTGTGCTCGCTGCCGTATGGATATAATAAAACCCATATCCATATCCATCCATCAGAAATGTTTGTACATGCAAAAGATTATCATAAAAATTCAGATTTTTGAAGTTTGTCTGCTCCATCAGACTTATTTTTTGCAGTATGTAAGATTCATATAAAAGTTTTCGAAAAAAATTTTTCTGAATCCAAAGAAATAAAAAATATAAAAAAAAACTATTGTTGAGCAATGTGTAAATTGCACCAAAAATACAATATATTCCTTTTGGTTTCAAGAAAACAACGTATGCTATAAGCACAGAATGGAGATGCTAAATTTATTAATTCTTACACTTTTACGAAAGCATTCCTCGTGGGAAACATACAAATACAAATTAACGAGCGCCGAAAAACTTAAAATTTTGAAACAATAAAACATATGCTCAATCCAGAAAATTATTAAATATGTACCAATCACCAAAAATAATTACATTTCTTGTGCTAGTTATCACTTATTAAAAAGATTTTAATAAATTTTATAATAGTTTTGTAAACAAAATAATAAATTTTATGGTTGTCGAACTCAGGTAAGCGCACGTTTTATTTGATTTATGCATACACATACATAGATATTCTAACTACATATACAATTGAAAATTCTAAAATAAAATATTTAATAAAACAAATGAGTATACATAGTTCGGTGCGAATCGACATAAATGCAATAGTACAATAACAAAAAACGTAATTTTACCCTACAGCCATAGAAATCGGTCGCAATGGCTTTGTACTGTTTATTCGCACATGATTTATGTATATGAAAACAAGAAACTGCTTTTAGTTGTTAATATTGTTATTGAATGTGCTTTGCACAAGAAATATAACACACACACAAACACATTTCTCAATAATAGTGCATTTACATTGTCTCGAAATCTAGTGGATTAGATTTTAAATCTCTCTCAAAATCTAGCTCGTTTACATTGCATGTTTTCGACATTAGTTAGATTTTATATTCTTAACAAAAACAGCTGACTTAAATGTAAAAGAAAAATTTTTATACATATTTATATATATGTATATTCAAATTGTATTTGATAATAAACAACAATGAAAAATATAGAACATTTATTAGTATTTTGTTCATCCAGAGCGGAAAAAATCCAATCGGAAATTATGTTTTTGCCTAAAAAGAAGCGCCAACATCTGTTAAATATAAAATTTCAGAAAACAATTAAAATGTATTGCTACACACAATTGTTAAACAGCAGAATGGAATGGGTACATGTAAGTACGAGTACATATAGACAATAACATCCAGTTTTTTTCTTTATTAATATGAAAAATTTTATTAGATTCGTCATGGCTCCTTTTGGGAAGAAGATGTTCCCACTATGTCAAATGAAATGTTCATCGAAAATTTCAGAATGGGCCGAAAAACTTTTGAGCTGTTATGCTTAAAACTAACATCGATGAGCAAAAGTGATTCAACGTTTAGAAAATGTATCCCACTAAAAAAACGAATTGGTATTGCTCTTTATTGTCTCAAGTCTTCTTCTGAGTACGCGTCAATAGCGCACATGTTTGGAGTGTCCAAAGCTAGTGTATGCCTTATATTAAAAGAATTTTGTAAACAGGTCTGGAAAACTCTTTCAGAAGAACACCTGCCATCAAATTTTATAAACGATACAAAAATAATGGAATGTGTGAACGGGTTTAAAAAAATTGGATTTCCACAATGTTTTGGAGCAGTAGGTATGAATATTAATTATATAATCTTAAAATAAAAGACGGGGCTTTATGTTTATTTTCTGCGTTATTTATTTCATTTTTTTTTAAATAGATGGATGCCATTTTGAGGTCCACCCCCTTCTTCGGAAACTTGTGATTATTTCAATTACAAAGGATGGTACTCAGTCGTTTTGCTCGCTATTGTTGACTATAGATACCGTTTCTTATATATTAATGTTGGATGTCCAGGTCGATGCGATGATTCGACCATATTTGAGAGATCTGTTTTGAGGAAAAAATATTAAGTCCCATACTTCAAGAACAAGCTATTTTTTACGATGGAGTGAAAATTCCGGTTACGTTAATAGGCGATTCTGCTTTTCGCTTATCTGAATGCATGATGAAACCTTATCCATTTCATGTAAATGCATCAGAAAAACAAAAAATATTTAATTATACTTTGTCAAAATCCCTTAGAGTTGTTGAAAATGCGTTCGGACATTTAAAAGCACGATTCCGACGACTTGGAAAAGGGATAGACAATAGAATTGAAAATGTAAATGATATAATCAAATGTTGCTGCGTCCTGCACAACTTTTTAAATAACAATAATGAAGTATTTAATGAGACATGGAAAGACAATAGTGAAACAATCAGGGGACAGCCGAATAGTGAAGATTTCACTTACGATTACAACCCTAAAAGTGAAGAAATTAGAAACGCTATTGCAAACTTTTTAATCAATAAATAATTTTATTAAAAAAAAATTAACAAAGAATTCTTAATAAAAAGAAAAATTAACAAAAAAAAATCTTTAAAAAACAAAAACAATAAAAATTCAGTATTTTCTTGGCAACTTAACAACAAAACATAATAATGTATATAAATCTCGTCAATTTACTTATTTAAAATTGACTTCAGAATTTCATTTCTTTCTCTTTCTATTGACACTAAATCCTCCTGTAGTTGCAATATTTTTGTGTCCACCTCAGCACTCTTTTGCATCTCTTTCCTTATGATGTCATTAGACTCTTGAATTTTCTCCAACATTATTGTTTGAAAGTTTTTCCTTTTTTTCATTTGTGGACTGGATTTGTATGATTCATCTAATGAGTTTTGTGATGAATCATTTATGCATTCAACATCTTCTCCATTATTTGATGTACTGGGGGTGTCTGCTAAGGGAAAAAAACGTGATTAATAACAGGCACAAATAGAAAATATTTTTGTGGTGGTTTACCTATGATTTCGTCCATAATCACCTCAATGCAGTTCGATTTGTAGGACCCCAAAATTAAGTGAAGCCTTTCATAAAACGGCCAATTTGATGGCGATCCACCAGAGGGCCCAACCTTTCGCTTTTCATCCCTGAAAAAAATACATGTAGATATTTATTCGTTTATTTATTTGCCTACATAATAATACCACATAGCAATTATATACAATTATAAATGTGTATACCTACCGATATTTATTTGTGAGGTTGTGTATTTTAACTCTCACTTCCTCTGGACTAAAGTCAAAGCCGTTGCACTTCATCCCACTAGATATTTCCTGGTATACGTGGCTATTTTTTCGGCACCCTCTTAAATCATCTATAAAGTCTCCCCAAATTGTTATTAGAAGAGACTCTTCCTCCGCTTTCCATGTATTTCTTTTCTTGTAAATTCGTTTTCTGTAACACAAATGTAATATATGGCATTATAAAGACATAGGCATTTAAAAAATAACATTACCTTTTATTTAAAATTTCTGCTTCATTTTTATTTTCCATTTCTTTTCCAATTTACATATGTATTTTGAATTTTGCAATAATTTTATTAACGCGCACAATTTCGTCAGTTGTATTTTTTAAATGAAATGTCATTTTATTTTGTACAGCGTAGTATTTTTTGGTACAATTTGGAAAGAAACCATAGTTGCATCACTAAGTACTACTAGATTTAGGTAGATTTCGTCCAAATCAAGTGACATAGTAGATTTCATTTTGTATGGGAAATCTAGTAAAAAAAAACTAGATTTAGCTTGAAATCTCGTAAGTACTAGATTTCGAGACAATGTAAATGCACTATAAGCATGATTTATATGTGTAAACAACAAAAAAAAAAACCATAATTTCTGTGGAAAATAATTTCTAGTAGAGTTAAAAAAAACAAAAATGTTTCAAAAACAACAACAAAATAAACTTGGCAAAATTATTACTACATACATACTTACATATGTACGTACATATGTATGTATGCCTAAAATTTTTGTGGTCTTTTCTCTTGCTACTTCCCCCCACAGCATCATTAACGCAAACAATTTTTGTTTTTATTCAATGTTCTACGTGCAATATCTTTATATATTTATAGTCTTTGCTATAAAGTTATCCGCATGAAACGAGTGAATTGAAACAAAAACAGTGTAAATTGAACCAAAATATGGTTTTTCTCATAGCCTTTTTTCACTACGCAACATGTAACATCTACCATCAATTTGAGAAGATGTTAACATCTTCCCATAAGAAATACACAGTACTAAAAGTCAACATCTTTCTACATCTTTAAAAGATGTTCCTATACCATTTTGTTCCAATCAACATCTTTCGATAATTTTAATGTCATCTCTAGCAAAATGACAGATACATACATGTTGATAGTTTAATTTTTTGTGAATGACATACATACATAATTGTGTAAGAAAAAAAAATATTTTACATCGAAATGAGTGGCACACGTAAGTTTTTATTATTTTTTTAACTTTATATGTTGTACATAAATAAGTATAATAATTTATTTTTGTTTTTAGTAAAGAAAAGCACAGGTCTCCGTATAGTATGGATTCAGGATTTTGAAAATATGTTGCTGGACTTGGGGCAGGACAAAATAGAAGAGTTGAGAGGAACAAGAAAGAACTCTCATGTTTTTCAGGGAATCGCTTTTTTTTTGATATGCATATAAAAACTTTAAATAAATAAAAAACCAAAGAATTCATATAAGAAGTTCGTGTTAATGCTTTTTTCTGAACACAACATTAACAATTCTGTTTGTTCTTGTAAAGCATGAACGAGTCCAATTATTAATGTTTCTTCAAAATCCATTTTATTTTTATTTTTTTCCACAAAAAATTATGCTGTAAGTATTTTTATATTTTTGACAGCTGAGAAGATGGTAGATGTTAAATGTTGCCAATGGAAACGCAAGTTTCACTTGTTCAACATATTCAATTCATTCCTCTAAAATGTATGCTAGTGGAAAAAGGCTATCACACAAGTGTTTCTGTGTGTACTTTGCGAGAATGATCTGTCATTTTAATAATTTTCCAGCAATTATTGGAAGTATGTGGGAAAAAGTGTTTCTCTAACAACATTTTGCGGAAAGTTTCTCACAAGAAGTGTCAAAATAACTCACATTTCAAATTGGTGCGAGAAAATCAAAATTTAAATAAATATAAATATGTATGTATATGTACATATAAAAAGTAAATCTTCTAATATATAAAATTCTCGTGTCACGATGTTTGTTATCGAATTCCTAAGAAACGGCTGGACCGATTTTAATGAAATTTTTTATGCATATTTGGTAGGTATGCGAATAGGTTCTAAGGTATATTTCAAATCGCTTGTGGTACGAGGAGGAGAGGGAGGGGACAATTTCTGTATTTCCGAAACGTCTTGACCGATTCTTATGAAATTTTTTATGCATATTCAGTAAGTCTGAGAATCGTCTACTATCTATTTTTTAAACCGCTAGGGGCACGAGGAGGGGAGGGAGGGAGCAATTTCTGTATTTACTAAACTATTACCCCAGCAGATGGTGCTATGTCCGCCTCATAATTATTTTTGTTGTTGAATGAAAGATGGCTCTATGTCCGCCTCATGCAGGAGAATCGTCCTTGTTCGTATTTCAAACAGAACAAAATTATTGTTTGGTATGTTTTTCATCGGCGATCATCGTCACACACTTAACACATTCGCTTTTTTTATATATCACCCAAAATATGCACTAGAAATATTTTGTATGGCAAAACAACGTTTGAGGGGTCATCTAGTATAATATAAATATTTTTTAATTCGTATGTATAAATGTGGAACAGAAATCAACAGATAATGAACATATGTACGTATGTATGTACTTAATATGTACATATACATATATACATATTATGTATGTAGCAAAAATTTTAAATAAACACAAGAATATGTTTTTAAATAATTTTTTTAGTTTGAATGACAACTAGCACTGCACTATATATACATTTAGGTTTTTATTAAAATAAAAAAAAATTATAAAGAACAATTGTTGTTTTGTAATTTAAAATTTTTCAGCCTTTCATTGTTTTGCTTTTGTTATAATTAATTTCCCTCGTTGACGTTTCTTTTACATTTGACACTTAATTATTGGAAACATTCCAAAAGAACAAAATCAGCGCAGCCTGTTTTCGCATTCAATTACAGAAACACTTTTTTCTCACTAATCGAGAAACGATGGAATTTATTGTTTCACACTTCATGTGAGAAATTTTACGATGCGAGAAATACAGAAACGAGGTACAGGTATAGCACATTTGCGCAACATTTCATTTAAACATTCTGATTTACGAGCTGAGGAAGTCAAAAACAAGTCGGAGAAAAAGAAGATAAAATAATAGTCACTTACAGTACATACGTGCATATTACCCATGTACATACAAACATACAAGCATACTATATACATACTTACATATGGATGTAAGTAATAAGTGAAAAATAATAGAATCGAAAATATTAAAAGCTGCAACTAAAACAAACTAAAATCACTGCACATATTTGAAAAACCAAAAAAATTTTATACACACAAGCAAAAAAAAAAAAAAAAAAATACCGCAAACTTACTGCATTTTGTTTGAAACCAACACTGTTTCTACAACAAAAATCATTACATACATAGTAAATAAGTACATACCACATTTTAGGCACATACATACTTACATAAAATTATAATTTTGAAATGCCTTAAATATAATAAAGTCAATAACAGTACATAAGTACATATTACCTATGTATATACATACAAACATACTATATACATACAGATGTAAGTAATAAGTGAAAAATAATAGAATAAAAAATATTAAAAACTTCAACTAAAAGAAACTGAAATCACTGTATATATTCAAAAACAAAAATTTATACACACAAGCAAAAAAAATATAAAATAATACCGCAAACTTACCGCATTTTGTTTGAAACCACCACCGTTTCTACAACAAAAAATCATTACATACATAGTACCAAGGTTGACAGATTTGACGATCTATCGTCATTTTGACGATTTCAGATGCCAAAAAAGGCAGTTTGACGACGTGACGATTTGTGTCTTAAATTCCACGATTTTTTAACAATACTACTATTACTACTACTACTTTGTACTTTTTCAAGAACTTGGCAGCTTTTGCCGCAATATGTAAGAAAAGTAAGGAGTAAAAGAGATAGTTTTATCATATTTAGATGTTTTGGAGTTGAGATAATTTTAGTATATTAGGCTGCTTAAACCTGTTGATGTTCATAATATGTATATCAACTGTTATTTACATACATACATTTGTGTCAATATTTTAAAGCACGCCAAAAACTTTAAGTTGAATAAGTGAGATTGTTCATATGTATGTACATACATATATGTATGTATGTTAAAATTTATGAAAATGGAAAGTGTGAGATCATTAAAAATTGTAAAAAGTTTTACGTAGAACTGTGTGACCAAGTTTTATTGAGATTTCACTTTGAAGACAATACAAATGTGTTGCAACATGAATAATACTATCATCATTTTTAATTTAAACGCAAATTTTATCACTAATTTCTCTAAAAATTTAAACTTGCTAATATTTTTTGGATATGGTATGTAGGTATTGTATTAAAAAATACACAAAACACCTGATTATACTTTGTTTCAACAGTTGATCTCTTTATTGATAAGAATTTACTTTATTTTATATAAAAACTTTTGAATTTTATTTGTTATGTTATGTTTTGTTAAATAAAATAAATGTTTTTTTAAGTTGTGAATTTTTTATTCGAACTGAGTGATATTTAATCAAAGAAATTTTTAATTTTTCAGGCTTAAGTTCGTTTTCTCTAAATATAATTTCGTTATAAATTAAATTATTATTTAAATTAGAAAGAAAGATCTAGTGGCTCTTAATACTTGAACAGACAAAGAAAAATTAGACTGCGCGGAGGGTTGAACTGACATCGATGTTTCGTGACTAACCACAGTCTCATCATCAGAGTTGTCTACCGCTTAGGCCTCACTGCCACCACGGTGAAAGTTTAATACAAATTCGCAAATCCCAGCGAATAATTTTTTGATACAGTATTTAAAATTTAAATTGATAACTCGCAAATCCCAGCGAGTATTTCAATAACAAATAGTTATATTCTTAATATAAATTCGCAAATCCCTGTGAAATTCAATTTTTGCTTTCACAAGGCATATTCAAAAAATCCGCAAAATGGCTGAGGAATTTATTTTCGACTCAGACGATCTGGTCACCTTTTGCTCTGAATTTGAGCAAGTGAACATAATTAATTAAATTACCTATGTATATACATACAAACATACTATATAAATACTTACATACAGATGTAAGTAATAAGTGAAAAATAATCGAATCAAAAATATTAAAAACTTCAACTAAAAGAAACTGAAATCACTGTACATATTTAAAAACAAAAATTTATACACACAATCAAATCACAGATTCACTTCTCGACTTTCGCTTCCTTATCGGCGCGCAAAGATTTGTAGGACTTTTGAACAGCTCCCCATCGATCGTTAAGATCTTGAAGGGTAACGATGTCCCAACAGACCAATGGGACCCCTTGTTAATCATATTATGTGCAAGTAAGCTTCCCATTGACACACTTTCTTTGTGGGAACAATCTCTAGAATCTCACAAAAAACTGGTGAAATGGGAAAAATAGATGCGAAATTGTAGAACGTTTGGAATTCCGCAACAAAGACCTACAATTGAACTCTTAAAGGAAAGGAATCAACATCAGAATAAATGCACCCAAATCAGAATCTACCCAATACCCTTGCAAAATTTGTAAGGCTAACCATCCCCTCAACCTCTGCTCGCAATTCTAATTTTTTGACCCACAAACTTGAAATCAGTTTGTATCAAACAATAATATATTCCTCAATTGTCTCGCCTATAGCCATCTACGAAAAGACTGCCCAAGTAAATATTCTTGTTCCCACTGTCAAAAGAATCATCACACTCCATTGCACTTTCCTAAGTCTGAAACTAAAAACTTGAACTCAAACCATACTGATAGTGAAAAGCCTTCAACTTCCAAACAGGCTAGGGAAAGGAGCTTCCTGCCTACAGCTTCGCACGTTCTTCAAGCCCAAAATAGGTCACTTACCGAGGATACTCTCCTCCCGACAGCAGTGGTATAGATAAAGCATCAGGGTGAAAAATTTAAGGCACGAGCCTTTCTTGATCAGGGTTCGGAAAAACCTTTTTTTCGAAAAAACTTTTACAGCAACTCAGACTGTCCACTGAAACAAAATGTTTCCAAATTCAAGGTATTGGCGGTGAGACGGTAGCAAACTCTAATGCTTTATGCAGTTTAACCATGTATTCAGAAAAATATTGAAATGGCCGACCCAGACTTCCACCTACCCAGTCATGTTGACTTGCTCATTGGTAGTAATGTCCTTCTTCAAATTCTTCTCGAAGGAGTAAAAAATATCGCCCCGTCCCTTATGGCACAATGTACAATATTTGGTTGGGTAATTAGTGGTCCGATCAGGGTTGAAACCAGTTCTTCCTTTTCAATTGGCGTCACCGAAACTTCTGATGAGTCCCTTAACTATCAGTTGAAAAAGTTTTGGGAGGAAAAAGAAGTACCTAATCAACCTCCTATCTCCATAGAAGACGAGTTTTGTGAGGCCCTTTACAAGAAGACCACCGTGCGTAATGCCGAAGGGCGATACGTCGTCAAGCTTCCTTTCAAATCAGAATTCCCCCGTAGTCTGAGTCTTGGCGTCTCCCGCTCTGCTTTTATGGCTCAATATCTCCAATTAGAAAGGTCCCTTAAGAAGAAGGACGATATATCACACATTTATCATGATGTTTTGCAGGAATATATATCCATGAATCATATGAAAGCCACAGAGTCATCCGAAACTATAGCTCGTCATGGCTGCGACTCCTTTTATCTCCCACACCACGCCGTTTTCAAGCCCGAAAGCCGTAGTACTAAGGTCAGGGTGGTGTTCAACGCATCCAAAAAAAACTAGCTCAGGGTTTTCTCTTAATGACGTCCTTCATGTAGGCCCCACGCTACAAGCGGACTTGATGACTCTAATTTTGAACTGGCGATTTTATAAATATGTCTTCAATGGCGACATACAAAAAATGTACCGCCAGATTCTAGTAAATGAAGAAGACATTAAATTTCAGCGAATCCTCTTCCGCCAAAACTCAAACGCGTCCGTTCAAGATTTCGCACTAAAAACTGTTACGTTTGGCGTAAATTGTGCCCCTTACTTAGCTATTAGGACTCTATTTCAATTAGCTCAAGATTCAAGGGAAATGTATCCTCAGGCAGCATTTATTCTAACAAAAGAGACGTATGTGGATGACATTTTGTCTGGCGCTCATGATATCCAATATGCAATCGACTCATTATCCCAGGTTATTTTAACGCTAAGGTCAGCAGGGCTTACACTGAAAAAGATCACTTTTAACTGCCCTGACGTGTTAGCATCGGTCCCAAAAGATGACATATTAGACTCAGATTTTCTGAAATTTGAGGAAACTAGCACGACCAAAACTCTTGGCATCCAGTGGGTTGCGTTGTCAGATTGTTGAACCCATTTGCACTGTTAACTTCACCACAAAAAGGCAAATTCTTTCCAGCGTTGCAAAGCTGTTTGACCCAGCCGGTTGGATCGCTCCGATCGTCATCCAAGCTAAAATAATTCTCCAGCAGCTTTGGTTAGAAGGAACTGGTTGGGATGACAATGTCAGACCTACTACACTCGCAAGTTGGAACAACTTTGTCAGAAATCTTCCACTCATTTCGAATATAAAGATACCCAGATGGATAGATTTTGATCCTACCCTACCAACCCAAATTCATGGTTTTTGGGATGCATCGGAAAAAGCATGCTGCGCGGCGTTGTAATTCCGCATACAGTCCACTTCTGCCATAAAATCACATCTCTTTGTGTCAAAAACAAAGGTAGCCCCTATTAACCCAGTAACTCTACCGCGGCTGGAGTTATGCGGAGCCCTTTTACTGTCAAAACTAATAAAACAAATCACAAATTCTCTTCCTTGCCAGAATTGTGAACTGTACCTTTGGTGCGCCTCGTCTATCGTGCTCAGCTGGTTAGAAAAATCTCCAAACGCTTGGAAAACTTACGTCGCAAACCGAACTGCGCTAATAAAACGAAACGTTGGCAATGTCTCCTGGCGCCATGTACGCTCCTCTGAAAACCCGGCAGATCTAGGTTCTCGTCGCTGCGATCCTGAACAGCTCGTGAATAACAACCGATTGGTGGAGGGGGCCAGTTTGGCTTCAATAGTCTCCAGAAGAATGGCCAAAGCCCATAATCCCTGGCGAAAACTCTCTTGAGAAAAAACGGAAAGTTGAAGTTTTCCACTTGTTCATTAGTGATGACGTACTTAGCCGATTTTCAAAATGGGACAAGGTGATTCGAGTCATTACCTACGTACTCCGCTATCTGGATACCCTTAAGGGAAGAGTCAACAGTCGCCCTAACACCAGGGCTGTGGAGTCGTGAAAAAATAGTTGCAACTCCGACTCCGACTCCAGCCGCCGAAATTTTTAAAGTACGACTCCGACTCCAACTCCAATGCTAAATGTATATGGACATTCCCGATAATTGAATCGCGAAATGTTCAAAAATTTTTCTTTGAGGGTACTTATGGACCTCTAAACGCGATTGAAGTTTGGGATTTCGCGAAAAAACATAAAAATAAATATTACAAAATAAAGCTGAATCAAAAGTTGTTTGTTTTTTACAAAATATGGCTGTATTGTTTGGTAAAATAGTGGTCATTAAAAGAAAAAACAGTGCAACTCCGACTCTTCGACTCCAACTCCGACTCCACAGCCCTGCCTAACACCCAATAATTCTTCCCGTAAGCTCCGTTTTTTGAAAACTCTTCGTCGACTTTGTGCATAATCTCCTTATGCATGCCGAAACTAGAGGAGAATATTTCGTACCACGACTGCGGTCAGCTATTCGACTCTGCGTCCAAAAATGTGTCACCTGTGTCCGGCACAAATAGAGGGTAAAGTCCCAATTAATGGGCCCTCCCCTTAGAAAGATGCTCATTTTCATTGCCTTTTACTATGACAGGTTTAGATTTTGCAGGGTCTTTCTCCATAAAAACCTCAACGTTAAGAAATGCTCTTTATCGAAAAGGATATGTGTACACTTTCGTGTGTTTTTGCACCCGAGAAATTCATCTCGAACTCTGCTCCGATCTCACCACAAACTGCTTCCTAGTGGCATTTAGTCGTTTCATTAGCCGTCGTGGCTTACCGAAGAAAGTTATGTTTGATAACGGAACCAACTTTGTAGGTGCAGAGCGATCTTTTCGCATGGAATATGACCAATTCATAAGTGCTGTGTCACAGGACATTATAGAAAAATACTCATCTCATGGTTTCCAGTGGCATTTCATTCCCCCAAACGCCCCTCATATGGGAGGACGGTGTAAAATCATTTAAAATGCTCTTTAAAAAGGTAGCCCAAAACAACAAATATACCTTTGAAGAGTTCACAACACCAGGATAGAGTCCGTCCTTAACTCAAGGCCTCTGTCCCCCATGTCCGACGATCCTGACGAATTGCTTTCACTTACCCCTGCTCATTTCCTCCGTGGCTCACCATTACAGTACAAATGGCAAAACCCCGAAGCAAATATATCTGTTGGTCAGCTTGTCGCGATCCAAGATGATTTGCTCCCTCCTAACGAATGGAGATTAGGGCGCGTTTGTAAAATATACCTCGGTAATGATGGTTTAGTTCGTGTCGTAGATCTGAAAACACAAAATGGAATAATTACTAGACCAATTCATAAGCTCTCTGTGTTCTACCCATAAGCGCGTTAGAAAGTATTTGACACCCAAATGTATCATTAGTTTCGATTACCTCCCTCCCCGTATTTTCCCAGCTACATAAAAATCCACACCTACAGCAAATTACTTACTAACATCAAGTTATGCTACCAATTCCGAAACATCCAGTAACGAAGCAGCGAGTTTTAATAAGGAACAAGAAAGATCTAATACATCAGCAACAACACTTAATTTAATGCACCAAAATATCATGACTTCTCCAATCACTACAATGCCACTGAATGCTTCTCCCATATTTCATCATAACAAGTTGCAACAATTAGTTGCAGGGGTTAGATCTCAGCAACAACAACAATTTCAACAAATCTATCAAGAGGTTTATATCAACATATTTCCGGAACAACACTACACCCAAGAGGAAATTTTCTTAAAAGACTTGATAGAATCCACCAGCGTCTAGCATAAGAATTACAAACATTTATAAACATTTACTATATCTGTCAAGGGGCCCCAAGATGTACAAAGTTGCATCAAATCGGTATTTATGAACTTCCAAATTGTATTTACTTTATGAATTACTCACCTTCATTAATTATAACATACCTTTGTGAATTATTACTTAGAGTTTATGAATTATTATTACTACTTTTATTACCCTTTTGAACTATTAATTACATATTTTAACAATTATTATTGAAGTATGGTTTACATGTAAAAATTAGTTATAATACAAAAATACTAGATGCCCAGCGATACATTTCAAATTGTAAATACGTGTTGAATTTAGAATCTAGATTAATGTAAAATTTTAACGAAACATTTTTCAGTCAAAAATTTACGAAATAATACTTCCTGTCCATTTTGAAATTTTACTTTTATCACAATCATCGCGGCATCAGGAACCAACTCTGAAGAGCTCCTTCACATTAACCACATATTTTTGTAAATCTATCGATTCAATAAACTTAATTATAATAAACATTAATCTGCATACATACATCCATGTAAGTTGTATCACAAACAAAAAAACCCTCTTGGCTCCATTTATTTCCATCACCATAAGATCCCGAATTCCATACCTACATACATACATACAAACATATATGTATGTAGCATTTACGTAAGTAATTATCAAAATTCAATATACTTACATATCCCATTAACAGTGTCACATACAAAATATTTAACCAATACACAATTACATACATATATACATATATACAACGAAGTGTAAAGACAGGCGCACCAATCAGAATTATTAATTTTTCCATAACTCATGGCAAAGTTAAACAATAAATAATACTATGTACATACATATGTATGTACATACTTATCGTTTGAAATATCGACATTTATGTTCTAAAAATTAATAAAAATTCTTTTTGATTTTTGCTTGTGGGCATGCCTTTTGCTACTTTTTCTATTTTCGCTGACAAATTTTAAGTGAAAAAAAAAACGATATCGAATAAAGTGTATCGAAATCTCTAATGATAACATTCGATAGCGAGCGAGCATTCGAATGCAACCATGCGTGTTTTTACTCGTCACCAAAAAGTCAATCGAAATAAAATTTAATAGTGACAAATACCAACATATTCTGTGACAAATACAATTTAATATTAAAAAATTATAAAAATAAAGCTAAAAAGGAACGTGCAATTAATTGGAAGCAATTTATTTACATTTAAAATGTAAGTTCTATTTTAAAAAGTACATACATAATTACATATCTATATATATAAAATTGTAACGTTACTGACTGACTGATTCATCATCGCACAGCCTAAACGCCTGAAGGCAAAAACTTGAAATTTGGACCAGGGCTTGGTCTCTCCCCAAATCGATCCACTAAGACGGGATTTTTGGAAATTCGAATGTTTAGGGGGTAAAAAAAGGCAAAAACGGTAACCTTATATCTCTAAGACTAAAAGAGATACAACAAAAATTTAATGCTTATCGTTGTTCTTTAGAAAAATAAGCGGACAGGTGTTTGGTACTTTTTGGAAATTCAGACTTTTAACGGAGTAAACGGGTAAATCTTTCATATTCGTACTTTTTTTGTCACCCATCTATCTTTTAAGCCCATAAACATAGAAATAAGGGTTATATCACATTTGAAACTTATCTAAAAAATCCAAATACATATTTGGTACTTTTTCGAAATTCTGACGTTTAAGGGGTAAAAAGCGTAACTATTTTTGGTACTTTTTTATAAAACATTTTTTTTATTTATTGACATAAATGTATTAAATTATTGGTACTTTTTCGATTTTAACTGGTACATTTTTGTATTCGTTAATATTGAACCTAGCGGAAGCGAATCAAAGACAATGACCGTTTTTGTTTTTCAACACGTACTTTTTAATCTTTGTAAGTATTGGACCTACAAACATAAAATTAAACATGCAATGCCCTGAGTGAATGCAACATAAGCTTTGACGTAAAAATATGTCCACGAAAGAAAGGGATACGCTAACGAAGTAGCGGGTTAAATGCCAATATGAAATAAAATAACAATTGTATTAATTTAGGTCGAAAATAAACTATACTCAAAAAGAAATTCTCGCCAGCGTTATGTCAGCACACAGTGAGTTAGCAAAAAATATTTTGCCAAACAGTTCCCAGGGGAAAACAAAAGCCAACCAACTTTGGGAGCAGCTAACAAACAAGCTGAATGCTTCTGGACCTCCCATAAAGGATTCCAAAATGTGGCGGAAGGTAACTAAAACAGCGTACAATCGCTGTCATATGTAAATATTATATTTTCCTTGTTTGTGTGTACAAGGTGGAGAAAATCATTAGGTCCGGCCAAAGGCCGGCTATGCAGACAATATTCTACATACTGCCAAAGACTATAAATATATAAATATATTACACGTAGAACATTGAATAAAAACAAAAATTGTTTGCGTTTATTGATGCTGTGGGGGGAAGTAGCAAGAGAAAAGACCACAAAAATTTTAGGCATACATACATATGTACGTACATAAGTATGTATGTAGTAATAATTTTGTCAAGTTTATTTTGTTGTTGTTTTTGAAACAGTGCAAAGCCAATGCGACCGATTTCTATGGCTGTAGGGTGAAATTACGTTTTTTGTTATTGTACTATTGCATTTATGTTGATTCGCACCGAACTATGTATACTCATTTGTTTTATTAAATATTTTATTTTAGAATTTTCAATTGTATATGTAGTTAGAATATCTATGTATGTGTATGCATAAATCAAATAAAACGTTCGCTTACCTGAGTTCGAAAACCATAAAATTTATTATTTTGTTTACAAAACTATTATAAAATTTATTAAAATCTTTTTAATAAGTGATAACTAGCACAAGAAATGTAATTATTTTTGGTGATTGGTACTTATTTAATAATTTTCTGGATTGAGCATATGTCTTATTGTTTCAAAATTTTAAGTTTTTCGGCGCTCGTTAATTTGTATGTTTCCCACGAGGAATGCTTTCGTAAAAGTGTAAGAATTAATAAATATAGCATCTCCATTCTGTGCTTATAGCATACGTTGTTTTCTTGAAACCAAAAGGAATATATTGTATTTTTGGTGCAATTTACACATTGCTCAACAATAGTTTTTTTATGTTTTTTATTTCTTTGGATTCAGAAAAAATTTTTTCGAAAACTTTTATATGAATCTTACATACTGCAAAAAATAAGTCTGATGGAGCACACAAACTTCCAAAATCTGAATTTTTATCATAATTTTTTGCATGTACAAACATTTCTGATGGATATGACAAAATTTGCGCGGGTTTTATTAAATCCATACGGCAGCGAGCACAAGATATCCGTTGAGCTATGTAACCAACGAAATAGCGGCTTGATGTTAACTCTATTGGAATGTTTTCAGAGTTAAAACAATCAGCATCTTCATTAAAATAATCTTCATTTTCGGCTAATATATTTGTAACATCTACGTCAGGGATGTGAGTACTTTCTGATGTACTGCCACTTCTTTGAGTATCCTCTAAAATTGTTTGAAACTCTATAGGTAAAAATATCGCATCGTCTTTAGCACAATTCGATGAGGTACTAAATTGAGTTATTTTTAGAGATGACAGTTTAGCTATTGCGACATTTAATTCATAAACCGAAGGATTTTTGCACTGCCCGCCCTTGGCACGTACATACATATGAAAATAAGTTTTCCAACGGATCTTGATTGAAATGGCTTGTTAAAATGCAGATCAAATTTGAGTTTTCTGCAAACAACTCCGATGATAATGATAAAATAAATTCGGTGCGAATCGATGTTCTTGCAATAGTACAACAATAAAATACATATATTTGCCATTCAAATAAGAATCAGCGACATTAGCTTTACGTATCTTATGTCCACATATATTGTGCGAACACAAAACGAGCCTTTGCTTCAAAAGCGTCGTAATTCAAAATATGTAATTTTTGAGCTAATATATAACTAATCGCGATATCAATTTTTATATTGTGCAAAAGTTTTATACAAATATGAAAGATATTTGTATTTTATTATTCTCTTGGGAGAAGAATATTTTACCATTGATTTATAGGTAAATTCTAGACTTTAAATTCGTTTCCTGCCAAACAAGCTTTTTTGAATTATGACTCTATTGCAGCAAAGGCTCGAAAAGTTTTTTTGTTTGTTTATATGGAATCTTTTGTTTGTTTATTAAATGTACACACATGCACACATACTTGTGTATGGAAAGTCACAAACGTATGAACACATGTATAAATATCTAAATGAATAGTAGAGATATGAGAATAATAAATTCTCTGAGAAAATAAATGACTCTCTTGAAAAAAGTGGTTTTTGTACTAAAACCACCAGCAAATTAAGCATTTGCCGTACAATGTATGGCAGTGTTACATCTTCATACATACATATATTTATAGTCTTTGATACCGCCGTGTCAGGAAATAACATGGTGGAGAAAATCATTAAGGCCGGCTATGCAGAGAAACATACTGTTTAATATACATATGTATATAATATATAGTGTTAAATGTATATTTAATAAAATTTTTATTTGAAATTAAGTTTTTTGATTCACTTTTTTTTTCTATAAATATATGTTTTTCTTTACAATTTATTCAGTGTTGTAAAATCATTTTTATGCAGTTTTTTCCAACACTGAAACAGAAATTTGATTCGTTTCGTATCGAATAACATCAATATAGCCTTTTTCCACTACGCAACATCTAACATCTACCATCAATTTGAGAAGATGTTAACATCTTCCCATAAGTAATACACAGTACTAAAAGTCAACATCTTTCTACATCTTTAAAAGATGTTCTAATATCATTTTGTTCCAATCAACATCTTCCGATAATTTTAATGTCATCTCTAGCAAAATGACAGATACATACATATTGATAGTTCCATTTTTTGTGAATGACATACATAAATGACATATGTACATGAATGACATACATACATAAATTATCTTCATACACATCTTTCATAATAGATCGCAAATTTTCTGCATTAACAATTGTGTTTGTTCTTGTAAAGCATGAACGAGTCCAATTATTAATGTTTCTTCAAAATTCATTTTAATTTAACATATATTTATTTTCCACAAAAAATTATGCTGTAAGTATTTTTATATTTTTGACAGCTGAGAAGATGGTAGATGTTAGATGTTGCCAATGGAAATGCAAGTTTCACATTTTCAACAAATTCCATTCATTCCTCTAAAATGTATGCTAGTGGAAAAAGGCTATTAGGAATTCTCACACTATCGAAATTAATTTCGATTCGAATGCAATTTCGATCACGAGAGTGAGAATTAGGCCCCTGTTTTCGCCGTTACATAAAACGAGAATCAGTTTTGCTGTGAAACTGAGAAAAAAATTGGTTCATTCCATTTGTTTCTCTCATTGTGAAAATATTTAAATTTTTTTAGTTCCTTCACAGAACGGGAATCAGAAACAATATGTAAACGAGAAAAATGTTTACATTTCACGTTATCGCAGAACCAGAATCTACCCCCTGGTGATTTCAATAATGTATTTTGTCGTCAAATCATCCTCTTTAGCAGGTAAAAAAGCTATGCAACTATAATCGGGTTATATGGAGGTCTAATTTTATATTTCATATATGGAAAATCTTACAAAAGTCTGATAGACTTTAATAAATGGTGATGTCGGTGCCAAACTATGATACAAATATATAACATATTTCTAACAAGTGCTTTCGATATATCAATCTTTTTCATTTATTTGCACTTATTTTAACGTCAATAAACTTTTTAGTCAAAAACAACGATATGAAAAGTTTTCGTTTTTTTTCTAGTTCTACGGTTAGGAATTAAGGTTGTTTATTGATTTTCATTCAACTGACGATCAACTCAGGCTTCCAATTGGTACGTGTGATGGCGACTTTTTCTTTCGTTCTTCATTTTCATCCTGACGTTTTGTAAGCAACATCGTTTAAAGGTAACAAAATAATTTTATTGAAGAATATAATGCCGGAACTATAGAATATTAAAAGCGATAAATACAAAAATTTTCGAAAAAGAAGTTATGGAAAGTTATTAATTGAGTATAATAAATCAAAAGTGGATGACTTACAAAAAAAAAAAAAAAAAAAAAAAAATCAAACATATACATATATATATATATAAAAAGATTTTTTTAATTTACAATATTTACAAACCAAATCTTTTGGAATGATTAAAAATTGTGGATAAAAATTTAAATATTAATGTAAGTTTATATTCTAACCGATATTAAAGCTTTTTATGTACATATAATAATGGAAAGTTTTTTAAACAATTAAATAGATTTCCCAACCCTTGATAAAGTCAACAAATAATTGACGAAACGTCGGGAAAAATGAAATAAAATATTTTGTTTTATTTACATGAAGAATTTTAGGCCGTATTAGCTCATTTTCAATATTCAAACCAAAAATCAAACATGCTTATCTCATTTTGACTCTATAAAAATTACATTTTAATAAAGTTGAATGAAAAGTTAGTGGAATAATTGTAGCCTGTGCATCGAACGATCAACTGGTTTATTTAACTCGGTTGTACGACCATTTGAAACGTGTAGGGGCCGCACAAGTTAGTTAATTACAAAGTAATGCAATGGGCACAATCGGTCACAATACACTGACCAAAAGGTAACTCCATTCAAACACAATTTATATACGTATGCATAAAAAATATATGCTAAAGGTACGGTCACATCTGTCAAACATTTGCCCAAAAAAGCGTAACCTGTAACGACACGTTTTCTCGCTTTGAAGCTGGGGTAGGCTCAGCGTTGTCCAGGGTCGTTACTAGATTGTGTTTTATTCGGTTTTTGAGTAAGAGTAATAAAAAGACTTCGGAATTCTTTAGAATACGTTATAAATCTTATCACTTTATTTACTCATCTGTTTATGTGTATATGTATATATAGATTCTGCTTCGGTATGTGGTTGTTCTCTCTGAGAGTTGTTTATAGTCGTTCTCTTCGTCTCTGGTGACGTCTCTTGATTGGATAACGATATCCCTATTGTAGCCGTGCTTAGACCCACCACAATAGAGCACGTTCGATGAAAGAGAAATATGACGAAATCTCTATTGTAGCCGTACTCAGACCCACCACAATAGAGCACGGTATTTCTCTTAGAGTTAATTACAACCGGTTGTATCGAAGGATGTTGCCTACCGATGCCGTGCTTAGACCCACACCGCTAGTCAACCTCCTTCTACTAAAAATCCAATTGTGGCCGTGCTTAGACCCACCACAATAGAATCCTTAGTCTATACAAAAATGTATTAATCCCTCTTAGTAAACAAGTTTAATAAGAGCTCTTACCACATTAGCAGCTGCCAACCAACTCCCCTCGATCAACGAATGTGTCGCCTTTTATAGCAAATTGCTGGCACACACAAGATACACACACAACCGCACCCATACGTTGTGCACGAGTTGTGTACGTGATCAGTTGTTCGATGATTGTGTTGTTCAGCGCTGTGTATAAACGTAAGTTACTATTTATATCATGACTACCAGTGATGGTAGTTAATTTTTCCGTTAAGTTCAAATGATTAAATATAATTATCTTAATACTACCATATCGGGTATTATTTCTAATAAGTTCATAAAATAGTATTTATATTCATTAATAAAAATTATCTAATTCATAAAAATAATAATATAAAGAAATTCATTTACAAAAGTCAGGCAATTGGGTTTTTGTTATTAAAACCAGTGTGGCAAAAACGACTTTAGGACTTTTGTCGTCACACTGCCTCTCCCCTCTCAGCGTCCAGGGTCCACCAAATCTGACAACGCCCATCTTGGAATAAGGTTATCCGGAAGCATTGGTTGTGGATGCATCGACATAACTTCTCTCTTGTAGGCCGCAGTGGTCGAGACATTCTTTCATTCAGCTCCCTCTGCAGGACTTCTGGGAATTGATGGCGCGTTATGGTGATGGGTTTTGTCGGTAGGGGTGGTTTTGTCGGTCGCGATGATGCTTCCGGCAGCCCTACACTGCCCTTCGATTGCGCTGAAAATACTGATGACTTGGCTGTGGATGTTGTCGATGTAGACGAGAAGGCTGATGAAGTTGTTGCAGATGATGATGATGATGTCATTGATTCGGCACGTTTATTGAGTGTGTTGATTGCCGGTGAAATCTACGAAGAGAAAACAATTAGTTACTATATTTGTTTATGAAATGGCTTTAATTCGCTAATGTGCGCGGTGCGCCGATTGTTAGTTTCTATACTGCGAATTTCTAATATTACGGGGGAGGTGAATTTTTCAATCACCCATGGCCCCCCATATTTTGGTGCTAATTTGGCTGCAAAGTTGTCTATAGCCTTGGACAACGGATGCTGTTTAACTAAAACATACTCTCCAATCTGAGGTTGCCAGTTGCGGCGGCGCAGATTGTAGTGGTGGCGTTGTTTATTAGTCGCTTTGGATAGGTTGTTTCGAACAATGTCGAAAATTTCTTTTAGTTCTGTGGCCCGTTCTTCGGGCGACAGCTGATGAGCTCCTGTACCGACCGTGACTTGGTCGTACAGCGTATTTGGTAACCGTGGTTGCCTCCCTTGTGTAAGGTACGCCGGACTGTAACCTGTGGATTCAGTCATGCTTGTATTGATGGCGAGCATGATTTCGGGTAAGAGATCATCCCATGAAGCATGTTGTTTTCCAGCGAACTGTGCGATGATTGTTTTTATAGTGCGGTTGGCCCTCTCCGTAGGATTATCCTGGGGAGTGTAGGGGGCCGTAAACTGCTGACTAATACCTACGTCGTGTAGATATTTTTGAAAAACGCGTGATGTGAATTGAGTACCGTTGTCCGTAATGATGGCTTTAGGCACGCCATATCGGGCGAGGATCCTCTCACGGAAAGCCTTCACAGCCCCTTCGGCCGTGGCTTTCCTCATGGGGATTAATTCACACCATTTCGAAAAATAGTCGAAGAACACTAGTAATGTAGTGTTTCCGTGACGCGTACGGGGTAAGGGTCCGACAAAATCGGCACATACGAGTGACCACGGTTCATCGGGTACACGTGTAAGCATCTTACCTGCCGGTTGTTGTTGTGACACTTTATATTGTTGACAGCTGACACAATTCCGCACATAACGGCTGACGTCACGGGCCATACCTGGCCAGTAATACCGTTGTGCTATCTTGTGTAGTGTTTTCCTTATGCCGAGATGGCCTCCAGTAGGCCGATCGTGGTTTTCTTGGAGTACTTGTTGACGCTGGGGTGTGGCCACGCATAATTTCCAGGGGTAACTATCTTCGTTATTCAATTCTCTGGCAAAATGCCTGTAGAGTTGGTGATTGATAACGCTGTAGTCAGGAAATTCTTCAGGGCGTTGACGCACCCCCTCGAGCAAGCTTTGGAGCCATCGGCAAGTGTGGTTGTCTTTTGTATTAGCGCTGTTAACTTCAGCCTGTGGTTGTCGGGAAAGTGCATCCGCAACCTTGTTGAGTTGGCCTTTTCTGTAAATAATTTCAAAGTTAAACTGTTGCAATTCTAACGCCCATCTGGCAAGCCGGCCCATAGGGTTGTCAATTGTATTCAGCCACTTGAGGGCTAGATGGTCGGTGATAACTTTAAAGTGGTACCCCTCCAGGTATGGACGCATTTTCCGAATGCCCCATACGATGGCCAGACACTCTTTTTCCGTGGCTGAGTAGTTTTTCTCGGCGGCGTTTAGATGGCGGCTAGCGTAGGCGATTACATGTTCAGTCCCCTCTAGTTCCTGAGTGAGGACTGCTCCTAATCCGAAGTCACTAGCATCGGTTTGTAGCACAAACGGTTTGGAGAAAACTGGACACGCCAGTACTGGTGCTTCTGTCAATTTATTGCGGAGAGTTTCGAATGCCTTTTGTTGTTCACTTCCCCACTTCCAGTGTTTGCCCTTTTTTAGTAAATCAGTGAGTGGACGGGATATAGTGGAGAAGTCGGGCACAAAACGACGATACCAAGACGTAATTCCTAAGAAGCGTCTGACGTCTTTTACGTTGGTAGGGGGGGTCATCTGTGCCACGGCCTGAATTTTCTCTGGATCAGTTTTTATGCCGTCCTTTGTAACGAGGTGTCCCAGGTATTTAGTTTCAGTTTTGAAAAATTCACATTTTTCCACGTTGATTTTCAAATTGGCGGAGCGTAGTCTTCTGAAAACTTCTTTAAGATTTCTACAGTGCTCGTCGAATGTGGTACCGGTCACGATTATGTCGTCTAAATAGGCGAAGGCGTGTGGTTCCATGTCTGGCCCAATGATAGTGTCCAATGCCCGCTGGAAAGTGGCAGGTGCTGAATGTAACCCAAAAGGCATTACGCGCCATTGGTACAGACCCCGCCCACTTACGCCGAAGGCTGTGTACTGCTTACTTTTTTCTTCCATGGGGATTTGCCAGTAACCATCCTTGAGATCTAAGCTGCTGATGAATTTAGCATTGCGTAATCGATTCAAGATGGTGTCTATTCTGGGCAGTGGATAAGCATCGGGTATAGATCGGGCGTTCAGTTGCCGAAAATCCATACAGGTGCGCCAGGTGCCATTTTTCTTCTTTACTAATGTTATGGGAAAGCTGTATGGGCTGTGTGACGGCTCTATGCATCCACGTTCGATCAGCTTGTTGACCTCAGTGTCAATGATGGCCTGCATGGCAGGGTTGCGTTGTGCATACCTTAGTTTGATCGGCCGTGTGTCCTTCATGACGATTGAGTGTGATGCTGCCGTAGATAAGCCTTTAAGTTGTTGAAATTTTGGTAACTCGTGTGCGAGAAAATCATCGATCTGTTGCTGCAGTATAGTCTGCGTGTTGATCGGGGTTGTGATTTCCGCTGGTGGAGTAACCATGTCAGTAGGGCTTAACTGGTCATCTGAATTACCCTGACACCAGTTTACCGTCGCACAAAGTTTGGAGGTAGCGGTTAAACCGGCACAGGATATGCTGGTCTCGAAATTTTTCAGAAAATCTAGCCCCAACAAAATATGTTCAGTCGCCCCAGGTAAGATGAGAAATTCGTGGAAGGCAGTCCGATTTCCCAGGGTTATAGGGCACTTCACTGCGCGTGATACCATCCTTTTAGAGCCGTCGGCCAAAGTAACGTCGATGTCAACCTGTAAATATATTGGCTTCTTTACCAGTCTGATACATGCTGGTCTGATGAAGCTTCGGGTTGCACCCGTATCAATTATGGCGGTGACTAAGTTTTTGTCAAGACAAATGGTGGCTTTTACTTTGTCATCTTCCCATCGTATTGACGTCCCATTTCTTCGAGACGGAGCTTCGGGTTCAATATGTGGATTTGTTGTCGAGTGGTGGAGAACCATACGGTTATGTTCGTTGCGGGGTGGAGCAGAGTTCGTGGGGATGCTTTCAAAATCTGTGGCCAGTCGTATTAACTCTTCGAGTGTTGAAAAATCGATTCTGCGAATGTATCGTTGGTAGTCGGGTTGGGCATTGCGGAAAATGCGTTCCACGCGTTGTTCAACCGTAAGGTTTGTGGGGCGCATTAAATTTTGCAATGCCAAGACATACTCCCTGAACGGCTCACGTGGCCGCTGGACTCGCTTTCGGACTTCGTCTTCGAGTTTTTCAAAGTAGCGTGGCGGTAAAAAGAAATCACATAGATCGTGTTTAAACGCTTCCCACTCTGTCCAGTTTTTATTATTGTTCCTATACCACAGCAATGATTTATCTCGAAGAAACTCAATGATTACTTTTAAAACATCACGTAAATTTATTTGATACGTACCCGCTAGTTCTTCCACTCGTTCGACGAATTCTAAGGGATTCTTACCTCCATCGTATTTCAGACCCCATCTTCTGATGGTATCAATGACCATAATCCGATGTTCTACGGTTGTCTTCTGGGGAAAATCGTGGGGTGTGTTTTGGCGGGATGACCCAGGTCGTTCGCATTTAGCTGGTGAATCTGGTGTATTATCCGTCGCACCCTCGGGTAATTGTAGCTTAGTTGATGAAGTAGTGCCACAATCGTGTTTATTTTGCAGTGCCAGTAAAGTTGTGCGTTGAGCATCCTCGTGGTCTGATGAAACAAACTTGGCGAAGCGTTTTCTCAACTCTTCGACTGTGCCTGTTATCTCGAGTTCAAACTGGGTCAGGTATTGTACCAGTTCATCCTTCTTGAGGGAGTAAATCCACGACGTCTTTAACATGGTGATTATAATAAAAATTTTTCTTGCTGGTATTTTGTCCAAAAATGAGTTTGATTTTATATATATGTATATATATAAATATAATTATATATATATATAATTTATTTTATTCGTTGTTGTAAGTTGATTTTTCGATGATTATCAAAAATGTAGTTTATTTAGGTATATGTATATATATATATATATATCTATATACCGATATGTATTATATTGTTTTTGCTATTATACTGCTTTGCTGATGTATAGCTGTGTCTTTATCTAT
Source organism: Lypha dubia (assembly GCA_947311025.1). Classification (NCBI taxonomy): domain Eukaryota; kingdom Metazoa; phylum Arthropoda; class Insecta; order Diptera; family Tachinidae; genus Lypha; species Lypha dubia. Next base: position 12,940,768 of record OX371265.1, on the reverse strand, counting down.
ATATATCTATGTATATATAGTAGTTGGTTTGTACACGTAGGCAAATAAAAATATTTGTGTTTACCGTTGTCAATTCTTGTAGCGATGTACAGTTGAATCAAAACTACGTTGTGGAATTTTTTTTCATACAATGTTTTACTTTTGTGCGTACTCAAAAGTTTTACCGTTTGACTTCAAGCAAAAGCAGTCATGCTGGTTTCTTTTAAAATATTTTGTTGTTGTTTTTTTTTTTTTTCCGTTGTTGCGTGACAAACTGCGTCGCTGACAAATATCAATTTGTTGTGGGCAGCATACAGTTCTAGCGGAAAATTTTCTCTTCAACACAATGATTGTTTTTTTTTTTTTTTTTTATGACTTCTGTAGGTACAGTCTCGGCAAAAAGTTTTCGTTGACTTATTTTTTTAATAATATTTTTTTTCTCTTGTTTGTTGTTTTTAATTGTTTAGTTTTTATAAAGTTCTTTTTTTTTCATTTATTATTTTTTTTTTCTTGACGATGCAAAGTCGATGTTGATTGGACAATGCAAAGTCCCTGCTCGGGCGCCACTGTAACGACACGTTTTCTCGCTTTGAAGCTGGGGTAGGCTCAGCGTTGTCCAGGGTCGTTACTAGATTGTGTTTTATTCGGTTTTTGAGTAAGAGTAATAAAAAGACTTCGGAATTCTTTAGAATACGTTATAAATCTTATCACTTTATTTACTCATCTGTTTATGTGTATATGTATATATAGATTCTGCTTCGGTATGTGGTTGTTCTCTCTGAGAGTTGTTTATAGTCGTTCTCTTCGTCTCTGGTGACGTCTCTTGATTGGATAACGATATCCCTATTGTAGCCGTGCTTAGACCCACCACAATAGAGCACGTTCGATGAAAGAGAAATATGACGAAATCTCTATTGTAGCCGTACTCAGACCCACCACAATAGAGCACGGTATTTCTCTTAGAGTTAATTACAACCGGTTGTATCGAAGGATGTTGCCTACCGATGCCGTGCTTAGACCCACACCGCTAGTCAACCTCCTTCTACTAAAAATCCAATTGTGGCCGTGCTTAGACCCACCACAATAGAATCCTTAGTCTATACAAAAATGTATTAATCCCTCTTAGTAAACAAGTTTAATAAGAGCTCTTACCACATTAGCAGCTGCCAACCAACTCCCCTCGATCAACGAATGTGTCGCCTTTTATAGCAAATTGCTGGCACACACAAGATACACACACAACCGCACCCATACGTTGTGCACGAGTTGTGTACGTGATCAGTTGTTCGATGATTGTGTTGTTCAGCGCTGTGTATAAACGTAAGTTACTATTTATATCATGACTACCAGTGATGGTAGTTAATTTTTCCGTTAAGTTCAAATGATTAAATATAATTATCTTAATACTACCATATCGGGTATTATTTCTAATAAGTTCATAAAATAGTATTTATATTCATTAATAAAAATTATCTAATTCATAAAAATAATAATATAAAGAAATTCATTTACAAAAGTCAGGCAATTGGGTTTTTGTTATTAAAACCAGTGTGGCAAAAACGACTTTAGGACTTTTGTCGTCACAAACCACTAAATACGAATGAGAAACTTTTTAATTTATGCATTTATTTATTAAGTTGAACAGCATCTAATAAGATAAGATTCTATTACATTTTCTATAAATTATGTAGGAAACTGTTTAACGTAATAAACAGGTATCTAAATCAAAAGTGTTTTCATTCGTATTTAGTGGTTACGCTTTTTCGGGCAAATGTTTGACAGATGTGACCGTACCTTAAGAAATCGTTGAGGCGCCGCCGCCAAATATATTTGCACTTTCAGCCGCCGCCGAAATGTTTAAGTCGGCTTACTACTCTGATGTAAACATAAACATTCACACAGCTGTTGCTCTGGTGCTGCCACCTTTTTCGTAATTTTTTTTTTCTTTTGCAACAGGGTGCACATGACAGCCTTTCTAATATGGGAAAGATTTTTTAAGTGAAAACTTCTATTGGCGCGGTACGGAGATTTTGGGTGGGCTAAAAGCTCTGATTTCGCGACACCGTCATAGTTTTTGACATCACGCACGCTTCATTTTGAGCGAAAAAATTTAGGTGTTGGGCCTTACTACGGTTCTCGAATCGACTTCGACTGTTGTACTAGATTAAAGGAACACACAACATTTTTCTAAAATCTATTACAGCAGGCGAAGTCGAATATATTAATAAAATAAAATGCAAAAATAAAATAATGAAATGCTTACTTCTGTTTATTTATATCTGACCCAATTTATTGAAGTAGGTTGATGACCGTGGGTTTAGTTATTGTTGTTGATGTATTGATTGTTGTTGATATATTAATTGTTGTTGTTGTCGAGATCGTGAAGTTATTATTGTGGGTGTAGTTGTTGCTGCTGTTGTTGGTTTGATTGGTGACCGTAGGTAACTCGCGCAAGTGGATTTGGGTACAACTCAAGTCTTTTTATGTATTTTTCGCATGTTTTAGATTTTTAGAGCTATGCTCTTTCTGGCGCGATGGGGGTTGAATTTTATTTTTCGTAACATAATTAACGACACTATTACAGTTATATTTTTCTTTTTGTTTTGATTTGCTTGTCCTTTAAAAGCGAGAATATTTGTAGGTATGTATATGGCGTGTTACTTTCATTTAGGCTTTTGCACTAAGTACATTTAAATTCAAAAACATTTGCTTTTTTAAAAATTCTCAGAGTAAATCCAAGTACAAAAGGGGATCAAAGCAAGTAAATACAAAACGGAAAAAAAACAAACACAACATATATTCTCTTTATACGCTCAGAGTATTTGTATTTACTCATTCTTATTCACTATAAGTAGAGTAAAGTAAACATTTTTTTTGCTAATATTCTGTAAGTATTTTGCAAGGTTCTTATTTTACCATGTGGGTATTTTAAGTATTTTCTTGGTTTTTATTTTTAGCATTAATTTAGCAGTTAATTTTATGGAATATACATATGTACATACCTATCTAAGTATATACAGCTATTGATATGTTGATATTTGATCTTAACATCAAATTAAATAAAAGCGAAATTTCATACAAATCAAATAAAACTTACAAAAATACTCGAGTATTTTAGTAAATAGTTTAAGTAGTGCTTGTCTTTACTTAATGTGCTTGGTTCTTATTATGCTTAGTTCTTACATGCTTTAATACTTGCTGTATTTATTTCGTACAAGAACAGTATTTATTGTGTTTGTTTCTTATAATAGAAAACAGAAGCAGGTATAGTAAAGAGAGGGTATAATAAAACAAATACACGAAAAAAAGAGAATGCATTTAAGTATTTGTTTTTTTGTACTTTTGCAAAAGCCTACTTTCATTTAACTGCAATAACAAAATATTAATATGAATACATATGTATGTATGTATGTTAGTGTTTCGTTTTTTTTTTCTTTGTGTTGCTGAGTTGCCGAGCTACCCACCAAAGAAAACGTCAAGCGTTTGAACTACAGGCAGCGTTACCAAATAAGCAGATTTATCTGATTTTTGCAGTTTTTCTAAAGCTGGATTCACCCATTCGTTCCGAACAAAATTTTTGTCCGGACAAAATTTTTTTTATATGAAGTTTGACGTTTCTCTTTTTGAGAGTGAGAGAAAAAGAGAACTAATTTTGTTCGGAACATTCTCAGCTTGAATTGGTTTAATTTTATATTTTGTCCGGACAAACTTGAACTGAGCTGCCAATAGGTTAAATGTTTTCATATAAAGTTGAATTGAGTTGCCCCATCATGCAATATTTTAATAATTATTTTGTGTTTGTGAAATATAAATGTGTGTAATATTTTTTGAAAAATATTTAATATGTTTAATAAAATAAAATGGAGCTAAATGAATCGATTGCCGAAAAACTTATACAAGAAATGAAAAATTGCTCTTCTTTGCTTTAAAATTTTTTTCACTGCGATTTTTTTTTTTTAGTTTTTTATTTATATATATGTACTTTGCTAATAATAATGCTTTATGCATTTCAATTGCCATCAGCAAAAGTAATTTTCTCTTTTCGTCCATTATTAACAATAATCTTTGGAAATAACTTAGGGCCAATAATTCAGTACTGATTTATATGTCATTTATTTTTAAATGCTATTTATATACAAAATTAAGTTTTTCACTGCAAAATTAAGTCAACATTAAATAGCCAACATTGTGTATTTAAATACTACATAAGTTTTACGAATTTCCATATGTTTTTGACTGCTTGTTCTTCTTATATAAAATAAAGCCAATAAAATATTTGTGGCTGCTGGCAAACTGCATAAAATTTTGTCTTGTTTTGTCGCTATTAACCTTTTAATCGTATTGAAAGTTGCTTTTATTCTTTAAAAACATTTCAGCAGTTTTTAATTATTCTTATTTTTAGCTAAAATAATAATATATTTTTTTGGATTTTTCTTTATTTGTTCTAGTCAGCTGTTCTTTAGGGAAATTTGTGGGAAATTTTTTATTTTACGCAGTGCTACCATATTTTCATCGTAATTAAATAAGAACTGTAATTACTCACTGAAAAAATGGAATCTTATTTAAATGCAACATAAATTTAAATAAAAATTGGCTGAATGAGTATTTAAATAGGAAGTCAATTATTGGCCCTTAAAATATGTAGTTTGACACCAAAATGAACAAAGAAAAGTATAATCAGTCACTGCAGTACTGCCACCTTGTGAAACTAATTGATTTTGCTTACATACGGCAGCTTTGATTTTCCGGACAAATATTTCGAAATGAGTGAATCGTGCTGCAGAAAACTCTCAGTAAAAAAATTTTTGTCCGGACAAAAATTTTGTTCGGAAAGAATGGGTGAATCCACCTTAAGTGCAAAACAGGCTTCCAGGTTTTTACTCAAAAAAACAGTTTTTTTAAATCAGTGCAGTTTTTTCAATTTTATTCGAATAAAACAAAGAAGCATTCAATTACAATATTATTAACGAAGGCGAATTCAATACCAGGTGGCCCTTTCCCTACAACAATACAAGAATAAAACAATTTATCGCCAATTGGATACTGAGGCCACCTGGCATTGAATTCGCCTTGTTATTAACGAACATATATATATTATAATACAACAATGTTATAATTTTTACTGCCTTTTAAAAGCAACACAGTATTATATTTTCTCATTCCTTTTTTATGCAATCGTGATGTTCTTTTTTTTTTGAGTTTAAAGTTTTCATTGCATTGCTTCAATGTTTCTGAGTTTTGTCCAAAATTTATAAAAAATGGATAAATATCTAACAAGAAATAGTAAGTTTGAAATTAAATAACCTCTGTTTATCCAAATAATTAATTACCTTGGATTTGATCAGATTCTAACGAAGAAAATAATGATGCAGTGACAGCTATACAGGTTGCAGAGCCTTCGAATTTAAGAAAAAGAAAATTAGGTGATTACAATAAAACATGGGAAGAAAATGTGTTACTGAAGCCGTGGATGAAAAGAAGCGAAAACAATTTGGCGTTTTGTAAGGTTTGTAATTACGAATTAAGAGCGTTGGCCGGAATTACAGATTTAAAAGCTCACGCAAAGATAACAAAGCACATCGAAAAAGCGAAGGCAATTGAATTGCACGCAGGATCTGGTGCAGTGTTTACAGATAAAATAAAAAATAATCCAAAAGTCACAAATATTGAAATACACTTAGCCGCCTTCTGCGCGGAACACAACATATCATTTTTAGCAATGGATCACTTGGTACCGTTGCTACAAAAGGCTGTGGAAGATTCGGAATTCATACAAAAAACAACATGCGCACGAACTAAAACAACAGCGATCGTTAAAAATGTGTTGGGCGAATCCCATCACGATAATCTTTGCAATATGCTAAAAACAAATTTTTTTCCTTGTGCATAGATGAGTCCACAGACGTATCTAAAACTAAATTGCTTTCTTTAGTTGTGCGAATGGAATTCAATGGCAAAATTTGCGAACTTATCAAAGTAAGAGATTGCAGCGCAATTGGAATTTATGAGACGATTGTTGACGCTTTCCAGCAAAAAAGTATTGATTACAAAAAAAATTTAATAGGTTTTGGAGCGGATGGAGCAAATACTATGACAGGTGCTTATCATTCAGTATCTAAACTATTGAAAGATGACTGCCCAAACCTTATAATATTTAAATGCATTTGCCATTCGTTTTCGTTGTGTGCTAATTATGCTTGTGGTTTTTTGCCAAGTTATATCGAAGGAGGTGCAAGAGATATCTATAATTTTATTCAAAACAGCCCAAAGAGAATTGATCTATTTGCAGATTTGCAAATATTATTAGATTACAAACCCCGAAAAATGCTACACCCTTCACAAACACGTTGGCTTTCGCTAGAACTAACAGTTAACCAACTTTTGAGTCGAATGGACGCTCTTAAGTTATTTTTCTTGCACGAAAAATTGGAAAAATTCGACTCGACACAGAGAATCATAAGTTACTTACAAAAGCCAGAGTTTGAGCTCTATTTATTATTTTTGAAATTTATATTAACCGATATAAATAAGTTAATTCGTTTATTCCAAAGTGAAGCTCCTCAAATTCATTTGTTAAATATTGAAATAAGACGTTTGTATCTCAAAATATTTGAATATGTCGTAAAAGACGAATTTATTAGTATTGAAATGTTCAAAAAAATTAACATTAATAATCCCATGCATTTAAAAGACCTCAAAGACATTTACTTAGGGGCTGAGGTATCTATAGCATTAAAGTCCACACATAAATTATCTGAGGATCGCGAAAAGGACTTTAGAGAACACTGTTCCAAATTTTATGCAGGACTATGTAATCGGCTATTAGAAAAGTTCGATTTTGACAATGATTTTCTAAAGCATGTTGAAGGTTTCGCGCCCACTAATGTAATAAAAGGCAATATAAAAAGCATTTCCGAATTGTTTAATTTCATACCAAATGTCGTGGACTTCGACCATATCCAAGATATTGACGATGAATGGCGCGAATTATTGCACTTTGATTTTGAATACTATTGTTTGCGTGAAAACGAAATAAATAAAACAATTGGTTTGTTAATTATGAATAATGAGACAAGCTCAAGTTTATTTATATATTACCTTTATATATATAAATTGTAGATAATTTTTATTTTCTTTTGAGTGAAACTCGTTGAATTAATTATTCGGAAGGTTTAAATAATTTGTGTGTAACACTAGCCGCGATCAAATTACAGCATGTAATAATAAATATATAAATTAAATTGGACGAAGCAAAGTAGCGAGTGCAATGCTTAAGACCGTTAGGTATTTATTCGTTAGAATCTGTGTAAAAACTCCCACACAAGGGTGAAGAAAAACGGAGTGATACAAATCTTAACGAATTGCCAATTATTATAAATAAAACATTAAATGTATCAAATCTAACTTAAACATTGCCGGCCACCTTGCAACATCATATAGTTGCAATATCAATCTTAAACAAAAGGGTAATATGAACAAACTTAAATTCATAATTATAATAATACTTTTTCAATTCAATATATGTATATATATAAATTTTTTTTTTTTTTTTTTTTTTTTTTTCATTTTTTCAAAAAACAATAGCAGTCATGCGACCGCACCAGACTAGCTGGTAAAAATTCCCATAGAACAAAGCCTATGGGACGTGGTTTTATACAGACCACATACTGCACCCATGCGGGTGAACTCCTTAAAAAGGAGATTGGCCAGAAATGACCCAACCAAAAATGGTGTATTGCGCCAACGGAAACCCCGGGTTCGAATAAATTCTGCCTTTCAGTATAAGCGGCGCGACTTCAGGTCCTATCACCAGTGCGACCCTTCCAGACACATTAAAGTTCGGATCTGCCAATTGCATCCCCGCAAATTGTTCCTTTATAGTATCTGGGACGGACGCAACCGGAGTGACAATGCCTTTCATTTGTTTTACCTTTACCGTGAGCCGAACACGCTGCGATGAGTCATATATAGACCCGATATCTAAACACGATATTCTATCCTGACCCATAGTGGACACAGGCAAATGCAGTATGTGAACCAACTTTTCGCACACATAGCTCATACCGCAGCAAAGATCAATAACCGCACGAACTGGTATAGATTTTGTTGCAGTTTTTAACGATATTTTTACCGTCGGAGAAAATGTGACCATGTGACGAATCGGCAACCTTAGTAGCGTTGATTGCTCAGACGGACGGGGAGCCACAGGCGTATGAACCTGGCTTTGTTTTTTGTTGTTGCTAGAATGCAATAAGGAATGATGTTGTCCTTTACATTTTTTGCAATGCCCTTGACTTTTGCACGCACGGGCCACATGGTCGTGGGACAAACACCGCGAGCAATAACTGTGCAGCAGCACCATACGAATCCTCTTTTCGAAATTTAGTTTGAGGAACTTGCGACATACCGATAGCTTATGGCGATGGCTACACAAACGACAAACAATGTCGGTGTTTTTCTTCGAACCCGAAGCTGCAGTTGTACCCGATGTAACGGGGTTTGAAGGCGAAGGAGTAGCTATAGGAGCCACAACCACTGTATTCACAGTGGTAGTCAAATCTACAGGATTTGTGGGGACCGGAACCTCAGAGACCGTTTCCATGGTGGATGTTGGTGTGCTGACAGCCAGAGTGACGTCAGCGTCAGGCAAGGATGCAGACTCGTCTCTCTTGTCCACGACCTCCATCTCTTCGTCGTATTCCTCGAGTAAGGCGTCTTCAAACAAATTTTTTAGAGCGTCCATTATACTAGGAAACAATGAAGTTTAGTAAATTATTTAATTAAATGTTTAATTAGTCAGAATGACCAGTTTTGCAATCGGTCGCTTCACAATTCCATTCCCCGTGCGAATGTCCGCGACACGTACGTGATTGTCACTTCCCGGGTATGTCTTAATGACTCGACCTAATTTCCAAGAAGTGGGCGAAAGTTGTTCATTTTTAATTACTACTAAATCGTTCACTGCAATATCACGTTCAGGATATTTCCATTTGTACCGTTTATGTAAATTAGACAAATACTCTTCTTTCCATCGTAGACAAAAATGTTGAGCAAAAGCTTTAATTTTCCTATATCTATTTACCAAACTTATAGGAGATTCAAGTATCGATGGTTCTGGAGGAGCTAAAATTGGAGACCCTATCAGAAAATGACCAGGGGTAAGAGCCACAGGCTCATTAGGATTATCACTCATGGGACAGAGTGGTCGTGAATTAAGACAAGCTTCAATTCGTGCAAGAACGGTCGAGAGTTCTTCAAAAGTGTATTTAACTGATTGAACCTCTTTACGAAAATGTAGTTTAAAACTTCGGACCCCAGCTTCCCACAAACCTCCCATATGGGGAGCGCCAGCTGGTATAAACCGCCATGAAAGACCGTTTATGCCGAAGGTTGAGCACATTCTAGCACGACTCTCTGCTAAAAACGTTTTAAAATCCCTTTCTAATTCTCTAGAAGCTCCAACAAAATTAGTACCATTATCTGAAAATATGGTATTAGGGCAACCACGTCGTGAAATGAACCTATTAAAAGCAGCTAAAAACCTATCCGATGATAAATCAGAAGCTACCTCCAAATGAATTGCTTTCGTAGAAAAGCACACAAAAATACAAACATAAGCCTTTAAAACTTGACTTGATCTAGCAGCCGAACTTTTCATGTCAAAGGGACCAGCAAAGTCAACTCCAGTAGTGGTAAACGGTCGATCGAGTGTAGTCCTTTCTGGAGGCAAAGCTCCCATTATTTGGCTACACAACCGCTTGCGATCAAGTAGGCAACGTTTGCAACGATTAATCACCATTCGAACTAATGTTTTCAGCCTAGGAACCCAATATTCAATTCTTAAAATTCTAAGCATCAATTGATTTCCACCGTGAATGGAAATCTTGTGTACAAACTCAGTCAATAGTACAGTGAAACGACAAGAATAAGGCAACAAAATAGGATGCCGTTCTGTGTATATCAATGAAGGTGATTTGGCTAGTCTACCATTAAGACGCATAACACCCTCTTTATCCAAAAATGGATTCAAACATAAAAGAGAACTCTTTGAAGAAAGATTCCTTTTCTCTATAAGACACTCATATTCATCAGCAAAATGAACTTGTTGAGCCACAATGGCTAAACGTGTTTTGACTTCTTTTATCTCCACATCCGACAAGGTATATGATGAATATGAATGACAACTTTTGTGGACTGTATGTGTATTTTTATAAAATCTGAAAATGTAAGCAATTACTCGTAGAGCGCGATCAAGCGATGAAAATCTGTCTAAAACATCTTCATAATTTGCATAAAATGAGGCGTGAGACTTAACAGCACGAGCTTCAAGGTCAGTACTAAGTAAAGCAAGACTTTGAAGATTCCAAAAAGACTCAGGTTTCTGAAGCCAATGTGGGCCATGCCACCACAAATCAGAACGCGCCAGATCAGACGGTAAAACACCACGACTTCCCAAATCAGCAGGATTATCCTCTGATTTTACATGATGCCAATTATGACTGCCGACAATTTCCTGGATTTTACAAACTCTGTTTGCAACAAATGTGGCCCAAGAATTGGCCTCTTTTTTGAGCCAGGAAAGGACGATCGTAGAATCAGTCCAGCAATAAATTTTACGAATTGGCACATCTACCTCACTTACTACGGCTTTCAACAGATCTGCTGCCAAAACAGCACCACAAAGTTCTAGCCGAGGTATGGAAATAGATTTGATAGGTGCAACTTTTGTTTTACACGTCAATAAGTGGGTATAAATCTTATTAGCCATTTCAATGCGTATATATATCACCCCCGCGTATGCCTTTTCCGAGGCATCAGAAAAAGCATGAAGCTCAACAGATGATTCAGGTTCATATTGAACCCATCTAGGAATACTAATATTGTTTACTTCATGGTATGAAGAAACAAATTTTTCCCATTCAGCCTTCGTAGAAGGTTTAAGCGAATCATCCCAATCTATATTATCTTGCCAAACCATTTGCATTATCATTTTTGCAACAATTATTACAGGACCCAACCAACCAACTGGATCAAACAGCTTCGCTATGATAGACAAAATTTCTCGTTTAGTGTAGCTAGGCCGCGCAATAATAGGATCTACTTTAAAATAAAATGCATCCAAATGAGCATTCCATTGAAGACCCAGTGTTTTAGAACTGCTTGACTCTACAAAAGTTAACAGTTTCTCATCAATCAAATGAGTGGTAGGAAGATCAGCCAATATAGCCTTTTCATTCGAAGTCCATTTTCGAAGTTCAAAGCCCGCTGACAACAACGACGCTATAAGTTGATCACGAGCGTTCAACGCAGTGGTGACATCATGAGATCCAGTCAAAACGTCGTCAACGTACATACATTTCCGAAGGATATGTGATGCGACAGGAAACTCACGTTCACAATCGTCAGCCAACTGCAATAATGTCCGAATGGCAAGATACGGAGCACAATTGACCCCAAAAGTTACTGTCAGTAACTCAAACTCCCTAATTTCTTCCGTAGGAGAATCGCGAAACAATATACGCTGAAATGGAGTATGGGATTGATCCAATCTAATCTGCCGATACATTTGCGTAATATCACAATTAAATACATATCTGAAAAGTCGCCAACGTAATACAAGAAGAACTAAATCGGCCTGTAGTGTAGGTCCAACATACAGGCAATCGTTGAGACTATTGCCGGTAGAAGTTTTATTAGACGCGTTAAATACGACCCTTAGTTTTGTAGTTTTTCTATCCATTTTTATTATCGGATGATGAGGTAAATAACACGACATCTTAGAAACAAAATTCTTATCTACAGGCTTCATGTGATTTAACAACGAGTATTCCTTCACCACGTCATCATACATCTGTTTTACCAAAGGTTTTCGTAAAAGCGATGATTCATTCCTCAAGAACTGCGACATCACATTATTTCTAGACAATCCTAAAGAAATTTTATCTGGAAATTCCGTTTTAAAAGGAAGGGTCACTATATATCTTCCATCAGCTCCTCGACGAGTAGTATTTTTAAAATTATCCTCACAAATCAAATCAAATGTAGACATTATTTTTCGTTGTGGTGTTTCCTCTAGCTCCCAAAATCGAAGTAGATTGCGATTCAAAGTATCTTCTTCAGAAAACTCAACCCTGGTAGAATAAACATGCAACGAAGATTGCTCTATAGGGCCCGTAATAAGCCACCCGAAGACTGTCTTTTGAGCTAATAATGAACCTAGAACATTCTTCCTAATATCCGGCATAATTATGCTTGGATACAAATCAGCACCTAGTAGCAAATCTACTGGCCTACAATCGAAAAATTGCGGGTCTGCCAAACGTATATTTGGCAAGTCCTTTCGAAGTTTATCACTTAGAATAAAGGATGGTAAATTACCAGAAATATTGGGTAAAATGAGTGCAGCAGTTCTCAGCATAATAGAAGAATCCAAAAGAGAGCCTATTTCAATCGCACAAATTTTTCGCGAAGTAGCAGAGACCGTCTGGTTTACACCAGAAATTTTGGCAGTCGTAGAATGCGCAGAAATTTTCAAACGGTTCTGCAATCGTTCAGAAATAAAGGAAGTTTCTGAAGCAGGATCAATAAGGGCGCGAGCTGGGTACGTAATACCCTGGTGAAGAATATTCACCATTGCTGTCCCTAATAATATAGTTCGATTTTGTGACACATGAAATACTTGACGATTCAAGGGTGCCGACGAACTAATACCACGAGAAGTGGAGGGTGATTCTGTCTCTACTGGTCTTGGGTTATTATGCTGTGAAGCATTATTGGAACTAGCAGCTAAATTAGAGGATGAAGAAGGCCTAACGTGAGTATCAGCATTAGATATATTTCTATGTAACATCGTATGATGCCTTTTATTACAATTGGTACAATTATGAAGGCTAGCACAGTCTTTAACTTCATGTGTGCGTGACAAACAATTAACACAGCAATGAAACTTTTTGACTGTCGAAAATCTTTCCGAAATTGAAAGATTTCTAAATCGCTTACAATCCCGTAAAAAATGGGATTGATTTTTACATAATATACAAGAATTTGAAATGGACGAATTAACATGATATGTTTTTACTTTTTCAACAGATTTCTTTTTTTCCTGTGGGGATTCTCTGATATCTCGCAGACATTCCAAAGTTTGGATCCTTTCAGTCAGAAAAGCATCCAAATCTTTCCATTTTGACAAAACAAAGTTGTCCTTGATGCTCTGTTCCCATAACGTAACAGTGCAGTCTGGAAGCCGCTGGATACAGATAAAAACAATCATTGGATCCCAATTTTCAGTTGAAACCTCATATATTGAGAAAGCAGACAAACAACTATTTATGCCCCGTTGCAGTGCTTTAAGACCTGTACAAGTCTCCTTATCTAATACAGGTAGACTAAAAAGATTCTTAAGCTGAGTATTTACCAACATGCGCGGATTTTCATAAGCCTCTCGCAAGTTTTTCCACGCTATGTCGAAACCTTGATTGGACAGAGGACACTTCGAGACTATTTCTTTTGCTTCTCCACTAGTTTTACGAAGCAAATGACATAATCGTTCAATGTTACTAAGTCGAGAACTGTTCACATATAAAGCGGTAAACAGATCTCGAAAAGCAGGCCATGAAAGGTAGTCCCCATTAAACATTGTGATGTGGAATCACAAGGTGGTAATGTCAGATTGTGACCAGAATTATTTTCACTGGGATTTGGAGCGTTATTTGCTTTCTCATCCATCTCAAATTCACGCATTTTCTTATTTATAAATCCTAAACAAGTGACAAAAGCATTATATGTTGTACGATATTTACTAGTAATAGTACCGATTTCCGCAGACTCAGAATCTTCTGTACCTTTTGAAGGTTTAATAGTGTCTAAACACTTTTCATGAGTCGCCTTAACTTTTTGCCATAAAATTTTTAATTCCTCAGCATGAAGCTCCAGTGTGAAAACTGTATGAGTTTCATGCTTAATGTCGTTGAAACAAGCTTCGAAAGCGACGAGAGCATCCGCAGCTCTAATAAATTTATCCAGTGCAGTCGACATTATTTTTATTTTGTTCACTACCAAGTTTTAAAATAATAATATAGAATTATATTTTATTGATACCCCGTTCAACTTCACTTTAATAAAATTGTTTTATAATTTTAATTAAATTATAATTAATTAAATCAAAATTTAAATTAAATATAAAGTATATTTAAAGAAAAAACAATAATATTTTCTTCAACAAGTAAAGTTGCAGTCAAACTGACCGGTGGGTAATAGGGTTAAACTTGTAGTACAAGAAAACCGATAAACACGTATGTATGTGTGTAATAAAATGTTTAATGTTTTGCACAACTATATAATTTGTATAAGTATGTATGTATATACAAAAACACCAAACACTAATTAAAAACACTGAATAAATTTATTTATAAATCAATTACTTTTATTTAATAAAGACGACACTTTAATTCAAATTTTTATGGAATATATAAGTATTAAATTTTATTAAAATTCCGTCCGTCCACGTAAACAAACGCACGGTAAGATTTTTTGCGTAGCAAGAATATTTTATAAAGCAAATGTCAGAAGAATTGTAAAGCGATCGAAACACTTCCGATAAATTAACTATGTATGTGTGTATTTTTTCTTATATACACAATAATCGGTAATATTTTTTAACCAAATTGTTTTTAATTTAATTTATTTTCCACAATAAAAATCACGCACTTTATATAATATATATACAATTACGCACCTTTTATTTAATTAAAATCCAAACAATATGATGATGATATATGTATGTGGATATATTTTGGTGTTGATAAAGATGGCGATCCTTTATATAAAAAAAAGAAATTCTATTAAAGGTGATCCTTTGTATATCTGTATATATATGCTTTGCGGCGAAAATCCGGCTCGAGTGGACCAAATGTTTGCGTGAAAACGAAATAAATAAAACAATTGGTTTGTTAATTATGAATAATGAGACAAGCTCAAGTTTATTTATATATTACCTTTATATATATAAATTGTAGATAATTTTTATTTACTTTTGAGTGAAACTCGTTGAATTAATTATTCGGAAGGTTTAAATAATTTGTGTGTAACACTAGCCGCGATCAAATTACAGCATGTAATAATAAATATATAAATTAAATTGGACGAAGCAAAGTAGCGAGTGCAATGCTTAAGACCGTTAGGTATTTATTCGTTAGAATCTGTGTAAAAACTCCCACACAAGGGTGAAGAAAAACGGAGTGATACAAATCCTAACGAATTGCCAATTATTATAAATAAAACATTAAATGTATCAAATCTAACTTAAACAACTATAATTTGTTAGAAGAAAAAATTATTGAACGCTTTTGGCAGGTAATCTTTAGCAAAAAATGTTGCGATGGTTCTGAACCATTTCCGAATTTAAAAAAAATAGTTTACGCAATTTTGTCACTACCAGTGTCGACAGCCAACGTTGAGAGGATATTTTCTCAAATTAATTTAAATAAAACCAAAACAAGGAATAATTTAGATATTCCTACTCTATGTGGAATTTTGCGAACCAAAGACTTTTTAAAAAAAAATTATTTCAATTGCACAAATTTTGTAAAAACAAAAGAAATGGAAACTAAATTTAATAAGAATATGTACAACTTATACATAAATATGTGTAATTAAATAATTAACTATGATCTCTGAATGTGATAAATTAAATGAAATATTATACGTTATGTTTTTTACTTTTAATTTTATACATTTATTTTTTTTATCCAATATAAAAATTTGATTTTTTTTTTGTTTTTCTTGTTTTCTTTAATAAAATGAATTGAAAATATGTTCATTTGTAAATACAAATGTGTTTAATTAAATAATTTACTATGATATCTATGTATATGTGATGAATTAAATTATATATTATACGTTATGTTGTTGCTTTTAATATTATACATTTATTTTTTACATCAAATATAAAAATTATATTTTTTGTTTTTCTTTTTCTCTTCAATAAAATGAATTAAACATATACTTACAAATATGGTTTTATTAGATTTTCTTTAATTTGGTTTTGAAGGTGCAGATTTTTTTCGAAAAAAACTGATTTTTTTTTCTGAATTGTCAGTTTTTGTAAAAAAAAATATGGCAACATTGACTACAGGTAACTAGTAGCTCGTTTCTGTATTTCTCGCATCGTAAAGTTATCCGCATGAAATGAGTGAATTGCAACAAAAACAGTGTAAAATGAAACAAAATATGGTTTTTCTCACACAAGTGTTTCTGTATATGTATGTACTTTGCGAGAATGATCTGTCATTTTAATAATTTTCCAGCAATTATTGGAAGTATGTAAGAAAAAGTGTTTCTGTAACAACATTTTGCGGAAAGTTTCTCACAAGAAGTGTCAAAATAACTCACATTTCAAATTGGTGCGAGAAAATCAAAATTTAAATAAATATAAATATACTACATATGAAAAGTAAATCTTCTAATATGTAAAATTCTCGTGTCACGATGTTTGTTATCGAACTCCTCCGAAATGGCTGGACCGATTTTAATGAAATTTTTTATGCATATTTGGTAGGTATGCGAATAGGTTCTAAGGTATATTTTAAATAGCTAGCGGCATGAGGAGGGGAGGGAGGGGGCAATTTCTGTATTTACTAAACTATTAACCCAACAGATGGGTTATGTCCGCCTCATAATTTTTTTTGTTGTTGAATGACAGATGGCTCTATGTCCGCCTCATGCAGGAGAATCATCCTCGTTCGTATTTCAAACAGAACAAAATTATTGTTTGGTATTTTTTTCATCGGCGGTCATCGTCACACACTTAACACATTCGCTATTTTTTATATATCACCCAAAATATGCACTAGAAATATTTTGTATGGCAAACAAAGTTTGCCGGGTCATCTAGTATAATACAAATATTTTTTAATTCGTATGTATAAATGTGGAACAGAAATCAAGAGATAATGTACATATGTATGTATGTATGTACTTAATATGTACATATAGGCTGACTTCCAAAACGTTCGTATACAAAGTTTGTATACAGTATTGCTACTGTATTTAAATCACATACATATGCAAAGTTCCGAAACAATGCAACAACTATAAAACCGATGCCTTGTTTGCTTTCTTACAGCGTTAAAAATACTTGGTGGCGGCGTTTTGAAATGGTATACATTGTATAGTTATTGTACTGCGGCGTTATGAAATGTGATGCTTTGTTCAAACACAAAGCAATTGACGTTTTGGAAGTCAGCCATATATACATATTATGTATGTAGCAAAAATTTTAAATAAACACAAGAATATGTTTTTAAATAATTTTTTTAGTTTGAATGAAAACTAGCACTGCACTAACTATACATTTGGGTTTTTATTTACATAAATAAAAAAAAAAATTATAAAGAACAATTGTTGTTTTGTAATTTAAAATTTTTCAGCCTTTCATTGTTTTGCTTTTGTTATAATTAATTTCCCTCGTTGACGTTTCTTTTACATTTGACACTTAATTATTGGAAACATTCCAGGAAGAACAAAATCACCGCAGCCTGTTTTCGCATGCAAATACAGAAACACTTTTTTCTCACAAATCGAGAAACGATAGAATTTTTTGTTTCACACTTCATGTGAGAAAGTTTACGATGCGAGAAATACAGAAACGAGGTACAGATATGACGAAAAAAAAAAATTAGACTTGGATCATATTTTATTTGTCATAAGTAAGCATCGTGAACAAGAGACAACATTAGTGTGTTTGTTATGAAAGTAAACAAAACGAAAAGCAAAAAAAAGTTTAGTTTTTAGTGGAAAATGCTACATGAAAGCACGCTTAAATTAAATAAAATGTAATAATATTAAGTATTTACGGCATATAATTCGAAAATAAAGTGATAAAACAATTTAGTGTGTGCTTATATATTCTGTGTATTAAATTTATATACATACGTACATATATGAGGTAAATTTGCCAAATGGTGGTGATTTTTTACTTACATACATACATACATACATACTTGATAAATTCTGATATTTTGCAGATATTATAGTGATAAAATACAAACGATCATTGAAAACCAACTTAAATTAATTAATTAATAATATTTTGAATGTGAATTATATGGATATTTAATAAGTTTTGTGATTTATAATTTTAATTTGGATAGAAAGACAGCAGAAAGAAAAAAACGAAAACGAAGGATTGTATGAGTGCTTACAAACCAGTATGCAAAATCTTCCGTCTCGTGTCATTTCTGTATATTTTGTGGTTTGAACTATTATGCTTTGATGAATGAAGTACATATGTATGTATTAGATCAACAAAATTAATTGAAAATATTTTTTTATTTTCTTAATTAAATAGATATTATATTATTTAAAAACTTAACTAAAATTTTGAAATTATGGATTAAATTTTTTAAAACAATGTCATAAACTCAGAAAAATTATTAAACCTTCACACATATTATGTAGGTATATACCTAATGAGCATAGCTCTAACTGGGTGTCCGAAGACACCTCTCTTCTTTTTTTAATATTCCTATTGACCATAATATAAGCGACCGTTTACATTAATTTTTTTTATTGTTATTCTTTTTTTTATTTTTATCTTATTTAATACCAAAGATCATCTTAAGAATATTAATACATATATAAAAAAGGTTGTCAACGGCGGTTAACGCCTACCGACCTGAGAGTGCACTGCAATTTATGCACTTCTTTTAAATTAAAAAAAAGTCAATTACTTATTTTTATTAAGATTTTATTATTATTATTATTACGAATAAACGTAATTATTATTCGAACTTATATTTATGTACATATGAAAAGTAATATTATCAGGCTCAAGTTCAGTTTTATTTAATTAATTAAAATTCAAAATTTACTAAGAGTTTTTTATGTTGAAAATATTATTATTTGTATCTAATCAGTTTTTAGCAGAACGTATCAGTACTGATTTCAAGGCCGCTACCCCTCTCATCAGCGTTCCAGCGTCCATCTTTACAATTTTCGTAAAGTGGATACTAATTGAGAAGAATATCAACTATTTAACCAGTTTTTCAACAGAAATAGAATGCGAGAATTAATTTTTAATTTATTTTTTATTCTACATTGAAACAGTGCTGGTTAGTCCGAAATTCCCTCATCACTGTTTGGAAATTACTAATAATCAACACAAACTTATAGTCCGTTATCATCAAAGTATTCTACTTTGTAATATAACGTTTTTGTTGTTTTTACTCTATATTAGGGAAATTCAAATATAACTGTGACCATTGTTATTAGGGTATTTATAGCTCGTGCCCAAGCGGAATTAATATTTTTATATTATTATTATTACGAATAAACGTAATTATTATTCGAACTTATATTTATGTACATATGAAAAGTAATATTATCAGGCTCAAGTTCAGTTTTATTTAATTAATGAAAATTCAAAATTACTAAGAGTTTTTTATGTTGAAAATATTATTATTTGTATCCAATCAGTTTTTAGCATTCTATTTTCATATTCTATTTTATTTGACCTTTTCTTTATATTTATTAGAATGTTTATTTAAGCTATAGGTCTTTTTATTTTAATATATATATATATTGTTGTTTATATTTATATTTATTTTCGATATTTCGCTTACCATTTTGTTAGCATCTTCAGGAAAATTTTATAAATTACTAGCTGATCCCGGTGTACTTCGCTACCCCCCTCGTTATAAAATAAAATTAAAAGTATTTATATATCCTATTGTTACGATCGGTCCAGTAGTTAAGACTATATTACGATTTTTAATTTTCCTAAAAAGGAGCGTGGTCCCATCCACTTTTCTCCCGGTACGTATTCCAAATTATGCCAATACCATATGTACCAAATATCATCTACGTAGGTCAAAAAATGCCCAAAATATGGCGATTTAAATTTTTGGGTTATATGGGTGGTGCCACGCTTCTTTGTCCAATCCCGCCCATATTTGCAGCAGCACTAAAAAAATGCACACCAAAACCGACGTACCAAATTTTGTTCAAATACCGTTATCAGGAGCAGAAATAATAGATTTTTAATTTGTGGTTTGTATGAGAGGTACCACGCCCCTTTGTCCTATCCCGCCTATATTTGCAACAGCACTAAAAAAATGCTCACTGAACCGACGTACCAAATTTTGTTCAAATACCGTTATAAGGAGCAGAAATAATAGATTTTTAATTTGTGGTTTGTATGAGAGGTACCACGCCCCTTTATCCAATCCCGCCCATATTTGCAGCAGCACTAAAAAAATGCATACCAAACCGACTTACCAAATTTTGTTCAAATACCGTTATCAGGAGCAGAAATAATAGATTTTTAATTTGTGGTTTGTATGAGACGTACCACGCCCCTTTGTCCAATCACGCCCATATTTGCAGCAGCACTTAAAAAATGCACACCAAACCGACGTACTAAATTTTGTTCAAACACCGTTATCAGGAACAGAAATAATAGATTTTTAATTTGTGGTTTGTATGAGAGGAACCACGCCCCTTTGTCCAATCCCGCCCATATTTGTAGCAGCACTTAAGAAATGCACACCAAACCGACATACCAAATTTTGTTCAAATACCGTTATCAGGAACAGAAATAATAGATTTTTAATTTGTGGTTTGTATGAGAGGTACCACGCCCCTTTGTCGAATCCCGCCCATATTTGCAGCAGCACTTAAGAAATGCACACCAAACTGACATACCAAATGTTGTTCAAATACCGTTATCAGGAGCAGAAATAATAGATTTTTAATTTGTGAATTGTATGAGAGGTACCACGCCCCTTTGTCCAATCCCGCCCATATTTGCAGCACCATTAAAAAAATGCACACCAAACCGACGTACCAAATTTTGTTCAAATACCGTATTTAGGAGCAGAAATAATAGATTTTTAATATGTGGTTTGTATGGGAGGTACCACGCCCCTTTGTCCAATCGGACCGAATTGTAAATCTAAACCACCCGGGCGCCACCCAAACGCCTACAAAAAAATTTATGCAAATCGGTCCAGTCAGCTGAAGTTTGTTTAAAGGTTTTTTTAGTCTTATTAACGAATTTCAAAAATATGGAAGAAAAGCGTATTCTACACTTAAAATTAGCTCAATAAAGGCAAAAACTCACAAAATCTTGCAACTAACTTAATTTAGTGCTCATTTTCGCAAAATATTTGCTCAAAAATTAGCAAATATTTTTTCCATCGGATTGAGTAAAAAGATAAAATTGTTTTACTTCGCTTCCAGAATCGATTTCTTCGAAATTGGTTTTGGCGATATATGGACCGATTTCCCAATTCTCATTTTTTTCTAACTTTTTTTATCATCAGATTTACTCTGTATTCCCAAAAATTGTTTTACTTTGCTTCCAGGGCCAATTATATCGAAAATCGGTTTTGGCTATATCTCGGCTATATATGGACCGATTTCCCAAATTTTTTTTTTTTTTGGTTGAATGACCTATTTCTATTATCAGATTTACTTTTTATCACCAAAAATTGTTTTACTTTGCTTCCAGGGCTATATCTCGGCTTTATATGGACCGATATCGGGAAAATTTTTTTTTTGCCTTCAAATCTCCATAAGAAGTGATATTACCAACTTTGGCGCAAAAAAAATTTTTTCAAAAACTTTATCAAAAAAATGCATAATTTTGACCCCAAAAAACCGGTTTTTTGGATATATCTCCGCTACCCGTGAACCGATATTGCTGAATTTCAATAGCAAACACATGACCGATATTTATAATAGATTGGCGAAAAAAAAAGTTTCTAAGTCAAGCAGTTTTCAGTGTGTAGAAGTTTATCTACAGCGCCACCTAGCGGAGAGTTACAGAAAAATTGATAGTCCAAAAATTTATTCTATGAAAAATTACTTATACATGCCAAGTTTCAACACGATCGGATGAGCAATGTAGGAGTTTATCGCTTACCAACCAACCAACCAACAAACATTCATTTTTATATATATAGATTTGAAATTTTAATATTGATTTGTGTATTGGGTGTCATAAAATTTTTTCAATAATTTTTTATGGAAAAAGTCTAGGAAAATTTAACTACAGTATATAAAAAGGTTTTTGTATGAAATGTCACAAAAATTTTTTTCCAAATTTTAACATAAAAAAATTATTGAAAATGAGTTAAGTATTGGATAGATATAAAATTTTTAACATAAAAAAAATTATTAGAAATGTTATGTTATAAAAATAGTTTTTAAAAAATTAACATTGAATTTAATATATCAACACAATTAACATTAAAATGTATAGTATGTATCCAGGCTGTTTTTTAACATAGAAAAAATTATTAAAAATGTTATGTTATAAAAATAGTATTTAAAAAAATTTAACATTGAATTCAATATATCAAAACAATTAACATTAAAATGTGTAGTATGTATCTAGGCTGTTTTTTAAATATAAATATCAAAAATTATTTACAAATTTTTATAAGCTTTATAAAAGTTAAGAATAATAAAAATCCTACAGGAAATTAAGTTATTATTGGTGTAAAACCATGAAGCAATAATGTGATTATTTTCCTGTGGGACCATAATATAATTAGATATGTAATTAAACAAAGTAACAAAAATTCATAGTGAAACAAGAAACAATCATTTAACATTTAGATTTTTACTAACTAAATATCTATAATTCTGTGCTAAATTTTGTGTATCTACTTTGAAATTTATTCTCTGTGTTGCTGGTGTATTAATTATCTCTAACATTTCTAACATCAAACGCTGTTTATAATTATTTTCTGTATTCAGAATTGAAACATTTTCAAAGTTAGGAAAGTGAACTAATCTGGAACAATGAGATGACAATGCTGTCTTCTGTGAATTGATATGCCTATATTTCTGATCTGACTTATGACCTGCTATTCTCGTTTTTAATTTATTTTTGGTAGTACCTACATATACCATGTTACAATTCTCTCCATCATTTCCCTTGCAAGGTATTTTGTAAACTACATTCGATCTATCCCATTTTTCAATTTTGTCCTTAGTTCTACTAAATAATTTATTTAATGTGTTATAGGTTCTATGAGCTATTCTATATTTGTTCGTATCAAAAATCTTTGATTTTGTCAATCTCTCTGAAATCTCAGGAATATACGTTAAGGATTTGTATATTCTCTGTTCTTTATTACTATCTATATTATTAATTATTTTATGTTTGTGTCTATATATTAATTTATTAATTAAAGAACTGGGGTAATCATTCTCTCTCAAAATACTTCTTATCTTCCTCTCATTCTTGTTGTGAAACTGTTTGTCACTTATAGTTAAAACTCTTTCTATGAAATTTCTAGCTGTATTAATAATAATATGTTTGCTATGTTTAGAAAAGTAATTAATTAACCTTCCCGATGCTGTTGGTTTCTGGTACCAATCTATCAATAATCTATTATCTTTTCTAATAATACTAGTATCTAGATAATTGATCCTTGAGTTATATTCCTTTTCAACAGTAAATTTAATATTAGAATTAAATTCATTAAATGTCAAAAGCACCTTATCAATTTCACATTCAGGAATAATGCAAAACAGATCATCTACATACTTAGTCATCAATCTGGGAATCGCATTCAATTTTTGAATAGATAAATCCAATAGTTTCTCCATAACTATATCTGCAACAATTGGAGATGCTGGAGATCCCATTGGAAGACCATTTTTTTGCATAAATATATTTCCATTATATTGAAAATATCTATTATCCTCTATGCAAAATTTTAAAATACGTAAAAATAAATCCTTATCTATATTTGTATAATCCTTAATCATATCCCATTTTTCTTCAATGGTATTTATCGCAACATCAACAGGTATACTGGGAAATAAAGACACAATATCAAAAGAAATCAATATTTCATCATTTGATATCTGTTGATCTTTTAACCTGTTTTTAAACTCTACAGAATTCTTGATATTATATCTAGAGTTCTTCGTAATATTCCGTAAAATATTTGTTATGTATTTACATAACTCATATGATGGAGAATTAATAAAAGAACATATAGGCCTTAATGGAAAACCTTCCTTATGGATCTTTGGTAATCCATATAAACGCGGTGCAATTGCAACGTTAGTTTTAAGCCTATTTTTCTCAGTAGAAGATATTATTTCCTTCCTATATAATTCTTCAACTATATTATTGTTAATTTTTTGTAACTTGCTAGTTGGGTCTCTATTTAATGAAGTATATTCTCTAGTATCTCCTATAATATCATTAATCCTAGAATTATAATCATGTCTATTAATTGCTATAGTAGTATTACCTTTATCTGAATTAACAATAAATATATCCCTGTGGTTTTTTAAAAATCTATCAGCTATATTTACCTTATCTATCATAAACCTATCTCTATTAGATAATCTATTTTTATTTAAATGATTATCAATAACTGCTGTTAATCTATTTCTAGCTATTTCTTGTTCTTCCTTTCTATTAAAAGTTCTAACTAACTCTTCTCCTTCAGAAATTAGTTTTAAAATAGGAAATTCGTTTGCTTTTACTGGTAAAGCATGTTTTTTCCCGAGTGAAAGAATCCACTGAACATCGCTAGGTATATCACAATTCGTTTTATTAACAAACCATTTCTCATTATACCTAATATTTAACTCTTCTAATTGTAATATTTTAAGATTATCAAATTTCTTCTTATGTATAATATTTACCTTCTTCATATATGTAACCGTTAAATTCTCCTCAAAATATAAAAACTCAACCATTTCCTCCAGAGTGAAATGTTTTTTCAATTCACCAATAATTATTTCCCTTTCCCTTTGAAAATGTTTCAATAATTCGTGTTTTTCTCTTATTGCTATCCTTAAAACTCTGTTCTGTATATCCTGTGTATATTTTGAAATATGTTGTTGAATCCTGGGTAGTCTATCCTTATTGAAAATGTTCGAAATATTCCTCGTTGTGACCTTTATGAAATTTGGAATTATCCCTGCATTCTTACATCTTGTTAAAAAGGTTATTGCTGACTTCGTCCATACAAATTTATTCCTAATTGACTTCATCAAGTTTATATATTTCCTAGTTTGGTTGTTCTTCTTGAAACAGCTATAGTCAATTTTGTTGTTTGATTTGCTCTCTTTATTTATATTCTATTTTATTTGACCTTTTCTTTATATTTATTAGAATGTTTATTTAAGCTATAGGTCTTTTTATTTTAATATATATATATTGTTGTTTATATTTATTTTCGATATTTCGCTAACAATTTGTTAGCATCTTCAGGAAAATTTTATAAATTATTTGAAATTTTAATATTGATTTGTGTATTGGGTGTCATAAAATTTTTTCAATAATTTTTTATGGAAAAAGTCTAGGAAAATTTAACTACAGTATATAAAAAGGTTTTTGTATGAAATGTCACAAAAAATTGTTTCCAAATTTTAACATAAAAAAATTATTGAAAATGAGTTAAGTATTGGATAGATATAAAATTTTTAACATAGAAAAAATTATTAAAAATGTTATGTTATAAAATTAGTTTTTAAAAAATTAACATTGAATTTAATATATGAATTTCAATAGCAAACACATGACCGATATTTATAATAGATTGGCGAAAAAAAAGTTTCTAAGTCAAGCAGTTTTCAGTGTGTAGAAGTTTATCTACAGCGCCACCTAGCGGAGAGTTAGCGAAAAATTGATAGTCCAAAAATTTATTCTATGAAAAATTACTTATACATGCCAAGTTTCAACACGATCGGATGAGCAATGTAGGAGTTTACCAACCAACCAACCAACAAACATTCATTTTTATATATATAGATTTGAAATTTTAATATTGATTTGTGTATTGGGTGTCATAAAATTTTTTCAATAATTTTTTATGGAAAAAGTCTAGGAAAATTTAACTACAGTATATAAAAAGGTTTTTGTATGAAATGTCACAAAAAATTTTTTCCAAATTTTAACATAAAAAAATTATTGAAAATGAGTTAAGTATTGGATAGATATAAAATTTTTAACATAGAAAAAATTATTAAAAATGTTATGTTATAAAAATAGTATTTAAAAAAATTTAACATTGAATTCAATATATCAAAACAATTAACATTAAAATGTGTAGTATGTATCTAGGCTGTTTTTTAAATATAAATATCAAAAATTATTTACAAATTTTTATAAGCTTTATAAAAGTTAAGAATAATAAAAATCCTACAGGAAATTAAGTTATTATTGGTGTATAACCAAGATGTGTAAGGCTTTACATAACGCTGGTGTTTCTGAAAATAATTTCGTAAATACTGAAATATGTATATGTTATGTAATGAATGATTTTGTAATTAGTCAACTTAATTTAGTTGATGATACTTTAGATTTCTCGCTTTTCAGTAATTCGGCCGATAGTTTCTCTTTTTCTAATATAACGGGATTGGATCTTGCTTCGGCTTTATTTGGCATTTAATCTTCATAGGTTGGAGTTGATTGTTTTTCTTAAAAATTTCTTAAGTTGGTTTATATATACATCGACTGGCATCTTTTATACTTTTTTATCTACATTCTCACTACTTCTAAGTTCCCTAGACAAAGAGTTGTACTAGATTTGATGAAAAAAATATGAGGGAAGTGGTCGTACAGTTTGCGCGAACAATTTCTAAACAACTTTGGAGTTAGCTCTAACCCTAATGCGCAAGCAACAAAACTTTTATTGAGTTTTTGAAAAGTAAGTCCCGGGAAGTGCTTAGCATTTTCTTTTGACTTTACCAAGATGATGTTGCTGTATGTTCATATGTTCCAAAAAAGGAAAAAGTAGTTTTGGTATTATAACTGAGCATTACACGAGTAAAGTTAGTGAAAGCAATACAAACAAACAAATGTGGAAACATACATATATACTATTGGCATTGTTGTATAACATGCTGGATATAGCCGATCATCATTTATTACATATGTACATATGATGAATTTAATCTCAGTCTATCTCAGACAAACGACGTTCATTCTTGAAAATATTAGCAATTCATGAGCGACATTGAGGAAGGAGCAAGCAACGCTGGACATTTGAAGTAAAGATGTTAAGAAAAAATTAATATTTATGCTTTTTATGATAAGTTTATATTTCTACAGATACCACAGCCATCTTTCGATGTTAGCTTTCAAATACTGGCTCCTCGTAGTAATCGATTTTCTTGTCAAATCGACAGTGTAAAACTGCTTACAAGTGTTTTGTTTGCTTAAAACCTGCTTGTGTTGAACACTCCTCTTGAGAAAACTTGTGATTTAAATTTAATTATTCAGCTTTATATATTTTCCCTTTATATTGTTTCACCTTATTTTAAATAAATAATTTATTTGAACTGAAAAAAATTTATATTAATACTAGCATTTAACCCGCTACTTCGTTAGCGTATCCCTTTCCTTCGTGGACATATTTTTACGCCAAAGCTTATGTTGCATTCACTCAGGAACTTTCATGTTTAATTTTATGTTTCTAGGGCCAATACAAACGGAAATTCAAAAAGTACCAGGTAAAAAAAAAGTACCAAAAAGCCCTTTTACAGATTCTCATTTACTCAGGACCATGCATGTTTAGTTTAATGTTCATAGGTCCAACATTAAAGAAAATTAAAAAAAAGTACAAGTTAAAGAACGAAAAAGTACCAAAAGGATTCCGCTAACGAATTCTCATTAACTCAGGACCTTGCATGTTTAATTTTATGTTAATAGGTCTAATATTAACGAAAATTCTAAAAGTACCAGTTAAAAAATAGGTCCAATATTAACGAAAATTAAAAAAAAGTACCAGTTAAAGAACGAAAAAGTACCAAAAGGATCCATCTAACGAATTCTCATTAACTCAGGACCTTGCATGTTTAATTTTATGTTAATAAGTCTAATATTAACGAAAATTCAAAGAGTACCAGTTAAAAAAACAAAAAAGTACCAAAAAGCCCTTTTACAGATTCTCATTTACTCAGGACCATGCATGTTTAGTTTTATGTTCATAGGTCCAATATTAACGAAAATTAAAAAAAAGTACCAGTTAAAGAACGAAAAAGTACCAAAATGATCCCTCTAACGAATTCTCATTCACTCAGGACTTTGCATGTTTAATTTTATGTTTCTAGTATTAGAACTAACGGAAATTCAAAAAGTACCAGTTGAAGAGCAAAGAGTACCCTCATAGGTTATTATCCACTCAGGGCATTGCATGTTGAAGTTTATGTTTCTAGGTGCAATATTAACGATAATTAAAATAAATTGCCAGTTGTAGAACCAAAAAGCTAAAGTGAGAAATTAAATTTTCCGTATTTCCCCTTTTTGGTACTTTTTTCTCCCCATTGAAGCACAAAAAATTTAATTATTTATTTATAATTTAATACGTTTATGTCAATAAATAAAAAAAATGTTTTATAAAAAAAGTACCAAAAATAGTTACGCTTTTTACCCCTTAAACGTCCGAATTTCGAAAAAGTACCAAATATGTATTTGGATTTTTTAAATAAGTTTCAAATGTGATATAAACCTTATTTCTATGTTTATGGGTTTAAAAGAGAGATGGGGTGACAAATCAATACCAAAATGCAGGTTTAACGCGTTTACTCCGTTAAAGGTCTGAATTTCCAAAAAGTGCCAGACACCTGTCCGCTTATTTTTCTAAAGAACAACGATAAGCATTAAATTTTTTTTGTATCTCTTTTAGTTTTAGAGATATAAGGTTACCATTTTTGCCCTTTTTTACCCCCTAAACATTCGAATTTCCAAAAATCCCGTCTTAGTGGATCGATTTGGGGAGAGACCAAGCCCTGGTCCAAATTTCAAGTTTTGGCCTTCAGGCGTTTAGGCTGTGCGATGATGTATCAGTCAGTCAGTAACGTTACAATTTTATATATGTATATAGATTAGTTCTCAGGAATATTTAAATATTTATTGGTAGAAATATATATTTCCTTCGTATTACAGAAAACTGCTTTAAACAAAACTCGATGCTTAGGAGTGATTAGACGTGAACCCCAAAAAGTGTGTTTAGCATTGTAGCCGCCAGCCGTTAGAAAACGGGGGCACAGTGATTTATTAAAAGCCGTATATTGACACTCAGCAATTGAAGATCTGTGGGTCAATTCTCGTCCTGCGATAACGTGAAATGAATACATTTTTCTCGTTTACATTTTGCTTTTGATTCGCGTTCTGTGAAGAAATTAAAATCTTTTCACAATATTCTTTATATTATTACGAATAAACGTAATTATTATTCGAAGTTATATTGATGTACATATGAAAAGTAATTTTATCAGGCTCAAGTTAAGTTTTATTGAATTAATGAAAATTCAAAATTACTAAGAGTTATTTTTTATTTATATCCAATCAGGGGGTAGATTCTGGTTCTGCGATAACGTGAAATATAAAAAAATGTTTAATTTTCGTTTTCATTACAACTTACGTAATATCTTTTCGCAGTTGCACAAAATGCGATTCCCGTTTATAATATGAAAAAGTGTTTCATTCCATCTGTTGCAGTGTAACCTTATATCCATGTTATTCAACTTGAAATGTCATACACAGAGAACGAAGTTGAACTACTTCGATGCGGTGCAAGGCCGCATGGAAATATATTTTACTTGCTTTTGCGGCTTTTACAGTATGCTATTCTTCATTGAAATTTTGCAGTTGATTTTTCAACATATATTACATATTATACATAACTTATGTTATAGAAAATTGAAAAAAAAAATATAAGAAAATATTAAATAAACAAATTAGCGGTGGTGAAGAAATTGTATGAACCCGGCCGTAGGCGGCTACATAAGTAGGCAATTTTATTAATAGTCTATCATTACAGATACTGAGTTAATCCTACAAGTTGAATAAGGAATATATATATATATATATATATATATATATATATATATATGTATATATAATCGGAGATATTATTTAATGTCCTATTGACAAAAATATATAATCGAAAAATACTATATAATCACACTTTTATACTATAATTTCCAATGGTAAAAAATCTGACAATAAAAGTCGATAGTTTAAAAATATCGAAAATATAGATAGGTATAAATATCGGTATCGATAATATTTAAAATACAGTTTTGAACCGTTCAATTCTATTTATTTACTTTTTATTTATTTTTTAATAAAATGATATGTTTTCAAATTACATACTCGCATGTATTCATGTTGTGAAGAGCAACAAATTTTTAAGCGGGATTAATTCTAGATGTTTTAAAAATGTTTTATTTAACCTCTTGTGCCCTCTGGAGACGATAAAAAATACATCAACGTTTTAAGTGTGTGCGTGCAGTCGTGCTTTATCGGGTACACGTATACGTTGTCGGCTCTGATTGATGAAAACCATAATCTTGTGATATATTATTTTGATAGTCTCCAATTGTGATTGACAAAGAAAATGTCAGTTGTTTTGTATCGAAGTGTAATGAGTAAAAAGATGGCAGCACACGCATACTTGTTAATTTTATGCTCTGGTATTTTTGTGTATAAACAATGTCAAACGCATGTATTTTTTTTTTGTTTTTTGACAAAATTTCACAAGACGCCGCGAAGTCACAACAAAAATGATGATTGATGATTTTAATTGTACGTCTCCCTTTAAACGACCAAAACACGATACTCACACATTTGCACTGATTGACGAGTTCCTTTCATCTCCAGGGTACTTTAGAAGTAGTAAATCAAAACTTAACGCCGGGCGGGCGACGCCGCGGTTGCAGGTAGTTATTTAAATAAAGTAATAAAAACAAATTTCCTGAGTAGTTGTAATAAGGTAAAATTTTCTTACTTAAGTACAAACATTCAATCGAATCGGAAATATCAATAGCAAAAAAAAAAAATAGTACTAAGTCGAATACAATTTTTTTTAATTATTTCTATTTATTGATACATTTTCCATAACATATGCTAATTGCTTTCTAGTTTTGGCCCGAGTTTATTCAAATGTGTTAGATATTCAATTTTATGCGTTTTCGAGATTTACTGCATAATAAGTTTTTATTACTTTTCGATTTTCTATCGCCTTATGTATTTTTTAAGCAGCCGGCTCCAAAATAAGTTTAAGCCGCCTCTTAGTTTATTTTTTTTAAGCCGACACCAACTTTCTCTCTGCTTGGGTCTATACAATTGTCAAACAACAAAAATAAATTACGTTGTACATTGGGATAAATGTAAAAAAGTTGAAAATGTATGCATTTTTTTTTTAAATGTAGTAATTAATATGTAAATACATATACATATGTATGTATGCATGTACATACGCATGTATACATAAATCAATTATTCAAATGATTTTTTTAATTTTTCAACTCTATACATATGTACATATGTATGTATGTACATACATACTTACATGTGAAAATGGAAAAAGCAGCAAAAGGCATGCGCACAAGCGAAAATCAAAAAGAATTTTTATTAATTTTTAAGAACATAATGTCAATGTTGCAAACGATAAGTATGTACATACAAGTATATATGTACTTATAGCCTTTTTCCACTAGCATACATTTTAGAGGAATGAATGGAATATGTTGAAAATGTCAAATTGCATTTCCATTGGCAACATCTAACATCTACCATCTTCTCAGCTGTCAAAAATATAAAAATACTTACAGCATAATTTATTGTGGAACAATTAAAATAAAATTAAAATGGATTTTGAAGAAGCATTAATAATTGGACTCGTTCATAATTTACAAGAACAAACAGAATTGTTAATGCAGTGTTCAGAAAAAAGCATTAACACGAACTTCTTATATGAATTCTTTGGTTTTTTATTTATTTAAAGTTTTTATATGCATAGCAAAAAAAGCGATTTCCTGAAAGACTCAAGAGTTATTTCTTGTGCCTCTCAACTCTTCTATTTTGTCATCCCATAAGTGCAACAACATGTTTTCCAAATCCTGGTTCCATACTATGCGACGAGCAGTGCTTTTCTTTACTAAACCAAAAATAAATTATTATATTTAAATATGTACAACATATAAAATAAAGTTAAAAAAAAGTAAAAACTTACGTGTGCCACTCATTTTGATATATTTTTCTTTATTTTTTCTTACACAATTATGTATACATAGGCTGGCACAATTCCTTCTCCCAACCCTCCACGTGGGTGCCGGCTGGTAACAAGCACCACAGTTTCGTCTTAGTTATAACACAGGACGTTGCTTGGCTAAGGTCTAGACACTCATCTGACTATCTGTACTGTCCTAGTGGTGCAATAGGTGGAGGGGTGTCTGGATCATGGGAATAAGGTCTGATCCGATCTGCCAGATGTCATCTTGGGGGATCCACGCTCCTTAGGGAGTGCCGTATCTTCATGTACTGATGGTAGTGTACCTACATCCTCTATCCGGGTGGATAGGGGAAGGTCGGGCACAGGAGCTCAGTTAGGTCATGTCTCTGCTGTAGTTCCTGGTAAATAGTGGGTAGGCGGAGATCTGGTATCCACTCTTAAAATAGGTACCCCTAATCTACGGTGGAACAGCATATGCCAAGGGATGCATGGCCAATAGGTGATTGGTCCCAAATATGCGAACTCTGGATCTGGGAAGTCCAGTTTTACTTAATGCCCACCCTAGCAAGGGGCTCTGCTAGACGTGTTTTGTTCAATGCCCTATATTTACAAAACTTTTTATGGAACAATCATTAAATTTAACAAAAAACAAAAACCCTGATGCTTTAGCATCAACCGACGGAAAAGCTGCTGTGCTATCCGAAGGAACAACTCCAAACTCTGCAGATGTGCAGAACAATGAAGGTATGGAGCTTACTGGTAATGCTGCTGGGCAGACAGTTAGGACTCTTGACTCTATCATAACCCCCCTAGGGCAACAAAGGTCCGAAACAGGGCCCCGTGCGCGGGTAACATCGATTCAGACAATCTAAGCGTTTGCTCTGACAGATCCGGTGCTACAACAATAGGCAAAGGTCTGGACAAAATGAATATCTGTACGGAATCCTCGTTTGTCAAGTTTGCACCAGCGGAGAAACGACGATTTAAGAAAGCTTTGGCGGCTGGCTCCAGTCGAGAAAATGCAATCCAAATCGCTAAGGGAGCTACTAAACGTGAGCTATCAGATGAGAAGCAGGTTCCAGAGGGCAAAAGGTCCAAGACTGCGAGTAGCCACGTTCCAAACCACATTGTGCAGTCAAAAACAAAACCGGCCTACAACCATATTGTTGGATTGGTTAGAGTAGGCTTTCTGACCAATGACATAGTTAAAAATCCTCTGACGGTCGAGCAAATGGCAAGACTGAAAGAGGCCATTATCGACACGGTGATTGAACTGGGAGGAGATGTTCGCCCTGAATTCGATGGTTGTGCTACCAGAACAGGCTGGCTTATGGACACCTGTACAAACAGAAAAACTGCTGACTGGCTCAAGGTCAATATCAGCACAATTGCCAAAAAAAAGCAACTTGGTGTTAAGGATAGTGGAAGAATCTGAGTTTCCCAGATCTCACTTTGTGCGTGGTTATTTCCCGCAAAGCCAGGATTTAACAAACGATAAGATTCTGGCAATCATCGCGGCTCAAAATAACCTGAGTGCGAACCTTTGGAAGGTAACCATGAGGAAGAACGATGGTCAACTTCTTCACCTAATAATGGCCGTGGATGACGGCTCCTGGGCCAAACTTATTGAGTTGAATGGCTGTATTGCTTATCGCTTCACCCACCTGAAGCTAATGTTTAAGGACACGCAGAAGGAGGGGGCAATCGAGGGCACTAAAAAGGTACCCATCCAAGACCAGGCGCCAGAGGCTAAGGAGGCCAAAGATAGTGGAAAGGAACTTGCGGTTCCTGAGGATGTTGGTCCATCCACTAGTAAGGCCACCGCGGCAAGATTAGAGAGCAAAGCCAAGCCAGTTAGTGCATTCTGGCAAAGTGGCCTGGCATCGAAGCGGGCCAAACCCGACGTTAGGAAACACAAGGTTTCTGCGGGCATTGGTCCAAATGTCGGTAAGGCTGCAGCTACGATAGCCACTAACACCGCGGGCAAGTCAATTGGACTTTCCAAGAAGAGCGGCAGCGACCTGGTCCGACCAAATAAGGGTCCAAGAAGAGCACAGTTACAGAGGGTAGCTGCGCAATCTTCTAAAGACAGTAAAGAGTTGTGAGCACTATGCAGGTGCTACAGGCGAACCTGCACCATGCCAAAGGGGCTTCGGCCGCCTTGTGCAAGGTTTTCGCCGAACCATGGGCTATCGAAGGTAAAATCTTTGGCCTTCAGCAAGAACCAGGTAGGTTAATATTTTATAAAGGAAATTGTGTTCCTAGAACGGCAATGATGATAAGTAAGCATATTGATTACATTCCCATTCCAGAATTTACTCAAAGGGACCTGGTGGCGGCCTTAATTAAGGTCCCGACGGATCAGGGGACCAGGCAAGTGGTCTGTGCCTCAGCATATTTTGCAGGTGATCTACTTATCTATCTATCTATCTATCTATCTATACATACATACATATGTCATTCACAAAAAATTAAACTGTCAATGTGTATGTATCTGTCATTTTGCTAGAAATGACATTAAAATTATCGGAATATGTTGATTGGAACAAAATGATTTAGGAACATCTTTTAAAGATGTAGAAAGATGTTGACTTTTAGTACTGTGTATTTCTTATGGGAAGATGTTAACATCTTCTCAAATTGATGGTAGATGTTAGATGTTGCGTAGTGGAAAAAGGCTATTACATACATACATACATATGCATTGATTTCAAAAATAAAAAAAAATTATTTGAATAATTGATTTATATATAAGTATGTACATACCAACATACATGCATACATTTCTGTATTTACAGATTTGCTACTACATAAAAAAAATAATGCATACATTTTTATCTTTTATAAATTATTCGCATGTACAATGTAATTTATTTTTGTTGTTTGACAATTGTACAGAACCAAGTAGAGAGAAAGTTGGTGTCGGCTTAAAAAAAACTAAGATGCGGGTTAAACTTATTTTGGAGAAAGAAAGTTACTGATTGTTAAAAGATAAATTTTATTTAGCCCATGAATAATATAAACAATTAAAAACTAAACATACTAAACGTATCGCACTTGATCAACAAGAGGGCAAGGTATTAACTCAAAATTTTAAGTAGAGGCAAAAAACTTTATTTTTTAATACTATTCTTCTATCATTCGTACAACTGTATTTTTTTGTAAATATAACCACTGTACTTTAATTTCTTTTAAAAAAATTTAAATTTTAAAAATTTTGAGTTAATACCCTCTGGTTTATCAAGTGCGATATATGTATTTATGTATGTATGTATGTATATATAATTGTATAAAAAATAAGAAATCATAAAAAGCAAGTAGTACATACATACATATATTTAGTTCAACACATTTCTTGGGCTTAAATAAATTTTTATAATTAAAATCAAATAACAATTTAGGTAGCTAAACGCGCTGATTTAGGTAGCGCAGTTAAAATAACTTGTTTTTATTTGTAAAAGTATATAAATTTAAAGGCGGTTACGAGCCTGCGTAGAATAAGTTGTTACAAATGTTATACTGGCTACATATAATCGGCTTCATATATTTAAAAAATATACTTTAAAAAATTGTCGATAGTATCACTATCGAAAAAAAACTATCGATAGTCAGTCCAAAACAAAAACTATTGATACTATCGATAGTACTATCGATTGTTTTGCAGCTCTAATAGCCTTTTTCCACTACGCAACATCTAACATCTAAACCACATTGTGCAGTCAAAAACAAAACCGGCCTACAACCATATTGTTGGATTGGTTAGAGTAGGCTTTCTGACCAATGACATAGTTAAAAATCCTCTGACGGTCGAGCAAATGGCAAGACTGAAAGAGGCCATTATCGACACGGTGATTGAACTGGGAGGAGATGTTCGCCCTGAATTCGATGGTTGTGCTCCCAGAACAGGCTGGCTTATGGTCACCTGTACAAACAGAAAAACTGCTGACTGGCTCAAGGTCAATATCAGCACAATTGCCAAAAAAAAGCAACTTGGTGTTAAGGATAGTGGAAGAATCTGAGTTTCCCAGATCTCACTTTGTGCGTGGTTATTTCCCGCAAAGCCAGGATTTAACAAACGATAAGATTCTGGCAATCATCGCGGCTCAAAATAACCTGAGTGCGAACCTTTGGAAGGTAACCATGAGGAAGAACGATGGTCAACTTCTTCACCTAATAATGGCCGTGGATGACGGCTCCTGGGCCAAACTTATTGAGTTGAATGGCTGTATTGCTTATCGCTTCACCCACCTGAAGCTAATGTTTAAGGACACGCAGAAGGAGGGGGCAATCGAGGGCACTAAAAAGGTACCCATCCAAGACCAGGCGCCAGAGGCTAAGGAGGCCAAAGATAGTGGAAAGGAACTTGCGGTTCCTGAGGATGTTGGTCCATCCACTAGTAAGGCCACCGCGGCAAGATTAGAGAGCAAAGCCAAGCCAGTTAGTGCATTCTGGCAAAGTGGCCTGGCATCGAAGCGGGCCAAACCCGACGTTAGGAAACACAAGGTTTCTGCGGGCATTGGTCCAAATGTCGGTAAGGCTGCAGCTACGATAGCCACTAACACCGCGGGCAA
This sequence comes from Lypha dubia, assembly GCA_947311025.1. Classification (NCBI taxonomy): domain Eukaryota; kingdom Metazoa; phylum Arthropoda; class Insecta; order Diptera; family Tachinidae; genus Lypha; species Lypha dubia. The sequence continues at coordinate 12,904,221 of OX371265.1, read as the reverse complement.
GTCAATTGGACTTTCCAAGAAGAGCGGCAGCGACCTGGTCCGACCAAATAAGGGTCCAAGAAGAGCACAGTTACAGAGGGTAGCTGCGCAATCTTCTAAAGACAGTAAAGAGTTGTGAGCACTATGCAGGTGCTACAGGCGAACCTGCACCATGCCAAAGGGGCTTCGGCCGCCTTGTGCAAGGTTTTCGCCGAAAAACGGATAGACATGGTTCTTGTGCAGGAACCATGGGCTATCGAAGGTAAAATCTTTGGCCTTCAGCAAGAACCAGGTAGGTTAATATTTTATAAAGGAAATTGTGTTCCTAGAACGGCAATGATGATAAGTAAGCATATTGATTACATTCCCATTCCAGAATTTACTCAAAGGGACCTGGTGGCGGCCTTAATTAAGGTCCCGACGGATCAGGGGACCAGGCAAGTGGTCTGTGCCTCAGCATATTTTGCAGGTGATCTGTCTATTCCACCTAGGGAAATCAAAGAACTGGTAAGTTATTGCCGCGACCATAACTATCAGTTTATAATAGGATGTGACGCTTATGCTCATCACACCGTGTGGGGTAGTAGTGACATTAATGTAAGAGGCGAAGCTCTGTTGGAGTTTCTAGGCTGTGAGGGTATAGAGATTTTGAATAGGGGCTCAGAGCCAACTTTTATTAATGCCATTAGGGAGGAGGTATTAGATCTCACTCTTTCTAGCTCATTCATTTCAAATTATATATCTAACTGGAGAGTCTCTGATGAGGTATCCCTTTCCGATCATCGTTACATAAGGTTCGATTTTCCGGGAGCCCAGTTGGTTACTCAACAACTACCGTGTCGTAAACACACTAACTGGTCTACGTTTATGGAGGTAACGGCTTCAAAGGCTTATCTGCTAACTCCCGATATTAACTCTGTGGAGGAACTAGAGGCAGCAGCAGATCAGCTGAACTATGTCGTCATTTCCTCATATCATGAAAGTAGTAATTTACAAAGCCGTAGAACGGCACGTAAGGTGCCGTGTTGGAGTGATCTTCTTGATGATATGCGCAGGAAAGTTAAAAAACTTTTTAATCGCGCCAAGCGCTCTGGTAATTGGGCAGAGTACAAAAGGTATCTGACCGACTACAACAAAGAAATAAGGAGATCCAAAAGGGAATCCTGGAGGAAATTCTGTGAAGATATCGAGAATACCCCTACAGCAGCGATATTGCATAAGGCACTCTCTCGCTCTCATGTGAGCGAAATAGGTCTGATGAAGAAGGCTGATGGTTCATATACCAAGAACCGAAGAGAGACCTTGGAACTGTTACTTAGTGTTCACTTCCCAGACTCAATTCTCAAGGTTCAAAATGAAGTTGACTTGACAGTTTGCTCTCCCATTTCGTGCAGAAGAGCTTTCAAATTGTCAAAGGTTATTTTTAATCCGGATAGGATAAGATGGGCTATTGCCTCATTCCAGCCTTTTAAGGCTCCCGGCGGGGACGGTATCTTTCCAGCACTTATACAAAAGTGCATTGATACTTTGCTTTGTGCCCTCGCCGCCCTTTTTGTCTTTGGACACATTCCCCAACTGTGGAGGAAAGTTAACGTGGTTTTTATACCTAAAGTGGGCAACAGGCCAAGTGATTTGGCCAAATCTTACAGACCAATTAGCTTAACATCCTTTCTACTGAAGACGATGGAGAGACTAATTGATCTACACATTAGACTGACGATTTTGAAAAACGTCCCCTTGCATGTGAACCAATATGCCTATGCTAAGGGAAAATCGACTGAAAATGCTTTGCATCATCTTGCTACTAAGATTGCGAAGGCTCATAGGTCAGGGGAAATCGCGTTATGCGCCTTCTTGGACATCAATGGCGCTTTCGATAACACCAATTATGATTCGATAGAATGCGCTCTTAGGCAAAAGGATCTTGACGTCACTTCTGTGAGATGGATTAGGTCAATGCTCGAGAGCAGGGACATAACTGCTTCTATGGGTAACGATATGGTTACTATTAATGCAGTCAAAGGGTGTCCCCAAGGTGGTGTTTTATCACCACTCCTTTGGTCAGTAGTGATGGATGAACTTCTCCTCATTCTTAGTGAACAAGGGCATGAAGTTATCGGCTATGCTGATGATCTGGTTGTGATGGCAACCGGAAAATTTGGCAACGTTCTCTCAGACATCATGAATGATGCATTGAGCACTGTTATGGTATGGTGTGGGAGACACGGCCTTACTATCAACTCTGACAAGACTGTTCTAGTACCTTTCTCTCTTAAGAGGAAACTTGGTCTAGGGCCGATATTGCTGAATGGGCGTATTATCCCTTTTTCGACCGAAGTCAAATACCTGGGGGTTATTTTTGATAGCAAGTTAACTTGGAACCGTCATGTTGAATGCGTTACAAAGAAAGCCACTAGGGCGATCTGGGCGGTGAAGAGTTGTGCTGGATGCACCTGGGGCTTGAGCCCAAAAATGATCATGTGGATCTATACAATGATCGTCAGACCAATCATTACGTACGGCGCAATCGTATGGTGGCAGAAGACTCTGCAGACCACGGCGATGAACAAACTCTGCAAGGTCCAGAGACTGGCGTGTCTTCTTGCTACAGGTGCATTGAGATCATGTCCAACTTTGGCCATTGAGGCCTTGATTGGGTTAACACCCATACAAATCTTTATAAGATCCTCTGCGGCAATGGCCGCTTATCGGATGGGTATCGGTAACTCTGCTCGCTGTGTTGGCAACGGGCATTCATCGATCCTGAATACATTGTCCAGCAGAGGGCTATTAGGGATGCCTAGCGACAGGATAATCTGTGAACATAGATTCAACAGAAGATTCAATGTCACAATTCCGTCTAGGGCCACGTGGGAGGGCAAAGGTCCCTTTGTGGATTCCAGAAGTTTATGTTGGTATACGGATGGATCCAAAACTCTAGATGGAGTAGGCGCTGTAGTCTGTGGACCCAACGTGAAAATCTCACTGGCCATGGGTAAATGGCCCACGGTATTTCAGGCGGAAATACAGGCAATCACCAAATGTGTTGACATTAATTTAAGCAGAGGCATTAAAGGCGCGCATGTAGCTATCTTTTCTGATAGTCAGGCTGCCCTTAAGTCCTTAGTTTCATGGGAATTCCGTTCTAAGCTTGTTTTAGAGTGCTTTGACTCACTACAGAAACTATCGGTACGGAACAAGGTTTCCATCTTCTGGATACCTGGCCATAGAGGTCACCCGGGTAACGAGGTAGCGGATGAATTGGCCAAGAGGGCCTCTGCCGATCCTCTCTTAGGCCCAGAACCCTTTTGTGGCGTAAATTGGTCGACTATAACTACTCTTATCAGAGAGAACGACATGTCGACCGCAAAGGTAATTTGGGAGGCTTCTCCCGGTCTTAGGCAGGCCAAATCTTTGTTGCAGCCTTTTTCATACAGTGGCATCCTGAATTTCAGCAGGAATGACTTACGGCTAGTTATTGGTTTCCTCTCCGGTCATTTTGGACTGAACTATCATCTCTGGAAAAGTAAACTAGTTCGCTCACCCTTGTGCCGTTTATGCATGGAAGAGGATGAGACAACGGCACACATTCTTTGTGAATGTATAGTCTTATGTAAAAATAGAAGGCGTGTTTTTCTTTCTGAATTTGTGCGTTCGGAGGATATTAGGCGGGCTTCTCCAAGCTCTGTGCTGACTTTCATAAGGAGAGTCATTCAGAGCTTGGTTTAATTTTTAGAGATCCATGGCATAAAAGATCCAACAGGTGTCGCAGTGCCGGTCCTTGGACCAGATCTATCTACTTATCTATCTATCTATCTATCTATCTATACATACATACATATGTCATTCACAAAAAATTAAACTGTCAATGTGTATGTATCTGTCATTTTGCTAGAAATGACATTAAAATTATCGGAATATGTTGATTGGAACAAAATGATTTAGGAACATCTTTTAAAGATGTAGAAAGATGTTGACTTTTAGTACTGTGTATTTCTTATGGGAAGATGTTAACATCTTCTCAAATTGATGGTAGATGTTAGATGTTGCGTAGTGGAAAAAGGCTATTACATACATACATACATATGCATTGATTTCAAAAATAAAAAAAAATTATTTGAATAATTGATTTATATATAAGTATGTACATACCAACATACATGCATACATTTCTGTATTTACAGATTTGCTACTACATAAAAAAAATAATGCATACATTTTTATCTTTTATAAATTATTCGCATGTACAATGTAATTTATTTTTGTTGTTTGACAATTGTACAGAACCAAGTAGAGAGAAAGTTGGTGTCGGCTTAAAAAAAACTAAGAGGCGGGTTAAACTTATTTTGGAGAAAGAAAGTTACTGATTGTTAAAAGATAAATTTTATTTAGCCCATGAATAATATAAACAATTAAAAACTAAACATACTAAACGTATCGCACTTGATCAACAAGAGGGCAAGGTATTAACTCAAAATTTTAAGTAGAGGCAAAAAACTTTATTTTTTAATACTATTCTTCTATCATTCGTACAACTGTATTTTTTTGTAAATATAACCACTGTACTTTAATTTCTTTTAAAAAAATTTAAATTTTAAAAATTTTGAGTTAATACCCTCTGGTTTATCAAGTGCGATATATGTATTTATGTATGTATGTATGTATATATAATTGTATAAAAAATAAGAAATCATAAAAAGCAAGTAGTACATACATACATATATTTAGTTCAACACATTTCTTGGGCTTAAATAAATTTTTATAATTAAAATCAAATAACAATTTAGGTAGCTAAACGCGCTGATTTAGGTAGCGCAGTTAAAATAACTTGTTTTTATTTGTAAAAGTATATAAATTTAAAGGCGGTTACGAGCCTGCGTAGAATAAGTTGTTACAAATGTTATACTGGCTACATATAATCGGCTTCATATATTTAAAAAATATACTTTAAAAAATTGTCGATAGTATCACTATCGAAAAAAAACTATCGATAGTCAGTCCAAAACAAAAACTATTGATACTATCGATAGTACTATCGATTGTTTTGCAGCTCTAATAGCCTTTTTCCACTACGCAACATCTAACATCTACCATCAATTTGAGAAGATGTTAACATCTTCCCATAAGAAATACACAGTACTAAAAGTCAACATCTTTCTACATCTTTAAAAGATGTTCCTATATCATTTTGTTCCAATCATCATCTTCCGATAATTTTAATGTCATCTCTAGCAAAATGACAGATACATACATATTGATAGTTTCATTTTTTGTGAATGACATACATAAATGACATATGTACATGAATGACATACATACATAAATTATCTTCATAATCATCTTTCATAATGGATCGCAAATTTTCTGCATTAACAATTGTGTTTGTTCTTGTAAAGCATGAACGAGTCCAATTATTAATATTCCTTCACAATTCATTTTAATTTAACATTTTTTTTTTTTTTTTCACAAAAAATTATGCTGTAAGTATTTTTATATTTTTGACAGCTGAGAAGATGGTAGATGTTGCCAATGGAAACGCATGTTTCACATTTTCAACAAATTCTATTCATTCCTCTAAAATGTATGCTAGTGGAAAAAGGCTATAAAACACCCGCTTAATTTGATTACGGGTACAACAGCAAACTGCTTTTTTGTCCCTCTGTAACAATCCGAAAAGCTGTAGTGTGTATTTTTTTATTTACTTTTCTTTTATTTTAATAAATTTATCAACACACAAAAAATTTCTTATTTTGTTAATAACTCGCCACAAAGAAAATAAAAAGTAAATAAACAAAACAGCTGTAATCGAATTTCGATGTTGCCAACCCTTATTTTTTTTGTCCTGATTATTTAAGATTGGAGGAATTTTTTTGGAGGAAAATATTTTCCGTATAAACAAAATTCCTTGAGTATATTCATGATTCAGCCCAATCATATTGATAATACAATAACTTAAAAAATTCTTATTACAAACTTCGAACACATCCATATGTCCACGAACACGAGCTCATCTTCATTAGCACAAAACGAAATTCAATTAATCATAAACAGAGTTCAGTCGTTGATGGTATGAACAAACTTCCGTTTACTGAAGTCGGAGTTAAATGAAACATGTGTTCCGAAATCTAATTGTGTTCGAACATAGACAACTTATGATAAACACATCAGAATGCTTATGTAAAAGATAGATCATGCAGTACTTTAGTACATTCATATACATATACAGTTTTATGTACTCGTATGTTTCTATGTAAAAAATCTATGAATGTACCTTAAATGCTTTCTCTTACTAAATTTTCAATATTATTTATCTTGAAACTGCCAAGAATTTTATGGACCTTGTGGAATAGGCTCCATGAGGATGGCGAACCCCCTGATTGTCCCCATTAAGGCTTTTCCTTTCCTGAAATTACCAAAGTTAGTTATGTTCTGTTATGTGTCTCTTTTCTATTTGTTATCCTGGATAGGATCCAAATAATTGTTCACTTTTATTAATATTTTTAATATTATTTTATTTACTTATATTTTTATATATCTTTATGGTTTTACTTATTTTATTCTACTGGAGGGACTCATGAGTTTCTCAGCGATTATTATTATTACAAGTGTTTATTCTTTAATCTTACTGGAGGGACTCGTAAGTTTCTCAGTGATTATTATTATGACCTTATGTTGTTTCACTTCGCATCACAATTATACTCCTCTTTACATTAAGGTTCCCTCTGTTTTTATACCCTTAGTTTCGTGCTGCCTGATGACCGGTGCTTCTGATGTTCGCTGCCGCCGGCGTGGTTGTTCCCGCGATATTGCTGAGTGTGCGATTATTGTTAATCAAATGCAACTTCAGCATATTCATACCCGTGGAACTTCCAGCCGATTGCGGTTCTCACGATATTGCAATGTCAGCATACATCTGTAGGAAAATTGCTGGTAAATATATGTATGCAGCGGTATTGCAACGTCAGCATATATCTGTAGGAAAATTACTGACAACAACGTCAGTGTATGTATGCAGCGTATGTTTTGCTGCTGTAGGTATTTTTGTTGGTTGGGGGAAAATAATTCAACGTCAGTATATGTATATAGCTTATGTTCTGCTGTTGCCGACACTTTTGTTGGTTGGGGGAAAATGACTCATAACATCCCTCCCCCCTTGCGGACAAGAAACATCCTGTCTGAAGAGGTTTCGTCGCTCTACTTCTGGACTGAAGATAAATATATGGAACAATGTATCCAACTACCTTGGCGATACTGCTTTGGTAGCTCCCGGATTAAGGATGTTTCGTAATCTCATTTCCTGGGTGCTGATTACATGAAGAATTTCAGTTCATCATTCGTTTGATGGCTGCTGAGTGTTTGTCGGCTTGGTACGTTTGCTCCGTCACCAAGGAAGAAATATAATATTGTTGGTGAAATGTTGAGGTTGTTACTGACGTTGGAGTGATTTCCCATTTTCTAACGGAACTGGGTTTTCCGTCCATGTATGTGTTGTGCTATCGTATATAGCTTTAACTGTTGATTATGGTTGTGTGAGGTTGAAGGTTATGGCTGTCTGTCTGTTGATCGTTGGATTGGATTCTTCATTGTTGTCGGATGATTAGTATGGGTTGCTTGTGAAACATTGGTCGGGTGTTAATATTTTTATTCTTATAACTAACAATTTCTTTTCTTATTTGTATTTATATGTTGTGTTTATTTTTTATTTCTTGGAAATTTTTCCAATAACCTTAAGTTCAGGAAATCAGGTTTCCGTTTTGATATATGCAAAGTTTTATTTTAATTTCGAACAAATTTCTAAAACCGTAAATAGAATAATTTAATTCGTGTGACAAGATGCTCTTAAATTCATTTTAAAAAAATTTATTTCAGAAAACGCGCTTCTCAGATTAAGCAAACCTTTTCAAAAACATTTCGTTTAATTTTAATAATATATATGCCTACATATTGAAAGATTAGAAAATGTTTTAAACTACATACATATGTATTTTGAAAAGAAGTTTTCAATTATAGGTATTTTAGTACATTGTTATGTTTTATTTTTATATATTATTATTTTATTTAACTATTAACTATAGATGTATGTGTGTGTTTTCAGTTTCTACATGAAACTATTTTGAAAAGGGTTTGTAAAGTAATAATGGAAAGAATGGAAGTTTCATAAACATTTTGGATTGATTTACTCAATCACTTACAGAATTTTATTTATATTATTATTTTTTTCTTTTCTTTTTTTTTAAAAAGTGTATTTGTGCATTTGTATGACCTTAAATTTGGCTTAATAATAAATTGCATGTATGCATGACAATTGATATTCGAAAAACATTTTAACATGAGCTTTATTTACATTGTTAATTCTAATTCAAGGGAATGTTGTATCTATTTTCGCTTCGTAAAACAATTTCCAATATCTATTTAGAAGTAATTTTTCAATATAATTATGTATTTGTATTGTTAATGGTATGTTTTTTTATCTTCTCTTTTTTTTACATCAAATTTAAAACAAATTCATACAAGAAAATTGTAAAGATTGCAAAATGAGGGGGAAAAAACTTCGCTTCATTTTTTGTATTATGAATATCAAATTTCAACTGATTGACTTAAGCACTTTTTTTTTTATTAAAAAGTGGGTTCAGTTTAGTTTGTATTTATCTTTGTATTTTGTGAGTCAAAGAAATTTAACACCTTTGTTGTTTTAACGATTTGAAAGACAAAAATTATTCGCACGCGTACAATTCTTGTTAAATCAACAGCAAAAATGAAAAAATTCAGAAAGGTTTTAAATTATACATTTTCTAGAAGGAAAAAATGTATTTAATAATACATAGTTATTTCAAAAACAAATTTCAGTTTTTATACTTGAAATTCTTTCTATTTCCAATGGATTTCGGTAAAGGTCATAAATTATTACCTACATATTCAATTATGTTTACAAATTGTTTCGGTCATTCATTTAGTTTTAAGTTAACATTTATACATACATTAATCCTAAATTCATTATTATTCCCGTTTTTATGTATATACTGAAATCCCATGCACGTATGTATGTATTTTTTTTTTTTTTTTTACTTTTTTGTTTCAATTTCAATATCATACTTATTTCGTATTCCCACACACACACATGCATGTGTATATTTGTTTATTAAATTTGCCCTAGTTGTTCCCGGCCGTGAAATAGTCTGGCAAAATTTTGCTGTGTAATCATGTTTCACAGCCAAGTACTCAACCAAAGTCATGCAAAAAAAAAAAACGAACCAAATAACCCAATTGGAATTTTTTAGATTTTAATTCAAGTTAAATTATTTTTTACAAAGCCCAAACTTAATTGATTTAGTTAACTTTTGTCTTGGTGATGCATAAATGGTCGACAATTTTCGCCACTGAACACAATTGTGAACAGTTTTGCATTTCAAGTTTTCCGCGATACTTATGACAATTTTGTCTTTATTGCGCCATGAATCAAATACAACTTTGTATGGAATATTGGGCTCATTAATTGAGCGATCATTGTTATAAAAGTGTATGTATATTTTACTATACATATTTTATATCGTTTTAATTTTTTTTTTTTTTTGCTGAACTGGAAATTTATGCCAGTTGGGTCACTTGTTGTTCATGTATTTGAGTTCTAGTATATTCCATACAATAATTGTGGAGGCCATCAAAACTGTATTTCATCTCAGTTTGGATATCTTTCATTCATTTTTACCCTGCAGTTGTAAGCATGTGCAAACATTAAAAATGCTTGCAATTGCTTTATTTCTGTTTCTATTAATGTGCATAAAACTGCAGGGTTTTATTTTGTTTTTATTATTTTATATTTTTTTTGTGTTTTTAAAGTTTGAAGATGATGTGCGTTGCATGCATAGGTTAGGTTTCGAGAGCCGTCACGTCCAAGACGAGACGCACTTGGGTCCGTTAATTCGGTCCCTTTGTGATACCCTGCAGCGGACAGGGCACAGGCGATTGATTATTCAATTTCCTGTGATTGTCCTGTCGCCGAATCAAACCATCCTGATTGTTGTAAAAAGGAGGATAGGCTGATTAGCCTCATGTTCGCCAGACTGTCAAGGTCTGGCAGAGTGTTGAGGCCCAAAGTACTCGCCCTAACGCTATTAAGGGCGGGGCACTGACATAGAAGATGAAGAACTGTTTCTTCCTCCTCTTCATCGTTACAACTTCTGCAGTAGTCATTGTAACTTAGGCCCATCCTTCTGGCATGAGTCCCGAAGCACCAGTGCCCTGTTAGCACTGTTATTAATCGTCTTGTATGACATTTACCAAGCCTGAGCAGATCGCGAGTTCTGTGCAGGCTGTAGCGGGGCCAAGTGGACCTGGAGATTTGACAGGTATGCTATTGTTCCCACCTTTCTTGAGCAAGATTGTATGATTCCTGCTGGATCAATCGCTTGCAGTAAGATTGAGGAATGTCAACGAAGTGGCATATCATCGAGTTGCTCAATGATGCGCCCCTTTTGGCAATTTCGTCCGCTGTGAGTGCCCTGGAGTCCAAACTAGTGTTACTCTTGAATGTCTCGCTATCTCGTTTAGAGATTTCCGGCATTCATTCACCACCGTCGATGAAGTGTATACACCATTGATAGCGGCAATGGCCGCTTTGCTGTCGGTAAAAATAAGGATGTCTCCCGATATCCTGTAATACCTAAGCCATCTTGCCGCTCTTGTAATGGCCGAGACTTCAGCTTGTAAGACATTCACATTGAAGTTTTCCACGTAGAAACCGCCCCCGGTGCTTACGCTTCTTTTGGAGCCATCAGTGAATACTCTGGTGGCTCCATCGGTGGCAGGGGGTGAGGAGTGATTTTCCCTATTGGGAACAATAGATTGAAATAGCCCGCCGAAATAAGGTTCCGGTGGGCAGTAGTCAGTAAAATCATGGAGCGCTTGGTGCTGCCTGAGAATCTTGGAGTGACCAAGATCGGTTCTCGTCCATGAGCATGTAGCGTTCAGTCTGATCGCCGCTAACAGAGCAAGCTGTTTGGCCAGAACGTCCACCGGAAGCCAGTTCAGCATAGCGAACAGTGCTTTCGTTGGAGTAGACCTGAGCGCTCCCGTTATCAGGATCGCCGCTAGCCTAAAAATTTTTTCTATAGTTCGTCGGTGGGAGTCTTTCTCTGTCGCTTCCCACCAGACTATAACCCCATAAAACATTATGGGCTTAATTATCGTCTCAAAGATCCAATTGGTCCCTCGGGGTTCGATGCCCCAGCTGCGACCAATCGGTGTAAATAGCCACGAGGGCCTTATTTGCTCTAAACTGGGTGTTTAGGTTCCAAGATAGTTTACTGTCTAGGATTACGCCCAGGTACTTAGCGTTGTCCGAGATCTTTAGTGTGGTCCCGTTTAATTTAGGGGGCGCAAAGTCTTCGATTTTGTGCCTCCTGGTGAATAGCACCAATTCGGTTTTCGCCGGATTGACGCCGACCCCACAGCTGACACTCCATTTGCTGGGGATCGTCAGAGCAGACTCCATACACTGAGATATTGTGCTCAGGTATTTGCTAGAGATAGCTATTGCCACGTCGTCAGCGTAAGCTACGGTTTTAACCAGCTTCCGCTCTAGGCTTAGCAGAAGAGAGTTGATGGTCAGATTCCACAAGAGAGGTGACAAGACGCCCCCTTGTGGAGTGCCTCGATTCACTGCCCTGTATTCAGTGGCAGATCCAAACGATGCGCTTATGACCCTTTTAGTTAGCAGATTTTTTACATACCTGCAGATATTGATATCGATTCCCATCTCTGCCATGCTGTTGATGATTGAGTCCGGTTTGACAAAATTAAAGGCGCCCTCTATGTCCAGGAAAGCCACCATAGTGAATTCCTTGTATTCGAGAGATTTCTCTATGTGGCTGACCAGGGAGTGGAGAGCAGTTTCCACAGACTTGCCCTTTGTGTAGGCGTGCTGTGAGGGGGATAGAAGTTCCTTTGGTATGGACATTCTGAGATGTATATCTATAGCTCTTTCCAGTGTTTTGAGCAGAAAAGACGTCAGACTGATAGGCCTGAAGTCTTTAGGTTTAGTGTGAGACGTCTTACATCCCTTGGGGATGAAGACGACCTTGCACAGATTCCAGCAAGCCGGAATGTATGCCCTTCTCCGACACCCTTAAAAATTTCAGAGAGCCAGGGCACAACTAGATCCATATTTCTCTATAGATCCGCTGGAATGATACCATCTGATCCAGGAGATTTGAATGGATCGAAAGTATTGATCGCCCATCTGATTCTGTCATTGTCCAGCGGTATAATAACTGAATCAGGAGAAGTATTTATATCGCCTGCATCGGTCCCTGTTGTCGGAACCTGGGAAAATGAGTATCAAGTAGTACGCTGAGCGTTTCTTGGCTACTTAGAGTCCAGCTTCCACATGGTTTTTGTATGTAGCTGGGTACCACCGGTGAGGTAGCTATTATCTTACGCAATCGGTTGGTTTCGGAGGAGCTTTCTACACCACTGCAGAAATTCCTCCAAGACTTCCTTTTTGCGTTTCTAACAAAGTTTTTGAACGTTTAGTGAGGACTTGTATCGCGAGCAGTCACCTGTTCGCTTAGCGTCGTTAAAAAGTCTGCGGAACTCGCTTCGCGAGTGAGAGATATCAGGGCACCACCATGGTGGTTTGCTTTTGCCCCTGCGTATCGTGGTTTTGCAAGACAGATTTGTTGCATAGCAGAAAGATTCGTTGAAGAGATCTATTGCCGTATCGATATCCGTCGTGTTGTTAATAATGGAGACGGAGCTAAGATTGTTGCGGAGGAGATTATTCTGCAACTCCCAGTTAGTTTTCCTTCTGTTTATCAGAGGATTCGGTCTATTCTCACGAGACCCTATGGAGAAATTAATATAACGATGGTCAGTAAAGGAACAGTCGTCTGAAACCTTCCAGTCGCTAATTAAACTGTTGTGGTGTGCACTAATCAGTGTAATATCTAAAACCTCACTCCAGTTTGAGACGATAAAAGTTGGTTCTGAACCATTATTTACTATTTCGAGATTATTATTGATAATAAAATCGAAGAGAGACTCACCTCGTGCGTTGGTGTCATTACTGCCCCATGTGATGTGGTGCGAGTTCGCATCAGCACAGATTATGATTGGCGTCCTTGTGCTTTCTGCTTTAGCCACAACCCCACGTACCAAGTTGTTTGGTGGACGCTCTCCGTGGTCGTGAGCCATGTAGCTGGAGACGACCCAAATGTTGCCGGTTTCAGTCTCCATAGCTGCAGTCACAGTATCCTCATCACTGTAATCAGATAAAATGAAGATGCGTAAAGAGTTTTTAGCCAATATGCAAGATCTGATGTTACCTGCACCATTGGCCACCAATTGCTTGTAGCCCCTGAGGTTTAGTCCACAAACCCGGCCTTTATGGATCCAGGGTTCCTGGACCATTACCAGCTCCTCCTTCTTCTCTACCACTCGGAGAAGCATTGCAGCTGATGCTGCTTTAGAGTGGTGTAGGTTGACTTGAGTCACCTTCACCATTATCCTTTTTTTATATTATTGTGACGTCGACGTCCTCCTGGTCCTCATCAGAGGCCAGCAGATCGTCTTCGTCATCATCTGCGACGTTCAACCGTTCCGAGAAGCCGTCAACCAACGAGGAGGTTGATTGAGCATCTTCTCTGTCAGTTGAGTTCGCGGCAACATCACTTAGCATGCCGTCTTTTGACGGTACGCCTTCATGGCCCGGGTCGCGATTCCGTCTGGCGTCAGTCCGGTAGACGCGCAACAAAATTGTGCTGAAGCAGTAGAACAACTTGTTCTGCCTCTTCCGAACTAGCGCCAGCGACTCCTGATTTAGGATCAGAATCACTTTCCTTTTACACCCTTCGGCTGCTGACACCTTTGCTACCTTCCAGTTGCTGGTTCGTAGGTCGGGGTTACAGCATCGAAGGATCTTAAGGATTTCCTCCGGTGCCGATGGTTCATCTGGTATGATGGTAAAGGCCCTAGGTAATCTGGGAATCTCCTCCATAGGAACCGCATCCAGCCTAGCACCCTGCCATACTTCACCAATACGATCAATGGCCTGCTTTAGCAACGTCGCTGAGCGCTCGTCTGCACAGGCCATCAACTTAACATGATTTTGGTGCCAGCCAAAATCACTGCACTGGTGGGGGGGGGTCCCGGATTGTCTTGGTAGACTTTCCAGAAAACCCCTACCAGTTTCTTGTTTACCATGTCCCACTTATCGTGTGACATGGCACCGTCACCTACACCCCTATGTATGATGGCTCTTACGAGGTGGCCTTTGGCTACCTCACTATAGGAGCCACTACCGACTGAGGCGTGTTTCGGACGTTTAGTCCCCGAGGGGTTGGCTGACGCGTTCTCCTCCTCTGAACGTTGCCGTTTAGGCCCTGTAGCAGGGGGAGGATTGCTGCGCAGTGCAGCCATATGGGCTTTTGCCCATGTTAAGGAAGCTGTCTGCTCATTTGTGAGCTGACCCTAAGGTCGAAATAAAACGCAAGGCGGAACGCCTTGTTGTTGCAGCCCTTTTGGAGTACGTAATGTGCCCAGGAGCTGTTTTGTTGCCGGGATTGGCAGGGGGTGGCAGGGTATTGGGGCCGGAGGTTTTCCTCTCGGTCTTTTTGCCTGCAGTTTGCACATTGAGGGTGCCCGGTTCGTCCGGCTTTGCCTTGACGGAACTGGTCCCTAAAAAAGTGGGTTTTGCCGCCTTGACGGCAAGGGCTTTGGCGGCTTTGGAGGTACTGGGCCCGAAATCCACAAGTACCTCACCGCGGGTTTTTTGGCATCCGCCTGTTGGCTGTGATGCCTTTTGGTGAGTAGTCAGGTTGGGTGTGCCACCCTGGCTGTAGAAAATTTGCGATCCATTATGAAAGATGAATATGAAGATAATTTATGTATGTATGTCATTCATGTACATATGTCATTTATGGATGTCATTCACAAAAAATGAAGCTATCAATATGTATGTATCTGTCATTTTGCTAGAGATGACATTAAAATTATCGGAAGATGTTGATTGGAACAAAATGATTTAGGAACATCTTTTAAAGATGTAGAAAGATGTTGACTTTTAGTACTGTGTATTTCTTATGGGAACATGTTAACATCTTCTCAAATTGATGGTAGATGTTAGATGTTGCATAGTGGAAAAAGGCTATAAGCCTTTCCCTGCACCACTATGTCCTTACGCATATGCTTATTCGGCTTCCAATTTCTCTTCATGTGCCGCAAGACAGCCGTGAGTGTAGTTCGTACCCCCGTGCACGCCTGCAAGGCAAATTTGAGCATAGCTTGTGCCTTCGTGTCCGTCTCATTCCCATTGGCAGTTCTCATTCTCCACCTACCCATTGCTGACGCCAGTAATTCCCTCGTAATTGGTTGTCCGCATGAGGTTTGCTTACCGCAAAATCTTCGTATGCACTGATCCGCATTGCCAATCACGTGCAGGCCACAATCCACTAAGTTGGACTGCTGAATGCAGTTGGCGTATTTGAGTGGAAGGAGATTCGTACAGTTGGTACCTTCTCCTTGGAATCGCCAGTGGTAAAGTGATCTAATGTAGTTTGCAGGTGTGCTCATATCGTGTGGTCTGAGTGAGTCATATATCACTATCCCGTCTTTAGTTATCGACGCCAACGTCTAGTGGTTCCGTTCCATAATGGGTATAATCGCTAGTTGTTTGTTTGATAGTATTACCCCTTTCAGCGCGCGGGAAATTCTCTCCTTGCACCCAATTGAATCAGGTGCCTTGGCCAATTTTTTTAGTGCCTCATAAAATAGTGCACTGAAGATTTGCACCTTACCCGCTTCGTTCCTGGTGAGCGCTGTCTTTGTCACCCAATGCAGGAACACATCTATATGGTTGTCGTTTAGCCAACCATTGCCCTTCAGTAGCTGGAAATCTTCCACCGTCATCATCCTCACCCTCTTGCCGATTTTATATTCGCAATATTTATTTGTCATCTCTTAATCGCCTTGCGTTTCCCAAGACTAAAAAAAACACTGTGCTTACTGCTGAGATCGTTAGCTGACTGTTGGCTCATACACACGCTAATTTGTACGCTGCATGCTTAAAACAATTCTTTCATCGTAACCGTCGTTTTACCATTCTTCCTTTTCCTTCCCTTCTTGTTCTCCTTCTGTTTGTAAGTTCGGCACTGAGTTCTGCCAATGTTCGTGTCCAGTCAACTCAGTGAGAATGTACTGAGTTATAATCTATATTCTTATATCTACATATGCACGTCGCCGACGGACATCATATATATATATATATATACTGTCACTAATCTATCTTCTTGATATTTATTTTCAGGAAAGTATTCGTTGGCCGATTAGTAGCTGATACTGGGTTAGTGCCGTTCCATCCTTCCTTACGTTTTCCCCCTTATTAATTATTTTGCTCCTTTCAGCTCCCCGACGCGCTCAATGGTATCCTCCTGCAGCTTCAACACACATTCGGACAAAGTCTTGAACGCCTTGCCTGCATCTTCTTGCAGTTTGAACTTATCTTCTACCCGGTATTTTGAGTTTCTCTATTTCTTATCATAGTACTGTATAAATATGTATTTCTTTTATTATTTCAGCCATTGAAGACCTTAAAGGCCCGATACTGTTTCCAGCTTCGATTTTGTGGTGAGTTTTCAGTTTTCTCTTTTATTTATTCTTTTAAATTGTTATTGGGTGTATGGTTTCACCAAATTACGGTGTAGGGTTCGAAGTTTTCCCTTCATCATTATTTGGATGTTAACAGGTGTAGGGAAACTTTTAATTTCAAAGGGCCCATTCCATATGGACGGAAATTTGTTTTTACGTGCTTGCGTTCTTACTAGGACTCTACCTCCTATTTTCATGGTATAGGACCTTGACTGCTTGTCATACTGTTTCTTTGCCTTAGCCTTAGCTTCTTCTTGATATTCTTTAGCAAATTGATAAGCCCTTTGAATTTGATGTCTTAATAATTTGGGATAATAGTAGGAGTTATATAAGGGTATGCGTGTCTGTAGGTTTGATGCAAGCGGCGCATCAAATCCATACAGTATTTTGAATGGTGTCTGCTTTGTGGCCGTGTGCTCTCCGTATGGTTGTGTACGTGCATTGCCGGAGCAAGCCATTCATCCCAGTTTGACCCATCTTCTTTTGCGAAACTTCGCAAATATTCTGCTAATGGCCTGTGGCCCCACCATATCCATATATACCTTTTCAAAAGGTCTTTTTGCAGTATCTGTGAGGACCATGGGCTCCTTATTGAGGAGTCCACTTTTATTTTTCTGACATTTCGGACATCGTTTTATGTAGGCCTTGATTTCGCGTTGCATTCCTTTCGATTTTTACTGTTTCTTTATTCTACTGTAGGTTTTCATGACTCCTTGATGTCCGCCCAGAGGTGAGTCATGGAAGCTTTTAAGGACTTCTAGGATGTCCTTTCTTTCAGTTAAAAATATCGCCACAGAGGTTTCTTCACCATTGTCACTATTTTTGTCCTCTGCAAGAGCTTTTTGTTGCGTTGTTTTTCTTCTTCGCATTTTTCCGAGTTTGCCTGAGCTCTGGTTATCACTCCGATATTTTGATTTTTCGTTGGTAACCTGCTCAGTGCATCCGCATTCAAATTAGCCTTCCCTGGTTTGTACATAATTTCGAATTCGTACTCCGATAAATTGTGCCCAAACCGTGCAAGTCTTGAGGTTTGGTCTTTGAGGTTTGCTATCCCCCTCAAGGGTTGGTGATCCGTAAATACGGTGAAGTGTCGCCCCAGGAGATATGGACGGAAAGTATGTGTTGCCCATACCACACCAAGAATTTATTTCTCTATGGTTGAGTACCTTTTTTTAGTGTCATTGAGAGTTCGACTAGCAAACGCTATCGGGTGATCCATCTCGTTCCTTATCGGTGACAAAACAACTCTGAAGGGTTGTGCAAAATCCGGGTAAATCAATATTGGAGGATTTGCAAAATGACCCTTATCGGTGCTGAATGCAGTTTTTTCTTTATCTTTTTTGTCAACCAACACCTGGTGATATCCACTCGCCAGATCTAAGGTAGCGAAATACCTACTATTTCCTAATTGATCCAAAATTTCATCAATTCTAGAAATAGGGAATACCTGCTTTATTGTAGCCTCATTAAGTTTGCGGAAGTCGACGTCCAGTCTATAGGTTTTCTGACCGTCTTGCGACTTTTTGGGCACTAATAATATTGGTGAATTCCACGAGGATATACTTGGGCTTATTATACCCTCATTTAGTATCTTCGACACTTGTCGGTTGATCTCTTCTTTGTGGACGTGGGGCAGATGGTACTGTCGTTGATTGATAGGTGGTTGTTCTCAATTCATTAGTATTTTATGTTTTACCAATGTGGTGAATGGCAGTTTGTCATTGTCTAACATGAACAAGTCGTGATGTTCTTCACATATCCGGTTTATAGACTCTGTTTCCTCCATGTTCCAATTCCTTTCCGTCATTATTATGCTTTTTAGACGTCTTACTCTTTCCCCCTGATCTGACAATGACAATGTGTGTTGGTCTGTTCCTCCATATTGTGTGTAATGATTAAAATTTGAAAATTTCAATTGGATTTCATTCCTCCACGGGACATCTTTCTTGGTTGCATTCAGTATGGGTACTGCTGTGCCTCCTTTTTTTATGTTGACCACAGTATTTCCAACATAAACTCCAGGGGAAATCTCCTGTTTATGTACAACCACAGTTTTATCCCTTGATATGAGACTTACTGGCACTATAGTAACTGCTCTTTTCCTTAGACAGACACCCTGTTGATGATTTGTTTCATTTTTTTTTTTTTTTTTTTTTAATTAGGACCAGCACTCAGGGGATGACCCCTACGTATGCAAAGCATTGAGCCGGAACTAGGAAAATAGGTTTTGGGAAGGAGGATAAAGGGAGTAGTGTTTGTGGACATTCGATTTGAACTCTGACACACTGAAAGTGGCAGGAAAGACCTCTGCGGGGAGTTTATTCCACATACGAACAGTACGGCCAAAGTACGAATTCTCTCTGTAATGCGTGGTGCGGTTCACTGACATATCGACCACAAAGGGATGCGCTCCTGATGAAGAGCGTGTTATACGTGAAAAGTCGCGGGTTTCAGGAACAAGTTCCCTGATTTCATCAGAGCACACTCCGTTGTAGTAGCGATAGAACAACGAAACACACCCAACATTGCGTCGATGCTCCAATGAGTCAATAGAGTTGGCTACCCTACTGTCACCGATAAGCTTCTTCGCCCTATCCTGTACGCGGTCGAGTAACTTCAAAATAGATTTTGAAGCACCGGCCCATACATGAGAGTTGTATTCCATTTTCGGTCGGATAAAGGTGGTATAAATATTAAGGAGATCAGATGGAGTGAAGTATGTCCTACACCGTCTTAGAAAGCCGAGGCACTGTGACGCGGCTTAGTGTATAATACTGTCGATTTGATTTTAAAAATGATATAAACATTTTTTTCCTGTTCAATGCAGTAGGTATTGTTTTTATGGATTGAAAAAAAAGAAAAAAAAAAAAGGAATTGATTTGAGGAGGGTTAAAAAGTACGATAGAAAAAAAAAATAAAAAAAAATTTGAAAATTTGAAAATTAAATTTTATTGTCGAAGATCAAGATACATCCATAGAACCTATACGGTTTGCAATTACTTTTTTTTGCTGTTGAGGACGTAAACAACGACACGAACTTGCTTGGCAATTGATTCTTGAAGGAATAAAAACTATTTGCGGTTTGGAGACAAAGGTTTCCATTGGACTTATTACTCATATAAAATAGATTGGATTAGAGTGTCTCGATATACATACATACCAACAGTTAACCAATTCCTATCGACGGCCGTAATCCAGTATCAGCATAGATACATAAGTAAATAAAAAGGAAAAGAAAATATATATACATATATATATATATTTATATATAAAGAAAAAAAAAAAAAAAAAAATTTTAATGCATCTAAAATAAACGGACTCCATTAGGGTCACTTTTACAATATCGGAGTGTGTTAATTATTAGCTATCATTTATGTGTATTTTTTTTATTTATATATTTTTTTTGTTCAAAACCTGTAGAATAATTTAGTTATATATAGATATATAAATGCAAATTTCATACTATGGAAAAGGAAAAGGAACGTTAAATCTACATATATAATGTGTCAGTGGTCTGTTAATATTTTGTTATAAAAATTAATTATTACATATAGCAATTCACAATATAACGGTGTTAATTTATATAAACAAGGACACCAAAATTTAAATATTCATACATACTCTCATCGTCTTCCGGCGCCTGTGGACTTCAAGGGATAAACCAAACAGTAAGTTAACATTTTCATTTATTTCATTCCATTTAATAATAACAAGTTCATAAATATTCACGGAACTATCAATTATTGTAATGACCATTGGTATAAATAGGGGATTTAACTTTCGTTATTCTTATTAATAATTTCTTGTTTGATTCTGTCATTATTCTTAAAAAGAAAACAAAGTTTTTATTTGTTTCTTTACATCTTTCAATTTCATATTTGTAAAAAGTCTTAATATATAATTTCTCTTCAATTGTCTTATAAATATAATTTTTTTTTTGTTGACTTTGTTAAACGTAATATTACATACTAAATAAAACTTTAATTATTATAACGTTTTTGAATATGAAATTTTGAATTTTTTTTTTTTTTTGTGAAGGTGAAGTAGTACAGATGAGCAAGGTTTAAGGAAGGGTCATGTTTGAATTGGGCTGACAATTGACAAAATTTTATTGATGTCAGCAAGGTGGGTGGGAATGAAGGTATGTAGCATTTTACACCATAAGCTACATATCAATCATCAACAAATTTTTTTTTTTGTTTGTTCTTAATTTTCATTTTGTTTTTACCACTTTATTAGCTACCTAAAATTTTAATTCTCAACGATTGAATGTACCTAGTTTAAAATTTATTTATTTATATTTTGGGAGCACAATTAACCCCCCCCAACGACGAGCACAGCCGAATTTAATAGGTAGCACCGTTCCCAATAGTCAACATCGTAATTAACAATCGTTACAGAGATTTATATGGCGCCCAACGTGGGGCCTCAGTATTCGTTTTTTTTAAGTATTTCTTGTGCAATCATATCTAGATGCTGAGGGCCTAGAATCTGCTGTGGTTAGTGATTTTTATGTTTTTTTTTATTTTTAATGGTATTGCCTGATTCCTATACTACTTGTTTTCTTGGTAATATTTGCTTAATATTAACATAATTTGCAATTCCTTGGTAAACAGTATCTCTGCTTGATTTGGAACTTGATAAATTAGATTGGTTTATTAATATCGGTTTAATATTCGTTTCAATCATACAATTTAATTTTTTTTTTCAATATTATTTTTATGCATAAATTTTTTATTTTTTTTGTGCGGACATAGGGTATTATGGTTTTAAATCGTTTACTTTCCTGCAAATAATTTCAAATTTGTGCATTTGGCTCAATTTTGGTTTGGATTGTTTTTATTTTGATGTCATGTCGGAATATTACCAGCTAGAATGGAGTGGACTAGATTATTAATTTTTTTTTATGTTGATGATTTGTCTATTAGTTTCCTTTAGATATGATTTTTCGATTATTGTTTTGTTTTATTTTTGTTTTTCCCTTTTATGTTTTATTATTATTATTTACATTACTGACTTAAACCAATGTTCATTTGCACGGTATACTTCACCGAGTAGCATTATACTACAATTTGTTTAACTTTCAAACGAAATATTAGATATTTTGGGTAATTTTATTATGTCCTTAAATCGGTGTTATTGACACGTTGTTTTTTTTTTTTTTCTTTAATAAAATACTTGGTTTTCAATCATTATATACTTGATGTAGAAAATTTAATTATTAGCTTATTTCATAGACATATTTAATTTTTTTTTCGGTAATTTCTATTTACGCACATAAAATATTTTTTTTGTAAAATGCCTTTGGTTCGGAGCCTAGATAATATACCAGCACAAATTGAGCAGGAATCTGTTAATATTATGAATTCTCATGAGCAAGGTGCGGTTGGTGGTTTAGAGCTTCCAGCAAATCCGGTGGGAAGACCAAAAACGCGGTTGCAATCGCGCAAGGAACTGAATAATGAGGAAGACAATAGAATTCGTTGTATAGTGAAAGAGTCACTAAAAGATGTTAGAGAAGAGTTAACTAACCTGATAACAGAGAGTTTTAGGGAAATGAGATTAGCAAATCAAGAAACAATTGCACCTAGGCGATCTACTAATTTCCCCGATCGTATTGAGGAAGTTCATACTGGAAATAGTCAGCAGGTACCTTTGGACTTAAATAGAGGAAATGAATGTGACCAAAGAAGAGATTGGGATAGTAAACGAAATTCGGAGAAGGTTCTAAATTTGATCCGGAATTGGAGAATTCGTTTTACGGGTGATGTTACAGAAATTTCTGTTGAAGAATTTATTTATAGGGTAAATACGCTAGCGCGTTCAAATTTACATGGTGATTTTGGTGTTCTGTGTGAACACGCACATATATTGTTCGAAGGCAAAGCCTTGAAATGGTTCTGGCGCTACCATCGTAGTTGCGACTTCGTGATATGGGAGGAGCTGTGTGTTGCTTTAAAACGGCAATATAAGGACTACCATACAGATTTTGATATAAGGGACGACATTCTACGTAGAAAACAGCGGATTAACGAAAGTTTTGACGAGTATTGCGATGCAATTATGGCGCTATGTGACAAATTACGCATACCTTTGTCGGACATAGAATTGTGCGAAACTATTCAACGTAATTTAAGACCTGATCTTAGACATGATCTTCTTCATTTAGATGTTACTAGTGTTGATCAACTAAGACGTGCAGTGAGGCGACAGGAAAAATTTATCAAAGATATGGCTACAACTAATTTTAATAAACGTCCATTTCAAAAGGCGCAGGTATCAGAAATATATAACGAAAACAGTTTTATAAGATTAGATGAGAATGCACAGGAAGAAGATCCAGAGTTGTGCGTATTGGAACGATCAGCTCATTGTTGGAACTGCGACATGGCTGGTCATAATTTTTTTGATTGTCTTGAGCCGCGAACGATATTTTGCTATGGTTGTGGTCTTAAAAATACATATAAGCCAAAATGTCCAAAGTGTAACCGCAAGCAGGGAAACTTATTGAGGGATGTTCGTCCAAAGAAAGACGGACATCCGAACCAAAATTAATTGCTGCTAATAACCAATTATCTGACAAGATAACTGAAACTAGATTACTTAAACACCCCTTACAACGTCCCTACCATATACGCCTGAAGGAGTACAATAAAGCAAGAGATAGAATTTTCAATAATTTTAATAGTAAGCGAAACAGATCATCCAAAAGAATTTGCGAGTACTATAAGCGAAGAAAACAATTCAAGAAATACATTATTTCATCTTTAGTCAATAAAAAATTCGACAATAGGCCTTACATTTTGTTGAGTATAGAAAATGAAACACACTTTGCATTACTAGACAGCGGTGCAAACATCAATGTCATAGGTGGTACATTATATTCAAAAATTTTAGAATCAAAAGTATTTCAAAATGCAGCAGGAGTGGTCAAAACTGCAGATGGACAACAACAAAAAGTTTTAGGAAATATTACTTTGGAGGTTGAATACAATGGTCAAACTAAGCCCACTAAGTTTTTGTTAATACCATCAATTAAACAGAATATTATATGTGGCATGAATTTTTGGAAAGAATTTGATATTGAAATAGTTGTCAACCAAGTTAATGAAATTGTTTCAAAGGATGATGTGGGAAAAATTGTCATGACTTCGTTTCAAAGGCAACAATTACAGAAAATTATAGATAGTTTTCCGGATTCAGAAAATGATGGTTTGGGTTGCACACCAATTTTAAAACACCATATCGACACTGCTGATGCATCCCCTATTAAACAAAGGTACTATCCGATTTCACCAGCGAGAGAGAAAATGTTGTGTTCCGAGATTGATCGCATGTTAAAGTTAGGCGTGATTGAGGAGTGCCCGACATCTCCATGGTCTTCGCCATGTGTTCTGATTGTTAAACCAGGAAAGGTGAGATTTTGTTTGGACAGCCGAAAATTAAACTCCGTGACAACAAAGGACGCGTACCCGATTCCGAACATTGAAGGAATTATTTCAAGACTTCCTCCAATTTTTTACATATCTAAGGTGGATCTTAAGGATGCCTTTTGGCAAATTAAATTGGATGAAGTCTCCAGACCTAAGACTGCATTCACCGTTCCGAATCGGCCCTTATACCAATTTACGAGAATGCCATTTGGATTGTGTAACGCACCGCAGACATTGTGCAGGCTGATGGACCGAGTCATTCCGTATTATATAAAGTCGAATGTTTTCGTATACCTTGACGATCTACTGATTATATCAAAAGATTTTACGAACACATAAAAATGCTTCAGGAAGTGGCGACTCAACTCAGGAAAGCGAATTTGACCATTAACGTAAATAAAAGTTGTTTTTGTATTAAACAACTGCAATACTTAGGTTATATTGTTGGTGAAGGTATGTTAAAGGTTGATCCTGACAAGGTGAAAGCTATATCTCAATTTCCTATACCAAAATCCATACGCCAATTACGTCAATTTCTAGGGATGGCAGGATGGTATCGTCGATTTATTGATGATTATGCCACAATAACCTTCAATATGACAGAATTACTAACAAAAAGAAAGACGTTTACATGGACAGAGGAAGCTCAAAAATCATTTGATCTTTTGAAAGAGAAATTAATTTCCGCACCTGTATTGGTACACGCTAATTTTGAAAAACCATTTATCCTGCAGTGTGATGCTAGTATGTTTGGGGTAGGAGCTGTTTTGGCGCAGCTGGACGATAAAGGTAATGAAAAACCGATAGCATTCATGTCTCAGAAATTAAATAAGGCTCAGAGAAACTATTCAATTACTGAGTTAGAATGCTTAGCGGTAATCTTAGCCGTAAAGAAGTTCAGAGCTTACATAGAGGGGCACGCGTTTAAAGTCATCACTGACCACGCCAGCCTTAAATGGCTTATGCGGCAGAAGGATTTATGTGGACGATTGGCTAGATGGGCCCTTAAACTACAAGGTTTCGATTTTGGGAAGGAGGATAAAGGGAGTAGTGTTTGTGGACATTCGATTTGAACTCTGACACACTGAAAGTGGCAGGAAAGACCTCTGCGGGGAGTTTATTCCACATACGAACAGTACGGCCAAAGTACGAATTCTCTCTGTAATGCGTGGTGCGGTTCACTGACATATCGACCACAAAGGGATGCGCTCCTGATGAAGAGCGTGTTATACGTGAAAAGTCGCGGGTTTCAGGAACAAGTTCCCTGATGTCATCAGAGCACACTCCGTTGTAGTAGCGATAGAACAACGAAACACACCCAACATTGCGTCGATGCTCCAATGAGTCAATAGAGTTGGCTACCCTACTGTCACCGATAAGCTTCTTCGCCCTATCCTGTACGCGGTCGAGTAACTTCAAAATAGATTTTGAAGCACCGGCCCATACATGAGAGTTGTATTCCATTTTCGGTCGGATAAAGGTGGTATAAATATTAAGGAGATCAGATGGAGTGAAGTATGTCCTACACCGTCTTAGAAAGCCGAGGCACTGTGACGCGGCTTAGTGTATAATACTGTCGATTTGATTTTAAAAATGATATAAACATTTTTTTCCTGTTCAATGCAGTAGGTATTGTTTTTATGGATTGAAAAAAAAGAAAAAAAAAAAAGGAATTGATTTGAGGAGGGTTAAAAAGTACGATAGAAAAAAAAAATAAAAAAAAATTTGAAAATTTGAAAATTAAATTTTATTGTCGAAGATCAAGATACATCCATAGAACCTATACGGTTTGCAATTACTTTTTTTTGCTGTTGAGGACGTAAACAACGACACGAACTTGCTTGGCAATTGATTCTTGAAGGAATAAAAACTATTTGCGGTTTGGAGACAAAGGTTTCCATTGGACTTATTACTCATATAAAATAGATTGGATTAGAGTGTCTCGATATACATACATACCAACAGTTAACCAATTCCTATCGACGGCCGTAATCCAGTATCAGCATAGATACATAAGTAAATAAAAAGGAAAAGAAAATATATATACATATATATATATATTTATATATAAAGAAAAAAACAAAAAAAAAAAAAAATTTTAATGCATCTAAAATAAACGGACTCCATTAGGGTCACTTTTACAATATCGGAGTGTGTTAATTATTAGCTATCATTTATGTGTATTTTTTTTATTTATATATTTTTTTTGTTCAAAACCTGTAGAATAATTTAGTTATATATAGATATATAAATGCAAATTTCATACTATGGAAAAGGAAAAGGAACGTTAAATCTACATATATAATGTGTCAGTGGTCTGTTAATATTTTGTTATAAAAATTAATTATTACATATAGCAATTCACAATATAACGGTGTTAATTTATATAAACAAGGACACCAAAATTTAAATATTCATACATACTCTCATCGTCTTCCGGCGCCTGTGGACTTCAAGGGATAAACCAAACAGTAAGTTAACATTTTCATTTATTTCATTCCATTTAATAATAACAAGTTCATAAATATTCACGGAACTATCAATTATTGTAATGACCATTGGTATAAATAGGGGATTTAACTTTCGTTATTCTTATTAATAATTTCTTGTTTGATTCTGTCATTATTCTTAAAAAGAAAACAAAGTTTTTATTTGTTTCTTTACATCTTTCAATTTCATATTTGTAAAAAGTCTTAATATATAATTTCTCTTCAATTGTCTTATAAATATAATTTTTTTTTTGTTGACTTTGTTAAACGTAATATTACATACTAAATAAAACTTTAATTATTATAACGTTTTTGAATATGAAATTTTGAATTTTTTTTTTTTTTTTGTGAAAGTGAAGTAGTACAGATGAGCAAGGTTTAAGGAAGGGTCATGTTTGAATTGGGCTGACAATTGACAAAATTTTATTGATGTCAGCAAGGTGGGTGGGAATGAAGGTATGTAGCATTTTACACCATAAGCTACATATCAATCATCAACAAATTTTTTTTTTGTTTGTTCTTAATTTTCATTTTGTTTTTACCACTTTATTAGCTACCTAAAATTTTAATTCTCAACGATTGAATGTACCTAGTTTAAAATTTATTTATTTATATTTTGGGAGCACAATTAACCCCCCCAACGACGAGCACAGCCGAATTTAATAGGTAGCACCGTTCCCAATAGTCAACATCGTAATTAACAATCGTTACAGAGATTTATATGGCGCCCAACGTGGGGCCTCAGTATTCGTTTTTTTTAAGTATTTCTTGTGCAATCATATCTAGATGCTGAGGGCCTAGAATCTGCTGTGGTTAGTGATTTTTATGTTTTTTTTTATTTTTAATGGTATTGCCTGATTCCTATACTACTTGTTTTCTTGGTAATATTTGCTTAATATTAACATAATTTGCAATTCCTTGGTAAACAGTATCTCTGCTTGATTTGGAACTTGATAAATTAGATTGGTTTATTAATATCGGTTTAATATTCGTTTCAATCATACAATTTAATTTTTTTTTTCAATATTATTTTTATGCATAAATTTTTTATTTTTTTTGTGCGGACATAGGGTATTATGGTTTTAAATCGTTTACTTTCCTGCAAATAATTTCAAATTTGTGCATTTGGCTCAATTTTGGTTTGGATTGTTTTTATTTTGATGTCATGTCGGAATATTACCAGCTAGAATGGAGTGGACTAGATTATTAATTTTTTTTTATGTTGATGATTTGTCTATTAGTTTCCTTTAGATATGATTTTTCGATTATTGTTTTGTTTTATTTTTGTTTTTCCCTTTTATGTTTTATTATTATTATTTACATTACTGACTTAAACCAATGTTCATTTGCACGGTATACTTCACCGAGTAGCATTATACTACAATTTGTTTAACTTTCAAACGAAATATTAGATATTTTGGGTAATTTTATTATGTCCTTAAATCGGTGTTATTGACACGTTGTTTTTTTTTTTTTTCTTTAATAAAATACTTGGTTTTCAATCATTATATACTTGATGTAGAAAATTTAATTATTAGCTTATTTCATAGACATATTTAATTTTTTTTTCGGTAATTTCTATTTACGCACATAAAATATTTTTTTTGTAAAATGCCTTTGGTTCGGAGCCTAGATAATATACCAGCACAAATTGAGCAGGAATCTGTTAATATTATGAATTCTCATGAGCAAGGTGCGGTTGGTGGTTTAGAGCTTCCAGCAAATCCGGTGGGAAGACCAAAAACGCGGTTGCAATCGCGCAAGGAACTGAATAATGAGGAAGACAATAGAATTCGTTGTATAGTGAAAGAGTCACTAAAAGATGTTAGAGAAGAGTTAACTAACCTGATAACAGAGAGTTTTAGGGAAATGAGATTAGCAAATCAAGAAACAATTGCACCTAGGCGATCTACTAATTTCCCCGATCGTATTGAGGAAGTTCATACTGGAAATAGTCAGCAGGTACCTTTGGACTTAAATAGAGGAAATGAATGTGACCAAAGAAGAGATTGGGATAGTAAACGAAATTCGGAGAAGGTTCTAAATTTGATCCGGAATTGGAGAATTCGTTTTACGGGTGATGTTACAGAAATTTCTGTTGAAGAATTTATTTATAGGGTAAATACGCTAGCGCGTTCAAATTTACATGGTGATTTTGGTGTTCTGTGTGAACACGCACATATATTGTTCGAAGGCAAAGCCTTGAAATGGTTCTGGCGCTACCATCGTAGTTGCGACTTCGTGATATGGGAGGAGCTGTGTGTTGCTTTAAAACGGCAATATAAGGACTACCATACAGATTTTGATATAAGGGACGACATTCTACGTAGAAAACAGCGGATTAACGAAAGTTTTGACGAGTATTGCGATGCAATTATGGCGCTATGTGACAAATTACGCATACCTTTGTCGGACATAGAATTGTGCGAAACTATTCAACGTAATTTAAGACCTGATCTTAGACATGATCTTCTTCATTTAGATGTTACTAGTGTTGATCAACTAAGACGTGCAGTGAGGCGACAGGAAAAATTTATCAAAGATATGGCTACAACTAATTTTAATAAACGTCCATTTCAAAAGGCGCAGGTATCAGAAATATATAACGAAAACAGTTTTATAAGATTAGATGAGAATGCACAGGAAGAAGATCCAGAGTTGTGCGTATTGGAACGATCAGCTCATTGTTGGAACTGCGACATGGCTGGTCATAATTTTTTTGATTGTCTTGAGCCGCGAACGATATTTTGCTATGGTTGTGGTCTTAAAAATACATATAAGCCAAAATGTCCAAAGTGTAACCGCAAGCAGGGAAACTTATTGAGGGATGTTCGTCCAAAGAAAGACGGACATCCGAACCAAAATTAATTGCTGCTAATAACCAATTATCTGACAAGATAACTGAAACTAGATTACTTAAACACCCCTTACAACGTCCCTACCATATACGCCTGAAGGAGTACAATAAAGCAAGAGATAGAATTTTCAATAATTTTAATAGTAAGCGAAACAGATCATCCAAAAGAATTTGCGAGTACTATAAGCGAAGAAAACAATTCAAGAAATACATTATTTCATCTTTAGTCAATAAAAAATTCGACAATAGGCCTTACATTTTGTTGAGTATAGAAAATGAAACACACTTTGCATTACTAGACAGCGGTGCAAACATCAATGTCATAGGTGGTACATTATATTCAAAAATTTTAGAATCAAAAGTATTTCAAAATGCAGCAGGAGTGGTCAAAACTGCAGATGGACAACAACAAAAAGTTTTAGGAAATATTACTTTGGAGGTTGAATACAATGGTCAAACTAAGCCCACTAAGTTTTTGTTAATACCATCAATTAAACAGAATATTATATGTGGCATGAATTTTTGGAAAGAATTTGATATTGAAATAGTTGTCAACCAAGTTAATGAAATTGTTTCAAAGGATGATGTGGGAAAAATTGTCATGACTTCGTTTCAAAGGCAACAATTACAGAAAATTATAGATAGTTTTCCGGATTCAGAAAATGATGGTTTGGGTTGCACACCAATTTTAAAACACCATATCGACACTGCTGATGCATCCCCTATTAAACAAAGGTACTATCCGATTTCACCAGCGAGAGAGAAAATGTTGTGTTCCGAGATTGATCGCATGTTAAAGTTAGGCGTGATTGAGGAGTGCCCGACATCTCCATGGTCTTCGCCATGTGTTCTGATTGTTAAACCAGGAAAGGTGAGATTTTGTTTGGACAGCCGAAAATTAAACTCCGTGACAACAAAGGACGCGTACCCGATTCCGAACATTGAAGGAATTATTTCAAGACTTCCTCCAATTTTTTACATATCTAAGGTGGATCTTAAGGATGCCTTTTGGCAAATTAAATTGGATGAAGTCTCCAGACCTAAGACTGCATTCACCGTTCCGAATCGGCCCTTATACCAATTTACGAGAATGCCATTTGGATTGTGTAACGCACCGCAGACATTGTGCAGGCTGATGGACCGAGTCATTCCGTATTATATAAAGTCGAATGTTTTCGTATACCTTGACGATCTACTGATTATATCAAAAGATTTTGACGAACACATAAAAATGCTTCAGGAAGTGGCGACTCAACTCAGGAAAGCGAATTTGACCATTAACGTAAATAAAAGTTGTTTTTGTATTAAACAACTGCAATACTTAGGTTATATTGTTGGTGAAGGTATGTTAAAGGTTGATCCTGACAAGGTGAAAGCTATATCTCAATTTCCTATACCAAAATCCATACGCCAATTACGTCAATTTCTAGGGATGGCAGGATGGTATCGTCGATTTATTGATGATTATGCCACAATAACCTTCAATATGACAGAATTACTAACAAAAAGAAAGACGTTTACATGGACAGAGGAAGCTCAAAAATCATTTGATCTTTTGAAAGAGAAATTAATTTCCGCACCTGTATTGGTACACGCTAATTTTGAAAAACCATTTATCCTGCAGTGTGATGCTAGTATGTTTGGGGTAGGAGCTGTTTTGGCGCAGCTGGACGATAAAGGTAATGAAAAACCGATAGCATTCATGTCTCAGAAATTAAATAAGGCTCAGAGAAACTATTCAATTACTGAGTTAGAATGCTTAGCGGTAATCTTAGCCGTAAAGAAGTTCAGAGCTTACATAGAGGGGCACGCGTTTAAAGTCATCACTGACCACGCCAGCCTTAAATGGCTTATGCGGCAGAAGGATTTATGTGGACGATTGGCTAGATGGGCCCTTAAACTACAAGGTTTCGATTTTTTTATTGAACATCGAAAGGGAAAGGACAATGTTGTTCCTGATGCTTTGTCCCGAGCTTTTGAAGACGACATGTCTGTGGATGAAATAGAATTGGAAATTCTTCCAACTATTGAACTTAATTCAAACTCATTTGATACTAAAGAATATGCTCATTTAAGAAATGAGATTGCAAGATTACAGTTACCTGATTATAAAGTACTAGATAAATTTCTCTATAAACGTATCAACTTTACGGATGAAAGTGATGACGAATCTGATTGGTGGAAACTATTAGTTCCTGTGGAGCTAAGAAATGATGTTATGTACGCTGCGCATGATGTTCCTAATGCCGCACATGGTGGAATAGCCAAAACAGTACATGCTATACGAAAATATTTCTTTTGGCCCAAGTTAGTATCCGATGTAAAGGACTATGTAAGTAAATGTGATTCATGTAAAACCTCTAAGGTTCCAACTTTTCCTCTTAAGTCAATTATGGGGCAAATGGTCATTACCGAAAGACCATTTCAACGTTTATATTTAGATTTTATTGGCCCATTTCCACGGACTAAAAATGGAAACATAGGAATATTTATCATTCTGGACCACTTCACTAAATTTTCATTTTTAAAGCCACTAAAGAAATTACTGACTAAGCATGTTATTGACTATTTGAGAAATGAAATTTTTACATGTTATGGAGTTCCGGAAACTATAGTCTCTGACAATGGTAGTCAATTTAAATCGAAAGAGCTTAAAAAACTAATTAAAGACTTCGGAATTGTTCATCAGTATACTGCAGTTTATAGTCCTCAGTCAAACGCAAGTGAGAGGGTAAATCGTTCAATCAATGAAGCTTTACGATCATACATATCCAACGATCAACGTCAGTGGGATGTGTATTTAGCAAGCATTAATTGTGCATTGCGGAGCAGTATACACCAAACAATCGGACACACTCCTTACGAGCTAGTATTCGGACAGTCTATGATTACATATGGAAAGGACTATCAAATTTTGAGAAACGTAGAACTTTTAGCTGCAGCAAACACCAAACTTGAGCGACAAGATAAATTTACACTTTTACGTGATTCAATACAGAAGAAAATAAAAGACGCATATAATCGTAACTTCAAATCGTATAACTTGAGATCGAAACGAAGGGAGTACAATGTCGACCAAACAGTGATACGACGAAACTTCGCTCAAAGCTCACTAATAAATAATTTTAATGCAAAACTTGCACCTACTGGGATTAAAGCAGTGGTTATAAGGCGAGAAGTTAACGTCAATTATGAGCTAGAAGACGTGACTAGAAAACAAGTTGGTATATACCATATCAAGGACATATGAAATTAAACTGTTATCCGGTTTCTCAGTTTAAGTGCTATCGCAAGCTTGCATCTTAAACTGCTTTGTGACGCGGCTTAGTGTATAATACTGTCGATTTGATTTTAAAAATGCTATAAACATTTTTTTCCTGTTCAATGCAGTAGGTATTGTTTTTATGGATTGAAAAAAAAGAAAAAAAAAAAAAAGGAATTGATTTGAGGAGGGTTAAAAAGTACGATAGAAAAAAAAAAATAATAAAAAATTTGAAAATTAAATTTTATTGTCGAAGATCAAGATACATCCATAGAACCTATACGGTTTGCAATTACTTTTTTTTGCTGTTGAGGACGTAAACAACGACACGAACTTGCTTGGCAATTGATTCTTGAAGGAATAAAAACTATTTGCGGTTTGCAGACAAAGGTTTCCATTGGACTTATTACTCATATAAAATAGATTGGATTAGAGTAAGTCTCGATATACATACATACCAACAGTTAACCAATTCCTATCGACGGCCGTAATCCAGTATCAGCATAGATACATAAGTAAATAAAAAGGAAAAGAAAATATATATACATATATATATATATATTTATATATAAAGAAAAAAAAAAAAAAAAAAAATTTTAAAAAATCTAAAATAAACGGACTCCATTAGGGTCACTTTTACAATATCGGAGTGTGTTAATTATTAGCTATCATTTATGTGTATTTTTTTTATTTATATATTTTTTTTGTTCAAAACCTGTAGAATAATTTAGTTATATATAGATATATAAATGCAAATTTCATACTATGGAAAAGGAAAAGGAACGTTAAATCTACATATATAATGTGTCAGTGGTCTGTTAATATTTTGTTATAAAAATTAATTATTACATATAGCAATTCACAATATAACGGTGTTAATTTATATAAACAAGGACACCAAAATTTAAATATTCATACATACTCTCATCGTCTTCCGGCGCCTGTGGACTTCAAGGGATAAACCAAACAGTAAGTTAACATTTTCATTTATTTCATTCCATTTAATAATAACAAGTTCATAAATATTCACGGAACTATCAATGATTGTAATGACCATTGGTATAAATAGGGGATTTAACTTTCGTTATTCTTATTAATAATTTCTTGTTTGATTCTGTCATTATTCTTAAAAAGAAAACAAAGTTTTTATTTGTTTCTTTACATCTTTCAATTTCATATTTGTAAAAAGTCTTAATATATAATTTCTCTTCAATTGTCTTATAAATATAATTTTTTTTTTGTTGACTTTGTTAAACGTAATATTACATACTAAATAAAACTTTAATTATTATAACGTTTTTGAATATGAAATTTTTTTTTTTTTTTTTTTTTTGTGAAAGGTGAAGTAGTACAGATGAGCAAGGTTTAAGGAAGGGTCATGTTTGAATTGGGCTGACAATTGACAAAATTTTATTGATGTCAGCAAGGTGGGTGGGAATGTAGATATGTAGCATTTTACACCATAAGCTACATATCAATCATCAACAAATTTTTTTTTTGTTTGTTCTTAATTTTCATTTTGTTTTTACCACTTTATTAGCTACCTAAAATTTTAATTCTCAACGATTGAATGTACCTAGTTTAAAATTTATTTATTTATATTTTGGGAGCACAATTAACCCCCCCAACGACGAGCACAGCCGAATTTAATAGGTAGCACCGTTCCCAATAGTCAACATCGTAATTAACAATCGTTACAGCACTTGAATGCTTCTTTTGAGACATGAAAAATGTGATCATTCCATCGAACAGTGAATTTTCATGCCAAGAACATCAAGAGCTTCTGATTCCTAAATATCTATACCATCAATGTTTACAGATGGAGCAGCATGTCCGGTCATACGTCTATGTGTGAGCATAGCACATTGGGTCTTTCGTGCGTTAAAATTTACCCTATTAGCATGACCCCAATCTGAAATTAACAGGAGATCGCGATTTAGCGTATCATTCATATTTTGCCGCATTGCCCGGATCTCCGACGGTTGTGGCCTGTTGCTGAATGAATACGAATGAACTAAGCTGCTGTCATCTGCAAAAGAGTAGATAGGGTTGGAAGTTTGACGTAGATGGTCATTAAGAAAAATAAGAAAAAGGGTAGGAGAAAGAACGGAGCCTTGCGGTACCCCTGAATTTAACTTGAACTCGTTTGATGAGACCCCATCTACAACAACTCGTATAGTGCGATCTCTGAGAAAGCTCGATACAAATCGAGTGAAGCCATCACCGACACCAAAAGCAATCAGTTTTGACAAAAGTGCTCCATGCCACACTCTATCAAATGCCTTGGAAATATCTAGAGCCACCACTTTACTTTCGCCAAAGTGATGTATGCTATTACACCACTTCTCCGAAAGGAAAGCAAGTAGGTCCCCCGTAGAGCGGCCCCTACGAAAGCCGTACTGCCGGTCGCTAAGTAAACTGTTGAGCTCCAAATACTTCACAAGATGGAAATTCAACATACTTTCCATAACTTTGGAAAGCGCAGAACAAATTGCAATTGGGCGGTAATTTTCAGGGTTGTTGGCCTCCCCCTTTTTAGGGATCGGCGTTACATTGGCAACCTTCCAACACTTTGGAAATTCACCAGCATGGTACAAAGTGCTAAACAGGCGTGCCAATGGACGTGCTAACGTCGAAAAGCACTGTTTCAAGACCAGTGCTGAGATACCATCCGGCCCAGGAGACTTGTTTACGTTAAGCTTCGCTAAAACCTTTTTAACTGCACGCGCTCGAAAGAATATTTTTGGCATAGTTACAGATACTCCCTCGAGAACGGGTAGTGGTTGACTGCTTTCCGGCAAGTGAGAATTTCTTGCAAACATTTCAGCCAGAAGGTTAGCTTTATCAACCGGGTCAGTGAATACGTGGTCGTCCTTTAAAAGTGGTGGAATTGAAGAACTAGCATTATCCTTGACTCTTTTAACGAATGACCAAAAGCTCTTGCTACCCCGTGGAGCATCAAGAACTTTAGTACGAAGGCGCTGCTCATACAAAGCTTTTTCGCGCCTTAGTACTCTGGCACATGAAGATCTCGCCTTTTTGCGCAGCGAATTAGTATCGGCGTTTTTATTATTACGCCAGATACTAAATGCTTCCTCTCTGGATCTGATTGCATTTCTGCACGTCTGATTGAACCAAGACTTAACTTTCGGTTTAATCAAAATTTGCTTAGATGGAATGAAAGTTTTCATTCCCAGCAAAATGATATTTTCTACCATTTTCGCCATGGCATCGACGTTATTGTCTAGAAAGCATAGCTTCCAATTAAAATGCCGGAAAAACTCGTTGAGCTCAGCCGTACATATATTTTAAACGCCTCGTAGCTGATTGGGAGACGTTGCGAAGATTAGAGAACGAAAAGGTGGCGGAAATGGTACAATGATCCGAGTTACCAAGAGGTGCATTTACACTCACTTCATACTTTTCAGGGTGCGAAGTGAGAAAAAGGTCGAGAGTGTTGTTATTGTGCCCTTCAACACATGAAATATGTATTGGCTCATTCACTAGTTGCGCAAGGTCATTATGCGCGGCGAAAAGCTCAACATATTGGCCTTCTGGGGTTGTGTGGCTCGAATGGTGAAGTCAAGATGAGTTGTGAACATTGAAATCACCAGCAACGACAATTTCACTGTTCGGACAGCTCTCAAGGATCTTCGAAATTGAATCGGAAAGGGAATCGAAGTGGGATAAGGTTTTATCCCTTGCCGCGTTTGGACTTCTGTAAAGAAACCCGAAATGTAAATAGTGCGTCCTGATTTTGAATTTAACCCAAAGACAGCTAAATTCAGGATCAGACGTGCCTAATGGTTGCTGGCACTGGTACACAACTTCATTACGTATGTATATTGCAAGACCCCTGTGTAAATTAAAAAGTGATAGGAGGTGATAACCAGGTATATGAAAATCCTGTGGATCAGAGTCTTCAGACACCTGGGTCTCACATAAGGCGAAAACATCCGGCCGATGGAGACAAATGTGAGCATACACAGAGAAAAAATTGGACCTTAGCCCCCTAATGTTACAGAAGTCAATTCTGAATTGACCTACCATAACAGTATGCAAAACCCAAATCGGACGCTCATTTTGCTATGCTGATACCAATGGTATTAATTACTGTCGTTAGAGTGCTCAGTGACCAGTGCTATGCCTTCGCCAATGAACAGTCAAACAGCAACCAACACAACGGCATCAGCACAACAAATGTTTTTTTTTTTTTTTTTTTTTTTTTTGGAAAATATGGAGCGGCTGACACTAACTTGGAGCCATAAAAGCCCTGGGCTGGTCATTTATTATAAATAATTTTTTTTTTCATAATCTAACTCCGTACAAAGGGTAAACGTTTTCACCCAATGCTTTTTATGAAAAATGCTCAAGGTTCTGTCCATGGTGTTTACAATACACCTGTTCCACATGTAGTCTCTCCCGAGAATACCGTCCCCAGGAATTTGTATTTGCCGTGACACGATATGGAACACCCATGACAACTGCCTTTTGTCTCCTATCTTGATCGTGTCGTAGTCTTTGCTCCGAAGGCCCCAGAAAGAATTTTAGTTTGTTTTCTATTCTCATTGGGAAAAACCTTCATAGACTCCGCTTTTAATATACTGAAATCTGCTCCCGTATCCACAAGTAAGATCAATCTTCCCTCCCTAGCACCTTGGCAGTGGAGCGTAATGAAAACTGTGTCCACATTGCACGGTGATTCAGTACTACTATTTATATTTGGCATTATCTCTTCTACTTGCTTTTCTTCACAACTAAGTTTTAGTCCATTGTCTTTTTCCGTATTTCCTCCTAAAATGTACCCGTTCTCTTAATTAGCAGAGTGTACAACTGCCTGCTGCTCTGGTTCTGAGTCAGCTTCTGTATCGTCTTCGTTTTTTAAATTTCCTCGGCTCCCTCCTTCTGTTTCTCTGTTGTGCCAATTTAGTTTGTTGATTATTTGCGGAACCCCAGTTATTGGCGATAACTGGGCCGAACACCGTTTCCCTGAACATTTGTCCGATTTGTGTTGCTGTTGGCCTCTACGGCGTTGTTAGCTAGGTCCCTGCCGTTGTTGCTATTTCGCGCCTGTTGGTAGATCCCTGTACTCATTGCTCCAGTTTGTCCGCCATTGTTTCTGCAGTCCCGTGCAAAATGTCCCTGTTGCTGACATTTAAAACAGTTCGGTTGTGAATTATTATTGTTATTTGTGCCTCTGTTTGAGTTTTGTCTCGTTGCTATTTGTGGGCCTCCACGGAATTCTGCATTTGTTGTCCTTCTATCTTCCCCTGCTGTTCTTCTTCCGAATTGATTCTGGTTGGGTATACTTTTTCTTGGCTCGCAAAATTGGTTCTCTTTGTGACCATTTAATCTGCATACTCGGCAGTATAAGGAGCTCAATCTCTTCCTACAGCTTTCCAACTCGTACCCCCTGTTACCACAGAACGTACAGTTTGCTATTTTCTTGCACTGGGGCCCCATTTCATGGCCGTACTTTCCACAACCCGAGCAGTAAGGTGTGTTCAATCGTTTGCTGCAACTACTCCATTCATGTCCCATCTTGTTGCAAAAGCTACAGGGAACTTCCGATTCTATCGTGTTGATATTGTGTGTTGGTTCGCCGAACAATTCCTCAGCGCTCTCGACTATCTCTATTAACTTAGTGAGCTCTTCCTCTTCCTGTCCCACGAATCGAGCTTTGAGAGCATGGTCTTTCAACCCCTTGATGAAACTTCTTACTGCTATCCTTTTGAAGTCCTTCAACATGGTTTGGCGGCCAGGTCCTTCCGGCCATTCGTTTTCTAATGCAGTCTTTGCCTCGTTCAGGAGGTTATCTAGGCGCTCTCCAAAGTTGCTTGCTGATTCTCTGATGCTCTGTTTGCAACCCAAGATCAGCTCCCTTATCTCATCTAGGCTTTTGTTTTTTAGATAAAACTTTTTGATGCTGTTACAGTATGCGTCGACTGAACCAAAAGTCATCTGGGATATTTTTGAGTATGCACCCCCCAGCAGTCGCAATTTCAGGCACTGTATTACATCTTGGACTGAGCCATCGTTTGCTCCCGTGAGTAGCTCTCTTTCCACCATCTTGCATCCTTGTATGTACCTGAATACTTCTGATGATAAGTCAGGTCCATCGGTCCCGAAGAATGATGGGACCGTGTTGTTAACTATCTTAATGATCTCAGATAACGAAGTCATCTTTATCCTCTCGTTTACCGTTCTTTCAGTAATATTGTTTTGCCGGGGTGATGGTGATC
This sequence comes from Lypha dubia, assembly GCA_947311025.1. Lineage (NCBI taxonomy): Eukaryota > Metazoa > Arthropoda > Insecta > Diptera > Tachinidae > Lypha > Lypha dubia. The sequence continues at coordinate 12,865,318 of OX371265.1, read as the reverse complement.
GGCTTTTCAAAATTTCCCGAGCCACTGGTATCAATCTATTGAATTCTTCCGCTACTATGCTGTCAATGTCTTCTTTTTCTTCCAATTCGCTGAATTTCGTCTTATATTCGCCTAACTCGTTTAGTTTCCTGGCTATTGTTTCAGCGGAGTACCTTCTGCTACCTGCTTTCCTTGCGCTGTTTGTCAGGGTTTTTACTTTCTCCAACAGCGTCAAAGCAGATGATTTTTCTTCGTTTGATATGACTATCGTCGGTAGTCCTGCTTCGTTAAGTTCATCGTGCAGTGAAGGATTTGGTGATCTGGTTCTGTAAATTGTGTCCAACTCTCTTCTCGCGTTTTCCAAAGCTGTTTGTAGTCTTTGAATGGTGTCGCCCTGTGTCTCTATTAACTGCTTCTGTTTTAATTGCTTCCTAAAATTCTCTTCACTCAGTCCTTTTCCTTTCAACTGTTCTTCTAATTCTGAATTTTCCTTTACTACGTCCTCCAACAAACTATCTGTGTATTCTATTTGTCCCCTGTAGTTTTTCACAATGTCCCTTTAGAAATGTCTTTGTCTCTTCTAGTTCTTCGATCCTTTTCACATCTCCAATGATCTTTCCCTACTTAATTCACTTATTAATTGTAACACATAACTAACTTCTTCTAACTTTGTCAGTCTTTGTATCCTTAGCGTTTCTCTATGATTGTCTAGGAATATTTTCACTGATTCTAAACCTATAAGTTCTGTCCATGTAAGGACTTGTAGACCGAATAACTGTATTTGTCGATCCGTTGTATTAAGTCGTCTGTCTTTGTCTGTGGATTCTCCATTAAAGCTGTATTCTACTTACCCATGTTCCGCTGGTTGTCATCTTCATAGTGGTCTGTGGTTTAGGTTTATTTTCTCTTAATTATTTATGGTTATTCTAACAATTATTGTGTTCGCAACCGCGCAAAATTTTCACAATCAAATTAATTCTCCTTTTTTTCTGATCCGCTTAAGCGCTTAGTCCTGCACTAAGCCATGACAATATGACGGTTGCTAGAATTTAGTCGTTAATCAATTGTCGGCTCTTGTACAGTTCTACACTGTCTAATGTAGGATGCAACAATACAAAGTTGCTAGAATTTAGTTGTTTGGGGGGAAAAGGGGGTTGTTGAATTTCTTGATTGTTTGCACTTCTTCTTTTAAATACCACCTTAATGGTTATACTTGACGTATATGTATGTATGTATGGGAATACATACGTAAGTATAATTATTATAAAGCAAGAACACTTTTTTTTTTGTTTATTTCTAAATTGTTTTTTATTTATTTTATATAGATTTTATAAAATTGTTACTTTATATATCTCTATATAAGTATATGTATGTACAATGTATGTATATGTATGTTAGGTAGACATACATATGTAAATGATTTTCTTAAGTTTCCTTTTTTTTGTTGGTAATTTATTTTGTTATTTATGTTGCTATATACCTTTTCCTTTTATTAATTCACGTTAAATATTATGTTTTAGTTAATTATATATTTTTATGTTCAATTGGTATATTTTACCCTTTTTATTGCTTTTTGGTTTTTCTTTGCACTGTTTGCTTTTGCACTCATCACCGGTTATAAATCAACTGAACTGAGTTGATCAGTTTCTTTTTGTTCGTTTTCTTTATTTAGAGATGACGGGTTTATTAATATTTGGTAATCATAAGAGATGTACAAGGTTACCATCTGCGCGTAAACATTAGTCGTTATGGTATTGTTGGTTTTGCTACACCGGACAGTTTTTTCTTTTGCAAGATCAATACAAGGATTATATTCTTTGATGTTATTATTAACGCGGCCACCGGCTGCGCCAAATGTTATGTGTCTCTTTTGTATTTGTTATCCTGGATAGGATCCAAATAATTGTTCACTTTTATTAATATTTTTAATATTATTTTATTTACTTATATTTTTATATATCTTTATGGTTTTACTTATTTTATTCTACTGGAGGGACTCATGAGTTTCTCAGCGATTATTATTATTACAAGTGTTTATTCTTTAATCTTACTGGAGGGACTCGTAAGTTTCTCAGCGATTATTATTATGACCTTATGTTGTTTCACTTCGCATCACAATTATACTCCTCTTTACATTAAGGTTCCCTCTGTTTTTATACCCTTAGTTTCGTGCTGCCTGATGACCGGTGCTTCTGATGTTCGCTGCCGCCGGCGTGGTTGTTCCCGCGATATTGCTGAGTGTGCAATTATTGTTAATCAAATGCAACTTCAGCATATTCATACCCGTGGAACTTCCAGCCGATTGCGGTTCTCACGATATTGCAATGTCAGCATACATCTGTGGGAAAATTGCTGGTAAATATATGTATGCAGCGGTATTGCAACGTCAGCATATATCTGTAGGAAAATTACTGACAACAACGTCAGTGTATGTATGCAGCGTATGTTTTGCTGCTGTAGGTATTTTTGTTGGTTGAGGGAAAATAATTCAACGTCAGTATATGTATATAGCTTATGTTCTGCTGTTGCCGACACTTTTGTTGGTTGGGGGAAAAGGACTCATAACAGTTCCATTTCTCTAAGTTTCTGTTTATAAATTATCACCTATATCTAGTGGTTGTATTGTGTATTTTACTTTTAATCTCCAACACACTTGCATGACACCCATGCTTTTGGAGATGGCACTTCAGTCTTCGTATACGTGCCTATTCCACTGCGCACCTCTCAGCACCCGAATGTGCTCAATACAAACTTCTGCCAGCATCTCTTCTTCTTGCACTGTCCACGGCTACTTTTTATTTTTATGCGGAGATTTTCCCATATTCTGTGCACAATTGCTTGGTTATTGTTTATTGTGGTACTTTTATGATTTATTGAATCTTCAATTATAAAAATTGAAACATCAATAAGTTTTTCACATCTTAAATCTAAAAATACTTAAATATATGTTTAGCCAGTGCTAAACAAAATTTTTAATTCCAACTGTTGATTTTTGATGTTTTACATCTCTCGTGTACGGCTGAGAGAAAGAGTACCCCTCCTTCTCTACTGGGTGTGGCCTCTATAATTTAGAATGTTGCGCGCAAGTGGATTTGGGTGCAATACTAGTTTTTCAATATATTTTTTTGTGTGTTTTGAAAATACTGTCTTCACCAAGGGAACATCAAGATCTTTGTGAATTCGCTGATTTCGGATATACCAGGGGGCTGCAGTAATTAAACGTAGAATTTTATTTTGTCGCCTTTGAATTTTTTCTACACTTGATGCTGAGGCAGTGCCCCATAACTGGATTCCATAGGACCATATTGGTTTCAGGACCGCGTTGTATAACAAAAGTTTACAGTCAAGACTTAATATAGAATTTCTTCCAATAAGCCAATTCATTTGCGCAGCTTTGAATTTCATTTGTGTCAACTTTGCGTCTATATGCGATTTCCATGTTAAACACGATCAAGATGAACGCCTAGATATTTTACTACAGTGTGTTGCGGTATAGTATCGGTGTTAATTTTTATAGGCGGGCATGTTTCCCTGCGTAAAGTAAAAGTAACGTGTTCTGCTCATTCACTTTTATCCGCCATTGTTTTAACCATGTTTCCAATTTGGAGATGTACCCTTGTAGTTTCCGGGAAGCTTCTACAGGATTTTCATGAACGCTTAGAAAAGCCGTATCATCAGCAAATGTTGATGTATGAATGTTACTGCTTAACGGTAAGTCAGAGGCATATATTAAATAAAGTAAGGGACCGAAGATGCTGCCTTGGGGAACTCCGGCTTCAATCGACGGCGGTGGGCTTAAAAAATTGCCTTCCGTAACTACAAATTTTCGTTGATATAAATAGCTTTTTAAAAGCCTGACGATGTTTGCGGGTAGATTTTGCGTTATTTTGTGTATGAGACCTTCGTGCCATACTTTATCGAAAGCTTGAGAAACATCTATAAAGAGCGCAGAGCAATATTTCTTTTTTTCAAATGTGTCTCTAACCACGTTCATAAGTCTGTGAGTTTGTTCAATGGTGTTATGCTGACTGCGAAAACCGAATTGATGATCTGGAATACATGCACTGCTAGTTACTATAGGAGTCAGCTTGCTCATGTACAGTTTTGCAAAAAGTTTCGACATATTGGACAATAAACTGATAGGCCAATAGGATTCAACCTTTGTATGATCCTTACCGGGCTTTGGTATCATAGTAATCATCGAAACCTTCCATTCTGCGGGATAGTATTGCAGTCGTAAAATACTATTAAAGATGAATAGTATTATTCGTTTTGCAATGAAAGGCAATTCTTGCAGCATTTTGTTGCTTATTTTATCAATACCTGGGGCTTTTTTTGAGTTTAGACTTGTAATAGCCTTTTCAATCTCCACAATATTAAATCTTAGAGGAATTTCTGGTAAAGCGACGAGTAAATACCTTTTCTAAGTGTTTAACAAAAAGAGCACCTTTTTCAGCATCAGTTCTTGCCCAGTCACCATTTGAAGCTCGTAATGGAGGTTTACATATCACCGGCCTTTTAAGTCCTCTGGCTGCACGCCACAGCGAATAATCTGTTGATGGTGTTGCATCGAGTTCTTGCAGACATTTTTGCAGCGAAGCTGTTTTTTGTGTTTGCAAAACTTTTCTAATCTGCTTGGTACACTCCTTAAGCCTTAATTTTAGCTGAGGCTATCTGTATCGTTGCCATTCTCGTCGAGCTCTCCGTTTTTCAATCAATAGCCTTTTTATATCTGCACAAAAAATATTGTTAAATCTCGCTTGTTGATTGAAGAAGCATTAAGAGCAGCTTGTTTAGCATGTGCTTCAAACAACCTTATAGAATTTTCTATGTCAGTAGGTGTTCTCAATGGCATATTTTACGTGCAATGAGCACTCAAATATTTTTTTTATTTCAGCCAGTTAATACGTGCAGATATCAGCGGAAAATCACATGTTGGTCTTGCAGTTGTGTGTGAGTAAATAGTGATAATAGTAGGCGAGTGATCTGAAGACAAATCCAAAGATGCTTCTACTTCCATCATTTCGCTGGGCACACCTTTCGAGATTCCAAAGTCGATAACATCAGGAAAACGGGACTCCAGTGTTGTATAAAATGCGGTATATTGACTCTCTGAAATTGAAAACCTGGGAGGAGAATAAACAGATGATATCACAAGCTTTTGATAAAAATTTTCAATACAGATATTTGTTGCTTGAAGATATTCTTCACGAAGGTCATTTAGCAGGTAGTGTTTTATTCGAGTTTTTTTTAGGATTCCAGAGCCACCACAAGCTCTACCTCGAGGATCCTTAGTATCGTAGAAATTATATCCACTAATTTTAAAATAGCTTCGAGACGTCAAATGAGTTTCTGAGATAAGCATAACATCGATTTGTTTATCCAGAAGAAAATATTCTATTTCATTTTTATGTTGGCAGATGCCGTTTGCGTTATTGTTTATTAAAATTGTCCATTAATTATAATAATATTGCTTACTGGGCATACTCGTAGGCTGTATACAAGTTGTATCCATCTTTAACGACGGATGGCTATGTCTTTGATCTTTCCGATGGTGTTGAAAGTACTTCCAAGACTATGAATCGCCATGTAGTTTTTCGCCGTCCATATTTCTGCTTCCTTCGGGTGGTTTTCGCAAAGTGTGGGCTATCCAGCCAAAATTTTCTTCTTCGAATTTCGATGTTTATATCACCTATATCAATTCTGTTCTAAAGTTGTTCGTTACTTATTGTGAGAGAACAACAAATTTTGAGAATTCTTCTTGAATATATTTCGTATAGTATCACTCACAAACCAAGTTTTGCACCCAACGGGGATGATACAGGCTCTACACACATTTATTTTTGTTTTGACACTGTATGTGGTTGAGTTCCATACCCTATGAAATTAGGTGAATGCGCCGATTGCTTATTTTATGCGGCTTTCGAAGTCCTTGACAGTGTCTCCCTTCTCCCTGATAATACTACCCAAGTATTGGAACTGCTCTAAACGTTGCACATAATTACGTATTAGTTTTAGTAGATCTGTTTATGTAAGGTTTATTCCATAGCTTGGGAATAATGATTAGTAATACTAATGATTAGCAATTAGATTAGAAATTTTAATTGTGCTGAAAAATTGATTAATTATGATTAGTTAGCCATTTTAGACGATTACTAATTGATTAGATTAGAAATAATCAATAATCTAATCTCAATTAGTGACGATTAGCATTTCTAATCAAATCTAATCAAAACTAATCCAAAAAATAATTGATTAGATTTCTTGATTATTTTTGATTAGATTGATTGACATCGCCCTCCTTCGTTGTTTAGCAGAAACATCGGCGAAGTAAAACAATTAATAAAAATGCCTGCTAATACAGCTTAACAAAGTTAATGCGTCTACTTAACACCGGAGGCGCCTCAACACTGCCTTGAAAGTTAACATAACGCGCAAAGCAGAGTTGTGAAAGAGTTAAGTCCTCTACATTTTCAACATCTATCTTCTCTACCCTATCTCTCTCCCTGAGTTCCGGCACAGTGCACTGCATACGTAGAGGTCATCCCCTGAGTGCTGGTCCTAATTAAAAAAAAAAATTATAAAAAAAAACTACGGGTAGCACTCCGGGAGTGCCGACAGAAGTTAAAACGTTTTGTGATTACAACAATACACGTGCTATTGCCAAAAAAATTATGCGTAGATATAAACAATTATATAAATACAACAGGTGAGCTTACTAGCACAGCGGACTGCGCTCGCTTTATAGCAAATTTTCATACAAACTGATATAGTTTGAAGAGAGTACATAAAAAATGGTTACAGTTTGGTACTCATACGTATTAAAATGCTTTAAATTGGTTTGTGTATTTTGATATGAAGCGAGTGCTTTATACCAACAAAATACATGTTGTGTTTGGATTGTTGTACTTGTTGGCGAACTGCGCATACCTGTTATTTTTTCCATGGCACTTATTATAAAGGCAAATTCAACTTGAATAAAAATGGCAGCATCTTATCTGTCAAGTGTCAAATTTCCAGGCGTTACTACACCTGTAATTTGTTTGGTAGGTTTTCGCTCAAACGGAGATGCTACAAACGTCAAAAAGAGTGACGGTGTCGCGAGTTCTGAGGTTTTGTCTCATCCAAAACCTTCGTACCGCGCCAATAGAAGTTTTCACTTCAAAAAAAAAAAAAATGTGATAGCAAGCAGATATGGTGTTGGAAGGTTCAGACATTTCTCCTTCGTGCAGAACAGTACTTTGTGGCGGGCCACAGTTTTTTTCAGAGAGTTTTCGAAAATTCGTTACTGATTAGGGTTTCAAACCTCAGATTTCGTCGCCATTTTACCCAAAATCAAATGGGTTTGCAGAACGCAATGTGAAAATTGCGAAGAACTTATTAAGAAAGTGCTACTTAGATGGAAGTGATATTTACAAGACACTAGCTTATCCCGGTGTGCTTCGCTACATGCCAAAATATGGCGATTTAAATTTTTGGGTTATATGGGCGGTGCCACGCCTCTTTGTCCAATCAAAACTTCATATAGCCTATTATTCCTTCCAGAGTCACAGTAAGATGCTGTGAAAATTTCAGGAACAGCGGTCCAAGGGTTTGGTTTTCCTAAAAAAGGGGACTGGTCCCACCCACTTTTCTCCTGGTACGTATTCCAAATTATGCCAATACCATATGTACCAAATATTATCGACGTAGGTCAAAAAATGCCCAAAATATGGCGATTTAAATTTTTGGGTTATATGGGCGATGCCACGCCTCTTTGTCCAATCAAAACTTCATTCATCCGAGAGTTCCAGTTAAATACTGTGAAAATTTTAAGAAGATCGGTCCAAGGGTTTGGCCTCCTATAAGGAACAAACAAACACACATTAGGTTTTATATATATAGATTGCTGATGTGGAGAAATACCGGCAGACAGCGTTTTGAAATCACCATCACAAAGATTATTTAGTCGAAACACCAGAACCACTCTGCCAACAAACCCTGCAGAGTTGAAGCCAATTGTGATACAGGGTGTTACAGAGAGGCTAGAAATATTACGGGAATGACAAAAATCCTTTTTTCATTTTTTTTTCATTTATAAATTTCATCTTTATTTACATATTATCTTAGCATATAAATTTATAATTTTCGAGTTTTTATCTATAGATACTACATCAAATAACTCTGATAACAAGAGTTCTTGATATTATTGTTTAATTGTAATGTTGTTCAAAGGAAAATAGGAAAAACCTTTACATGGATAGAGAAATAAGTTTAAATATTATTAGAAAATATACATGTATATCTTGAACTATCTAAGGATAATACGTACATATATACATATCATTTTCAATTTAATAATTTGCGTTTCGGAGTTTCAATTAAGCCAATTGTGCGCATTCTCTTATCAGTTGATAAGGATTTTTGAATGGATTCATGGTACTTGTTCAGTTTTTTTATGAAATCCATAATTAGTTCATATCTGGTTTCGTTGTGGAGAAGTTGGGTTGAATATCTCCAATTTTTGTTGTTTATGATTTTAAGACATTTATTTTGAATGATTTGTAATTTCTTCAAATGTGTTTTTGCTGCATTGTACCAAATGGGACTTGCATAAGTCAAAGTTGGTCTGACCACACTTTTAAATAATAAATTTTTGTTCTTTAAGTTAAGGGTTGAACGTTTACTAAGCATTGGACACAAACCTCTAATTGTTTTCATGGATTTCTCACAGGTTTCACGGACGTGTTTCGCAAAATTAAGCTTTTTATCGATCTTTTACGTCATTTTTAATTGTCAGGTTTTCATTTTGAAATCTTAGCTGACGATTTGGTAATCGTTTAGGGGAGTTGTTGTACGGGAATATTATAGCCTGAGTTTTAATATAATATTGGTGATAATATTGAACCTTGTGGTAGACCTGCTGTGATTAATTTGCGACTCGAAAGAGTTTCGTTAACAGCTACTACAAAAGATCTATCTGTGAGAAAATCAGCAATAAGTCTGCATAAATATTTTGGTAAATTAGCTTGGAGCAATTTATAAATAAGACCATTATGCCAAACTGTATCAAATGCCTTTTCTACGTGTAGAACAATTAAGCCTGTAGATCGTTTAATTCGTTGATTGGACTTTATTATGTTTGTGATACGGTTTATTTGGTGAATTGCGCTATGTTGTTTTTTAAACCCAAATTGTTCATTAGTTAATATTGATGTGTTTTCAATAAAACTACAAATTCGGTTTTGAATAGTTTTTTTCATATAGCTTGCCGAGGTTACTTAGGAGACTGATCGGCCTATAACTGTGCGGACTGTGCTTAGGCTTATTAGGTTTAGAAACAGCAATGATTTTTGCATTTTTAAAATGTTTCGGAAAATAGTTGATTTTTAAACAGCTGTTAAAGATTATCATTAATAATTTTACTGCATTAGTAGGTAAATTTTTTATTAAAATGTTGGAAACATCATCAAGTCCAGGAGATTTGGATGTTTTCAGATTCGATATTAAGCCATTTAACTCATTATGCGAAATCAAATTTAGATTTTCAGAATAGGTCTCTATCGCTTTGAATGCATTGATTTTAGAATTAACAGTCTTATCGATAGAGTGTTTATATGTCGACGTAAGATTGTTAGAAGCATGAAATATTTTGGATAAAAGTTCTGCCTTTTTTTTCAGTGTTAACTTTCCAATTTCCTTCTGTGAGATGTGGAATTTTACTTCTATTTTTACCTCTTAAACATCGACTGATTTTCCAAAACGTTTTATCTCCTGACCTTAATTTTGATAGCAACCTTTTCCATTTTTCGTTACGATACGTGTTTATTTCTTTGTTGATAATATTTGTTAGCAGTCTTACACATTTGTCATACCAGTTGGCAACCGATGGGTTTGATGTCCGTTGGCTTCTTCTTTTAAATGTTTTTCTGGTTCTTATCAAATTAATAATATTTTCTGGCAAAACGGAATTTCCACAAGGCTGGAATAATGGAGTGCAATCATTTCTAGCTTCAAGTATAATGTTAACAAATTTGCTAATCTCTGAATACATTAAACTGTTTGTGCTATATGCGGTTGTGTTAATGACGATTTTGTTGTTAATTATATTTCTAAATGCCAACCAGTCTGTAAGTTTATAGTTATAGTGCCTCATATCTATTTCGCTTACCGTTGAATTTTCTATTACGCAAAGAAGAGGTCTGTGATCAGATGGAACTTCATATTCGAGTACATTTATATTTACATTTTGTGAGCTATTGCTTAATACTAAGTCTATTGTTGATGAGTTTCTTTGAGACGCGTAAAAAGTTGGACTATTGGGATAATTTATGAAAAAGTTGTGAGATTGTTCGAGTTGAAACAATACGTTGCCAGCAGTGTTGTTAGTGATACAATTCCATGCAGAATGTCTTGCATTAAAATCGCCAAGTATAATGTAATCTGAATTAAATGAAGTTAGATTCATTATGTAATTTGCAAAGCTATTTTTATATTTCGGTGAATAAGCAGTACAAATAATTAGCATTCTGTTGTTTACTTTTATTTCAATAGCAAGATTTTCTATTCCCAGTATGTTTAAAATCGGAAGGAGTTTGTGTTGGACAGATCTGCGTACAATTAGTGCTACGCGTCCCCCTCTTGAATCTTGTCTATCGTTTCGATGAATTAAAAAATTTTTAAAATAAGTTTTGTGTCTTTCGTTTAGATGAGTTTCATTTAAGGAGGCTATATGAATGTGCTCTCTTTCAAGTAAAGCTTCAAATTGAAGTAAATGAGAATAGGTAGAAATGCCATTTGCATTCCAATGAAGAATTTTTAAGCCATTGTTATTAATGTAACCCGTATGCATGTTTAACCATTGACATTACAATCTGTATTTGTTGTACTTTGGTTGTGCATTTTTGTAAATCACTTAATGCTGTTGTGAAAATATTAAAGAGTTCATCTATGTTAAAGAGATCATTATTACCTCTCACGCAATTTGCGTATGAAAGAGTATTATGATTTGAGTTGTTGTTGGGAATGTTTATGTGGATATCATTATTGAGGTACTGTGGTGAACTTTGTTTATTGAAATTGTAGTTACGTGTGGTTTTTCTTGTTGCTTTAGCTCTTGTCTCTAAATAAAGTGTTCGAAAAGGGCAATTAATGTCATTTGCAGAGTGATCTGTTCGTTCTTTACAATGCTTTTTACAATTAAAACAACAAAATACTGTAGGTACTTTATTTTGATTCTGAAGTGGGCAATCTTTAGTGTGGTGTTGGTTTGCACATATCATACAAGCTGGAAGGCGATTACAGTGTTCATCTCCATGACCATACATAAGACAATTCCAACATTGAGTTGGGTTATCGTTTTTCTTTGGTTTATATTTTCTCCAAGATACTATTATATTGCATAGTGAAGACACGTGATTTAGTGATTTTGGGTTGAAATTCTTCCTAGCAAATTATACCTTGTATACAGCATTATTTACTGAACTGGATTTTGTGTTCACTTCCGTGATAGATGAAGGTGTTAAATTATATTCTTGAATATCTTTTTTGATATCATCAATATTAAGTTTTGGAAGTCCATACAGAAACATGGTATAAAAACGATTCTCTTTCGAGTTAAAGGTGTGAAATTCGATATTTTTACTCAATAAAATATTTTTACACTTTACGTATGAATCAGTATTAGTTCCGATGGCTGTACGTTTGTCGATTGCATCCTTACCCAATAATGTTTGGATATCACTTAAATTTATTTTAGCATCAACTACTAATGGTGGAGGTTTTACTATTTTAACTTCATTTATGTTAGATACTGTATCCAGTTCCATATCATTAAGCTTAGCTAGTTCGCTGAACCGATTTTTTGATGTACTAGGTAAGTTTGGTAACATACCTATTGGTATATTCACTGACCTCCTAGTTCTCTTCATATTAGATTTTTTCAAATCTAGATTATGCGATTTGGCCCCCGGGGCCATTTATGTAATGCTAACTCAGCGAGTGTTTTGTAAATTGGCACGTGCTAGAGTTCAGTAAGAACAATTGCCGAGATTACAAAAACAAAATGTAATTTTTTAAAGCTATAAAGTTGATTTGCTTGTTTTTTTTTTTAAAGAACTATCCGATATTTAGTAAGAGACGACCGTACTCAACGAGATCAAGTATCGAACTGACGACAAAAAATCCTATGCAGACAGAAACACAGGAAAAAGATATCCATTAAAAGTGGGAGACAACGTCCTTATGAAGGTTGGACATCGAGATTGGCGTTCAGCAAAAGTAACAAAAGATACTCAAAATCCCCGGTCGGTAATTGTAAAAACCAACAGTGGAAGAACCTCTAGGCGTAACAGTTACCACTTGCGTAAAACGAACGCAACAAATGTGAATTTAGAACATACTGAAATTCCATATCCCAGTGAGGTTTCACCCGAAGAGAAAACAGTTGTGAGTGAGACCAGTACATTAAATGAGCAAGCGGCTACTGATGGAAGGAGCACTGAAAATGTAATAATAACGCGCAGTGGTCGTATTGTGAAACCATAGGAAAGATTTGATTGTTCCAAATAATGATTTTTTTTCTTTTGATTTTTCTAAATATTATATTATATATTTTTTCTCTCTCTTCACCTTCGGAAATAAAAAAAAGGAAATGAATAATAACTTTAAATATGTTTCTTGCTTTAAATTTAATCTATACTTTCATTGTATGTACTACATAATATTATTAGCTTTTACAAAATAAGGAGATGTCATGAATAAATGAGTCAGTAGTATTTAGACTTCCGAACATATAACACGTCTTTTATTACACACTCAGAGATATTACAACACATCAAATGCATCAATTGAATTATTGCGAGAAAAGTTTGGAGATTCGATTATATAAAGAAATTGTGATATTGAATGGACTCCAAGAAGTTGTGATTTAACACCATTAGACTATTTCTTTTGGGGGTTTTATTTGAAGTCATTGATATTTCGAAATAAACCAGACTCTCCTCAAGCTTTACAAGTCAATATTGAACGTGCCATTCATGACATACGACTTGATTTAGTGGAAAAAGTGTTAGAAAATTGGGTTCATCGAATTCATTGCTGCAGAAGAAGTCGTGGAGGCCATTTGAATGGCGTTTTGTATAGAACTTAATTGTATCGATTGTACTTACACATTAAATAAAAAACTTTTTAATTTCCTTAACAATAAGTGTGTTTTTTTAAAGAAATCATATCACTGTTATTGAACAACCTTATATTACTGCCTTTTTAATATTATTCCAATATTGTTCAATGGTGTTTTTTTCTAGCTGATGTGGAAGTTTGTTTTGGAGTACTTCAGAGAACAGCGTACGGTGTTGTGTTAATTTAAGTTTGTTTATGTTGTACTTTGCCCTGGTATACTTTCTTTTGTTCGAATGCTGAATTTTATTTTCCCAACGAGAAGATGATGATCACACACCAATGTTTGCACCTCTCCTACTTCGCACATCACACAGACTATTACTCCATCGAGCGCTAATAAAAATATGGTCAATCTGGTTTTCTGTGTTTCCATCTGGCGATTTCCAGGTAACCTTGTGCGGGTGTTTATGTGGGAATAACGTTCCGCCAATCTTGAGCTCATTCAATCCACATAACTTAACTAGGCGCTCCCCGTTATCGTTCATCTCTCCAATTCCGTGAACACCCATTACATAATGAAGTTTTGTGTTATCAGAGTCACTTTGGAGTTAAAGTCTCCCATAAGTATTTTCAAATCTGTTTTTATTGTAGTTTTTAAGGTGTTAATTAGCATATCATAGAAAGCATCCTTAAACTGCCCTGCAGTATCTTCAATTGGCGCGTAGCATTGCATTACTGTAAGGTTTTTGTCTATTGGTTTAAATAAAATATTCAGCTATATATTTGTTTGTTTGTTTTAAAATTTTTTTCGTTGGCTATTATATTTTTTTGCCACTATTTACTTTAAAACACGAAAATGGTGCTTAAACGCGATAGTGAGAACATAGTATAACTCAGCATTCTTATTTTTATTTATCGTCGCAAGCCTGTTTGTGTTAGTGAGTGTGTTTCTTGTTTATGTGCTTCAGTATGTAGGTTCGGTATGTATGTTCAGTTTATATGGTTAGTGGTGTCCGTTAAATCACGCCACATTCTTGTTCCTTCATCCTCGTCGACCTTTTCTACCACGTATCAGTCATGGTTAAGTTTTTTTATTATTTTGTACTGGCCAAATGTTGGTCGTAGTTTCATCCCCAAACTATATCTCGCCATGGTGCTTTATGTCGAAATTTTTTTTTTACCATTCTTCGCTTCGACGATTAGGCATTCAACAGAGCTTCTAATAACCATTTCTGTTTTGCTTTCCAATTTTTGAATAAAAAATTGTTTTTCTACCAAGTCTTTAGTTTTCCGTATTCCGAAGTGTCCATGACGGTTTATTTAATTGCATGACAAAACCGAATATTAATGATTTTGTTAAGTTTTTATTTTTGTTTATTTTTTTGTATTTTTATTAATGTTATATATTCTTAGAATATATGTTTTTAAAAATTTTATTTATTTGTTACGGATTAGCAATATCAAAATGCGTTTCGTTGGTGGCTATAACAACGCATCAGTAGATGTTTACGATTTATGTTTAAAAAGTTCCAAAACTCATCTACTCATATATAACTCCCAAATACGAATTACAAAGCACAAGCAAAATAGCTTTTCAAAATCTTTACAAACATCACAACAAATAATTTTCTTCATTCATTATGAATGTGTTTACTATTCTACAAACCTATATACAATTAGACAACCGTTGGTTGCCAATTAAAGTATTTATAAGGCAAAACGAAAAGAAAACCTCCCGTTTACAAAATTTGACATTTATTGGAGCAAATACTCAAGAATTTATGTTTTTAAAAATTGTATTTATTTGTTGCGGGCAAGCAATATCTAAATGCATTTCGTTGGTTGTGTAGTATTTATATTATATTATTTAGTATCACCCTAATGTAAATTCCTTGGAATTTACATTGGAATATTTGTGTCTTAAGACAACAACTATTGTTAAGTATTAAGTAAATTTTGCAGCTTTAAGATTAACGTTAAGTAAGTATTTAAGGACCTTATTTTTGAAAATAAAGGAATCAAAAACTTAGCCTTAAATCGGTTGTTTCAATTAATACATAGGCATTTTATCTGCCTCGAATCATTTAAGCCAGTGGCGTTTTTAAGCTCCGGCACCAAAATCTAGGCAGGGCTTTCTGCAAAAGTTAAAAACAAAATTTCAAAAATTTCGCACCGAAATACGAGGGAACCCCACTAGAAGCTGGCCCTAAGCGACTCACAGTACAGGAGTACAACAGGCGACAACAAAGGACAAAGGAGGAAAGTCTTACATCGATAGAAAAAAGAACGAAGCCGAAACACCGAAGAGGAGGAAAAATTGTCCGCATACGACGCAAACTAGCTGCGTTGAAAGCCACAGTCAATGCTGAATCCCCACTATATTGGGAAGTACCGTCGGAAATCTGGCTAGAAATTTAAGCTTTGGAAGCTTTGATGAACCGGCGTAGAAAATAATGTTTTATGTGTTGTTTTTTTACGAAAAAAAAAAAATAAATAAATAACACAAAACATAAAAATTTTTTTAAATTAAAAATTAAATAAAACCAACAAATAATTTGCGTACATATGTACATTTATTTCCATAATTTATTTCACTTATTTTATTTCTAAAAATCTAAAAAATGCCATAAATCATTGCAATTTGTAAAAAGAAAAGAAACACACTAAAAACGAAATTAATATAAAGCAGAATATAAGTAAGCGATAAGAAGCATAAATGAATATGCACGAATGAATGATATCACAAAAAAAATATAAGTAAAGAATAAAATTACCGGTAGAGGACGACAAATATATGTGATAGCGTTGCCACATACAAACAAAAATATAAAGCGCTAATATTAGAATTTGTAAACTTAGAATAAAATCTTAAATCTTATTATTTTTTTCTATTGATAAAATAGAGAAGTATTGTATTGAAATAGAGAAGTTAGATAAAAATATAAAAAAAGTAAGGATAGAGTTTACTCCGCAGAATACAAAGAAGAAAAATTATCACGCTTATTAGAAATAAAAGAAGAAGTTGATGAGCTTTTAGAAAATTTAGAGGATCAAGAAAGCAAATCCCTAGCGATAAAATTTAACGATTTATACCCAAAAATATTAAATTCTATAAAAAATGTACGCATTAAGTCAGTGAAAACTTTAGTCACTGATAATAAAATAGAAAAACTGGCACACTTTGATATATCAGTCGTTGGCAAAACTTACAAACATATAAGGGTTCATACGAGTGCTTAGAGGACTTTCTAGTTCAGGCAGAATTGTTACACGATTTAATAAGAAATGAAGATAGAGAGATTTACGTCAAATATGTGTACAATTTTAAATTAACAGCCAATGTTCGCAGTGTGGTAGGGCGTGCAAATAGACCGACATCTTTTGCAGGTTTAAGAAAACTACTAACTGAGGCATACCCTAATCCAAGAACGTTGCAACAAGTATTAACAGAGTTTGAATTTTAAAGGAGGTTTGAATGTTTTGTCGTACAGGGAATAAATTACTGTACTCGCAGAGCAATTCAGTGATTTTCATATAAAATCAACTGCAGCTCCAACACAAGAAGCGAAAGACGCCATCTACAAAATGAGCGATACAATGGCTCTCAATGTTTTTACTAAGGGAGTCAATGATGAATATAAAAACATACTGTTGGCAAGTAGCCCTAAAACATTAAATGAGGCAGTAGAAAAATGCGTAACTCTAGAAAGAAATTTACAAAATGATAGTAATAACAATGTTTTCAGGATTGACAGAAGGGTTAATCAAAATAATTATAATAATAATAGAAATGATCGAAATGTTAGAAATGGTGGCAACTTTCGAAGAAATAATATAAATTTCAGCAACAGCCAAGTCAACAACCATAAAAGAAACAATGCTAATCGTAATTTTAGCTGAAATAACAATCATTATGATAGCACAGTTCGCAATATTAGTCGAGACAATAACCAACATCGTGATCAAAGAATTTTGAAAGAAACACTAGAGGCAATAACAACAGTTTTAGAACCAATTATGAAAGAAATAATATTGGCAAAATTAACTATAGAAATAATACAGGAGGAAATAAACAGGGAAACTTGGTAGGAAAGACAACATATAGTGTTGTCCAAGGCCAAAATTTTTTACATTTTTTACAGAGAGTAATAATCCAATTACAATAAGTTACAAAGGTAGAAAGGGAAACGTAAATTTTTTAATAGATACGGGAGCCGAAATATCAATATGTAAAAACAACGAAATAAAAGATATAGATACAACAACTTTCAACATAGCAAATGAAAGAATTCATACTACCTATTACACCAAAATGTGTTTACAACACCGATATTTGCATACCAGCTCGTTCTGATTCAATTGTCCCAATTAATGTATTTACAGAAAAGGAAAGCATAGTGCTTAATAAGGAGATAGCTCCAGGAGTCTTTGTTACGAATACCCGCGGTAGGTAAACAACACATTAAAGTTTTAAACACCACCAACAACGAAGTTCAGTTAAGAAACATAGAGTTAGAAAGAAGAAATTTGGATGAGTATGGGGTATATGGAACAGTTAATAATACTTCAGACTAAAATAGAGTCGCAAAAGTTTTGAAAAATCTAAATATTGAGTCAATAGATCCAGCAGCAAAACGGTCATTCATAGATATTATATCAAAATACAGTGAAATGGTAGAGATCAATGAACAAGTAGATAAGTTAGTAAAGGATGGAATTATTGAACACTCAGTAAGCCCTTACAATTCACCATTGCTAGTCGTACCCAAAAAGTCTACAGATGACAAACGTAAATGGCGACTAGTAGTAGATTTCCGAAAGTTGAATCAGAAAATAGTAAACGATAAGTTCCCGTTGACCAGATTGGAAGACGTGTTATCAAGTTGGGTAGAGCAAAATATTTTTCAACTCTAGATATGAATAGTTCATTCCACCAGTTTGGTTTAGACAAAGATTCAAGACCTTTGACTTCGTTCTCGACAAGACATAGTCACTTTCAGTTTAAGAGATTACCATTTGGTTTTAAGATATCTTCAAATTGCTTCCAGCGTATGCTGACGATAGCATTGAGCGGTTTAAGTGCAGAAGCATTTCTTTATGTAGACGATATAATCGTGTTTGGATGTTGCATAAAGCATCACCACAGTAATTTGGAAAAAGTTTTTGAACGCTTGAAACAATACAATCTAAATTTAAACACAAGCAAATGTTGTTTTTTGAAGACTGAAGTAGTTTATTTAGGTCACCTAATAACCAATAAGGGTATACGAACAGTCCCCAAGAAAAATAGCGCGATTGAAAATTATCCTATACCAAAAAATGCTGATGAGGTTAGAAGATTCATCGTATTCTGCAATTACTATAGGCGCTTTGTCAAAGACTTCGCTGATATAGCAAGAATCTTAAACCAATTGTTAAAAAAGAACCATTCGTATGGGATGAGAATTGTCAGAAATCATTCGAAACACTAAAATCTAAACTTCTGAAACCCCCTATTCTACAATACCCTGATTTTAAAAAACCATTTATAGATACCACAGATGCATCTAATTTTGCACTGGGTGCAGTCCTCTCACAAGGAGAGATTGGATCGGACTAGCCAATATCATATGCAAGTAAAAAATTATCGAAGCACGACATGAATAAATCCGTCAAAGAAAAGGAACTGTTAGCCATTCATTGGGCAATAAACTTCTTCCGACCTTATCTTTACAGTAAAAAACTTTACGTGGTTACAGACCACAGACCGTTATGTCATTATTTTCACATAAAAATTCGTCGTCCAAAATGACTCGGATAAGACTTGATTTAAGCAATTATGATTTTGAGATATCGTACAAAAAGGTCAAGATGAATACAAATGCTGATGCATTATCAAGAATAGTCATAGATACAGATACATTAAAAACTCTGATCCCACAAAATACTGAAAACAATCAACATAACATATTGTCCATAACACGCAAAATAAAGAAGACATTGGAACAACAAGTTGACGAAAATGATGAAAACTGCATTTCTAACGAAAAGCGTCATGAACGTTTCATTTGAGAGTGTACATCAACATCAGACGTTAAGAATATAACAAAATTAAGGTTTGAGTTAGATATTAAATGTAAAAAACCTCGCATAATAGTTTCTGATTCAGAGATAGTCATAAGGTACGGCGATATTCCACAGAGCACACAGTTGTCCTTGGAGAAACTTTTACCAAGTATGCAATCCAGAAATATACAGAAGCTTGCTTTAAATTCCAATGACATGATTTTCAAAACAACGCATATAGAACAATTTAAAAACATTTTTAACAATATAAAGAGAAAAAAAGTGAGAATTTGAAAATTTTAATATACAAGTCTCCAACGCGTATTACTGATAAAAATATGCAAAACGACTTAATTACTAAGTATCACGATTCGACTATATGTGGTCACTTAGGTATTAGAAAAACAACTCTGAAATTGAAACAGAGATGTGTATGGAAGAAAATCAGTAGAATGGTCAAGGCACATGTATCCAATTGCAACACATGTAAGATAAAAAAACAAGACATAAAAAAGAAAAATGAACCATTACAAATACACTAGGGAGTAGCTTTGAAACTATTTCGATAGATACAGTAGGTCCCCTTAACAGCCATACCTAAACAAGAGTTTATGTTGTTTTGGCCAATTTTGTGTTTTGTGTTATTGATAATTAATATCCAGCTATTAAGACCTAACGCACTTTATGACAATAAAAAACTTTTTATTTCATATTTACCCAACGTTTCGTCAATTTTATGTTGACTTTTACAAGGGTTTCGTCTATTTGAAAAAATTAAAACTTAATATTATTATAAATAATTACACCAAAATTTTCATTTTACTTACATAATGATGGTAGTTAATCACTCTATATCAGTGATGCCAACTCTTGAAACATCCAAAGCACTGTGAGCCCATGGAAATAGGGTAAAAATAAAAAAAATTCGGGTACAAAAGCACTAACCTAATTTTGTTTTGGGTCTGGTGGATCAAAAGACAGATCTATTGCTTTTTCATGGATTTTTGTGTGACTTTGTCGGAGTAAATCGCTTTATCGAACTTTTATTTTATTTTACATTTACATTTAATTATAACAAATAAAATATGCTTTTAGTTCATCTTTTGCTGTTCTAAGCCACGTTTTAAAAGCTGGATAATTTTCCCAAGCTTTTCTATATAAGTATTTGTTTTTCGATCTAAAGGAAAGCCATTGTTAGATGATAACTTTAGCACATATCAACTTTATCATCAATGAAGAACTTACTTTTAATAACTGTGCAGCTTGATAATAACCAAGGCACTTTCTTGCTTAAATTTGCATAAAAAACAAATCAAAGGATATGTACTAATATTGAAAGTAAGATCACTGCTAAACAAATAAATCATAAAAATTTCTGAACGAATTTAAAAAAAAAGAAGCTTGAGAAATTCTAGAATTCAATCTCTTAACAGTTTGCTAGTACTAATCAAAATATAGATGCAAAGTATACGCAGTTGGTTAAAAAAGTATTAGGTGTGTTTAAAGAATAGTAGGAAAATGGTTCAGTGTCAAAAATGTTGATTATTTAAAACGCACCTAAAAGCACTGTGAGAAATTCTTAAAAGCACTATAAATACCCGCTTTTCAAAAACGGGTATTTAACAAAATTTCGGGTATTGATTAAGTAAAAAAGCACCCAAAAATACAAAAATACCCGAAAAGCACCAAAATGGCAACGCTGCTCTATTTACATGTAAATTAGGTTTTTTTTTTAAATTAAAAATTAAAATTATTTTTAAAAAATGTCAAATTGGATTTTTTCCGTTGTTTGTTTTTCTGATTGCAAAAATGCAGCTTGTATTTATGTTATTTGTGTCTTCTTTTAGGTTCATGGTTCTGTTTATGTTTTGTTGTATTCGTAGACTTTCTATAGTGTATCTTTTCCTAGCTTTATTTTCTTTATCAAGTATTTTGACATTATCAAAATATGCTGTATGTTCCTATTGAGTATATGTTGTGATAATGCTGTTGATTCTCTCTGTTTTATTATGTCTTCTTATCTTCACTCATTCTTGTCTCCAAAGTTCGTTTTGTTGTCCCAATGTATGTATATTAAATCACAGTTCTCTTCATCACCGCCTTTGCATTTAACTTCATATACAACATTGCATTGTTGTTGTTTTTCTACCTTATCTTTCATGTTGGTGAAAATTGTATTAAGTGTGGAATTAGGTTTGAATGCAAATGTAATATCTTCAGTTTGTGATATTGTTTTTAACCTTTTGCTGTCTGTTAGGCCTGGTATGAATGTCACACCGTAAAAACGATTTGGTTGGTTGTTATTGGTTTGAGTTTGAGGATAATTGTTTTTGAGCTTAATTTTTGTTTCATGTATTAAATTGTTAATTAGATTTATCGGAAAACTATTGTCTTTAAGGAATTTGGTAATTATGTTGATGTTTTCGGTGTGAAAATTCTCGTCGCTTATCCTTAGTACTCTAGAAATAAAGCTTTTTGCTGTATTTAAAATTAGCGTTTTTGGTTGTGTTGCATTGAAATTCATTAATTTTCCTGATGCTATATCCCTTGCATACCAATCGAATAAGATTTTGTTGTTTTTTCGTTGTGGCATTATATCTAAATCATAGCTTGGGAATTTCGATTAGAATTAGAAATCATTACGATTAGAGAAATGAAATAATCTAATCATTAGAATTGAATTTTGATAAAAATTTCAGATTACTAATTGATTAGATTAGAAATAATCAAAAATCTAATCACAATTAGTGACGATTAGCATTTCTAATCAAATCTAATCAAAACTAATCAAAAAAATAATTGATTAGATTTCTTGATTTGTTTCATCTACGCTTAAGACCTAATTGGGGCTTCCGCTGTAGTGGCGTCACTGACACTGCCATCCCTGGTAATAGTAGTAAACTATAAGTACTTAATTTAACAACTCTAATAATAGAGACTCGATGTAGACATAAGTTATATATACCTACCTTACTCATACTTATACCTATATTATTATTCTTAAGACTTAACATATAGTTTCTCTCTTTACTCTAATTATATTATGCCTTATGCTATGTGTATTATTTGCTTCCAACCTAAAATAAAATAAAGAATATATCATTCTAGTTTGAACGATGAAACCCAGAATAACATGGCGACCGATGACGGCATAACATTTTGTACAAAGCAGCAGACGCAAGAACAAGTTAAAGGTGGTGTACGTCTCGTTGGAAATTCGCAGCGCAAGTGGTTAATTAAACAAATAATTTTTAAATTAATTATTAAAAAAAAAATATATATATTAGAAGGAAAAAAGAGAAAAACCCAAGTGTTGTATATTTGCCAAATTCTTATACATACATACTTGCTGAATTCACAAAACCTCTTGTATCTTTGTATCGAGTGTATTATAGTATCATATACAATAGTGTAAAATTTGTTGTTGGTAATTTTTATATAAAAAGGAAATACACCATTACACTTTTATTTCATATGTTTTGCAAAAATCGTATTTTATACAATACTCAGAGAGTAAATGTATATACTCTCAGAGAGTATTTGTATGGTGCTTGTTCTTCTTTTATCCATCAATACAAGATTAAAGCCGATACAATATACACTAGGTGTTCACAAACATACATATAAACAAAAGTTTATATCATACAAGATAGACGATACAAATTGTTGTGAATTCAGCAACTAACATCCATTCACACATAAATAAATACATAAATTGTATTGATAAATTAATGTGTGTACAATTTACACTCAACAAAAGTTATACATATGTAATACAATCTCAATTACAGTAAAATCCCGATAATTCGTACCCCGATAAATCGTAATTCCCGATAATTCGTAATAAACTGTCGGTCCCTTGAAAAAATCTCGTTAATTCGTAAAATTTCCATACATTTTGGTCCCCTCGCTAATTCGTATTTTTTTTTTTCAAATAGAACCTTCTTTACCTCTTATATATCGTAATTGTTTTCTAACTACCACTTATAATTCGTAATAAAAAAAACAGAAACATGGAAAGAATTTGTTTACCGCTATTTTTTTTTGCGAGAGTTTTTGCTTTTGCTTGTGTGTGTGTTTATTCAAAGCGCACGCATAAAACTCTGTCGGTGTTACAAAAACAACAAATTTTTGTAGCCACTGACAATGGAGAGAAAAAAATAGACGTTGCTAAGCAATTTGAAATTGCTCCATCAACAACTCTTACTTCAATCCTTCAAAAACAATTGTTTTTTGTGTTTTTTTTTATCATTTTAATGAAAAACCCGTTAATTCGTATTTATTTTATTTTAGCCCCGTTAAATCGAAATCCCGTTAAATCGAAAACCCCTATAATTCGTAAGAAATGGCCGGTCCCTTGCCATTACGAATTATCGGGATTTGACTGTAGTTAGAAAACAAATACAAAAGTGTACAATATATTTTTCTGCTGGTTAAATAATTATATATGTACATGCATAAATATGTATATCGGAAGCTAAAAAAAATAATGAGTGTGTACAAACTAAACAGACAGCCAGCCAACCAGACATACTACGTTCAATCCAAAAAAAAGCGACTTGCATTAGAAAAAAATAAGAAAAGAAGAAATAAATCAATTCATGAATTAAAATTAATTGTCTACCACTATAAACAAAAAAAAAATGGAAAAAATTTTCAATATAAATCAAGTGCAAAATAGTGATATTTTTTTGTAAAGAATTTTCGAAACCCAGAACAAATTTAAATTAATAAAAAACCCCAAGTGTTATTGACTTTAAAATTTCCTGTCGCCGTGCCGCGTCTCCTGTAAAATTGACCAATAAAATTTTTTAACAAAACAAAGGCAAACAATCAACTAAAAACAAAAAAAAAAAGTACAGTCACGCCAAAAGACAAATTTAAATAAATTTGAAAAAAGTGACAAACAAAACTGGAACAAACTAAAAGCAACAAATAAAATAATAAAGAAGAAGCCACAACAAACAACGAAAGTACGAAGAAAAAAAAACTCAACAGAAAATTTATGTGTACAACATAACAAAAAGCAACAGACACAACAACAACAACAACAATAGAATTCAACGGGAAAACAGAGAAGACAACGACAACAAAAGTCTACAACGCAGTAACAACAGAAAAACAACAAGAGAGATGACAAAAAGAGTCTTAACCAACAACAAAAAAAGGGGTATCATATATATACTTATATATAAAAAAATATACAATATATTTATACATATACATATGTATTAATTTTTATTAAATTTTATATATATGTACCTACACTTATACAAATATACAAACACCATCCAACACAATCAAATACATACATACATAGTCAAACACAAAACACACAAAAATATACCCACATAAACAACACAAAGAAAATTTCTGTATAAAAAAAAAGTAAGGTAAAACCTTAAAATTTTATTTATTTACTACATATTTACTTATATAATATACATTACAAATAAATTTGTAATATATAGGTGAATACAAATAAGTGGATAAATAAAAATTTTAAATTAAAAAAAAAACCTTTTTTGCGTTGTTTTATGTTGGAAACTGTATATATGTATGTATACAAATTAGATGTACACAAGTATGTGCTGTGAAAAATAAAAAGCAAAATTTAAGGGTTGTTTTTACCAAAACATTAAACATAGTACATATGTATAAAAATAATTTGTCAAAAAAAAAAACAAACAAGAAACACAAAATAAACAAAAACATTACAATAAAAACATACATACAATCAAATAAACTACATATGCGTGTAGGTATGAAGATAAATATGTATATATATGTACATAAACAAAAATATATACATACATACATACATATGTGAACATTAATGAACATATATATGGATATATGGGCATAAACAAAGCTAAATGTAAAAAACATACATATGTACATGAATGTCAGTTCATTAAAATTGTTTTTTTTACAATTTTATTATTGCAAGAATATTCGGTTTTGGCTATGAAAAGGAAAAAGGTAGTAAGTGAGACATCCCAGCGAACATAATAACATCTAATAGATGTCCAAGTTGCATAATAAGACATATAAGACACTAATTGCAGAATTTAAACGCGTTCAAAAACGTATATTGCAAAATAGACGAATTTCTACAAACATTTCGAAAATTAACGAATATATTTACCTTTTAACTTCAAGTTATAATTCAATATTAGAGTATACCGAGACAAGTTTTATTTATTTATCAGAGTCGGATAAAATTAAAACTTTAGTTCAAGCTGATTGTTGTAGAAAGCTACTAGAAAAGTGTTTCGCAAGACTAAATTACGAAACAACAATCCCTAAGTTTAATTTAGACAACCCAAACGAAAATTTTTTTACACGTGTCGAAGAGGGCGTTCTGCTAGAATCTAAGTCGGATATTATTCTTGAAAATTTTCAATTAAATACAAGCAAAATGGCTACAATAGAACAGAAAAGAAATTACATTACGATGTGTGCGTCGATAATTAGAGAAAATTATAATGTCATTTTTGGATAAGATCGATTTAATTAAAGATCTAACAGAACCAAATTTAGAAATGACTTTTATTAATTTTATCAAGTCGAAACTAGAAGCGAAGGCCCGAGAGGTATTGCCAGATAATATTGATACAGTGGAAGATATCAAAACTGCTCTAAAAAGTAAAATCAAGCCGAAATATTCAAAAGTAATAGCTGGCAAAATAGCTGCGCTCAGTGTCAGAAACGGTAATTACACTGAATTCTCTAAAGAGGTAGAGGAACTAGCTGATGCACTACGTCGCTCACTAGTATTCGAAGGTACAACTAAAAACAAAGCACAAGAAATGGCAATAGAGCAAACCGTTGCTACCTGTCGCCTCAATGCAAGATCGGATTTAGTGAAGTCTATTTTGGCATCCTCGGTTTTTTCAGACCCGAAAGACGTAGTGGCCAAATTAGTAATTGAACAAACGAATGAAACAAAAGAGAAGCAAGTGTTCGCAGTTCAGAACAATAGTAGAAGTAGAAATAACAGTTTTCAGCAAAGCAATAGTTTCCGACGCTTTCCTAATAATAATTCTTTTCGAGGTAACAGTAGAGGTCGATTTCATAATAGAGGGTATCAAAGTAACAATCAAAATTTTAACACAAGGCATAACCAAAACAATTATAATTATCGTGGCAATAACCAAAATAATTTCAATCGGACTGTACAGCCAAGGGTTTACGTCAGGTCTTTAAACGCGGAAGTCCCTCAACAAGCGGCGTTAAGGGAAATAGAAGAAGAACAATAGAAACAAAGCCAAAGTCAATATATAGTCTAAATCTAAATTATGCCGATTTTATCAGATTAAACTGTAGTAACACAAACCAAGTCTGTACATTCCTTGTTGATACTCAAGCCGACATATCCTTAATTAAGAATTCATGCGTAACTTTCGATACATTTGTAAATAAAAACGAAATAATTAGCATAACTGGTATAACCAATGACCCAATATTAACACTGGGTACAATTTGCACAAATCTGATAATTTAAAATCAACAAATTCCACAAATTTTGCACGTTGTTGACGATAATTTCAATATTCCAGTAAATGGAATTTTAGGAAAGGATTTCCTCAAAGAAAAGGGATGTACCATTGATTATAAAAATTTCATCATAACTTTAAGCGTTAGAAATAATACAGCAAAGTTACCTATTTTACAAGGTATAGGAAACTCTACCTGTTTTATTCCACCACGATGTGAAGTTTTTCGGATATTTAACTTGCGGAATGTAACAGAACCAATGTTTATTGATTCTTATGAAATTTGTGATGGCGTTTTTATTAGTAAAACTATTATCGACTCAAATAATCCTATTTTGCGTTTAGTTAATAGAACCGATGAATACAAATGTATCAGAAATGACAATATAAAAAGAGAAACACTTAGTAATTTTTACGTTTACTCGATAAATGATAACAAGGTTAGTAATGAACGTATAGAAAAATTGAGAACCATTTTAAAAAATCAAATGCCAACAGATATTTAAAATAAATTAATGCCAATTTGTAAACAATACGCAGACATTTTCTCATTAGATGACGACAAAATGACAACAAACAATTTTTACGAACAGAAACTTAGACTGAATGATTCGTCACCAGTGTATACTCGGAATTACAGACTGCCACACAGCCAAAAACAAGAAATAAGTAGACAAGTAGACCATCTACTCAAGAACGAACTAATTGAACCCTGCACATCAAATTTTAATAGTCCTCTAATTCTCGTTCCCAAGAAAAGCTCAGACGATACAAAATCATACCGAATGTGCGTGGATTATCGCGCCGTTAACAAAAAATTGGTTGCGGATAAATTCCCTTTACCACGGATAGATGACATATTGGATAATTTAGGTAGAGCAAAACATTTTTCTATAATAGATTTATTTTCAGAATTCCATCAGTTTCCTCTGCACCCAGTACCTCGTTTCTGTATTTCTCGCATCGTAAAATTTCTCACATGAAGTGTGAAACAAAAAATTCCATCGTTTCTCGATTTGTGAGAAAAAAGTGTTTCTGTATTTGCATGCGAAAACAGGCTGCGCTGATTTTGTTCTTACTGGAATGTTTCCAACAATTAAGTGTCAAATGTAAAAGAAACGTCAACGAGGGAAATTAATTATAACAAAAGCAAAACAATGAAAGGCTGAAAAATTTTAAATTACAAAACAACAATTGTTCTTTATAATTTTTTTTATTTAAATAAAAACCCAAATGTATAGTGCAGTGCTAGTTTTCATTCAAACTAAAAAAAATATTTAAAAACATATTCTTGTGTTTATTTATAATTTTTGCTACATACATAATATGTATATATATGTACATACATACATATGTACATTATCTGTTGATTTCTGTTCCACATTTATACATACAGACGAATTAAAAAATATTTATGTTATACTAGAGGACCCGGCAAAGGTTGTTTTGCCACACAAAATATTTCTAGTGCATATTTTGGGTGATATATAAAAAATAGCAAATGTATTAAGTGTGTCACGATAACCGCCGATGAAAAAATACCAAACAATAATTTTGTTCTGTTTGAAATACGAACAAGGATGATTCTCCTGCATGAGGCGGACATAACCCATCTGTTGGGTTAATAGTTTAGTAAATACAGAAATTGCCCCCTCCCTCCCCTCCATCCAATCCTCATGCCACTAGCTATTTAAAATATACCTTAGAACCTAAAAAATACCCGAAAAGCACCAAAATGGCAACGCTGCTCTATTTACATGTAAATTAGGTTTTTTTTTTAAATTAAAAATTAAAATTATTTTTAAAAAATGTCAAATTGGATTTTTTCCGTTGTTTGTTTTTCTGATTGCAAAAATGCAGCTTGTATTTATGTTATTTGTGTCTTCTTTTAGGTTCATGGTTCTGTTTATGTTTTGTTGTATTCGTAGACTTTCTATAGTGTATCTTTTCCTAGCTTTATTTTCTTTATCAAGTATTTTGACATTATCAAAATATGCTGTATGTTCCTATTGAGTATATGTTGTGATAATGCTGTTGATTCTCTCTGTTTTATTATGTCTTCTTATCTTCACTCATTCTTGTCTCCAAAGTTCGTTTTGTTGTCCCAATGTATGTATATTAAATCACAGTTCTCTTCATCACCGCCTTTGCATTTAACTTCATATACAACATTGCATTGTTGTTGTTTTTCTACCTTATCTTTCATGTTGGTGAAAATTGTATTAAGTGTGGAATTAGGTTTGAATGCAAATGTAATATCTTCAGTTTGTGATATTGTTTTTAACCTTTTGCTGTCTGTTAGGCCTGGTATGAATGTCACACCGTAAAAACGATTTGGTTGGTTGTTATTGGTTTGAGTTTGAGGATAATTGTTTTTGAGCTTAATTTTTGTTTCATGTATTAAATTGTTAATTAGATTTATCGGAAAACTATTGTCTTTAAGGAATTTGGTAATTATGTTGATGTTTTCGGTGTGAAAATTCTCGTCGCTTATCCTTAGTACTCTAGAAATAAAGCTTTTTGCTGTATTTAAAATTAGCGTTTTTGGTTGTGTTGCATTGAAATTCATTAATTTTCCTGATGCTATATCCCTTGCATACCAATCGAATAAGATTTTGTTGTTTTTTCGTTGTAGCATTATATCTAAATCATAGCTTGGGAATTTCGATTAGAATTAGAAATCATTACGATTAGAGAAATAAAATAATCTAATCATTAGAATTGAATTTTGATAAAAATTTCAGATTACTAATTGATTAGATTAGAAATAATCAAAAATCTAATCACAATTAGTGACGATTAGCATTTCTAATCAAATCTAATCACAAAAATAATTGATTAGATTTCTTGATTTGTTTCATCTACGCTTAAGACCTAATTGGGGCTTCCGCTGTAGTGGCGTCACTGACACTGCCATCCCTGGTAATAGTAGTAAACTATAAGTACTTAATTTAACAACTCTAATAATAGAGACTCGATGTAGACATAAGTTATATATACCTACCTTACTCATACTTATACCTATATTATTATTCTTAAGACTTAACATATAGTTTCTCTCTTTACTCTAATTATATTATGCCTTATGCTATGTGTATTATTTGCTTCCAACCTAAAATAAAATAAAGAATATATCATTCTAGTTTGAACGATGAAACCCAGCATAACATGGCGACCGATGACGGCATAACATTTTGTACAAAGCAGCAGACGCTAGAACAAGTTAAAGGTGGTGTACGTCTCGTTGGAAATTCGCAGCGCAAGTGGTTAATTAAACAAATAATTTTTAAATTAATTATTAAAAAAAAAATATATATATTAGAAGGAAAAAAGAGAAAAACCCAAGTGTTGTATATTTGCCAAATTCTTATACATACATACTTGCTGAATTCACAAAACCTCTTGTATCTTTGTATCGAGTGTATTATAGTATCATATACAATAGTGTAAAATTTGTTGTTGGTAGTTTTTATATAAAAAGGAAATACACCATTACACTTTTATTTCATATGTTTTGCAAAAATCGTATTTTATACAATACTCAGAGAGTAAATGTATATACTCTCAGAGAGTATTTGTATGGTGCTTGTTCTTCTTTTGTCCATCAATACAAGATTCAAGCCGATACAATATACACTAGGTGTTCACAAACATACATATAAACAAAAGTTTATATCATACAAGATAGACGATACAAATTGTTGTGAATTCAGCAACTAACATCCATTCACACATAAATAAATACATAAATTGTATTGATAAATTAATGTGTGTACAATTTACACTCAACAAAAGTTATACATATGTAATACAATCTCAATTACAGTAAAATCCCGATAATTCGTACCCCGATAAATCGTAATTCCCGATAATTCGTAATAAACTGTCGGTCCCTTGAAAAAATCTCGTTAATTCGTAAAATTTCCATACATTTTGGTCCCCTCGCTAATTCGTATTTTTTTTTTTCAAATAGAACCTTCTTTACCTCTTATATATCGTAATTGTTTTCTAACTACCACTTATAATTCGTAATAAAAAAAACAGAAACATGGAAAGAATTTGTTTACCGCTATTTTTTTTTTGCGAGAGTTTTTGCTTTTGCTTGTGTGTGTGTTTATTCAAAGCGCACGCATAAAACTCTGTCGGTGTTACAAAAACAACAAATTTTTGTAGCCACTGACAATGGAGAGAAAAAAATAGACGTTGCTAAGCAATTTGAAATTGCTCCATCAACAACTCTTACTTCAATCCTTCAAAAACAATTGTTTTTTGTGTTTTTTTTTATCATTTTAATGAAAAACCCGTTAATTCGTATTTATTTTATTTTAGCCCCGTTAAATCGAAATCCCGTTAAATCGAAAACCCCTATAATTCGTAAGAAATGGCCGGTCCCTTGCCATTACGAATTATCGGGATTTGACTGTAGTTAGAAAACAAATACAAAAGTGTACAATATATTTTTCTGCTGGTTAAATAATTATATATGTACATGCATAAATATGTATATCGGAAGCTAAAAAAAATAATGAGTGTGTACAAACTAAACAGACAGCCAGCCAACCAGACATACTCACCCCTATCGCGAATATTATGGGAGTAAGTTGTTTGGGAGAAAAATTGTATTCCCATCCCCAACAAATTGCTATCGCGAATATTTTGGGAGTTTAAGTATCTATTGTGAATTACTTGGGAATAAAAGTTTTTATTTTGAATTGTTTGTTTTGATTTAACAAATAATTTTTGGGGGATTTATTTTGTGGTGTATGAATAAAAGAAATACGGTAAAAATTATGAATATGTAGCGTTTATTTGCGTTTTCTGTTGCTGGTAAAGGAAAATCAATCCATAGAACGACTGCAGCGAAGACAAATACGTGATGAATCTGATCCGCTTTGTTTTGTTGCGGTTTTTTTGTTTTCAGTCAGTTTTTTTCTTATGTTCAATTTTTGGTCGATCCTCACCTATGCATGAAAAACTTAAGTTACGCTTATTAAACTAATAATTAACACCATTTACAAAAGCTTAACTCGTTTCAAAATTTACCCACGTCCTCTTTTTTATCATTTTGGAAACCTTTGCCATAGTCTTTATTCGCATACATTGCATCAACCAGACAATTAATTTTTTCTTTATTAACACTCCTGTGTTAATAAATAAGAGAAAAAGCTGATTACATGAAGTTCTTGATTAAAAAACAAATTGCTACTTACATGTTCACTTCTTGTTCCCACTTTCAATTGTTGTGAATAATTTTAGTCAAATTATTCGCGGGAGTAAACATTTGCGATGCCATATTTGTAAGGTATGGGAATTCATTCCCAAAAAAATTTATGGGAATCATTCACGATAGTAAAACAAAAAATTTGGGAGTTTTTTCATGGGAATGTTTATTCGCGATAGGGGTGACTACGTTCAATCCAAAAAAAAGCGACTTGCATTAGAAAAAAATAAGAAAAGAAGAAATAAATCAATTCATGAATTAAAATTAATTGTCTACCACTATAAACAAAAAAAAAAAAATGGAAAAAATTTTCAATATAAATCAAGTGCAAAATAGTGATATTTTTTTGTAAAGAATTTTCGAAACCCAGAACAAATTTAAATTAATAAAAAACCCCAAGTGTTATTGACTTTAAAATTTCCTGTCGCCGTGCCGCGTCTCCTGTAAAATTGACCAATAAAATTTTTTAACAAAACAAAGGCAAACAATCAACTAAAAACAAAAAAAAAAGTACAGTCACGCCAAAAGACAAATTTAAATAAATTTGAAAAAAGTGACAAACAAAACTGGAACAAACTAAAAGCAACAAATAAAATAATAAAGAAGAAGCCACAACAAACAACGAAAGTACGAAGAAAAAAAAACTCAACAGAAAATTTATGTGTACAACATAACAAAAAGCAACAGACACAACAACAACAACAACAATAGAATTCAACGGGAAAACAGAGAAGACAACGACAACAAAAGTCTACAACGCAGTAACAACAGAAAAACAACAAGAGAGATGACAAAAAGAGTCTTAACCAACAACAAAAAAAGGGGTATCATATATATACTTATATATAAAAAAATATACAATATATTTATACATATACATATGTATTAATTTTTATTAAATTTTATATATATGTACCTACACTTATACAAATATACAAACACCATCCAACACAATCAAATACATACATACATAGTCAAACACAAAACACACAAAAATATACCCACATAAACAACACAAAGAAAATTTCTGTATAAAAAAAAAGTAAGGTAAAACCTTAAAATTTTATTTATTTACTACATATTTACTTATATAATATACATTACAAATAAATTTGTAATATATAGGTGAATACAAATAAGTGGATAAATAAAAATTTTAAATTAAAAAAAAAACCTTTTTTGCGTTGTTTTATGTTGGAAACTGTATATATGTATGTATACAAATTAGATGTACACAAGTACTTATGTATGTGCTGTGAAAAATAAAAAGCAAAATTTAAGGGTTGTTTTTACCAAAACATTAAACATAGTACATATGTATAAAAATAATTTGTCAAAAAAAAAAACAAACAAGAAACACAAAATAAACAAAAACATTACAATAAAAACATACATACAATCAAATAAACTACATATGCGTGTAGGTATGAAGATAAATATGTATATATATGTACATAAACAAAAATATATACATACATACATACATATGTGAACATTAATGAACATATATATGGATATATGGGCATAAACAAAGCTAAATGTAAAAAACATACATATGTACATGAATGTCAGTTCATTAAAATTGTTTTTTTTACAATTTTATTATTGCAAGAATATTCGGTTTTGGCTATGAAAAGGAAAAAGGTAGTAAGTGAGACATCCCAGCGAACATAATAACATCTAATAGATGTCCAAGTTGCATAATAAGACATATAAGACACTAATTGCAGAATTTAAACGCGTTCAAAAACGTATATTGCAAAATAGACGAATTTCTACAAACATTTCGAAAATTAACGAATATATTTACCTTTTAACTTCAAGTTATAATTCAATATTAGAGTATACCGAGACAAGTTTTATTTATTTATCAGAGTCGGATAAAATTAAAACTTTAGTTCAAGCTGATTGTTGTAGAAAGCTACTAGAAAAGTGTTTCGCAAGACTAAATTACGAAACAACAATCCCTAAGTTTAATTTAGACAACCCAAACGAAAATTTTTTTACACGTGTCGAAGAGGGCGTTCTGCTAGAATCTAAGTCGGATATTATTCTTGAAAATTTTCAATTAAATACAAGCAAAATGGCTACAATAGAACAGAAAAGAAATTACATTACGATGTGTGCGTCGATAATTAGAGAAAATTATAATGTCATTTTTGGATAAGATCGATTTAATTAAAGATCTAACAGAACCAAATTTAGAAATGACTTTTATTAATTTTATCAAGTCGAAACTAGAAGCGAAGGCCCGAGAGGTATTGCCAGATAATATTGATACAGTGGAAGATATCAAAACTGCTCTAAAAAGTAAAATCAAGCCGAAATATTCAAAAGTAATAGCTGGCAAAATAGCTGCGCTCAGTGTCAGAAACGGTAATTACACTGAATTCTCTAAAGAGGTAGAGGAACTAGCTGATGCACTACGTCGCTCACTAGTATTCGAAGGTACAACTAAAAACAAAGCACAAGAAATGGCAATAGAGCAAACC
Source organism: Lypha dubia (assembly GCA_947311025.1). Taxonomy (NCBI): domain Eukaryota; kingdom Metazoa; phylum Arthropoda; class Insecta; order Diptera; family Tachinidae; genus Lypha; species Lypha dubia. The sequence goes on along the minus strand of OX371265.1, from coordinate 12,830,981 downwards.
GTTGCTACCTGTCGCCTCAATGCAAGATCGGATTTAGTGAAGTCTATTTTGGCATCCTCGGTTTTTTCAGACCCGAAAGACGTAGTGGCCAAATTAGTAATTGAACAAACGAATGAAACAAAAGAGAAGCAAGTGTTCGCAGTTCAGAACAATAGTAGAAGTAGAAATAACAGTTTTCAGCAAAGCAATAGTTTCCGACGCTTTCCTAATAATAATTCTTTTCGAGGTAACAGTAGAGGTCGATTTCATAATAGAGGGTATCAAAGTAACAATCAAAATTTTAACACAAGGCATAACCAAAACAATTATAATTATCGTGGCAATAACCAAAATAATTTCAATCGGACTGTACAGCCAAGGGTTTACGTCAGGTCTTTAAACGCGGAAGTCCCTCAACAAGCGGCGTTGAGGGAAATAGAAGAAGAACAATAGAAACAAAGCCAAAGTCAATATATAGTCTAAATCTAAATTATGCCGATTTTATCAGATTAAACTGTAGTAACACAAACCAAGTCTGTACATTCCTTGTTGATACTCAAGCCGACATATCCTTAATTAAGAATTCATGCGTAACTTTCGATACATTTGTAAATAAAAACGAAATAATTAGCATAACTGGTATAACCAATGACCCAATATTAACACTGGGTACAATTTGCACAAATCTGATAATTTAAAATCAACAAATTCCACAAATTTTGCACGTTGTTGACGATAATTTCAATATTCCAGTAAATGGAATTTTAGGAAAGGATTTCCTCAAAGAAAAGGGATGTACCATTGATTATAAAAATTTCATCATAACTTTAAGCGTTAGAAATAATACAGCAAAGTTACCTATTTTACAAGGTATAGGAAACTCTACCTGTTTTATTCCACCACGATGTGAAGTTTTTCGGATATTTAACTTGCGGAATGTAACAGAACCAATGTTTATTGATTCTTATGAAATTTGTGATGGCGTTTTTATTAGTAAAACTATTATCGACTCAAATAATCCTATTTTGCGTTTAGTTAATAGAACCGATGAATACAAATGTATCAGAAATGACAATATAAAAAGAGAAACACTTAGTAATTTTTACGTTTACTCGATAAATGATAACAAGGTTAGTAATGAACGTATAGAAAAATTGAGAACCATTTTAAAAAATCAAATGCCAACAGATATTTAAAATAAATTAATGCCAATTTGTAAACAATACGCAGACATTTTCTCATTAGATGACGACAAAATGACAACAAACAATTTTTACGAACAGAAACTTAGACTGAATGATTCGTCACCAGTGTATACTCGGAATTACAGACTGCCACACAGCCAAAAACAAGAAATAAGTAGACAAGTAGACCATCTACTCAAGAACGAACTAATTGAACCCTGCACATCAAATTTTAATAGTCCTCTAATTCTCGTTCCCAAGAAAAGCTCAGACGATACAAAATCATACCGAATGTGCGTGGATTATCGCGCCGTTAACAAAAAATTGGTTGCGGATAAATTCCCTTTACCACGGATAGATGACATATTGGATAATTTAGGTAGAGCAAAACATTTTTCTATAATAGATTTATTTTCAGAATTCCATCAGTTTCCTCTGCACCCAGTACCTCGTTTCTGTATTTCTCGCATCGTAAAATTTCTCACATGAAGTGTGAAACAAAAAATTCCATCGTTTCTCGATTTGTGAGAAAAAGTGTTTCTGTATTTGCATGCGAAAACAGGCTGCGCTGATTTTGTTCTTACTGGAATGTTTTCAACAATTAAGTGTCAAATGTAAAAGAAACGTCAACGAGGGAAATTAATTATAACAAAAGCAAAACAATGAAAGGCTGAAAAATTTTATATTACAAAACAACAATTGTTCTTTATAATTTTTTTTATTTAAATAAAAACCCAAATGTATAGTGCAGTGCTAGTTTTCATTCAAACTAAAAAAAATATTTAAAAACATATTCTTGTGTTTATTTATAATTTTTGCTACATACATAATATGTATATATATGTACATACATACATATGTACATTATCTGTTGATTTCTGTTCCACATTTATACATACAGACGAATTAAAAAATATTTATGTTATACTAGAGGACCCGGCAAAGGTTGTTTTGCCACACAAAATATTTCTAGTGCATATTTTGGGTGATATATAAAAAATAGCAAATGTATTAAGTGTGTCACGATAACCGCCGATGAAAAAATACCAAACAATAATTTTGTTCTGTTTGAAATACGAACAAGGATGATTCTCCTGCATGAGGCGGACATAACCCATCTGTTGGGTTAATAGTTTAGTAAATACAGAAATTGCCCCCTCCCTCCCCTCCATCCAATCCTCATGCCACTAGCTATTTAAAATATACCTTAGAACCTATTCGCATACCTACCAAATATGCATAAAAAATTTCATTAAAATCGGTCCAGCCGTTTCGGAGGAGTTCGATAACAAACATCCTGACACGAGAATTTTATATATTAGAAGATTTACTTTTCATATGTATGTATATTTACTTATATTTATTTAAATTTTGATTTTCTCGCACCAATTTGAAATGTGAGTTATTTTGACACTTCTTGTGAGAAACTTTCCGCAAAATGTTGTTACAGAAACACTTTTTCTCACATACTTCCAATAATTGCTGGAAAATTATTAAAATGACAGATCGTTCTCGCAAAGTACATATACAGAAACACTTGTGTGAGAAAAACCATATTTTGTTTCATTTTACACTGTTTTTGTTGCAATTCACTCGTTTCATGCGGATAACTTTACGATGCGAGAAATATAGAAACGAGCTACAGATTCGCGAGATGTCACCGCATTTAGCACTGACAAGGGCTCCTTTCGTTGGTAAATGTTACCATTTGGTCTTAATGTAGCACCAAATTCATTCTCTAGAATGATGGCAATTGCGTTTTCTGGACTTGCGCCCAACAAAGCGTTCTTATATATAGACGATATAATTATCATTGGTTGCGGAACAAAACATCATATAGACAATTTAAGAGATGTTTTCGAAACACTACGGAGTCATAATTTAAGGATAAATCCTTATAAATGCAATTTTTTTCGACCAGAAGTAACATTTCTTGGTCACCGGTGTACTGCTAAAGGACTTTTGCCAGACAATAATAAGATCAAAGCCATAGAAAATTATCTAACACCAAGCGATAAGGATTCTGTTCGACGTTTCGTGGCATTTGCCAATTACTATAGACGTTTCATTTCGAACTTTGCTACCTTGGCAGCTCCTTTAAATCAATTAACAAGAAAAACTATTAAATTTTATTGGAATGACAATTGTCAAAAAGCATTTGAAATCTTAAAATCCTGTTTAATATCACCGCAAATACTACAATACCCAGATTTTGCAAAGCTATTTCTCATCAGGGTTGATGCATCAAAATTTGGCTGTGGCGCAATTCTCAGTCAGAATTTTGAATTCAACGATTTGCCTATATACTTTGCTTCAAAATCATTCTCGCATTCAGAACAGAAGAAACCTGTAATAGAACTCGAGCTTTTAGCGATTCATTTTGCAATATGTCAATTCCGACCATATATATATGGTACTCATTTTACCGTACGTTCAGACCATAGACCCTTAGTCTATCTTTTAAATAGCAAAATTTAAGACAGTAATCCATAGATATGATGATAATATTAAAAATTTAGCATATATGCATATAAAAGATTTAAAAAACTGCTGTGTGTGAACTTCGAATTTGTTAACGAAACAACAAGCTTAGGCTTCCTGCTTTCGAGGTTAGAAAACGAAACCAACAAACTCGGGATTTACCATGCAGAGTTACAAAAAAACGATTTATTTTTCAAAATTTTTACCATACAGGATCTAAAGGATCAGGGTAATAAAACATTAAAAATCTTAGAGATAATTCTTACTGAACCCATAGACGTAATAACTGACGAGAAAGAGAAAATTAATCTTATGGAAATCTATCATAAAGATCCCATTTTAGGAGGACACTGTGGACAAAATAAACTGTATGCCAAGCTAAGAACAAAATATTACTGGAAGAAAATGACAATAGATATAGCGAAATTTGTAAGGAATTGTGCAGAATGCAACGTTAATAAGGTCAGACCATCAAATACGGAACAACTTGTTTTAACCCCTACACCAACTAAAGCGTTTGACATAATAGTTATAGATACAATAGGACTATTACCCCAGTCTAATTACGGCAACAAATACGCTCTCACATTAATGTTCGATTTTTCAAAGTATTTAGTCACTATAGCTATACCGGACAAATCAGCACAAACAGTGGCTCATGCTATTTTTGAAAGCTTTATATTAATTTACAGCAAAATGAACACAATTAAATCAGACCTTGGCACGGAATTCAAAAATTAATGATTTTCTGAATTGTGTAAGTTTTTAAAAATAGACATAAAGTTTTCTACTAGTTACCACCATCAGACTCTAGGCACAGTGGAACGTAACCATCGCGTTTTTAACGAGTATATTCGGGCATATCTTAAAGAAAATATTTCCGATTGGGATACCTACTTAAGATATTTCACATTTTATCATAATACTTCGTCGAACACTGTGTTTGATAACAAATTTACTCCGTTCGAATTGGTTTTTGGAAGAAAAGCAGTATTACCTAACGAAGAAAGTAAAACTTTAGATCCGTTATACAACCTGGATAATTACAGTAAGGAAATTAAATATAGGTTACAAAAAACGAATATTCTTGCAAAACACCTGATTGATAAACATAAAGAGAGAAGTAAAGTGTACTTTGATAAATTTTCAAAACCCATATTGTTGGAATTAAATGATATTGTATATTTGCAAAAAGAACCTTATGATAAACACAATAGCATATATGACAGGCCTTATGCTGTAAAAGAAATCGAAGGCACTAATGTTAAAATTCAAAATAATGTAACAAAAAAAATAAAAACCGTCCATAAAAATCGTATAAGAAAATAAAATATGAAAATTTAGTAACAAACAAAAATTAATAAACAAATAATATGAAAAAAACAAATTTTTTTATTATAATAAATTTATTATAATTACTTACAACAATAAGATACAAAAAAAAAAAAAACAATTTAAAGTAAATTCAGAAATCTGTTTACTTAAACAAAATTTAAGAAGGAATCCTAATTGGATATACAATTAAAAACAAAACAAAAATTTCTCTACATATGTATGTATATACAATTGAAAATTACAATTTAGTGTGTGCTTATATATTCTGTGTATTAAATTTATATACATACGTACATATATGAGGTAAATTTGCCAAATGGTGGTGATTTTTTACTTACATACATACATACATACATACTTGATAAATTCTGATATTTTGCAGATATTATAGTGATAAAATACAAACGATCAGTGAAAACCTACTTAAATTAATTAATTAATAATATTTTGAATGTAAATTATAGAAATATATGGATATTAAATTAGTTTTGTGATATATAATTTTAATTTGGATAGAAAGACAGCACAAAGAAAAAAACGAAAACGAAGGATTGTATGAGTGTATACAAACCAGTAGCTCGTTTCTGTATTTCTCGCATCGTAAAGTTATCCGCATGAAACGAGTGAATTGCAACAAAAACAGTGTAAAATGAAACAAAATATGGTTTTTCTCACACAAGTGTTTCTGTATATGTACTTTGCGAGAATAATCTGTCATTTTAATAATTTTCCAGCAATTATTGGAAGTATGTGAGAAAAAGTGTTTCTGTAACAACATTTTGCGGAAAGTTTCTCACAAGAAGTGTCAAAATAACTCACATTTCAAATTGGTGCGAGAAAATCAAAATTTAAATAAATATATGTAAATATACATATGAAAAGTAAATCTTCTAATACATATGTATATAAAATTCTCGTGCCACGATGTTTGTTATCGAACTCCTCCGAAACGGCTGGACCGATTTTAATGAAATTTTTTATGCATATTTGGTAGATATGAGAATAGGATCAAAAGTATATTTTAAATTGCTAGGGATACGATGAGGTTAGGGAGGGGGTATTTACTAAACTATTAATCCAACAGATGGGTTATGTCCGCCTCATAAATAAATATAAATATTTTTTAATTCGTATGTATAAATGTGGAACAGAAATCAACAGATAATGTACATATGTATGTATGTACATATGTATATATACATATTATGTACATATGTATGTATGTAGCAAAAATTTTAAATAAACACAAGAATATGTTTATAAATAATTTTTTTAGTTTGAATAAAAACTAGCACTGCACTATACATTTGGGTTTTTATTTAAATAAAAAAAAATTATAAAGAACAATTGTTGTTTTGTAATTTAAAATTTTTCAGCCTTTCATTGTTTTGCTTTTGTTATAATTAATTTCCCTCGTTGACGTTTCTTTTACATTTGACACTTAATTATTGGAAACATTCCAGTAAGAACAAAATCAGCGCAGTCTGTTTTCGCATGCAAATACAGAAACACTTTTTTCTCACAAATCGAGAAACGATGGAATTTTTTGTTTCACACTTCCTGTGAGAAATTTTACGATGCGAGAAATACAGAAACGAGGTACAGTATGCAAAATCTTCCGTCTCGTGTCATCTCTGGTTATCTGTGATTCTAGTTTGAACGATGAAACCCAGCATAACACCGCGTATTGCAAATGGTCGCACTTTGCAATATACTTAGCTCATGGTCAGTCTGTCTTTACAAGTGGGTAGCATTAATTTAGTTTATCCAAGTTTTTCATAGGACAGCTTAGTGTGCATGCGTGTACAGACATACATATGTATATGTAAATGATCCAGAAGAAAAGTAAAAAAATACAATTTGTTATAAGAATGATTATATTATTATCATAAGAATTCTAAAGGTCTAAACCGTCGCAATAAAAGGCAAAGACTCTTACGTGGATCCAGGTAAAGTCTGGCCTTGAAAATTGTGGCTTCAAAAATAAAAATGTTTCAAACATTAAAAATAGGGAAAAAATTTCCCAACCTATATTTAGAGTCGAGCTACAGCCTGGTGACTTGAAAATAAAAAAGAATGAATCCCACCCAATTTATAATCTAAAGTACTTGTTACACTGAAGAGTTACCGTTGAGCTTCCTCATAAAAAAACTGGACCTGTTCAATGACTGAACTGCCAAGAATTTGGGCACACGAAAACTTATTGCATGTTGCCTACAGTCTGCGTTGCATGTGGTGAGTTACACAGTACCGCTAACTGCGACAAAACTAAAGGTGATCCCAAGGCGAAAAAATGTGGCAATTGCGGCGGAAACCACACTGCAAACTACTCGTTTATTAAGAATTCATCTAAACTATTCGAAAAGCTGTATATAAGCAAGCTGATGCCTATAGTGACTAGTAATGAATGCATTCCAGATCATCAATTCGGTTTTCGCAGACAGCATAACACTATTGAACAAACTCACAGACTTGTGAATGTTGTTAGAGACACTTTTGAAAAAAAGATATATTGCTCTGCGCTCTTTATAGATGTTTCTCAAGCCTTCGATAAAGTATGGCAGGAAGGTCTTATCAACTAACTAATAAAAAAAGACATGTGGCACTCGGGGACTGCCGCGGTAAAGCTATTGCCCCATACAAAGAAGGGAACCCTAATCAGCCCAGGTGAAAAGTGCCTTACCTTAGTATCCTATGTCCTTCTCCTGGTTCTAAGCTACCTGCATACCAATTTTCAGCCAAATCTGTTCAGCTGTTCTTGAGTTATAAATAGTGTAACTAACTAACACGACTTTCTTTTATATACATACTAGCTTATCCCGGTGTGCTTCGCTACCCACTTCGCTATAAAATAAAATTAAAAGTATTTATATATCCTATTGTGAAAATTTAATGACGATCGGTCCAGTAGTTAAGACTATATTACGAATCTTAATTTTCCCACCCACTTTTCTCCTGGTACGTATTCCAAATTATGCCAATACTATATGTACCAAATATTATCGACGTAGGTCAAAAAATGGCCAAAATATGGCGATTTAAATTTTTGTGTTATATGGGCGGTGCCACGCATCTTTATCCAATCAAAACTTCATATAGCCTATTATTCCAGAGTCACAGTAACATGCTGTGAAAATTCCAGGATGATCGTTCCAAGGGTTTGGTTTTCCTAAAAAGGGGCGTAGTTCCGCCCACTTTTCTCCTGGTACGTATTCCAAATTATGCCAATACCATATGTACCAAATATCATCGACGTAGGTAAAAAAATGCCCAAAATATTGCGATTTAAATTTTTGGGTTATATGGGCGGTGCCACGCCTCTTTGTCCAATCAAAACTTCATATAGCCTATAGTTCATCCGAGTGTTCCAGTTAAATACTGTAAAAATTTCAGGAAGATCGGTCCAAGGGTTTGGTTTTCCTAAAAAGGGGCATGGTCCCACCCACTTTTCTCCTGGTTCGTATTCCAAATTATGCCAATACTAAATGTACCAAATATTATCGACGTAGGTCAAAAAATGCCCAAAATATGGCGATTTAAATTTTTGGGTTATACGAGTATGGGCGGCGCCACGCTTCTTTGTCCAATCTAAACTTCATATAGCCTATTATTCTTTCCGGAGTCACAGTAATATGCTGTGAAAATTTCAGGAAGATCGGTCCAAGGGTTCGGTTTTCCTAAAAAAGGGGCGTGGTCCCACCCACTTCTCTTCTGGTACGTATTCCAAGTTATGCCAATACCATATGTGCCAAATATCATCGACGTAGGTCAAAAAGTGCCCAAAATATGGCGATTTAAATTTTTGGGTTATGTGGGCGGTGCCACGCCTCTTTGTCCAATCAAAACTTCATATAGCCTACAATTCATCCGAGAGTGCCAGTTAAATACTGTGAAAATTTCAGGAAGATCGGTCCAAGGGTTTGGTCTCCTATAAGGAACAAACAAACAAACCCAGAAATCCCGGAAAATTTTGGCAACACTGGACGATAATTCCCAAAAATTTGCACAAAAATCTCCTCAAAATCGTGCAAAATTTTTCGGAAAAAGTGGCGACACTGGAAATTTAAAAAATTTCCAAAGCGGCAACACTGTATAGTCATCATACATAGACTATACAAAAAAGAAGTTTTCACTTAAAAAAACAAAAGACTTAAGAAACAAACAGTTCCAGGTTTTTTCGTTTCAAAAACAAAAACAAACAATTAAAAATTTCTTGATTCGGTCGCCTCAAAGCCGCGATAGCAAACATCGTTAAGCTTTTAAAAAGCTATCTAATGCAACGTAAATTTGTAGTTAGGGAAGGCAATTTTTTAAGCCCTCCGCAGTCGATTGAAGCCGGAGTCCCTCAAGGCAGTATCTTCGGTCCATTAGTTTACTTAATATATCCCTCTGACTTACCGTTAAGCAGTAACATTCACACGTCAACATTTGCTGGTGATACAGCTTTTCTAAGCATTCATGAAAGCCCTATAGAAGCTTCCCGCAACTTACAAGGATATATATCCAAACTGGAAAAATGGCTCAAACAATGGCGTATAAAAGTTAACGAGCAGAAATGTGTACACGTCACTTTTACGTTGCGCAGGGAAACATGCCCCCCTATAAAAATTAACACCGAGACTATACCGCAACACACTGTAGTAAAATATCTAGGCGTTCATCTAGATCGTCGTTTAACATGGAAATCGCATATAGACGCAAAGTTAACACAAATAAAATTAAAAGCAGCCCAAATGAATTGGCTTATTGGAAGAAATTCTATACTAAGCCTAGACTGCAAACTTCTATTATACAACGCGATCCTGAAACCAATATAGTCCTATGGAATCCAGTTATGGGGCACTGCCTCAGTATCGAATGTCGAAAAAATTCAAAGGCGACAGAATAAAATTTTACGTACAATAAAAATTTACGTATCCCCTCAAAAGAGGGGATACTCTTTTTCTCAGCCGTTCACGAGAGATGTAAAACAACATAAATTAACAGTTGAAATTAAAAATTTTGTGTAGCATTGGCTACACTTATATATAATATTTTTATATTTAAAATTATTGATATTACAATCTAAATTGAAGATTCAATAAATAATAAAAATTTATCAAAAAAAAAAAAAAAAATAAGAATTCAAACGAATAAATTGATTAACAATCTATATATATAAAACCGAATGTGTGTTTGTTTATTTGTTTGTTTGTTTGTTCGTTATAGGAGGCCAAACCCTTGGACCGATCTTCCTGAAATTTTCACAGTATTTAACTGGAACTCTCGGAAGAATTATAGGCTATATGAAGTTTTGATTGGACAAAGTGGTGTGGCAGCGCCCATATAACCCAAGAATTTAAATCGCTATATTTTGGCGACCAGGAGAAAAGTGGGTGGGACCACGCCCCTTTTTTTAGAAAACCAAACCCTTGGACCGATCTTCCTGAAATTTTCACAACAGGTTACTGTGACTCTGGAAGGAATAATAGGCTATATGAAGTTTAGATTGGACAAAGAGGCGTGGCACCGCCCATAAAACCCAAAAATTTAAATCGCCGTATTTTGCTCATTTTTTTACCTACGTCGATGATATTTGGTACATATGGTATTGGCATAATTTGGAATACGTACCAGGAGAAAAGTGGGTGGAACCACACCCCTTTTGAGGAAACCCAAACCCTTGGACCGATCTTCCTGAAATTTTCACAGCATGTTACTGTGACTCTGGAAGGAATAATTGGCTATATTAAGTTTTGATTGGACAAAGAGGCGTGGCACCGCCCATATAACCCAAAACTTTAAATCGCCATATTTTGCGCATTTTTTTACCTACGTCGATGATATTTGGTACATATGGTATTGGCATAATTTGGAATACTTACCAGGAGAAAAGTGGGTGGAACCACGCCCCTTTTTAGTAATATAGTCTTAAATACTGGACCGATCGTCATTAAATTTTCACAATAGGATATATAAATACTTTTAATTTTATTTTATAACGAGGGGGTAGCGAAGCACACCGGGATAAGCTAGTATCGTATATTTTAAAGTTTTATTCATCTTCAAAGAAAAATACTGTAGGTGTGTAGAGTTTTTTAAGTTCTAAAGACTTCTAATAAAACTTTCGTTTAATTACGTTCGGAGACTATTAGTGTCGATAGTTTCTTCTTCTGTTTCTGTAATATATTTTGAAATTTTTTTACTTGTGTGGTATTGCTGCACAGTGATTAAAATAATTTCTAGAGTAAATACAAGGCAGTGATTGCATTCTATTAAAGGCATTAGTATGGCATTTTAGTACACTGCATTCTCCCAATAAGTGTATGTATTCATGTAAATGCATTCTCCCAAATATATGTATTTATACATATATACTGAAAGTACAATGTGTAGCAAAGCCGTTACACCTGTTAAGTTAAGTAATTACTAGGTATAATGATTATCCAAATTATGTATTATCTTTACTCCAGTTTTGTACAAGCAAGAATAAAGAACACGTCATCAAATAAATATATAAGTTATATAATAAACTCTGTGTTTCACTAAGTTGAGTTTATTACAGTGGCGACGAGGATGCAACTACAAAAAATAGATAGATGTACATATTTTGTTAAAGTAAGAGCTATAAGCAAGTATACATTTACAGCAAAATGAGTGGTACTATGATTGGTAAAGTGCCAGCGTTTGATCATGGTCAAAGGAATTGGTCAGTATTTCAAAACCAATTGGAGCAGTTCTGGATTGCTATTGACATTAAAGATTCTGCAAAGAAAAAAGCAATCCTGCTGACATCGTTAAGCGAATCTTCATATATATTGCTGCAAAATTTAATGAGTCCGTCAGATGGTTAATTCTGCAGTAACTGTAGAAATGTGTTTGTCAGCGTTAAGCAAACATTTTAAACCGGCAACATCTGGGTTTGCAGAACGCTTTAAATTTTACAATGCTGCAAAATCTTCCACAGAGACAGTAAATGAGTGGGCTGTGCGGGTGAGATCTTTAGCAGTTCATTGTGACTTTGATACATCATTGGATAATGCTATCAGAGACAAGTTTGTGATGGGGTTGGAAAAGGGTCCGGCCCGGGACAAAATTTTTCTGGAGTCAGTTACTAGCACGTTCGAAAAGGTGGTCGAAATCGCAAACAATGTAGAGTACGTGAAACATCAATATGATTGGGTAGAGGTGAAGGAAGAAAACATAATTTTTATTAAGCAAAACCATGGTAAACAAAACAAAAAAGTATTGCAAAAAAATGTGTCCCAGCAACGAAATCAACAACAACATAAAGCAACAGGTCAACAGTGCAGAGTATGTGGATATGGTAATCATAAAGCTGAAAATTGTAAGTTTAAGAACTATGTGTGTAATCAATGCAAACAAAGTCATTTGAAAAAAATGTGTAAGGCACAAATGATTAATTATTTAGACAACAGTGATTTAAGTTTATTTTCGATTTCGTGTAAAAATGATGGTCCAATTAAAATCAAAATTTTTGTAAATAACAAACCTTTTGAAATGGAATTGGATACTGGGTCCGAAAATAACGTAATATCTGATAGTACATATAAATCTTTCTTTATAAATTATAAACTAAAGAAAGTGGATATGTTGTTGAAATCATATAATGGTGGAAATATTAGTGCTGTGGGAATGTGTGACGTTTAAGTCAAATACGGCAATAAAATTAAAGTGATCCCAATAGTTGTTATAGAAAATGGCGGCCCTCCACTATTGGGTAGAAATTTTTTAAAAGTTTTCGATGTTAAAATTTGTAAATTAAATTATTCATCCCATGTGGAAATGCCAAATGGCGATGCAATCATTACAAAATTTAAAAATCTTTTCGATGGTGGTTTAGGTCTTTTTTAATAAAAGTCAAGCAGTGTTATATGTAAAAGAGGATACTGTGCCAACATTTTTTAGACCACGACCATTGCCCTTGGCAATTAAGCTAAAGGTAGAAATAGAGATTGATAAGTTGGTAAAACTGAATATTTTAAAGCCTGTAGATTATAGTGAATCGGTAACACCGACTGTACCCGTTATAAAAAAAGACTGCAGTATCCGAATATGTGGGGATTTTAAGGTTACCTTAAATCCACATTTACACGTTGCAAGATACCCATTACCTCATATTGAGGATATTTTTTCAAAATTACATGGAGGGGAGGAGTTCAGCAAACTAGATTTGAGCATGGCTTACCAACAAATTAAATTAGACGAAGACTCACAGAAGTATACAACGATTTCAACATCGAAAGGTCTATTTCAATATACCCGATTGATTTATGGTTTAGTGTCAGCACCTGCAATATTTCAGAGAATTATGGATTCTCTTTTAACGGGATTAGAGGGAGTTGTAGTTTTTTTGGACGATATTTTGATTAGTGCGCCCAATAGGAGACAACACCTTGAGCGTTTGGATCGCGTGTTCAGCATTTTAAATGATGCTGGTTTTAAATTGTGCTGCGGACAAATGTGCTTTTTTTTTTAAAAAAAATTAAATATCTAGGTCATGTTATTGGCAAAAATCGGTTACACATGAACCCAGGAAAAGTTATGGATATTACAACCATTCCTTACTCTAGTAAGGTAAAAGAACTGCAAGCTTTTTTAGGCGTTGTAAATTTTTATAGAAGATTTTTGCCAGATTTATCAACTGTATTACATCCGTTACATAGGCTTCTACGAAAAGACGTAAAATTTATTTGGGATTTAAACTGTTCCTTGGTTTTTGATAAGTTGAAGGATCTGTTACTAGCAGATAATTGTCTAGCTCATTTTAACTTAAATTGTAAAACGAAATTGACAGTAGATGCCAGCCCGGTAGGAGTAGGGGCAGTATTGTCGCAAACAGATGAAATAGGGTTTGAAAGGCCAATAGAGTTTGCTTCAAGATCACTGAGTGACACGGAAAAAAGGTATTCGCAATTAGATCGCGAAGCAGTTGCTATTTTATTTGGGGTAAAAAGAGTTCACCACTATCTATATGGTCGCCAGTTCAGATTAGTTACCGACAACAAACCGTTACATCATATCTTTAATCCTAAAAAAGGAATTCCCTTAATGGCTTCAAATCGGTTACAAAGAATCGCTGTAACCTTATCAGGATACCAGTTTGATATTTGCCATATAAAATCGAAAAACAATATTGCCGACTATTTTTCGAGATACCCTAAGGTACGGTGACCATAGTTTTCGACAAAAAAAAAAGGACACTCATAATAACTGCCTGTTTTTAGAAAATGAAAACAAAATTTTGAGTGAGAATTTATATTGAAAACAACAATAAGATACGTAAATTTGCTTTTGTTTTCAATATAAATTCTCACTCACTATTTTTTTTTTCATTTTCAAAAAACAGGCAGTAAATAAAAATTATTGGTATTACATAGATATACATACATATTTTATATCAATAATAAAATAAAAATATAATTCAAACAATGTAATATTAGTGACTAGTACAAGTAGTTACATACATACATATGTATGTACTTATTTTAATGTTTAAAACAGAAATTAAATATGCCTAGAGGTTCAGTCGTCGTTAAAATAAAAAATTAATTAATTAATCAAAATTAACAAACAAAATTCAATAAATAAAAATAACTAAACACAATAGTTTAAGGATTATAAACCTAATAGGTAATTATCTATTATTGATATTTTTCTGAAGAATGTATTTTTTTTTTTTTATATCAATGATATTTGATTAAAACAATTTAAATTCTGCTCCGTCCATTTCAAAGCCGACAGAAAATTTGACACATTGATCATACACTTTTCAGTGTTGCCAGGCAATTCCTGTCTTGGGTGGTTATATATTATTACATTGTATTGAGTTTAAAATTTCGGTATTTTAAGAAAATAAAACTTTTAATTTTGGAAACTAAAGAAGAACATTAGCCATCAAAAATAAAGGACAAAAAAAGTAAATTCAATTAAAAAAAGGACAATTTATTTTGGTTTAAATTTAAAAGGACGTTGTAACAAAAAAGAGGACTGTCCTTATTAAAAAAGGACGGATGGTCAGCGTACCCTAAGGGATCTAACCTTCCTTAAGACGAATTTCCAGAGGAAGTTTATATAAATTATTTAAAGATTATCGATAGTACGAATAAGTTTTTAGATTTTGAAACGATCGGCAAGGAAACGGCTAAGGATCGTGTGCTGCAGAAGGTAAAAGAATTTATTGAACTGGGATGGCCTGAAAAGTTTTCTGACTCTGAATTAATGCCATATTTTTTGAAAAGAAATGAGATGTCAGAAGAATCAAATTGTGTTTTTGGGAATATAGGGTAGTAATACCAAAACAACTAACTAAATATATGGTTGAATTTTTGCACGCTTCACACATGGGGATTATAAAAATGAAGGCTATGGCACGGGAATGTTGCTGGTGGCCTAATCAAAGCAAAGACTTAGAGGAAGTGGTTAACGTTTGTGAAGCTTGTCTTATGACACGCCCAAACCCTCCTAAGCAGGAACTGATTCCATGGCCAAGATCCAACGACGTTTGGTCAAGAATACATCTAAATTTTTTTGGTCCTTTTTTAAACCGTTGGTGCTTAATAGTAGTTGATAGTACCAGTAGAATGTATAGACATGGGATCTAATACCACCAGTCGCGCGGTTATTGCGGTCTTACGCGAACTGTTCGCTCGGTTCGGATTACCCCAAAGTATTGTCTCAGACAATGGAAAATCCTTTGTCTCAAACGAATTCAAATGTTTTTTAAAAAATAATGGTATTAACCAAATTACAACGGCAGTTGGGCACCCCGCTACAAACGGGCAAGCGGAAAATACTGTAAAAACCATTAAAACTGCTTTGAAGCGTAGTTTGCATAAAACACCATTATCTGAATTCAACAGCGTATTGTGTCGATTTTTATTCGACTATAGAAATACTATACATATCAGTACTGGAGTTTCGCCAGTATATTTGATGTTCAATAAAAGAAAATTAAAAACAAGACTTGATCTTATAAATCCAAAAAGAAAGGTAAAAAATACAATTATAAAAGATGTAAAGAAACATCATAAGAAGAAACAAGAAAGTCAAGTAAAATATTACAAAGGCTCAAAAAAGAGTACTTTTAAACAAAATGATAATGTTATGGTAAAAGATTATTCCACAACAGGGAAAGTTTCTTGGAAAAAAGGGTCAATATTAGAAAGAATTGGACATCAAACGTATTTGGTTAGAACCGAAAATAATAAAACTTGGAAACGACATGGAAATCAAATTATTTATTGTGGTAATCCAACAATAAAAATTGATAAATTTCCTACGACTATTTCAGATTCGATGCAAAGAATTAACCTCAGTACTCCAACCGATTCTAATAATAATAATAATGTACAAGTTGAGAACATATTGTTACACGAACCTCAAACTGGAAAAATTGTCAACGGTGATAATGAAATTGAAAAAAATGTTAATGAAGATAAAGAAATATTCAATAATGATAATGACAAAAAACAAAATCAAAATGTTAAATATAATTTAAGAAATAGAAATACAAAAGATCAATGAATTATACAGTTGTTTTGCTTTTATCCAAGACATGAATTAAACTTTGAGGGAAAACAATTTATGAAGAGGGTATTGTGGTATTGCTGCACAGTGATTAAAATAATTTCTAGAGTAAATACAAGGCAGTGATTGCATTCTATTAAAGGCATTAGTATGGCATTTTAGTACACTGCATTCTCCCAATAAGTGTATGTATTCATGTAAATGCATTCTCCCAAATATATGTATTTATACATATATACTGAAAGTACAATGTGTAGCAAAGCCGTTATACCTGTTAAGTTAATTAATTACTAGGTATAATGATTATCCAAATTATGTATTATCTTTACTCCAGTTTTGTACAAGCAAGAATAAATAAAACGGCATCAAATAAATATATAAGTTATATAATAAACTCTGTGTTTCACTAAGTTGAGTTTATTACAACTAGAATCAAATATTTCTGAGTGGAGGAATCAAATAAATCTATTTAAAACTTAATGATATATCATTATATCTAAAATCGCTTA
Organism: Lypha dubia; assembly: GCA_947311025.1. Lineage (NCBI taxonomy): Eukaryota > Metazoa > Arthropoda > Insecta > Diptera > Tachinidae > Lypha > Lypha dubia. Next base: position 12,813,964 of record OX371265.1, on the reverse strand, counting down.
CCATAAAATCTGATGTTGCTGGCTTTCATATAGTTATTAAACAAAACCTTCACTAAGCTCTATTATAGCGACGTTCAAAGTAAATAAAGGGTATTCCATTAAGGACTTGACATTTTTTTTTTAAATTAAACGCAAACCATTTGAGATATTTCCAAAACATATGAAAAGTAATATTATCAGGCTCAAGTTCAGTTTTATTGAATTAATGAAAATTCAAATTACTAAGAGTTTTTTTATGTTGTAAAACATTATTATCTATATCGAATCAGTTTTTTAGCAGAACGTATCAGTACCGATTTCAAGGCCTCTAAACGTCTCATCAGCGTTTAATTGTCCATCTTTACAATTTTCGTATAGTGGATACTAATGGGGAAGGTTAGGTTAGGTTTCGAGGGCCGCCACATCTGAGACGTGACGCACTTGGGTCCGTTAATTCGGTCCCTTTGTGATACCCTACAGCAGACAGGGCTCAGTCAATTTTTTATTCAATTGCCTGTAGTTGCCCTGTCGCCGGATCAAACCATCCTGATTGTTGCAAGAAGAATTTGTATAAATTATAGTGATTATTATTCTCATTGCCATTTAGTACATTTATTACTTCCTTCATGTCCAAAACGGTTTTACGTCTATCTTTGCAGTTAACAAAATATTATTAAGATGCGAAGAAAAACTTCAAATTATACATGTTTTGTATTTCATTTTTGAAACCTTACAAGCAGCCCCTACTAGCACGACCAGCTTTATGACTTTTCGTATCTTCGATCCAATATAAACAGTAATTTTGAAAGTATGTTGCAAATTGTACTTGTTAGTCTGCTATGACATGAGTCTCAAAAAGGAAGAAAATCTCAAATTTATTAATATATTTTACAAAATTTCCAAAAGTAAGTGAGCTGGACAGATTTGCTACATTATATGATACTAAATGACATAATGCTGGGTTGCTATTGTGAGTATGGCTGACTTCCAAAACGTTCATATACAAAGTTTGTATACAGTATTGCTACTGTATTTAAACCACTTACATATACAAAGTTCCGAAACAATGCATCAACTATAAAACCGATACCTTGTTTGAAAATGGTATACATTGTATAATTATTGTACTGCGGCGTTATGAAATGTGATGCTTTGTTTAAACACAAAGAAATTGACGTTTTGGAAGTCAGCGTATATGCTGTCTGTAATTGTAGGATTAGCTTGAGTTACGATTCCCGTCTTAACAGTTACCTCATAGGGACATTTAGTTTTAGATAAAAGTGATTTAAGGTAGTCAGCATCATCATTTGAGTAAGCAACAACTTTTCCCATTGACCATGTGAATTTTTTGTCGTTGATAAAAGATGCAAATTCACCAAGCCTTACTTTTAGATTATCATTGAGACTCGTAATAGCTTTATTAATTTTTCTTAAATTATAACGCACATTTTGTTCCTCTTTAGTATAGTCCTTCTGTATATAAATTGAATCTTTTTTTAGGTTACCTTTGGCGGAAAGAACATTAATAGTTTGCGTGTAAGATTCTAAAGTAAAGAGATATGTGAACGAGCTGTTACTATATTAATATTGACAGAAAGTACGTCAGAACTAAAAGGCTGCATCAAATTATTCATTTGTTTATATACACACTAGAAATACAATATTCATTCAAATATTGAATACTCAAAGAGATGTTAACATAGTCAAACGGCTGGAAACACAAAAGAGAATGAATTCGGTATAGCACTTGGTCATAACAAAGAGAAACATTCCATTTACTTGTTTACTTTGAATATTTATTTGCTCAATTTGCAAATGCAAAAACACACAAATGTATGGTAACAGTTACATTGTATACATGAAATATTCGGGTCTGTTCTAGAATCCGAATTCACTCGAAAGATTACTTTAGCATTTTTGGTGTTCTGCAATTCAGATGCACATATTTTTATTAATAAAAACATGTGGATGTGAATTGCAGAACACCAAAAATGCTAAAGTAATCCACTTTCGAGTGAATTCGGATTCTAGAACAGACCCGATTAAATGGGTAAATAAATGTTATATGAGTAAATGAATATACATATTTATGGGTATATGAATATATTTACAAAGTAGATCATTGTGTGGAAGCAAGTGTTTTTCTGAAAAATCTGTGCGCGGAATAAAGTTTTTGTTGAAGAACAAAGCAATGTGGAATTTGGGTTTAATTGTTTGTCGTAAATTTTCTATTAAAAATTTATTAAATTTGAAAATATTACAAAAGTTTTTGTAAGTCTTTGAGTAAGGTGTGTGAATAAAGTTTGTTGATTCGAAGCAAACAGACCGATGTGATCACTAGTCAGCAAAACCAAACTATTTCGCTAGTCATAGTGTACCTGTTAGACCACTAACGATATTTCCTTAATGAAAATACTACAGAAATTTACATTTTTTGAAATTTCGTTTATTTATCAAATTTATTTTTCAATATTTATAAAATTTTCAGTTAATTGTTCTTCTTCTTTTTTATGCAACGTTTTAAGTTGACTTCTGATGCCCATTCTACCTTTAAAAAATAAGAAACACTTTTTTTTCTAAAAAATTTAACATTCACTGACCACGAACTTTTAATTGTACGCCAACACAAAATAATAACACTTTCATAAAAACTTTTTTATTATTCAGGCATGTTCTATAGAAGTAAATGAAGTTTACTTTTCAAACTTTTTATTTTCAATTTTACATAAAAATGAGAGATCTCTATCACTATTTCTGCTTTCGTATGGAATTTACATACATTATGTATATTCATTACAAACAGCAAACGTTTGGAATTTGCAAAAACTCAAAAATAAAGTGTGAAAACTAAACTTCATTTACTTTTACTTTTCTGGAACATGCCTGATTTGGTTGATTTTCTTTGGAATAAGGGCACAGTTTTTTTCAACTCGTAAAAAAAATTTTATGTTGACGGAATTAACATTTATGCATGTACTGCGTGCGTGTACATGTACATGAGTGAGAGAGTCAAAAGGCGAACTCTAGCATTACTTGTGGCAACTGTAGTAGTTAGCCGATTTTTCGTTAGCGAAATACCTAACGATTTGGAGTCAATTTCTACTTTTAAAACTGCAGGGTACATACATATCTACATATGAATTTATTTGTGTTGATAATTTTTTTAAATGCACTTTTAACAAACTATATACATACATATGTATGTATATATATAAATAATTTTACAAAATGAAAAAAAATTCTATATTTTGCTTAATTTTTATAGAAAAGTTTACTTTTAAGCAGGGACCGAAACTGGTATGACTTTTTTAAAAAAAGTAAAAAATAATTGTTATTTTTTGGCTAATATATTTTTGGTAGAAAATAAAAGTTAAAATTTGACTGATATTTCTTCAGTCAAAAATGATAGTTTTATCAATTTTTAATCAATATTATGGCTTATTTAAAATTTTGAAATTTTCCGCGAAATTTCGCAATAAATTTATGTATGTATTTTTTTTATAGGGATATTTTAAAATACATGTTCATATTATATACCTACATGGTTATGTATGCATTTGTTTATTTATTATTTTCAAAATCATAATCACCACAAAATGAATACAGAAAATACTAGTAGTGTTATGAACAGCGTTGCCATTTTGGTGCTTTTCGGGTATTTTTTGGTGCTTTTTAACTTGAGCAATACCCGAAATTTTGTTAAATACCCGTTTTTAAAAAGCGGGTATTTATAGTGCTTTTAGCAATTTCTCACAGTGCTTTTTGGTGCGCTTTAAATAATCAACATTTTTGGCACTGAACAATTTTCCTACTATTGTTTAAACACACCTAATACTTTGTTTAACCAACTGCGTATTAGATGCATCTATATTTTGATTAGTAGTCGAAAACTGTTAAGGGTTTGAATTCTATAAATTCTCAAGCATCTTTTTTTTTCATTCGTGCAGAAAATTTTATGATTTATTTGTTTAGCAATAATTTTACTTCAAATATACATATCCGTTGATTTGTTTGCAGTGCAAATTTAAGCAAGAAAGTGCCTTGTTTATTATAAAGCTGAACAGTAATTAAAAGTAAGTTCTTCATTGATTTTATATGTGTTAAAGTTCATCATCTAACAATGGCTTTCCTTTAGATGGAAAAACAAATATATAGAAAACCTTGGGAGAATGATCCAGCTTTTAAAATATGGCTTAGATTAGCAAAAGATGAACTTTAAGCATATTGCATTTGTTGCAAATGTGAAATAGATTCACGATAAAGCGATTTACTCCGACAAAGTCGCACAAAAAAAACTATGAAAAGCAATAGATCCAAATGAAAGTTTTTCATTGCAGCCAAGGCTGTTTTTTGAAACACCAGACCCAAAACAAAATTAAGTTAGTGCTTTTGTACCCGAATTTTTTTTAATTTTTACCCTTTTTTACCCTATTTCCATTGGCTCACAGTGCTTTTGATGTTGCAAGAGTTGGCATCACTGGTTATGAATATATTCAAATAGGTAGTAAACATTCAAATAATATTGTATTCCACACATATTCATAGGAGTGCTTCACTCATTTTACTATATTTCGTTTATTTGAATGTGGTAGTATTTTTTTCTCATCAAGTAGATATATTCTCTTTTCTCTTTCGCCTTATGTATTCATTCATTTGGTTTTATTAAGAGTAAATGAGAAACACAGAGTATTCAAATCTTATGTTGAATGAAACTTTACATATTTAAATAACATACGAATGTATTGAAACGCCGTTTGAATGTACTCATTCTGTTAAAAACTCATTTTTTATAAACATCATTTAATCATCGAAACTGAAGTATTTTATAATTGAATTTAAAATTTGAATTATTTATTGAAAGTTTAACTATGTATGTTAATTTTTAACTATTACTATTAATATCTTCGCTGTATTTAATTATCGTGAAGTATTTTATTATCAACCTAGCATTAATCATTTTTAACGAAGAAATAGTTTTGTAGCTTAACGATTTTGTAGCTCTTACTAAAATCCTAAATTTATAAAAAACACTTTCCTTTCAACGACCGAAGTATCAAGTGGACTCCTCTGATTTGTCTTCAATAAAAATTAATGTAAGTTGATTTAAAGAGAAACTCTTTTGGTGTTTTTTTTTTGCTTTTCCCACAAATTCAGGTATCCCCCTCCTGACGTGTTCCAATCCAACCAACAGTAAGTCCTGCATAAGGAGCTTTTACCCCTAATTCCAAGTAGGTACGGTACGCATTTTAACAAAATTCTTTGCCCTTATATGGCATCCCGTCGATCAACGGTTTCGGATGCCTAAGTCGCATATATATACCTCCCTATGTAAATACATACATCCGTATATATATTTCTTTTAATTTTTGTCAATTTTTGTATTGCAAAATTAAACATGGTCCTTCGAACCGCTACTATTAACGAAGTCAACCTGTGATTACAGTCTAAAATCTTCCACTCTCACTATATGAGCACGTACATAAAATATTAAAACGATAAGCTGACTATGCCAATTATTCATCATCTCATACATTGTGTGTTATTCAGCTGAACAAGCAACAAGTGAAGGCAAAACATTAATAAATGGGACATACGCACATGTACTACATAGATACATATTGCAAAAATAAAGTGAAAAAGTGAACATTTTTCAAATAAAATTACAATTAGACATGAACAGATGTACATACATACATAATTACAGCCAATTTAAAAAGAAAACGATACAACAAAAAACATATTAAAATTGGAATTTCGGTTCAAGTGTAAAATATATGTACATATGTACATATTGTTGTAGTGTTGTATTACACAATACCAACCCATTAAAATCGAACAGTTAGAAATTATTATACATACATACATACACAATAGTTACATACAAATTTCAAGTAGACACAACATAAAAAAAAAAAGAACAAAAACAAAAAAAGTTGTCTTAAAACCGGAATTTCGGTCGAAATGATAAAAGGTAATTAAGTACCGTATATTCAGAAAAAAGTCTCCACTTGAATGGCTTACAATCTATAAAGTGCGCTCTTCTAAGTTTTTATTATCTTGATTATCTGCTCATCTCCCTTAAAAGAAAAAAAAAAAAAGAAGAGAAATTAAAATTAACAAAATAAATAAAAGAGAATTTTAATGAGAATCAACTTAGTGCAAGAGTATGAAAATTTTAAATTTCGTTAATCTGCATATGTATTTATGTACATAAGTACATACATATATAGGAAAAATTTATTAAGAAAGGAAGACAACAAACAAAAATAGTAAAAATATTAATATAAAAAAGGAAAACCCAACTAAAAATTAAATCAAGAAAATAGTAAAAGTGACATTCACTAAAGAATAAGGCAGACAACGTAGTAAAAATAAAAGAAAAAAACCCAACAAGGTTGTCATACAAAACACACACATATATGTACATATATGTACATATGTACATATGTACATAAATAAATCTCTTCAACATATTGGAATAACTACCTACAACTTATAAAATAAGAAGCTTTGTGCAAGGTATGTAAGAATATACATCAAAATACAATATAATTATCACTCATCTTCCTTTCATCAATCTCGTGAATGTAAACAATAACTTTTAGTTAAAATTGGTATATTGAGAGTGATGCCAGATTTAAATCCCTGCAAAATCCCTGAAAACATTTCATAACATATGCATGTATGTACATTAAATTCGCAAATCCCCGCGATATTTTAGTTAAAATTAAAATAACTAATTTTGCAAAGTAAGCATCGCTTAATATTAGCGAATATTATATTTTGAAATTGCCCGCAAATATTAAAAATATTTCCAAAAATTTATATTAAACGTCGCGAATCCCAGCGAACGTTTAATAACAAAAATTTTTACATCTAATAAATTCGCAATTCCCAGCGAATATTATTTTTTGAAATTGCCCTTTAATATTAAAAATATTCCCAAAAATTTATATTAAACGTCGCGAATCCCAGCGAACGTTTAATAACAAAAATTTTTACATCTAATAAATTCGCAATTCTCAGCGAATATTATTTTTTGAAATTGCCCTTTAATATTAAAAATATTCCCAAAAATTTATATTAAACGTCGCGAATCCCAGCGAACTTTTAATAACAAAAATTTTTACAACTAATAAATTCGCAATTCCCAGCGAATATTATTTTTTTGAAATTGCCCTTTAATCTTAAAAATATTCCCAAAAATTTATATTAAACGTCGCGAATCCCAGCGAACTTTTAATAACAAAAATTTTTACAACTAATAAATTCGCAATTCCCAGCGAATATTATTTTTTTGAAATTGCCCTTTAATCTTAAAAATATCCCCAAAAATTTATATTAAACCTCGCGAATCCCAGCGAGCGTTCAATAACTAAGATAAATTCGCAATTCTCAGCGAATATTATATCTCCACATTGCACTTTAATATTAAATTTAACCCAAAGTTTAACTTAGCCTCGCGATTCCCAGCAAACAAAATCCCTAATATAAATTCGCAAATCCCCGCGAATAAATTTGAAAGACCATTTAAATTCCAATCAAACCTCGCGAATCCAGGTGAGCGTTTAATTAAAAATTTTTATTTGTTTGATTATCCCTAATATACATAAATTCGCAAATCCCCGCTAAGAATTTTGAAAGAGCAGTTAAAATTTAAATTGATAATTCGAAAATCCCAGCGAGTATATTAATAACAAATATTTATATTCCCAATATAAACTCGTAAATTCCCGCGAGAGTTTAATACAAATTCGCAAATCCCCGTGAAATTCAAAATTGCTTTTACAAGGCACATCCAAAAAATCCGCAAAATGGCTGAGGAATTTATTTTCGACTCAGATGATCTTGTCACCTTTTGCTCAGAATTCGAGCAAGTGAACATAAATGAACTCACAGATTCACTCCTCGAAGTTACCCTTCAAGATCTTAACGATCGATGGGGGGCTTTGCAAAAATCCTACAAATCTCTGCGCACCAATAAGGAAGCGAAAGTCGAGAAAGCCGTTTTAGAGTCATCCGCGGGAAAATACTCGACATGCACGAAAGCTTTCCACAAATGCAAGGCAAAAATTTTGGACGTAAGGAAAACGTTCATAACGAGAGGCCCCGTCCCAACTCATGAACCCTCTTTCAGTGAAGATAGATCTGCATATGTTAGCGTTCCACCCTGCGATACTGATACTTTTTATGGTGGTTATGAAGAATGGCCGTCCTTTCGCGATATGTTCACCGCTGTGTATATTGATAATCCCCGAATTCCCCCAGTTCAAAAGCTCTATCACCTTAGAATAAAAGTTCAAGGGCAAGCTGGCTCAATCATTAAAAGATATAAACTGTGCTCCGAAAACTTTTCTATCGCATGGGATGCCTTAAAAGATCGGTACGAAAACCAGCGTATATTGGTAGAAAACCAGCTAAAAATTCTTCTAAACCTGTCCCCCATTACAGAAGAAAGTAGCAAAGCTCTGCAGGCTATTCAAAGCACTATTAACGACAGCATCGCAGCAATAAAAGCTCAGGATGTCCCAACAGACCAATGGGACCCCTTCTTAATAATATTATGCGCTAGTAAGCTTCCCATTGATACACTTTATTTGTGGGAACAATCTCTAGAATCTCACAAAAAACTGGTTAAATGGGAAAAGATGGACAAGTTTCTCTCTCATAGATGTGAAGTTGTAGAACGGTTGGAATCTCGAAATCAAAACTCTCCGTCCACCATAAAAAGGAATGATATTTCGACAAAATTCGCCAATAAACCGGAACATTCCCTATTTCCGTGTAAAATTTGTCACGCAAACCATTCATTAAAAAACTGTTCACAATTTCTGAATCTCGATCCCCAAGCAAGAAACCAATTTGTATTAAATAATAAGATATGCCTCAACTGCTTAGCCTACTCCCATTCACGGAAAGATTGTCCTAGTAAGTTTTTCTGTACCCACTGTAAAAAAAACCACCACTCTCTGCTACATTTTTCAAAACCTCCTAGCCATTACACCATTGATAACCAGCAGCCTGAAACGTCGGCGCAAGCTAGAGCAAGAGCATCATCCTCAGCTATTGCTCACACTGCTGCAGTGGGGAACAATAATGTCGGTGAAAACACTCTGCTCCCTACCGCCATTGTGAAAATCCGCCATCAGGGAGAAAATTTTAAAGCACGCGCCTTCTTGGACCAGGGTTCGGAAAAACCTTCATATCAAAAAGGCTACAACAACAACTTATGCTCCCGACGGAAACTAAGGCGTACCAAATTCACGGAATAGGTGGTCAAGTTGTGGGTCACTCTAATTCTCTATGCAGATTGACACTTTACTCTGATAAATTCGATCGCTATACTGAGGTACAGGCAATTGTTGTTCCTAAAATAACAAAAATGTTGCCGAGTTTTTTAATCGCTCAATCGGATATTCCCTTTTCATCCCTTAATCACATCGAACTTGCTGATCCAGATTTCCATAGACCTAATCGGGTAGACTTATTGATAGGTAGCAACATTCTCCCACAAGTCTTTCTGGAGGGAATTAAGACTATTTCTTCATCGTTAATGACACAATCCACTATTTTCGGGTGGGTTATTAGCGGCCCGGTTAGTTTTGAGCGCTCATCAGTGTTTTTGATTGGGGTAACAGAAGTAGCGAACGATTCTTTAGCTAACCAACTGAGGAAGTTTTGGGAGCAGGAAGAAGTCTCTACTCGAAGGCCGGAATCTGAAGACGACGTATCGTGTGAGTCCTTGTTCCAACGCACGACATATCGAAATGACGAAGGTCGATATGTCGTGAAACTTCCCTTCAAAACAGAATTCCCTAAAGAAGTACGTCTCGGATCGTCCCGATTTGCCGCGAAAGCCCAGTATTATAATATGGAACGGTCCCTTAACCAAAAGCCTGAATTGGCCGAAACCTATAAAAACGTCTTAAAAGAATATATAACGTTGAATCACATGAGACCCACAATGTCAGCAGAAAAGGTGACTCCATACGGTTTCGAGTCCTTTTATTTACCCCATCATGCGGTAATGAAACCCACGAGCACGAGCACAAAAGTGAGGGTAGTTTTTAATGCGTCGAAGAAAACTAGTTCCGGATCGTCCCTCAATGACATACTCCATGTAGGCCCTACCCTTCAAGCTGATTTAATGAGCTTGATTTTAAAGTGGAGATTATATAGATACGTATTTAATGGGGATATCGAGAAAATGTACCGACAGATTCTAGTAGCGGAAGAAGATACTCAGTTTCAACGAATCCTCTTTCGTCAGAACCCACATGAGCCCCTTAAAGATTACTCTTTGAAAACTGTGACCTTCGGAGTGAATTGTGCTCCATATTTAGCTATAAGGACACTTCTTCAACTCGCCCGTGATTCTGCAGAATTTTACCCGCAAGCAGCACATATTTTACAAAACGAAACATATGTCGATGATATTCTATCAGGTTCTCACGACAAACAAGCAGCCATTGAATCCTTATCTCAAATCATCCTCGTATTGAAATCCGCGGGATTCCCCCTCAAAAAAATCACCTCAAACTCTTCCGAAATATTAGAATCGGTCCCTAAAGAAGACTTATTGGATGCAGATTTTCTCAAATTCCAAGAAACAAGCGCAACCAAAACTTTAGGAATTCAATGGAATGCCTTGACTGATTGTTTTTCATACAGTCTTGAAACTGTTTCGCCAACAAAAACCATAACGAAAAGACAAATTCTTTCAAACGTAGCAAAACTATTCGATCCAGCGGGTTGGATCTCCCCTATTGTTATTCAAGCCAAGATGATACTCCAACAGCTCTGGTTGGACGGCACCGATTGGGATGAAAATGTTAAGCTAACCACTCTATAAAGATGGAATAAATTTATTGAAAACCTCCCGGCAATCTCCACCCTAAAGATTCCGCGATGGATTGCTTTTGCCCCATCTCGACCAACTCAACTCCACGGATTCTGTGATGCCTCAGAAAAAGCCTATTGTGCAGCAATATACTTCCGTATAGAAACATATACTGACATTGTGTCACATTTATATGTATCAAAAACAAAAGTGGCGCCAATCGACCCAGTTAGCCTCCCTCGTTTAGAACTCTGTGGAGCGGTATTGCTCTCAAAATTAATGAAGCAAGTCCTCAACTCGATGTCATTCCATAAATATGAAATATATCTATGGACAGATTCCTCTATCGTCATAGGATGGCTATCGAAGCCCCCAAATACATGGAAGACATATATCGCTAACCGCACGGCACAGATAATGAGGAATGTTGGCAACCAGCAGTGGCGGCATGTTAGGTCATGTGATAACCCAGCAGACTTGGGGTCCCGAGGTTGTGATACTCAGCAATTACTAGAAGAGCCTCTATGGTGGAATGGTCCCATCTGGCTCAAAAAGCCCCCCGAGGAATGGCCACAGGCCATAATATTAAAGGAACACTTCCTCGAAATTAAAGGAAATGCAAATACGTTTCACTTATTCGCTGGCGACAATGACGGTGCTTATGAATCCATAAGTGAAGATATCTTAAGTCGATTCTCCAAATGGGATAAAGCAGTAAGGGTAATGACTTATGTTTTCCAATTTATTGCAGCCTTGAAAAAAACTTTAAGAAATCCTTCTAAATTTCAACCACCTCGCACATCCCATATGGAAGGGACGTCCTCATTCCAATTAGCAGCTGCTGCAATTGATCAGATTTTACCCATTAGTTATCAAGAATTTGCAGAAACAAAATTTAAATTGATTCACCTCACCCAGCGTGTACATTACCATGAGGAATTTCATGCTCTATTAAAACAAAAAAAGGTTCATAAGAAAAGTTCTCTTTACACGTTAAATCCCTTTTTTGATAAAAACAAAGTTATACGTGCCAACGGTAGAATCTCTAATGCCGCTTTGTCTTTTAATGAACGTCACCCAATTATTCTCCCAGTAAGTTCGAATTTCTGCAAATTATTCATTAGCTACACGCATAATCTCCTTATGCATGCCGAAATTAACCTAATGTTACGAGCAATCAGGGGTGAATATTTCGTGCCACGCCTAAGACCAGCCCTTCGACTTTGTATCAGGAAATGTCTCACATGCATTCGATACAAGAAACAGGTGAAATCGCAATTAATGGGAGCCCTCCCTTTAGAAAGAAGCTCATTTTCCTTGGCCTTCACCTTTACCGGCCTGGATTTCACTGGCCCATTTTCCATAAAAACATCCCTTGTGAGAAACGCGCCTTATCACAAAGGATATGTGTGTGTTTTCGTCTGTTTTTGCACGAAAGCCATACATCTCGAACTGTGTTCGGATCTGACTACGGGCTGTTTCCAAGCGGCCTTCGCCCGGTTCGTTGGGAGAAGAGGTCTTCCAAAAAAGGTCATGTCCGACAACGGCACTAACTTTGTCGGTGCCGAACGTTCATTCCGTTCGGAGTTCACGGAGTTCATCAAATATACGTCTCGAGATATTGCCGAAAAATACGCTTCGCAAGGCTTCCAGTGGTCATTTATTCCCCCTAATGCACCACACATGGGAGGTTTATGGGAGGCTGGGGTCAAGTCCTTTAAAATACATTTTAAAAAGGTAGCACAGAACAGTAAATATACCTATGAAGAGTTCACCACTCTTTTAGCCCGTATCGAATCAGTTCTTAACTCAAGACCCTTGTCCCCAATGTCAGACGATCCCAGCGAACTGCTTGCACTAACTCCGGGGCACTTTCTTCGCGGAGCCCCACTTCTAGCTCTTCCTGAAATACCTAAAGAGTCTCTGACCCTCCGGGATCGCTGGGAGAAACTAAAATGCCTGCACCACCAATTCGCCCAGAGATGGAAGGACGAGTACCTCAAGGAATTGCAGAAAAGGTACAAGTGGCAGAATCTGCAAGAAAATATCCGCGAGGGACAACTTGTTGTAATTAAGGACGACGTGCTTCCCCCCAACGAGTGGAAGCTGGCAAGAGTTACAAAAGTCTATTTTGGAAACGACGGTCTCGTCCGAGTGGCGGATCTAAAAACCCAAACCGGAATGGTCACGAGAGCAATCACTAAACTTTGCGTTCTTCCTGTTACAAATACCCCTCATCTATATATATAAAACTGAATGTTTGTTGGTTGGTTGGTTGGTAAGCGATAAACTCCTACATTGCTCATCCGATCGTGTTGAAACTTGGCATGTATAAGTAATTTTTCATAGAATAAATTTTTGGACTATCAATTTTTCCGTAACTCTCCGCTAGGTGGCGCTGTAGATAAACTTCTACACACTGAAAACTGCTTCACTTAGAAACTTTTTTTTTTCGCCAATCTATTATAAATATCGGTCATGTGTTTGCTATTGAAATTCAGCAATATCGGTTCACGGGTAGCGGAGATATATCCAAAAAACCGGTTTTTTGGGGTCAAAATTATGCATTTTTTTGATAAATTTTTTTTTGCGCCAAAGTTGGTAATATCACTTCTTATGGAGATTTGAAGGCAAAAAAAAAAATTTTCCCGATATCGGTCCATATAAAGCCGAGATATAGCCAAAACCGATTTTCGATATAATTGGCCCTGGAAGCAAAGTAAAACAATTTTTGGTGATAAAAAGTAAATCTGATAATAGAAATAGGTCATTCAACCAAAAAAAAAAAAAAATTTGGGAAATCGGTCCATATATAGCCGAGATATAGCCAAAACCGATTTTCGATATAATTGGCCCTGGAAGCAAAGTAAAACAATTTTTGGGAATACAGAGTAAATCTGATGATAAAAAAAGTTAGAAAAAAATGAGAATTGGGAAATCGGTCCATATATCGCCAAAACCAATTTCGAAGAAATCGATTCTGGAAGCGAAGTAAAACAATTTTATCTTTTTACTCAATCCGAAGGAAAAAATATTTGCTAATTTTTGAGCAAATATTTTGCGAAAATGAGCACTAAATTAAGTTAGTTGCAAGATTTTGTGAGTTTTTGCCTTTATTGAGCTAATTTTAAGTGTAGAATATGCTTTTCTTCCATATTTTTGAAATTCGTTAATAAGACTAAAAAAACCTTTAAACAAACTTCAGCTGACTGGACCGATTTGCATAAATTTTTTTGTAGGCGTTTGGGTGGCGCCAGGGTGGTTTAGATTTACAATTCGGTCCGATTGGACAAAGGGGCGTGGTACCTCCCATACAAACCACATATTAAAAATCTATTATTTCTGCTCCTAAATACGGTATTTGAACAAAATTTGGTACGTCGGTTTGGTATGCATTTTTTTAGTGCTGCTGCAAATATGGGCGGGATTGGATAAAGGGGCGTGGTACCTCTCATACAAACCACAAATTAAAAATCTATTATTTCTGCTCCTGATAACGGTATTTGAACAAAATTTGGTACGTCGGTTCAGTGAGCATTTTTTTAGTGCTGTTGCAAATATAGGCGGGATAGGACAAAGGGGCGTGGTACCTCTCATACAAACCACAAATTAAAAATCTATTATTTCTGCTCCTGATAACGGTATTTGAACAAAATTTGGTACGTCGGCTTTGGTGTGCATTTTTTTAGTGCTGCTGCAAATATGGGCGGGATTGGACAAAGAAGCGTGGCACCACCCATATAACCCAAAAATTTAAATCGCAATATTTTGGGCATTTTTTGACCTACGTAGATGATATTTGGTACATATGGTATTGGCATAATTTGGAATACGTACCGGGAGAAAAGTGGATGGGACCACGCTCCTTTTTAGGAAAATTAAAAATCGTAATATAGTCTTAACTACTGGACCGATCGTAACAATAGGATATATAAATACTTTTAATTTTATTTTATAACGAGGGGGGTAGCGAAGTACACCGGGATCAGCTAGTAATATATAAAATAATAAATTCATTGTCTTTGGGCTTAATGCTAAAATTTGTTCTATAGTTCCTCTAAAACATGATCATTTCTCTATTCCCACATCCTTTAACATTCCCAAGGCTGACATTCCCATTCCAAATACTAATTCCAATTATTATACGTACATAATTATGTGCTATTAACTCTATCTTTTCATCCACAGGGCACCCAGAAACGCCCAAATCCATCAGTGTAGTGTGTGCAAACGGTTCCATTCGCTTCGATTTTGCAAGAAGTTTCTCGAGATGAGTATCGAAGAGCGCCAACAGAAAGTGCGTATGTATGGGTATTGCCAAAACTGCTTGGCTCGCTCCCATCAGACCGATGATTGTACCTCAGCCGTAGTTTGCCAAAAGTGTGGCTGGGCACACCACACCCTCCTACATAAACCAAGACGTGGCACATCAGTGAGTAGAATATCACGAGATTCAAGGTCGAGTAGTCAGCGAATATCACGAAACCGAGTGCGAGTGCAAGAGCGACTGACTCTGCGTCGTCCGCATAATGCGGATAGATCAGCCGAACGACCGAGATCTAGCAGCAGCCGTACACCGAGAAACCGCCAGACAGTGACGTCCACCGAGTCAAGGAGACATGTCTCGACCAACCGTCCCGTAAGCCCCAAAAGAATCTTATCGGGAGCCTTACGAGCCTTGCAACGCCTAAAGGGAACGTTATAAATTTTTTGGCCATATTGGCCAAGGCGGCCAGAATGTTAAAAACTCATTTTTTATAAACATCATTTAATCATCGAAACTGAAGTATTTTATAATTGAATTTAAAATTTGAATTATTTATTGAAAGTTTAACTATGTATGTTAATTTTTAACTATTACTATTAATATCTTCGCTGTATTTAATTATCGTGAATTATTTTATTATCAACCTGGCATTAATCATTTTTAACGAAGAAATAGTTTTGTAGCTTAACGATTTTGTAGCTCTTACTAAAATCCTAAATTTATAAAAAACACTTTCCTTTCAACGACCGAAGTATCAAGTGGACTCCTCTGATTTGTCTTCAATAAAAATTAATGTAAGTTGATTTAAAGAGAAACTCTTTTGGTGTTTTTTTTTTTTGCTTTTCCCACAAATTCAGGTATCCCCCTCCTGACGTGTTCCAATCCAACCAACAGTAAGTCCTGCATAAGGAGCTTTTACCCCTAATTCCAAGTAGGTACGGTACGCATTTTAACAAAATTCTTTGCCCTTATATGGCATCCCGTCGATCAACGGTTTCGGATGCCTAAGTCGCATATATATACCTCCCTATGTAAATACATACATCCGTATATATATTTCTTTTAATTTTTGTCAATTTTTGTATTGCAAAATTAAACACATGCGGACCATTAGTCAGAACATAGTTTTAAAAAATCAGTTTTGGCTGCAGATACACTTTTACTTGTTAAGCCACTAACAACAATATTATTAGAGCGGGTTCTGCGATCAATTTGTTCCAGGCGACTAGTAAGATCATTTGTTTCATTTCTAAACTTTGTGTTTTCTTCTTTTAGCTGTTCAATTTCAAATTTAATTGATAAGAGATCATCTTTTCTGGTAACATCCTTTAATTTTACATCTAATAGATCACAGTTTCTCCCAGGAAAATACATCAGGAGAAGTTGTTTGATTATCCATAATGTGTTTTGTTTGTTATACCCTTCACCAAAAATGGTAAGGGTATTTATAGGTTTGTCATTACGTGTGTAATTTCCACAATATTTATATAAGGTCCATATAGTATATATATTCTGGATCCGTCTATCCGTCTGTCTGTACGTGAAATCCATTTTCTGAAGACACTAGAAGAGCTAGAGAATTGTTTCTTAAAGTAGAATGTACGGATTTTTCTAAGGATGCTTCGTATTGAAAATCAGCAAAAATAAAAATATCGATTCTGAAATGGATATATATACAAATAAATGAAGATATGTATATATATTCATTGCAGAAATAAATTTATAAATACACTAGGTGCCTCAGTAGTATTGAATATGTGTCAGAGACAATAATTCAACACACGACCCATCGTGCTACTGAGGCTTGTTAGTTCTTTGTGTATATTAACTTAATAATAACTCAACGTATTTTTTCGTACAAACCCCTTTTTGTCACACATCTAAGCATGTGTGTATAAAAATACAAGGCATTTGCTTTTGAAAGATCAGCAGACTCAAATCGTTATTTGCTTTCACATACCAAGAAATATTCTACACACATAAAAAATTTAAATTTTTTTTTCACCAAAGCAAATTATAAACATAAATATGTATGTATGCACACAAACACTATACATACGTACCAGACAAGTAAACTCTGTGGAAAAAAATGTCGCACACTGATGATTACAAATATACTCTGATGTATTTATATGTATGTTAAAAATGTTTTTGTATTTATCTTTTAAAATGTTGTATATTTGTCAATTTGTTTTTCATTTTAAAAATTGAAATATATGTACATAGGCTTGTAACTATATTTGAAAATAATAAACAGGTTATTTTATACATATATATATACATATATATATACATATATGTACATAATTGAAATGAGCCGTCGCTAAAAAGTATTTTGTCACCAGTAAAATAACTTTTCCTTTTATGAGGTGTTTTTTGATATGTATGTACATACATAAGTACCTATGTATGTAATAGGTCAATAACGAAGAATAAATAACTTACATAATTACTATTTGAAATAGCCCTACGTTAGAACAATGAATATTGTTTTAGCCTTCTCGAAATCGATTAACTGATACGTTCTGTTAGGCTTATTGGATAATCTAAGTAAGTACATACCTATGTATGTATGTACCTAATATGTATAATAGCTACATACATATGTATGTACATACATATGTATGTATTTTTAAAAACCCCCTAGTAATTTGAATTTTCATCTAAGCAAGTAGGTATGTATGTACTAAGCTTTAAGCTAACTCAAAATAGTGTTGACTTTTCAAATATCAAATTATTACCTACAGTTAAAATAATAGGTAATTATGTGTGTAACAAATAACAATATACATACATATGTAGGTACCTAAATAGCAATTATATCAATATGTATAACAATATCAACTTTAAATCCGTGCTGAAATGAAAGTAACAAGCCAACATAAGGCAAACATATGTATGTACATATGTATGTAAAAATGTGCGTGTAAATATAACACAAAGTTACCCATCAAACCAAAAACTTCGATTTTGTAACGAATTCGAAAGTTTCGATTTGTAAAAAAATTTCTTAACAATGTCGTTTAGACTATTCTTAATGTTTTCGTAATCATTTTTAATTGACTAAAGATCTGCACGTGATAAAACACTATTTATCTTGTAAATTTTATTAAATTTTTCTTGTTAATTATATTTATCTATTGAACTAATAATAGTACAGTATTTTTCGGTTAATTGACCCTACGGTTAATTGGTTTCCACGCTTAATTGAACCACATGATCGGGCAAAAAAATATTGCATATGAAAACACATATAAATTTCCTCGGATAATTGAACTCGGTTAATTGATTTTCCCGCTTAATTGGTTCAAAATTCATGTCATCAAAAATAAATTTCCTCTTACTTTTACTCGGTTAATTGCATTATTATTGAAAAATAATCTGGCATTTTTGCACATACATATGTATGTACATATTTAACATCATTTGTGAAAAAATTTGTGTTTAAGTTTATGTTTTTTTTGTAAAACCAATATAGGTATGAATTGTTTTTTATTTAGTTTATAAATTTTATTTTTTTGTAAATCTCATGTGCACAGAAATAGTGCATTTAATAGTACATATGTACCTACAATAATAAATACCTGGGATACACATATACATATGTACATTTTTTCAGTTACTTGCCTTTTTTTTTGTTTAAGGTAAAAAAAAATATTTTGAAAAACTTAAAGTGCACATATGCGATTTCTTTTAATTCATTAGTATGTAGTTCCAATTATGCGTGATTTCTGTAATTGAACAAATTGTTCAATTAAACGGGATTCTTGTAATTGAACGAATTGTTCAATTAAGCGGGTATCGGCTAATTGGTTCCCCGGTTAATTGAACAAAAAGTTGTGCAAATTTTGATGTGCAATTAACCGAAAAAGACTCTATTAACGAATTTTACCTGATTTTGCAATACTTACTTAATAATTAAATTTTTTAAAAAAATGTTTCTCTTCACAAACTCAATTTAAAACTTGTAAACATCAAATAGGTATAACTTCAGACATAATACAGAAATGTCTTACGGTGGAAAAACAAAATAAATATTTTGTATTATTGCCCATGCGCCCAGCCATACGTACAAATATATATTATATAATTATATGTACATATGTATATATATATGTATGTATGTATGCCTGAATGTTTTCATAAAAAGGGCATACCCTGCAGTTTTAAAAGTAGAATTTTAATCGAAATCGTTAATTATTTCCCTAACGAAAATCCGACTAAATACTACAGTGGCCACAAGTAATGCAAGAGTTCGCCTTTGACTCTCTCACACATACACACGTAAAAAAAGTGTTTTTAAAGGTAAAATGAGCAGAAGTCAACTAAAACGTTGCATAAACAAAGAAAAAGAACAATTAATTGAATATTTTATAACTATTGAAAAAGAAATTTAATAAATAAACAAATATCAAAAAAAATTTCGCTAGCTACGCCGACTGCAGGGTTTTTAAAATACTTGCAAACAATAATATTTATACACACAGAAGCAGAATTACATATATATGTAAGTATTTGTGTTGAAAATGTTAATGTTTGTTGAATTTTAAAGTTCTAACTAAGCTTGATGTTGATCTGATACATATATTTGAGCTATCCATGAATAAATAATAGAAGCTGTCGATGGATGTTGAAAAAATTTCCATTATCTTTATTTTGTGTATGTACCTACGTACTAGTAATGTTACGAATACTCGTATTCGATTTTTCGACTATTTGCTTATTTTAATATATTTTTATTCGTATTCGACAAGTAAGTATTTTGTTACCAGAAATTAAACATTTTTCCTTTTATGGGATGTTTGTTTCATATATGTAAATTAGATTATTTCTAAACAAAATATGTTTCAATCAGCAGGTTTTCTTTTAAGCAAATGCAAGCAAGTGCTTTGAGATTGATCAAAAATAATAAATAACAATTTTTATTTTCAATTAAGCGATTTTTACATATAAACAGTGCGTTCTTATCCGAATTCGACTTTATACACATATATTTACCGTGTAGTACCTACACCATACCATAGCGTTTTAATTTACTTTAGCAAAAATAAAATTTCGGTTCTGAGTTTTGATTACATATATACAATTTTATAAACCTTTCAAAAATAAATTTAAAATAAATACTTATGTGCTCCAGTATTGAACTGAGGAGTCGCTCACTATAATTCTACCCACTAACCATTGTGCTACAGAGGCTTGTTAGTGTTGAATGTATATTAACTTAATTATAACTTTACGTATTTTTTCGTACAAACCCCTTTTTGTCACGCATTTGCTTTTGAAAGATCAACACATTCAAATCGTTATTTGCTTTTAACATACCAAGCAGTGCTGCCACGACCAAAAAAATATTACAACCAAATTTTTTGAAAAAGTTACCAAATGTGAAAAAATAACCAAATTTAAAATGCATTTTTTATTAAAAAAAATTTAATTTATTTAAAGTTGCATTACATACAGTTTATTTGCATTTTATACATAGTTAAATAATAATTGCAAAACAAGAAAACAAAAAAAAAAATCATACTAATAGTAAATGAAAAGGACAAACTTAAATTGAAATCAGTTTTTGTTTATTTGAGCCCTTATTCGTAAAAATAGTTTTTTTATAGGAGTTAAACCTGCCAAATGTTTATACAAAATTCATTTGATTGAAAGTTTATAAATTAAAATTTTTTTTGAATAGGATCATAACAATAAACAAAATTTGTACTGCACATTTATAAAAAATAAGAAAGGAAAAAGAGAAATTGTTTTTACATATTAATAAAATTCTTATTAATAAGTGAAAAACATAACAAGAAACTTAAATTTAAACAAACTTTTTAAAGTGTTTATTTATTTAAAATAAACAATATTTGTACTTCAGAAAAAAATGTAATTGTGTTGAGGAACCATTCCCTCCAACACAACACTTATCTTTTTATTTTCAAATTATGTATCACACTTCTTTCTTTGCTTTAAGAAAACTTACACACACACACATTGACATCTAAAACTATAACCTTTTTTACTCATTATAAATCTCATGTAGTCAGTCAAGTGTCGTTCATCTAAGTATACAGTCCATTCAATTGTTTAAGTAATCACCATACATATGTATTTGGAAAATAAATATAAAACTAAAGTTAAATTGTTGATCTACTGAATTCATTTCAAACATTATTTAATTTCATATGCAAGTATAATAGAGACCAAGAAAGTATTCATCATAAGTTTGGACCTTCGAACCAAATATCGAACCAAATATTGAATGTGAAAAAGTGTTTAAGTGTTTTACAATTTCGGTTACAGAATATGTATGCAGAGATACATATGTAACATACAGTGTGAATAAAAAATAAATTTGGTAGCATATGTATGTACATACTTACATACATAACTACATACATACATACGTACATAAAATTTGAAACAAAATCAAATTTTAATAAGAAATAATTCGCTTATACAAGCATATAAGAAACATCGGTTGGCGACAACAGTTTGTACGTTGTTGCACATACACATTTATACATACATACATTTCAGTTCGTTCAAAAAGCATACATACTTACATACAAAAATTCACAAAAAGGACAAGCGAAGTTTGTCAAGTGCGTATCAAACAGTGTATACATACAGTTAAAAGAGAAGATCGTAAAGTAAATGCCTAGTTAAAAAAAAAAAGATCTCTATAAGAGTTGTGTGCGTGTGTGCACTGTTTTTGATTTTTCTGGAATGCTTCAACAGCATTAAGCTTATATACATACATATGTTTTTATATACATATAATAATAAGAGAGAATAACAAAAATTCAAAATTTAACGACAGAAAATGATCGCTTGATGACACGAAGAGTGTGTTAGTTTTTTTTTCGGTTTAAAGGAAAAAATATAAGTATGTACATATACAACAAAGTAAATAAAACGGTTGCAAATAAAATTCTGTTTGTTGCAAACTGCTCTAACAACAACAATAAAATTATATACATATACAATATAAATAAAAGTAAATAGAAAGAAACGAAAAAGAGAATTTTATAAAAAGTGGTTGTTGAGCAGAGTGATTTAACTTTGATTTACTGCTGTAAAAAATAAATAATTTATAACAAAACAGAAAGAAAGCTGCAGGCGTGAAACTACAAGCGGTATAAGTATAATACATACATATTTCTGTAAGTACAATCTTTTGATAATTTTTATAAATTAAAATATCATGGCTTCAATAAGGGCTATTCAAACTAAACGTCGATTAGAAAAAAGCGCGATCACTCGTGCTTATACATTCATTCAACATCCTCCTGGTGAGATATTTGCCGAAGAAATAGAAGCGCGAATATTACGTTTGGAGTCTGCATACAATAAATTAGTTGAGTTTACTAGCGAATTATACAATTATGAGGCTGAAGAGGGCTTCGTTGATCCGGAAAGTGAATTGGTGGATTACGAAGAAAAATATATAGCTAGCAAGGCATGGTTTAACAGAATTTTAAAATCACTTAATCCACCACCTTCAACTCCTGAACCACAAATCGATATGTTTTCTCGTCTAGCTGAACAACATTCAACATTGTTGCAGAGACTTGACACACCGTCAACATCACGTAACGAAGACTTGCCGAAGATTAGAATAGAACCATTTACAGGAATCTACAAAGACTGGCCGGCTTTTAAAGATTTATTTGTTAGCGCTATTGATTCTAGACCACATTTATCAAATATTCAGAAGTTTCAGTATTTAAAATCGCTTATCAAAGATGACGCAGAAAATTTAATTAAACACATGCAAATATCGGATTCATCATATAGCACTGCATGGGATCGACTCAAGGAGCGTTTTGATCGACCTCGGCACATAGTATCATCGTATATTGAAACATTTATGTCCCTCCCTTCAATGAAGAAGGAGAATTCAATTTTTTTGAGAAAGATTTCTGATATTTCGAACGAAGTAGTCAGGGGCTTGGAAGCAATTGATTATACAGAACGTGATCATTGGCTTATTTACATTTTGCAGAACAAACTGGATTCTGAATCACGTCGTAATTGGATAGAAAAATTTCGTGATGACCCTAAACCTACCATATCAAAGTTTTTATCAATATTAGATCAACGTTGTGAAGAATTAGAATTGGGAAAAGGTGTTGTTGCTAAATCTACACATTCGAAAAGAAATCCATCTACGTCGTTTGTGGCTACAAAGATACAACAAAATTGTTTTGACTGCGGCTCAATGGATCATCAAACACATAAATGCCCACATTTTCTAGCATTATCTATTGATCAACGTCGTTCACTTGTAAAGAAAAAGGGTCTTTGCTATAATTGTTTACGTAAAGGGCATTCAGTTAACTCTTGCAAATCTCAACACAAATGTAATTCCTGTCAACGGAGTCATCACTCATTACTACATTTTCTTCAGGTTGTTCCGACTAAGCAAAGTCAGGTTTCTGTTTCTTCAGAATTTCATTCCAGCCAACAGGCTATATCGGAGCCTAGTTGTTCACAGCCAGTGTCTTTGAATACAGTAGTATATCAACCTAGCACTGCATCAGTTTGGAAAAAGAATCTTACTCACATTCTTCCCACAGCTTTGGTCGATGTTCGTAATTGCAAGGGCAATTTTATCACTTGTCGTGTTCTGCTCGATACAGCGTCGGAATTGTCTTATATTACTGAAGATTGCGTAAAACGGTTGGGGTTGCGTCGTATTCACTCTAAAATAGCGCTTACTGGAATTTCGTCAGTAAAGGCAGAATCAACACATGGTCATAGTTATCTACATATGAAAGCGAGAAAGTCAGATATTTCAATTGATGCACAGGTACATATTTTAGGTAGAATTACATCGCCTCTTCCAAGAACTACCATAGCAAAATATGATAACAAAATATTGGATGCGGTTCAACTCGCGGACCCATCATTTTATAAATCGAGTCCCATTGACATTTTACTAGGAGCAGACTACGTGTGGGATGTATTAACACAAGGCAAACTACGTGATGGCAAGGGAAATACAATCGCTGTTTCTACAATTTTCGGTTGGGTAGTAACTTCAGGAATGTCATCAAATCAGGATCAATCATCACGTTCATCGTTACTTACGTTGGCAGATATTGATAAATCAATTCAATCGTTCTGGGAGATTGAGGAAGCAGAAATAAAAGCAAAAACGGATGATCAAACTACATGGGTTGAGCAACATTTTCGGGACACACATAGACGATCTGCAGATGGACGTTATGTCATACAACTTCCGTTTAGAGAAGAAAATCCTACATTTGATAACACATACCAGGGTGCGCTATCAAGATTCAATGCTACTGAGCGTAGACTTTCTAGAGATTTATCATTAAAAGAACAATACACAAAATTTATGAGGGAATATCACAATTTGGGACATATGCGTGAACTTTCACCGGAGGAAATAGATGTCGCTGACAGACGAGTATTTTATTTACCACACCATCCCGTTGTCGGTCCTAAATTGCGGGTAGTATTTGACGGCTCATTTCAGGATGCGAATGGTAGCTCATTGAATGATAAATTACACATTGGCCCTTCAATTCAACGTAATTTGTTTGCGGTATGTTTTCGGTTTCGTTTGCATAAGGTTGTGTTTTCGGCAGATATTATTAAAATGTTTCGACAAATTTGGGTTGCAGAGAACCATCGAAATTATCAACGTATTCTGTGGAGAGAAAATTCAAACGACAGCCTTAAACATTTTCAACTGTGTACAGTCACATACGGAACAGCTTCCGCACCATATCTTTCTGTAAGGGTGTTGGAACAATTGGCAAAAGACTACAAGGAGTCTCATCCTATTGCGTCCAAAATATTATTGGAAGATTTTTATGTCGATGACGTACTAACGGGAGCATCGTCACCAGAACAACTTCTTAGGAATCGTGAAGAGCTCGTGGACTTACTTTCGCAAGCTGGCCTAGGATTGAGTAAATGGGTATCAAACTGCGGTGAGATCGCCCTACCTAACAACAGCAACATTCATGAAATTGTACAAAATAGCAGCAATGATACTACAAAGGTTCTAGGAATTTATTGGAGCGCAAACGATGATTGCATTCGGTATAGAATAAATTTAGATAACGCCATAAGAGCTACAAAACGGAAGGTAATATCAGACGTCGCTCGTATATTTGATCCACTTGGGTTGGTTTCTCCGGTTGTTGTGAAATTCAAAATACTTTTTCAAGAATTGTGGTTGTTGAACCTGCAATGGGACGAAACTCTACCATCAGATTTAGAGCAACTATGGCTTAGATATCGGGATGACTTACGCAATTTATCCAAGTTAAGTTTGCCTCGATATGTACCAAATTGCAAGTCAATTATACAACTACATGGTTTTAGTGATGCGTCCATTAAGGCATATGCTGCTGTAGTATACTGCAGAATGGAGGATGCAGAAGGGAACGTTTTTGTTAATTTAATGGCATCAAAAACGCGGGTGGCACCACTTAAGCAAATTTCTTTACCCAGGCTAGAGCTATGCGGAGCTTTACTTCTAACACGATTAATGAAATCTATTATTTCATCTCTTTCTCATAAACAAATTGAAATTTACGCATGGTGCGACTCTACAGTCGTAATATCTTGGCTATCAATGCAACCAACTAAACTAAAAACGTTTGTAGGAAATCGTACATCAGAGATTTTGGAGACTTTACCTCGCAACGTGTGGAAACATGTGAACACCAAACAAAACCCGGCAGACTGTGCTTCTCGCGGTATAATGGTCGAACAGCTCATTGAACTTGACCTCTGGTGGTCAGGTCCATCGTTTTTAAAAGATAATCAGCAATTTAGGTCTTCTGAAGACACGCAACTCACATGTGACAACGACAACGTACGTGCTGAAATGAAAACTACTTCAACACATGTTACGAATACCGATACAATTTTAAAACTTGATATTCGTAACGTACACCCTCTAGAACAAGGTCTTAAGGATGTTTCTCACTGGTATAAACTAATACGTATCGCTGCATATGTAAAACGTTGTATCAACCTTTACATACACAAAATCAAAAATCCTGCCAAATATCTTACACATAACGAAATTCAGGACGGAAAAATTATCTGTTTAAGAATGGCTCAAAATTCCTTCTTCACAGGAAAAAATAAAATAAATAATGATGGTAAAACTTGTAGCAGTTCAAAATTAAATCAACTTTCACCATTTATTGATGAAAATGGACTTGTAAGAGTTGGCGGACGGATCTCTAATTCGGAGCTTTCAATTGAAACTCAACACCCAATCATTTTACCCAAGGAACATAAGATCACTACTCTTATACTCAACGAAGAACATGTAAAGAATTTGCATCCTGGGGTATCAGCATTGTTTGTAATTGTCAGACAGCGGTATTGGATTCTTGGAGCCAGGTGCTTCCGATATGCTCAACACATTACACAACAACGAATGGCGGATTTACCAAAGGTACGTGTTAGGCAGGCATTTCCATTTCAAAATGCTGGATGCGATTATGCTGGTCCATTTACATTGAAAATTCATCGCGGGCGGAACACGAAAACATCAAAAGGATATATATGCCTGTTTGTATGTATGGTTACATCAGCAATACATTTGGAATTAGCAACAGACTTAAGCACAGAAGGTTTCTTAGCAGCTCTGCGTCGCTTTATGTCACGTCGTGGAAAATGTTCATCTATCTACAGTGACAATGGCAGAAATTTTGTCGGCGCAAAACGCAAACTTAACGAAATGTACCATCAATTACAATCTGAAGAACACAATGAAATCATCACTGCTGCACTAGCTAAAGAAGACATCAAATGGAATTTCATTCCACCATATTCACCGCATTGGGGTGGCATCTGGGAGTCAGGTGTCCGCTCTGTAAAACTTCATTTAAGACGTGTTATTGGCGCATCAATACTCACATTTGAACATATGCACACGCTACTTGCGCAGATAGAAGCAGTAATCAACTCCAGGCCACTGGGCTCGGCTCCAGATACTGATATCGGCTACATTTCACCATCACATTTTTTAATTGGCAGGCCCACTACAATGGTACCTGAGGGTAATTTAACGAATATACAAATCAATCGTCTTGACTACTGGCAACACATACAATGCATGTATCAAGGATTCTGGCGAAGATGGAGCAAGGAATATTTAACTTCTCTACAACAACGTCCAAAATGGCAGAACACTATTCAAAACATTACAATAGATGATATAGTACTCATTAAAGAAGAAAATACTCCACCATCAACTTGGGTTACTGGACGTGTGACTGAAACCTTTCCTGGTAGTGATGGCTTAACTAGAGCTGTTTTTTTGAGGACTAGTAATGGTATATTGACCAGATCCATAACCAGAATTGTTAAACTTCCCATATGCTGAAACGCTGTTTCAGGGTCGCCCGGGATGTTGAGGAACCATTCCCTCCAACACAACACTTATCTTTTTATTTTCAAATTATGTATCACACTTCTTTCTTTGCTTTAAGAAAACTTACACACACACACATTGACATCTAAAACTATAACCTTTTTTACTCATTATAAATCTCATGTAGTCAGTCAAGTGTCGTTCATCTAAGTATACAGTCCATTCAATTGTTTAAGTAATCACCATACATATGTATTTGGAAAATATATATAAAACTAAAGTTAAATTGTTGATCTACTGAATTCATTTCAAACATTATTTAATTTCATATGCAAGTATAATAGAGACCAAGACAGTATTCATCAAATTGTTTTACAAAATTTTTCTTTTAAATCAAAAAATCAATAGATTTACAATTCACAGTATTGAGATTAGAAATTATATACGAATTTTCAATTCATATCTTTGGCAGACCATAAATAATGGGCAACATTTTGATTTTTGCACAACTGTTTCGATTGGATAATATTGTTAATAGTTTTAAAATCAAGACTATTACGAAATTTGGTTTTGTTTAAATTAAGCTGTGAAAACATTCTTTCGGCTGCAGCAGAACTATGTGGCAATGATAATAAATTTTGTACGAAATAAAAAAGTTGTTCGAAAGTTTTTTCGTTCATCCCATTTTTGTTTTGAAAGGTCTAGTTAGATGTGAATCATTGAATATTTTTTGATAACACAGAGCAGATCATTTAGTAGTACGGAGAGGTGTTGACAGTGTTGGGACCCAATCGTACTATGAACAGGTAATTAAAAATTTTAAAAAATGTTTTCAAAGTTTAACAAGTTATATATATAGTTAAAAAATATTCAAACGAAAAAAAGTAACCAAAATGAAAAAATATTCGCATCTCACATTGAAAAATAAAATTACCAATTTTGGTTAGAAATAAACCCCTTTTTGTCACACATCTAAGCATGTGTGTATAAAAATACAAGGCATTTGCTTTTGAAAGATCAGCAGACTCAAATCGTTATTTGCTTTTACATACCAAGCAATATTCTACACACATAAAAAATTTCAATTTTTTTTCACCAAAGCACATTATAAACATAAATATGTATCTATGCACACACATCGTTTTTAGAACACTATACGTACCAGACAAGTAAACTCTGTGGAAAAAAATGTCGCACACTGATGATTACAAATATACTCTGATGTATTTATATGTATGTTAAAAATGTTTTTGTATTTATCTTTTAAAATGTTGTATATTTGTCAATTTGTTTTTCATTTTAAAAATTGAAATATATGTATGTACATACATAGGCTTGTAACTATATTTGAAAATAATAAACAGGTTATTTTATACATATATATATACATATACATAATTGAAATGAGCCGTCGCTAAAAAGTATTTTGTCACCTATGAAAAGTAATATTATCAGGCTAAAGTTCAGTTTTATTGAATTAATGAAAATTCAAAGTTCCAAACAGTAATGAGGGAATTTCGTACTAACCAGCACTGTTTCATTGTAGAATAAAAATTGAAGTAAAAATTAATTCTCATATTCTATTTCTGTTGAAAACTGGTTAAATAGTTGATATTCTTCTCAATTAGTATCCACTTTACGAAAATTGTAAAGATGGACAATTGAACGCTGATGAGAGGTGTAGCGGCCTTGAAATCAGTACTGATACGTTCTGCTAAAAACTGATTGGATATAAATAATAATATTTTCCAACACAAAAAACTCTTAGTAATTTTGAATTTTCATTAATTCAATAAAACTGAACTTTAGCCTGATAATATTACTTTTCATATGTAAATCAATATAAGTTCAAATAATAATTACGTTTATTCGTAATAATAATAATATAAAAATAGTATTTTGTCACCAGTGAAATAACTTTTCCTTTTATGAGGTGTTTTTTGATATGTATGTACATACATAAGTACCTATGTATGTAATAGGTCAATAACGAAGAATAAATAACTTACATAATTACTATTTGAAATAGCCCTACGTTAGAACAATGAATATTGTTTTATCCTTCTCGAAATCGATTAACTGATACGTTCTGTTAGGCTTATTGGATAATCTAAGTAAGTACATACCTATGTATGTATGTACGTAATATGTATAATAGCTACATATTTCTACATACACATTTCATTTACAAATATTTCTCGAATAATTTGCACAGAGTAGGTACATTTTCCAAAAAAAAAAAATCATAAAAAAGTATTTACCTAATATGTATAATAGCTACATTAGTGTGTCCCAAAAAAAAAAATTTTTTTCGATTTTTATAGGTCCCCCACCTTTTTTTGAAAGCTTATAGGGTAAAGTATTTTTGCGATTTTTTTCAGATTTTTCGGAAGAGGTTTAGAGGTCGCTTAAATCGAATTTAACCAAAAAATCGGGTTTTCTCGACTTTTTTTGAATTTTGCGCATTACTCGGCCCATTAGCACGATTTTCTTTGTTACTAAGTCAATTTTTTTAAAGAAAACTGTTCAAACTTTACTTCTCTGTGCAGATATTATAAGTTTCGGTAATATTTTTGCTCATTTGGGTACCCTTTATGACATTTTTTTGTAAATTTAGCATAAATTTTGCTCTTAGCGTTCCAAAGTTATACCCTTTTTAAGTTTTGTACTCATTTACACATGTACACAAATCCGATACATATCTGGCAAACACATTACAATATTTTTAATTTCACAAAATGAGTATTTATTATTTTTTAATAGATTTTTGTATATACACAAAATGAGTATAAAACTTAAAAAGGCTATAACTTTGCAACGGTAAGAGCAAATTCAATATTTATTTTTTTAAATGACTCAGAATTCATCCACATTTTAAACTGAATCATTAGTTTTTTTAACTTCAATAGAAATTTTAAAAGTTACAAAGCATTATTTTTAAAATTTATGCTAAATTTACAAAAAAATGTCATAAAGGGTACCCAAATGAGCAAAAATATTACCGAAACTTATAATATCTGCACAGAGAAGTAAAGTTTGAACAGTTTTCTTTAAAAAAATTGACTTAGTAACAAAGAAAATCGTGCTAATGCGCCGAGTAATGCGCAAAATTCAAAAAAAGTCGAGAAAACCCGATTTTTTGGTTAAATTCGATTTTAGCGACCTCTAAACCTCTTCCGAAAAATCTGAAAAAAATCACAAAAATACTTTACCCTATAAGCTTTCAAAAAAAGGTGGGGGAACAAGAAAAATTTTTTTTTGGTACACACTAAGCTACATATTTCATTTACAAATATTTCTCGAATAATTTGCACAGAGTAGGTACATTTAAAAAAAAAAAATCATAAAAAAGTATTTATCTTTTCAATTAGTATTTTTTTATTGTTTATTGGGAGGAATTATCTATTCTATTCTGCCCATTGGAGAACGCTGTCACATAAGTATATAGCTCTGAAGAAAATACGAAAGTGTGTCCAAGTATGCAGTTTTAACTTACTTTTTATATTGTTTGAAATGTTATATTTATATAACAAAGGATATACAGGCTTATTATATTCTGCGAATCACATATATATGCATTGGTGAAGGGTATATAAGATTCGGCACAGGCGAATATAGCACTCTTACTTGTTTTTTCTTGCTATTGACCGTGTAGCAGAGCTGTAAATGATTGCAATCGATTTAATTGCAATCACATGATTTCGCTTTAATGATTGCTAATTTTTTGATTGCATTCAAAATCGTAAATTGATTTCATGATTTCAATTTGAAATCATGAAATCAATATGATAAAAACGATTGAATCAATTTTTTGAAATCAATTTATATATAAATTGATTGCAATCGATTTGATTGCAATTACTTTAATTGCAATCAAATCCAGTAATTGCAATCAAAGTTAAATCAGAATCAAAATCTTCGTTCTTTTCAAATGAAAAATGGCAATTTTTATTTACAAAGTTTTGTAAAATTGGTAAACATTATTTCTAATTGCAATCAGTTCTTCCGTAGAAAAAAAGCAAGAAATGACTAACAAACCTACGTTTTTCATGTCATTTTGGAGCCGATAAGTTTTAGTTGTTATTATCTAATATCCTTTTAGTGATTTTTACTAAAATCTAGTGGTTTCCAGCAAAAATTTGGAGGTTTCCACCAGATTCTAGTAGAAACCGCTAGATTCCAAATGTAAATTATTTCATTGGACTTTTACTATAGTTGTGATTTTAAGGGATTTTATTGAAATCACATGATTTCAACAAAAATTTGATTGCAATCGAATTGATTGCAATTAAATTAATTGCATTCAATGATTTCTAAAAAAAATGATTTCAAAATGATTGCAATCAAAAAATATTGCAATTTTGACAAGATTTCATTTTGAAATCTGAAATCATTTAGAAATCAAAGAATGAAATCAGTTTGGTTGAAATCACTTTGATTTCAATGTCAATTGATTGCAGCTTTTTACAGCTCTGCCGTGTAGTCAGGTGGTGTTAGATTTATTGTTATCTTATTACTCATTTGTTTTTATAGCATACTTTTAGGCATAATTGCAAAATAAAAAAGATGAGTGGCAATATTCTTGCAATGAACAGCTGACGATTACCATGTAAGTATATATATAAAAACAACAACGATAAAAGCCAATGAATATAATTATGAATTTATGCCTTTCCCAGCACAATACACACTGGATATTTATGAATTACAATAATTTGACTATTCCCAACAGGACTATTATGTTTCTAAGTCTTCCGCTTCCGTCTTCCCGTTACAACAACCGCGAGACTCCGCCGACTAGTTAGAGCACCACATGTGAAAATTTCTTCAGCAACGATGGTTACACCTTCATACAGCCACACTCCAATAGACCATTACTCCAACCACCAATATAAACGCTTTCAAAATGATTTAACACTATTTAGCTAATTATTCAATAATAACCCTGACAAAACCAAATAACTTTTGCGCAATTAAAAAATTTTACCACTTGACACTTCGAGTAAAGGGTTGCCAACCTACAAAATATACAATATAAAGTTTAAAAATCTCTTTTAAAATTTTATTTATTTGTTGCGGGTTAGCAATATCTAGATATATATTTCGTTGGTAGCTATACCAATTCATCCGCCACCTGGTTAACTATCTTGTCGCGATGTGGTGGCTTAAGTGTCGGCTGTGTTTTCTATTCCAATCCAGGCTCTGTCCATGCTCCTGCACAAACAGGACCTGTCTTGGAATATGGAAATAAAAAGGCCTTCATAACTAAAGGTTAACCACTCCTCCTTCCCATTTCCCATTTCCTGATAATCTCCTTCATCAACCTCTATCCCTCTCCCAACTATCCCTTCACTCCCCCACTTGTAAGGTCAAGGTGGTAGGTAGCTGTGCCGAGGACCTGAATGGCTAGTTAGTGGTTAAAGAGGACTAGTCCCTAACAACTCCCCTCCGGTGCCAGGACACGGACCGGTTGTAATTATTTTGTCTAGTTCACGCACGCCGTCACTGCGTGGATGGTCTCTCCCCTTACTGGCCTACTCGTGGGACCAACATATGAACAACAACAACAACAACAACAACAAAAACAAAAAACAACAGAGAAGGGAAGACATCTCTTCAGAGGACGACCTTCTTGCCTCCAGCCAGGAGACAGTAGTCGGCCTCTCGGATGGTGAGGGTAAAATCCAAAGTACCCCTCTATCTGCACAAGAAAACACAAAAACCCTCAAAAGCCCAACACCGATAGTCGAGCCTGACAACCGGCCAAAGGGCAAACCTAAGAAAAGGAGTCAGAAAGACCTCCTTAAGTCCCGTTACTCCAAAGCCGTCTTCATTCTAGACAAGATTGCCAAGAATGAAGCGAATGGAGTTACGCATGAGCTTGATGCTGGTGACAAGGTGAGGTACCAGGCCGTGGTAGACGAATACCATAAGTTTATGGATTCGCTACCAAGTACGTCCAAAAAGGCACCGCTCTCCCAGCAAGAAGTAAAAAGCTCCAAAAGAAACCGCTCTCAGACAGAAAGCGGTCAGTCACCCAAAAAAAAGGAAGGTCGCACCAAAGGGGTCCCCTCCTCAACAACTTACTTCGTCATCCATCCGAAGACCCTTTAACGAGGTAGTTAAGGATCATCTTCTGATGGCTCTGGCAAACCATAAAAACGGCAGATTAATCCCTGTAACAACGGAGTGGGGTGCCGTCGAATCCAAATTGGCTGAGCTCGTAATGGACTACGTCCTCACCAATAAGGATAAGCCGGCACCTCGTTTCGACTCCAGTGAGATACACCGGGGTTACAGGGTAATCAAGTGCTTGGACGCGTTCTCAAAGGAGTTCCTCAGCGTTAGTATCGCTAAGATTAGTGACACTTGGGATGGGCTAAGCCTTAAGCTTATCCCTGCGGAGGAAATTCCGATGAGACCGCGAGCAAGAGTTTGGTTACCTCAATTGGGCAAGAACGGTGGCAGAATGCTGGAGTGTCTGAAGCTTCAGAACCCCAGCATTCCAATGGATGACTGGTCAGTTATCCGCACCGAGGACCACGGCAGCAGTGGTACTTGCCTAATGCTGTCCATAACGGAGCAAGGAGCAGTGGCGCTAGAGAAAGCGGGCTCCAAATTGTTCTTCGGGGTAAGAGACGCCAAGGTCAAGGTGTTGCGCCCAAGCGGTTCTGATGCCGACGCTGTCGAGGCTGCAAACAACCTTCTGGTTGGAATGCAGCTGTCAGAACCGCAATAAAGATAACGAAGAACACTCCGCAATGGCGATAAAGGTTGTTCAAATAAACCTCAAGCACTCGAAGTGTGCAACAGACAACCTAAAGGTTCTCCTAGCCGAAGAGAACCTCGATATCTGCGCGGTACAGGAGCCGTGGGTAGCAAACTCCGAGGTTAAGGGGTTCCCGAGGTCCCTGTACAACGTACTATATGCTAAAGGAAATGGTAAGCCAAGATCATGTCTAATAGCCAAAAAACATATTAATATTTTTCTTTGTACTCAGTTTAGCTCAGAGGACCTTACAGTTGCGAGGGTCGAGTTGTCAGATGGTAAGAGCTTCCTTATCGCATCATGCTATATGGCACACGACAAAGAAGCACCGCCAGCCGAAGCGAAAGCTGTCGTGTCATCCATTGGCACCAATGAAGACATCATCCTCTGTTGTGATGCCAATGCCAGGCATACAATATGGGGTAGCAGTGAGATCAATGACAGGGGTGAGCATATCTTAGATTTCATTAACCTTAATAAACTAACTATATGTAATTCCGGCACTTCGCCGACTTTTATCTTTCCGAGTTCGGATCGATTTAGTGGGTGGGAAGAGGTTCTCGACATTACACTCATTAATGACAAATTCAAGCTTTCAATTGACAAGTGGAGGGTATCCAATAAGAGATCCTTCTCCGATCACAATTGGATACTCTTTGAGGTCATATTACAAAACAAAGAAAAACAATGCTTTAGAAACCCGAGGAGAACCGATTGGAACAGGCTCAACGGGATTTTGAAACAAAAACTAAAAAGAGTTCCAGAAATCGACAATACGGTTTGACTTGAACACAATGTGGAGGTCTTCAACAAGGCTATTAGCAAAGCCTTCGAGATTTCCTGCCCCTTAACGAAAGCTAAGAAGAGTTACCCTCCATGGTGGAGCACGGAACTCTCGAAGCTACGCAAGGAGGTACGTAGAGCCTTCAACACTTGCTACGAAAACAAAATCTGGCAACCATATCGCGAAAGGCTAGCAGCGTATAAAAAAGCTATAAAAATCGCCAAAAGAAAGTCATGGAGGAATTTCTGTGAGTCAATAGATAACACTAGAGACTCTGCAAGGCTTAGTAGGGCTCTGTCCATGAGCCATTCCTGTCCAACCTTCGTTAAAAGGGCGGACGGCTCCTGGTCAGACTCCTCTGCAGAGTCACTAGATATCCTCCTTAACACCCACTTCCCGGGCTGTACGGACACGACTAGGTCAGACAGTTCATCTAGTGGGCAACAATATGCTGTCAATGAGAATATTTTATCCCCGGAGAGAATCTCATGGGCAATCGACAGTTTTTCTCCATTTAAATCGCCGGGTCCTGATGGCATTACGCCAAAGATGTTACAGAGCGCGAAAAGCTCTATCATACCCTGGCTTTTTAGGTTCTACAAACTTTGTCTCTCTCTAAACTACGTTCCAACCAGCTGGAGGAAGGTCAGAGTAGTTTTCATTCCCAAGATTGGCAAGAGAAGTCACGAGAATGCAAAAGACTTCAGGCCAATCAGCCTTTCATCTTTCTTGGTCAAGACGCTGGAAAGATTAATAGACTCTCACATTAGACATCGACTTGTTAGGTCGTCAACTCTCTCAGAAAGTCAGCATGCCTACCTTAAGGGACGCTCTACTGAAACAGCACTACATGAGGTGGTAAGGTTCATAGAGAGATCCCTTGAAAATAAACAATACACTTTGGCTGCCTTCCTAGACATAGAAGGCGCCTTTAACAATGTATCAGTGACAGCCATTCAACAGTCTCTCCAAGATGCCGATGTAGAAGAATACATCAGCATCTGGATTATCACCATGTTGAAGGCAAGAAACGTCACCGCAAAACTAGGAAACAGCGAGAGGTCAAAATGGGCATGCAGAGGAACACCACAGGGCGGGGTGATCTCTCCACTGCTATGGCTTCTCGTTGTTAACACAATTCTTCTCAGACTGGACACTGCGGGAGTGAAAGCTGTGGCTTATGCGGACGATGTAGTAATAATGGTATCAGGGATGTTCACGGACGTGATAAGCGATATCATGTCCAGTGCCTTGGGTACACTCAGCAAATGGGCTACAGGTTGTGGTCTAAGTGTGAACCCTAGCAAGACGGAGCTGGTACTTTTTACTACTAAGACCAAAGTCCAGAGCTTTAGACTCCCTCGGCTACATAATCTGGAACTGTCTCTATGGGACAATGCAAAATATCTAGGAGTCATCCTGGACACAAAACTATTGTGGAAACAAAATGTGCAACACAGGGTCAAAAAGGCCACAGTTGCCTATTACTCCTCTCGGAGGATGTTTGGCTCCAAATGGGGCCTAACCCCTAACATGCTTAAATGGATGTACACAGCAATTGTACTTCCCATATTAACTTACGGATCAGTAGTATGGTGGCCCGCCACAAATAAGAAATATGTGGTGGACCAACTATACAGAATACAGAGATCTGCTTGCATCGGGATTACTGGATGTTTACGTACTAGTCCTTCAGAGGCTCTGAATGCTATGCTAAATCTGATTCCGATCGACCTTCATGTATTGGCGGCATCCTCAAGCAGTGCGGCAAGACTAGCGGCATCTGGGAGGTGGAGATCAAGGACCTATGGCCATGCCAAAATCCTAGATCAGCTACCACCGACACTGAGGAAACCCACCGATTACATGGTACCTCATCTGGACTTTGACAGTACGTTCAAAGTTCTTATTCCATCCAGACGGGAGTGGAAGGGGGGAAACATAGAAAAAGACTTTAACTTCAGGACGTATACTGATGGATCAAGAATGATCTGCGGTGTGGGCTCTGGAGTATTTTCGAGTGACCTTAGAATAAAACTCTCATTCCGACTTCCTGATGAAGCTAGTGTATTTCAGGCGGAAGTATTGGCCATAAGGGAGGCGTGTAGGGTTTTGATTGACAGGGGTGTCCAAGGAAGAGTCGGCATCTTTGTCGATAGCCAAACGGCACTTCTGTCTCTAAGGTCACACACTACTTTTTCTACCTTAGTTAGCCAGTGCAAGGACGCGTTATCCAGACTAGGTAGTCAGACTGACGTTACCCTCATCTGGGTTCCCGCACATAGCAACTTCCAAGGCAACGAACAGGCGGATGAACTGGCCAGGGCTGGATCTGCCATGGACGTCTCCATTGCTGAATCGGTAGACATGCCATTTGGCAGTATTAGAAATCTCATTCTCAACCATTTCAGGCAGAAAGCTGAAGACAGGTGGCGCAGGTTGAGCACGTGCAAGGTGGCTAAGAAAATGTGGCCTTGCTACAACGTTAAGCGCACAACACAACTAACTAACAGAAACCGTAGGGACATCTCGAGGATCGTCGCAGTATTGACGGGGCACTGGGTTATCGGGAGACACGCTAACAGGATGGGCCTTTCCTACAATGCGTTCTGCCGTAGTTGCCGGGATCAAAGCAAAGAGGAAACAGTCTTCCACTTTCTTTGCGAATGCCCGGCCTTACACCATTCGAGACTCAAATTTCTAGGCAACAGCATAATAGACGATCTCTCGGAGGTATCAGGGATAGGTCTAGGTGACCTCATTAGATACCTTAATTCGACGGGATGGATCTAGAATCTTACTCCGAATCTGAGGCCTGGATTCGGACCTAAATCAGGTTGACACTGACGAGTGGAGTGGTCTGTCAAAACGGAATCTCATTGATTCTACCTGAATGCTTGCGCGTAGCAGGCAGCCACGTAAACCAACCAACCAACCAACCATACCAATTCATCAGTAGATGTTTTACCCTTTATGTTTAAAAAATTCCAAAGCTCATCTATTTATACAAAAACTCACAAGCATATTTTTGTGAATTACAAAGCATAAAAATAGCCTTTAAAAAATTTTTTTAAACACACACAACAATATTTTTCCATTATGAATGTGTTTACTTTTCTACACCTATACATATGTATACCAACGAAATATATATCTAGATATTGCTAACCCGCAACAAATAAATAAAATTTTAAACATAAATACTTGAGTACATGCTCAAATAAATGTAAAAGTTTAAAAATCTCCTTAAGATCAGATGCCTGTTACTTTTACATAAAATTATTACTTCTAAGCAGCCAATATATTTGTTTAGTAGAATTCAATTTGCTAGATCTAACCGTGGAAGGAAGATCATTCAACAAAGATTTAAAAGCCTTTTGTCACAGCGACAATTTCTTATTTTTACCACAAGTCTCTGGAATTCCTTACCAAATCATGTCCAAAATCTAGGCAATGCTAATGCGTTTAAAAAGGAGTTGTTTAAAATCTTTCAATAATGAATCATTTCTATAGGTTATTTTAATTTTCTGATATTTTGATTACTATTTGTTTAACTCTTGTTATTAATATTAATTTTAAATACATACTCATATGCTGTCTTTATTTTAAGTCATTTATATTTGATACATATAATTTTTCTTTGTGTAATTTATAATTTTATACTTGATTTACATTTTCTTTTTATTTCATCACTTTTATTTATTACATGTAGATGATTATTACCGTGATATTGTTCGTTCGTGTACTTTACCATGATGAAAATGTTGAGTTTACTGAAAAAAAGGAAAATAACAGATGATCAGTGAAATAGAAAGTTCACAAATTAAATTCAAAGTTGTCAAGTACCTATCGAAAAAACCTTTATAAAGAAAAAAATATTACACAGCACATACATATTACAACGTAGTCATATCCCAAAATATATAAACTTGGCAAAAGTCGTTTAATATTTTCAAAACATTTAGATGTTCAGATTGAGCATTTTAGAGCATATATATATACACATATTGTATATATATATATATACATATATGTATGTATATATATTTGGTTACTAAAAAAAAATTTAAAAATTTGTTTAAACGCTTAATCTATCTTAATTAACTTAACTTACTTAGGGATAGTTTTTGACTTGATATTTAAGTTATACTTATTTTTAAGTTCTAATTAAATACAAAATTGTGTTTTGTTTTTGAGTGTATATTTGAGAAAATAAGTTAATTAATGATTAAATAACCAACCTTGTGTATACGGAATGATCGTGAAAATATGAGAGGGGGTGGCGTAGCTCTTTTCATTCGAGATAGAATATCGGCAAAGGTAGTATTTGAAATGTCTGACCCATTGAGCATAAAGCGTTTATTTGTTGAAATAAAAGGCAAATTATCTAAATCACTGGTGGGAGTAATTTATGCACCTCATGGTAATATTCAGGTTCTTGACCAAGTATTGGGTGATATATGTTGTCGTTATGATAATGTAGTCATTCTAGGTGATTTCAATAATAATTTATACATCGACTCAAAAGCGGAGTTAATTCGAAACATATGTACTAGCAACAATCTTTCATACCTACATAACTCATTACCTACTCATTTCTGTACCATGTACTGTAGTACGTCCCTCATTGATTTCTCTCTCGTGAGTGATACGAACTTAGTCAAGTGCTCCGGACAGTTTCATGTGCCCCTCCCTTTCCCATCATGCTTTTATTTATTTATGTTTTGATATAACACCTAAATATATCGATGGAGAAAGGGAATATAAAGACTACAATAACAACAACTATGAGAGAGTTAGTGAAATTATTTCTAGTCTTTCACCGAACAATATTTTTGCTACAAATAATGTTGACGATCAATTAGCTATATTTTACCGTTTACTTTACACTATAAATGACGAAGTTCCAACAAAGAGAGCTAAAACTTATCAAAATAAAAATATTTGCAATATGCCTAATGTTAGGTCCATTATGTATCTGAGCGACTTAGCCTACAGAGCGTATAAAGAAGATATGACGCCATCAAATTGGACCACATACTTTAAATACAGAAATAAAGTAAAAAATGTTATTAGAAAACTCAAGATCGATTACTGGACTACTAGGTTTGAAAACTGCAACAATCAGAATATGTGGAAGATCATTAAAAATCAAGCCCGTAGTTCCCATAATTTATTTCATCAGCATAAACCCGAAATATTTCACAACTATTTTGTCTCTTCTCAGATTCAATCTGTGGGTACTAGTCCTGTCTTCTCTGAATTCCCTCTTTTAGGTTCTGGTTTCAGATGTATTAATAAATCTGAACTCTTTCTTGCTGTATCAATTATTAAATCAAATGCTGCCGTGGCGTGCAGCCAGAGGACTTAAAAGGCCAGTGATATGCAATAAACTACTGCAATGAATGTCTTAAATGGCATATCAAGACATTCACTTAAATAGTAAATGCGTAAAATATTACATCTGCTACCAACAAAACAAACAAATACTTCTACCATCATTCATTTCAAAAAAAACACCAAGCCATCCAAAACATTTTATAAGCAAAACAAAAGTACTACCTTTCAGAGTACACTGAAATGAGTATTCATTGCTATTTCAGATGAAAAAAACTCTATGTATGTACATGTGTATATATATGTATATGTGTATGTATGTTCACGTTTGAATTTTTAAAGTTATTATGGTTGCCGTTTAAACAATAACAATGCGGTGACGATGCAATGACAAAAACAAAATGTTTTGAAGTACTTGGTGTTATTCAAAACATTTGCAGAAAGCAAACAGAGTTGACAATTCATTGCGAAATATCAGGTAGAGTATTGTGTTGGTTTGCTTTATATCAAGTGGAGTATTGTGCTTGGTTTTGTTGTTAGAATCCTCATTCTTTTATTAGTCATTGCAAAAAGTACTACGTAATAGAGTTCAATGAAATAAAACATAAGCGGAGACGCATAAATTAATGTTTTGATGCAGCAGTTTAATATGCAAACCTCCATTACGAGCCTCTAATTGTGACTGGGCAAGAACTGATGCTGAAAAACCTGCTCTTAAACACTTAGAAAAAGTGTTTACTCCAAATACTTCTGTCAATATTGCTGAACTGCCACCAGTCGTCTCTTTACCAGAAACACCGCTAAAATTTAACATTGTGGAGATTGAAAAGGCCATCACTAGTCTTAACACCAAAAAAGCCCCAGGTGTCGACAAAATAAGCAACAAAATGCTTCAACAACTGCCTTATATTGCAAAAAGAATAATACTATTCATTTTTAATGGTATATTACGGCTGCAATACTATCCGGTAGAATGGAAGGTTTCGATGATTATTATGATACCAAAGCCCGGCAAGGATCATACGAAGGTTGAATCCTATCGGCCTATTTGTTTATTGCCCAACATTTCAAAACTATTTGAAAAGCTGTACATGAGCAAGCTGATGCCTATAGTGACTAGAAGTGGATGCATTCCAGATCATCAATTCGGTTTTCGCAGACAACATAGCACTATTGAACAAACTCACAGACTTGTGAACGTAGTTAGAGACACTTTTGAAAAAAAGAAAAACTGCTCTGCGCTCTTTATAGATGTTTCCCAAGCTTTCGATAAAGTATGGCACGAAGGTCTAATGCACAAATTAACACAAAATCTACCCGCGAACATCGTCAGGCTTTTATAAAGCTACTTAATGGAACGAAAATTTGTAGTTTGGGAAGGCAATTTCTTAAGCCCTCCGCAGTCGATCGAAGCGGGACTTCCCCAAGGCAGAATCTTTGGTCCTTTACTTTATTTAATATATGCCTCTGACTTACCGTTACAGTTACAGCAGTTACATTCACACGTCAACATTTGCTGATGATACAGCTTTTCGAAGCGTTCATGAAAATCCTGTCGAAACTTCCCGGAATTTGCAAGAATATATATCCAAACTGGAAAAATGGCTAAAACAATGGCGGATAAGAGTTAATGAGCAGGAATGTGTAAACGTCACTTTTACGTTACGCAGGGAAACATGCCCACCTATACAAATCAACACCGAGACTATACCGCAACACACTGTAGTCATATATCTAGGTGTTCATCTTGATTGCCGTTTAATATGGAAATCTATTATACAATATGGGCCTATGGAATCCAGTTATTGGGCACTGCCTCAGCATCGAATGTAGAAAAAATTCAAAGGCGACAAAACAAAATTCTACGTACTATAACAGCAGCCCCATGGTATATCTGAAATCATCGAATTCACAAAGATCTTAAAGTTCCGTTGGTTAAGACAGTATTTTCTAAACACGCGACAAAATACATTAAAAAACAAATCCACTTGCGCTCTAGAGTATAGAGGCCACATCCGGCTTAGGAGTAGGGATATTCTTTCTATCAGCCGTACACGGGAGATTTAAAACAACAAAAATCAACCGTTGAAACTAAAAATTTTGTTTAGCTTATATTTAATACATTAGAATTAACATAAATTTAAATAAAATAATAAATAAAAGGAGAATAAAGAGAAGAAAAAAAAAATAATAATGATATGTATATATGTACAAGTTGTATCCAAATATTTACATATGCATATGTCTATG
The DNA here is from genome assembly GCA_947311025.1 of Lypha dubia. Classification (NCBI taxonomy): domain Eukaryota; kingdom Metazoa; phylum Arthropoda; class Insecta; order Diptera; family Tachinidae; genus Lypha; species Lypha dubia. The sequence goes on along the minus strand of OX371265.1, from coordinate 12,771,371 downwards.
TACATATATACAAAAAATTAAGAATAAAAATAATGTATTATACTCGTATGTACAATAAATAAAAGAGAATAAAAAGAAGAATAAATAAAGAGAATAAAAAGCAGAAAAATAATAATGGAATGTATATACAGTACAATACGCATATAAGAAAGTCTGAAAATGTACTGATTTTGTTTCTTATATGCGAGCTTTCTTATAAAGAGAACACGCATATAAGAAAGATATTTTCTTATATATGTAACACGCATATAGGAAAGATATTTTCTTATATGCGTCAGAAACAAAATTTAAAAAATTTCCTATGGAGTATGCAGATATACATATGTATATTTGAAATAAAATTAATACACATTATTTTGTACAAAAAAAAAACAACGAAGCCGGCTGATTTCCCAAAAACCAACGACTTCATTGGACATTTGGACCAGTGTTCACAGATGTAAATTGTAAAATATAATCAAAAAATTTATATTTTTCCCCAAATTGAAAAAAATTTCATTGTGAGAATACTTTCATATACACGTACAATTTTCTATGGAAGGAATATAATTTTTCATAAAAATTTGTTTCTTATAGCAGAGTTTTTCTTATAAGCGAGTTTCTTATATAAGGATTATTTAGCACGTAGTTATATGGAAATGTACATGGTGTCTGTAAAAGTGTTTCTTATAGCCGAGTTTTTCTTATAAAAGAGTTTCTTATATGCGTATTGTACTGTACATATGTACAAGAAAAAGAAATATTAAAGAAATAATATATAAAATTAGAAGGAAAATTTTGTACAATGTATGAAATATAATGTTTGTGGATGTATTTATAAATATTTTAATTATTTTATTTTAATTTAATATATTTAGGAACTTTCATCATCCTCATTCCCGCCATCATCTTCATCACTAGTTTCTATCAGAACGGTATTAGCTTGGGTTCTTTTGGGGCGAACACCAGAAACAGCCATTAACAATTTGTCTACTTCATCTAATGAATTTATTCTTATTTGCTTAGATTTTTCAGTCTATAGCAAATATATTTCCACCTCTACAATACACAAATTTGTAACCAACGGTTTTAAGGGTTTTAGCGTTAGGTTAGGTTAGGTCTAATGATTCTTTACTAAGAAAGTCATTAATAAACACGGATTTCAGTTCATTAATTTTTTTCAATTTAGCTTTATTATCCATAAAAGCAGTTTTGCTTTTCTTGTTGGCAAATTTTATAACAAGTGATTTTTTATTATTTGTATTATTTTCATTACTTTTTGTTTTATACTTATTAGTTCTGTTGTTAAGAAAATAGCAATCTTCAATTTCATTTTCATAAATTTTAGCTCCAGTTTGCTTTGCTAAATCCAACACCACATCTGGTTCTTTGTTTCATTTTTTGCTTCTACTCCGTTTACAATACAATTTTTTTTCACTCTGTTATCATTTAGAAATTTAACTGATGATTTTAGTTCATTAACCTCGTTGCGAAGCAATTTATTTTCTTTTTGTAATGTATCAATTTGTTTCTTATTTTGTGCAACTGCTTTTAAAATTAATTCATACTGAGAAGACATTAATTGAACCGTCTCCCTAATTTCACTCAGTTGATTTATTTGTGTTTTTATTTGTATTAGCTCACTGGCTACAAAATTATTATCAGGTGGTAAACAAAAGTGACATTTATATTCAAGAGAATTATCATTTAACAATTTATCGATTTGCTTTTTGTCCATCTTGTAGAGCTGCAAAACTATCGATAGTCGTCGCCATCGATAGTTTCGATAGTTTAAGAAAAACTATCGATACTATCGGTTTTTTTATGTGCTACTTCTGGCATTAATACAAAAATTCAAGTGAAAGGGATACGGTAGTAAACATACGCAGATACATTTGTACATTAGGGTATAACCAATATTTTGGCATAGTACCATGAAGTCAACCAAGTCCTAGTAACGACGAAAATCATAATCTTTTGTAATTTTTCTCAAAAAAGTTGACGCACCAATTGGTTTTTCTAAACAGTTATTATATTGAATATTCATAATTTCATACGGTGTTTTTTATTCATTTTTAATTTTTTTTCGTTAAAAAAGGTTATAGATACGTTTTGGTTTGCGGAAAAACCTCTTACCATCTCTAAATATTAATGAAATTTCATACTTGAGCTATTTGATGTTTTAAATATATTTTCTTAACCAAAAAGAAAATTAAAAACTTTCAAAACTTCATCGTAGTTGGCGTGTGAACTTTTTTGACCTTAGCGAAAAAATAAATATACGTTCCCTTATAGATTTTTATGCTCTATCGGACTGTGCTATGCCAATTTCGATATTTTAAAAAATTGTTAAAAAGTTATTTCCATAATGTACATACTTATGTATGTATGTAGGTCTTAGCTAAAGTTTTTCATCTTTGTCAGTTATTTTCGCAACATTTACTGATTGAAAAAATTATTTTATTTAAATAAAAGAAAGTTACTGATTGTTAAAAAATAAATTTTATTTTGCCCATGAATAATACAAACAATTAAAAACTAAACATACATTAACTTAAAATTTAAAATTTTTTAGTAGAGGCAAAAAATTTTATTTTTTAATACTACTCTTCTATCACAAAGAGAGATACAACTGTATTTTTTTTTTTGTAAATATAACCACTGTACTTTAATTTCTTAAAAAAATGAAATTTTAAAAATTTTCAGTTAATACCCTCTTGTTTATCAAGTGCGATGTATAATTGTATGAAAAATAAGAAATCATAAAAAGCAAGTAGTACATATATTTAGTTCAACACATTTCTTTGGTTTAAATAAATTTTTATAATTAAAATCAAATAACAATTTAGGTAGATTTAGGTAGCTAAACGCGCTGATTTAGGTAGCGCAGTTAAAATAACTTGTTTTTATTTGTAAAAGTAGGTATATAAATTTAAAAGCGGCTAAGAACCTGCGTAGAATAAGTTGTTACAAATGTTATACTGGCTACATATAAAGGGCTTCATATATTTAAAAAATATACTTTAAAAAATTGTCGATAGTATCACTATCGAAAAATAACTATCGAGCATGGTATAATAAATAAGGTAGTCTTGTCCCTAAAACAAATACAACGTCACAAAAACAACAGGCATTTTTTTAGTGTAAAAACTTGGCTGTTGTCAAAATGTGATGTGTAAACAAAACAAAAATTAAATTTAAAAAAAAAATCAATTGCATAAAATAAAAATATAAGTTAAAATTATTTACAATACAGAAAACAAAAAGGTGTTGATAGATGTATGTATAAAATCAGGATGTGTCTTTTATTTGGGTACTTGGAACAACTTTCCTTCCCCCTTTGCAAATTTTTTTTGCAGACACTCCATACACGCATTTTAACCGATATTTTTAATTTTAATTAAATATTAAAAATTTTTCACGCTTGTTTTTTCACTTTTTTAAATTTTAATTAAATAAAAAAAAAATGTCACAATATTTTTATAAAAACATAGCAAAGTTTTGACAACAAAAAATCAATCATCTGATGTCAATTTTAGCTAATGCGACTACCTTATAATTAATATACCTTGCTATCGATAGTCAGTCCAAAAAAAAAAACTATCGATAATATCGGTAGTACTATCGATTGTTTTGCAGCTCTACCATCTTGCTACATATAGAATGTAAAGTTTTATTGCATGCATCACACTGGAATTTATCTTCACTTTCAGTTCTGCATTGCATACAAAATATTTTATTTTTATTGTTTAAGCTTTTACGTGTTTTTCCTGCCATTATTTTATTTCTTTTATTTCCACAGACAGAGTAAAACTTTTAGTTTAGTATAAAGCAGTTTTTTCAAATGTATAAAACAATTTAATAGCAAAATTTATTATTTATATATTTCTTATATTCTTCTGCAAATATTTGGACGTTTGTTCACGACGGTGTTGCCACACTTTTTTTGCCATGCCACTTATTGTAAACGAAAATGCAACTGCGTCCAAAAAGTTAACAACCTAAATTATTTTCGCTCAAAATGAAGAGAGCGCCATCTTTGTGTACTCTTCTTAATCAGTTTCGCTCAAATTGAAGAGTGCGCCCTCTTTGGTGCACCAAAAAATTAGTGTTTTTCTCATATATGGCAACATCACCCTCAAGGGAGGGCGCTCTCTTCATTTTGAGGGGAAAATTTAGTTGTTGGGCCTTACTACGGTTCTCGAATCGACTTCGACTGTTGTACTATATTAAAGAAACACACAACATTTTTCTTTAATCTATTACAGCAGTCGAAGTCGAATCGAGAACCGTAATATACCCCAATATCTGTAGGTTGTTAACTTCACACCGACTAGGCATAAGCAATAAGCTTAAGTTTAACCCTTCTAAGGCAAACGCAATTACTTTATGTTCTCGAAATGGATCAACTTGCTCTTTGAATATTTTGTTTTGCGATATTAAAATTCCACTTGCCGACTCTGTCAGCTGCTTGGGCATAACTCTTGATAAGTACTTATCGTTTGATATTCATATTACTAATGTTGCCACCAAGGTCAATCAGATCTTAAGATCGTTGTACTCATCTAACTATTTTTACCGGTCAAGGCTAGGTGTCAAATTGTTCACGCCGTTCTCATGCTTCATATACGTTATTGCTTAGATGTATACAGTGGCACAATAGTGCTCAATTGGAGACGTATCAGACTAATCTTTAACAGAATAATAAGGTATGTTTTTGCCCTAAGAATTTCGGCACATGTTTCTTCCTACTCCCTGCGTCTAATAAATTGCTCTTTTCTAGATTTTATAAAAATCAATACATTAATCAAGATGTATCAAATAATTACCAGCCAGTCGCCACCATACGTTTTTTCTTTGTTCAAATTTTCAAGATCCTCAAGAAATCCGATTCTGATACTGCCAACAATACACAACTCTATTTTCGAAAGATCTTTCCTGGAAAGAGCCTGCAGACTTTGGAATTCCTTGCAAACCCCACTAAAGAGGTTTGACATCACAAAAACGACGTTTAAACGTAACCTGCATAATTATTTCAATAATATACTTGGATTTGTTTTCTTTTAGCCTATCTTTTTCCCTACTAGGCCATTTGTTAGTTGTCAGTTTTCATTAAAAATTTTGTTTATTTTTTATTATTTTATTTATTTTTTTAATTAAAAATAAGTCAATAATTACTACAAAATCATTAAATCTTATAAGATACCAACTTGAATTTATGAAGTTTTTTATATAAAATTTACTTGTTAATCATATATGGCCCTTTTGGAGCTCGATTAATATAATAAAGAACAAAAATTGAAATTGAAATAATAATTAAATATTATGAATTTCCATATATTTTTAACTACTTGCTCTTCTTACTTAAAGCTAATAAAAAATTTGTGGCTGCTGGCAAATTGCATAAAATTTTCTTTTGTTTCGTCGCTATAACCTCTTAATCATTTTGAAAGTTGCTTTCATTCTTTTAAAACATTACAGCAATTCTTCATAATTTTCATTTCTAGCTTAAATAAAAATATATTCGTTTGGAAGTTTTTTAAATTACGTAGTGCTACCATATTTAAATAAGAACTTTAACTACTCACTGAAAAAATTAAATGTTATTTAAATACAACACAAATTTAAATAAAAATTGACTATGTACATACATACTTAAATAGGAAGTAAAAAACTGGCCATTAATCCCAATTTACAATTTGGAGTTAGCTAATGATTATAGCTTTACTCATGATATTTGTATAAAACAACTTTGGTTAAATTATATCATTAATTAACTAAATATTTTTTATTGGGGCCTTAGGCCCATATAAAAACGGTAAAACTTTATTTCGATTAAGCAGCGTAGCAATTAATCAGCTAAACTATTACCACTTACACTTGTTACAAAAATTTTAAGAATTTAACTAATTCTTATGCTGATGTACTTTAAACACTAATAAGTTCAAAAATACTACTTAAAAATATTACAAATTTTTAATTGTTTCTAGTGCTCAAATGGAATTTGGTGCTTTACATCTTATAACAAAATTTGATTGATGACAAATATTTTAGTAAAGAATGCTAGCACACTATATCACTGTTTCAGGGGTGCTTTCGCTTTCTTCACTAAGGAAAGGCAACAACACCCACACAGTGAACTTTGAATGGTTGAAGGTTCTTCGCGTTAATTTTCATAAGTGTTTAACGCACCTAATATTTGGTATAGGATAACAATGGTGAACGATGAAAAGGACTGACTTCAAACCTATAATCCACTTAACACGCGTCAGACATAAACTTTTATTCGTATTGTTCAGTGAAATCAAGATCATTGAAAATAAATAAACTAATTCCTTTTTATGTGTATGTAGATATGTATGTACATATGTATATAAACTGTTACCTACTAGTATAATTTTTTTTTTAAATCATGCATACTGAATCATTTGAAGTATACTCAATATAACAGTTTTTCGTTTACTTTGTTTTAAAAGTTGTCCGGTTTGGATAAATATTACCGCCTCCTTTTATGTATCTTTTGAAATTTCCGCCTTTTAAGAATCATGTCATACAAAGCTTCAAGACCTTCTTGAAGTCCTTCACCTGTTATAGCACATGCTGGTTGTATGTACCAAGCCTTGTATTGTGTGGAATTGTTGCAAGATTTTGTGCTTCTGATTTTATTTTGCAACATTGCCGAATTATTTATATTTGATGATGTGGCAGATGACGATAATTTCGATATATTTTCATTATGATGACCCGTATTACAGCCGGTGATGGTATGGTTACTCGGTATATTAGATGATGTTGGTGTACACATTAATGAGGAAGGAGAGGACAGATAAGTTACCAAAGACGATTGTAATCCAAGTGCTTTTTGTGAATTATGTTGTTGATTCAGTATCGGCTGTTGTTGGCAATGATAAGAGTCTAGTAATGAAGTTGATGAATAATTTTTAAGCGAGGGCGATTGTTTTTTTACATCAGTATTTACGCGGGTATTATGTAGATTTGATGGTGAAGTTGAAGAAAGTTTTGAGTTAAGAGCCAGCGATGATGTATGGCTTACACCAATATCACGATAACCGTCTTCTTCCTGTTCATCCCCTATTCCATGTGATGACGCAACAATGTTGCCAGTTGAAGAAGAGCAAGACTTTAAAACTGAACTTATATTTAAAGAATTTGGTGTAAGGAGTTCATGCAATGATAAAAGCTTCTCCAATGCTTTAGGTACGCAAGCACCAGGTAAATCCTGTTTATTAGCCAATATTAAGACTGGAACACCCTGCAACAAAATTGTTACATATTTAATTAATAAGAAGTACCAATTAAAAAATCAAATGTGAATTCATATATTATAGGATTATTAATCACATCTTAACTATTTTAACAAAATGATTGTATAACTGACTAATGACTGGTTGCCGTAAATCAATTTGAACAAAATTGACTTTGAAAAATAAGTAAAGTTCTAACCCATTGAAATGATAAAGCTGTAGTGTAAAAACTTTCATGTGACTCAGCAGATTCAATTAATGATAAAGGATCTAGTATGATTACAGCTGCTGTGGTGGCAGTGAGGTCTAAGAGGTAAACAACTCTGATGATGAGACTGTGGTTAGTCTCGAAACATCAAGATGTCAGTTCAACCCTCCGCGCGCAGTCTAATATTTCTTTGTCTGTTCAATTATTACGAGCTTTTACATTTTTTTCTCATTAAATTAATCATTTAATTTATAAAAAATTAAATTTGGAGAAAACGAACTCAAGCCTGACAAAATTATAATTTATTTGATTAAACCTCAGTCAGTTCGAATAAAAATTCATAACTTAGAGTCTGAACACAATGTAACGATATTTTATTGCGGTGCGGTTTTTCATACGATTTTGAAGTAAAAAACCGCAGCGCGGAACGGTATAAAATTAAAATCTATTTTATTTTCATTGCGGACTTTCTTATTCTCTCAATTTTTGATACTCTTTCTCTTTCTGATGTCGCCATAGTTTTTGAATAAAGTAAACAAAAAAAATGTTTTTGAATTAGAGTTGTGAGCGTGAGTAAAATTACGCTCACGAAACATAAATATTTTTCACGCACGCTCACAAACGCAATATGTTTAATCACGTACTTTCACGGACGACGGGAATAATTTTGCACGCACGCTCACGGTGAAATACAAATTTTGCAATAAAATATTTAGCATATGCTAAATAATTTTATTTTGTTATTAATTTTTTATTTACTTCAAGATCTCAATTAAATAAAAAAAATTAATGAAAAAACAACTTAATATAAAAAATCTAGCACTGTCTGCCAAGGCAGGTTATTTAAATTTATTACTTATATGTAAAGGAATTCAAAAGGAGTACTAGTGTTGCTAAGTTTAGGTTAAAGTTAGATTTCTAAAGGTGTATGTATGTATGTAGATACTACATACTACGGTGCAAGATAGTGTTTTATGGATATGTACATACATTCATTTTATATAACCAATGAGATAAAATATCACATTACATATTTTCATTATCTGGTTAAACATACAGAAAACAAACCCAGTGGTGTAAGCAGAAACTATTGCCACAAATGGCTAGCGAAGTGGCGGGTGTTTTCTCTCCATGTACTAAAACCGGTAACGAAAAGGTATGTCACTCCGCTACTACATCTGTGTCTAGTCACTAGTAGCTGTAACAAGTACTACCCACTATTCGATAGCTAAATCGCTAGCCCAAGGTAATGCAACAAACAGGTTTTTTTCTACGAGCTGTAGGCTTGTTACTAAGTTAAATGTTCACATGAAAATAAGTCCCGTTATTTAGACAACAAAAACTAAATGATCGCAATTTCGTCATTGTTAAGCTAAACATATAAACAAACAGTTTCAGTTGAACTTGAGATTTTGTTTCGGAAGGTAAGAAGTAAAAATGAGTAAAAGAAATTACAGAAGAATAGTGAAATTAGACCGCGATAAGTTTTTTAAAGAATTTAATAAAATTGGACAAGCAGATGACTTAGAAGAAGTTCAATTGTTATATTAAAAATACTACGCCAGTAGAAATTGTGTCCTTCATGCAAGGTGATCATAGTTCTTTTATTGGCCGCAGGCTTAAAAACCTTACGAATTTTTTTCAAGAACCGTGTGAATCAATGACTTTAGGAATGTTTTTAGCAGATATAAAACCAAACGATGAAACCGAGACCTTTTTATTTGCAAAGCAGTTTGCATTCCATATAACAAAAATTTAATTTCACTACCAATGCTTCATAATTGTTATTAAGCTTAAAAATTTATAATTCTTTTTGCCTAGGCAGTGAAAATATAAATTAAATAATGTCCGATTCTGAAGGAAGTAGTCCACTACGCAAAATCAGACGCCCCAACTGCAATTGCGAGGGATTAAAACAGAAAATAAAAAAGTTAAATGGTAATTACTGACTTTATTGTTTGACCAGTTTTGAATTTGAATATGAATTAATTATTAAGGTTTTAAATGCATTTTTTTTTGTTTATACAAACTACCAAGTGAGAGGTAGCGAATTTGATAGTGCTTTTGGTACAGCTAAAGTGCTATTTCTAAGTGGCTGCCACTGTCACAACCACTAGGGGTTAGTAAAGTGGCTAGTACCATGGTGTTATCGCCGTGGGTAGCTAAAGGTAATGCAGTGGGGGGTCAATTGCCACCTCGTAGGACATCTCCATGTTAAATTCGCCACTCAAAAGCATGTCTTGTAGATTGTGGTGGGACTAGCGGTAGTTCAAAAAGAACTAGCGAATATACAGGCGAATCGTTAGCACTTCGTACCACTGGGAAATGAATTTTCATTATGTATGTACGTAAATGGATATGTATGTATGTAGATGAATGTCTGCATTTGTAACGGAAATTTTAACATATAGAACTGTTTTGAGTGCGTGAAAATTGTAATAAAAAATCACGCATGGTCACGCTCGGTATTATATTTTTGAATCACGATCACGCACACGAATCACGTGATTCACTCGTCACACGAAAAATTCACAACACTTGCACATCTCTAGTTTGAATGTATACACATATAAATTAATAAAACTGTAAATTTATTGATGTGGCCGTCTTCCGTTGTATTATGTTTACTTCTCTCTCCCGCAACGAGAAATCGCACCGCACCGCAAACATTGTGTAACATTGTAAATCAGAGACTTCATATTTAGTATATCGTTTCTCGTTCGGTGATCGATTCACTATTAATCGATTTTTGGATATTAAAATTCTAAGGGGAAAATTTTCGGCTTTATATTATCTGATCTGATTAATATAGACGTAAAATCCAAAAGTTATTGTTATGATGTTTTTAAATATGTAATTTAGTAATTCGCAAACATTAATTGCGAGTTCATGTATGATAGATGAGTATTGGAACTTTTTAAACATGAGTGGTAAAGAACTACTGATGAGTTGGTATTTAGCTACCCACAAAATGCATATAGACTAGCTAACCCATAACAAATAATAATTTCTGAATTCTTAAACATAAGGTTAAAATTGCATTCTTCTCTAATTGAGAAACCCTCAAATGGATTTTGGTACTTTTTGGATATTCGATCATACTCGTATAAGGAGAAAACATTTTAGCTCTTTTCACAACTATTTTAACCCCACTTCAAAAATGGAGGTTATAAATTCGGTTGTGGTTTTATAATCTTCACAAAAAAGGTAAGAGTATTTACATGTTTGTAGTGTATATTTTCCACAATAATCATATTAGACCCATAAAGTATATAAGTACATATATTCTGGATCCTTACAATCAAAGTTGCAGGCTGGTTTTGGCACACTACCACAGTAAAATAAATGAAATTTATTTTTATAATTATTTACAGTATTATTGCTTTTACTGTCTAAAATGAATTGAATTTATTTTATAAGTTGCATCGATAGTCTTAATATTTTTATTACGATTATTTTTTTTAACATTAGTCATGATCACCGTATTATTGTAATTATTTAATTTATTAATCCTTGATTTTTACAACACAAGGATTTAAACACATATTTTATCTCTTCATATATAGGTAATGGATTTATTAGTACTCATTCTACCCTTTTGGTATTTGTACGATATTTTTCTTATATATTATAAATACATATTTGTATTGCTAATTTTTTGATCCTTTTTTGAAGTTATTTATATTTGATTGATGAGCTTGATGTAAATTTTTTATAAAAAACGTTATAAAAATTTATTTATCGATATTTCGCTACTGCTTGTGTAGCTTCTTCAGGATTATATTTACAAATAATAAAAAACTGAATAACAACAATATTTTTAAACACATTAATGAACTAAACAATATTCGCTTTAAATTGATTTTTGTTTTTCCGGTTTTTGAAATAACATTTTATATCTGTTAGTATCGAAAACATCTGATTTTTCTAACCGTTCTGAAATTATAGGAAAGTAATTTTTTTTTTTTTTAGTTCTATTATTTATTGAATCTTCAATTGTAAATTGAAACATCAATAAGTTTTTCAAATCTTAAATCTAAAAATACATTAATAGATATATGTTTGGCCAATGCTAAACAAAATTTTTAATTCCAACTGCTGATTTTTGTTGTTTTACATCTCTCGTGTACGGCTGAGAGAAAGAGTATCCCTCCTTCTCAACCGGGTGTGGCCTCTATAATTTGCGCGCAAGTGGATTTGGGTGCAATTCTAGTTTTTCAATATATTTTTTTCCGCGTTTTGAAAATACTGTCTTCACCAACGGATATACCAGGGGGCTGCAGTAATTGTACGTAGAATTTTGTTTTATCGCCTTTTAATTTTTTCTGCACTTGATGCTGAGGCAGTGCCCCATAACTGGATTCCATAGGACTATATTGGTTTCAGGATCGCGATGTATAATAAAAGTTTGCGGTCTAGACTTAATATAGAATTTCTTCCAATAAGCCAATTCATTTGGACTGCTTTTAATTTCATTTTTGTCAACTTTGCGTCTATATGCGATTTCCATGTTAAACGACGATGATAGATATTTTACTACAGTGTGTTGCGGTATAGTCTCGGTGTTGATTTGTATAGGCGGGCGTTTCCCTGCGTAAAGTAAAAGTAACGTGTACACATTTCTGCTCATTCACCTTTAAGCATTAAACACATTCGCCACAGCAGACTACCACCTGTCAAAATTAGAATACATGTGTGCATATGAGAATCATTATATTGAAGACAGCAAGGCAACACGGCAACAGGTTTTTGTCCATGCTACTTTTGTCGTGTAGTCGAAATAAACTAATTTCTATTTCTGATGGCCATAAAACCAAAACAGTGTTGACAATATACAAAATTTGTAAAACAAATTAGTGATTACAAATATTTTTTATTGTAAGATAAAAAAAAAATTTTTCAAAATTTATATGTTATAATATATATGCATCAAGAATTTTTATTAGCTTTATAGCTTTATAGTATAGTATATTCTATAAATATTGACTTGAGTCAAAAATACCAACATTGTTAAAGATTAAAAAAAAATCACAGGGCTATTACCCTTTTTTACCTAAAAATTTTTGTGTAATTTTTTCGGCGCTCTCTCTTGATTCCGCAGTTACGGGTTTCAAAACGTTAATATATTATTGATCATGTCCTACGATATAGAACGAATATAAACGACATAGGTATCATTTCAAAATGCTCTAAGTAACTCATTTAAAATCATCATTAAAGAAGCATAACTTACGTATTTCATCGGTGACAGCTTTCAAATATACACCAAATAAAAGCATGGTAAGTTCTCTGTAAAAGTGAAAAGTCGGATTAAAAAATTTTAAAATTGAATTTCACTCGCAATGGGTAAATTGTTTTAAAAAAATTGTATACCAGTATAAAGGTATCTTGTAGAAGTTTAGATTGATATCCACATTCGCCTATATCCGTTACATATTCTAGGAGTTATGGCCAATAAAAAATAAGTTTTGAACGCGTAACTCCGGAGCCAAAAGAGATCCATGAGATAATTTTTTTCTGGTTATGTCAAAGCGAATCCATACAAAGTGATGTGAGTGGCGAATTCAATTCGCCCCAGCGAACTTTAAAAAAGTAAAAGCGCTAAATATCCACCACTGTAATATACATAAATGAATGGTTCCAACAATTCAGGATCAGCTGTTTACTGTGTATCTGTCGTATCCAAAATAATTAAGTAGCTGCTAAACGGCTACAACGGTAGCTAGAAGCATTTGTGTTCTTGAGTTCGTGTAGTCTGCTGTGGCGAATGTGTTTATACCTTTATCCGCCATTGTTTTAGCCATGTCTCCAATTTTGAGATGTACCCTTGTAGATTCCGGGAAGCTTCTACAGGATTTTCATGAACGCTTAGAAAAGCTGAATCATCAGCAAATGTTGACGTGTGAATGTTACTGCATAACGGTAAGCTAGAGGCATATATTAAGTATAGTAAAGCAACGAAGATACTGCCTTGAGGAACTCCGGCTTCAATCGACTGCGGAGGGCTTAAGAAATTGCCCTCCCCAACTACAAATTTTCGTTCCTTTAAATAGCTTTTTAAGAGCCTGACGATGTTTGCGGATAGATTTTGTGTTAATTTGTGGACAAGACCTTCGTGCCATACTTTATCAAAAGCCTGTGCGACATCAATAAAAAGCGCTGAACAATATTTCTTTTTTTCAAAAGCTTCTCTAATAACATTTACAAGTCTGTGAGTTTGTTCAATACTGTTATGCACTGCTAGTTACTATAGGAGTCAGCTTGCTCATGTACAGCTTTTCAAAACGTTGCTACATATTGGGCAATAAACTGATAGGCCGATAGGATTCAACCTTTGTATGATCCTTACCGGTCTTTGGTATCATAGTAATCATCGAAACCTTCCATTCTGCCGGATAGTATTGCAGTCGTAAAATACTATTAAAGATGAATAGTATTATTCGTTTTGCAATGAAAGGCAATTCTTCAAGCATTTTGTTGCTTATTTTATCAATACCTGGGGCTTTTTTTGAGTTTAGACTTGTAATAGTCTTTTTAATCTCCACAATATTAAATCTTAGCGTAATTTCTGGTAAAGCGACGACTGGTGCCAGTTCAATGATATCAGCAGAAATATTTGGAGTAAATACTTTTTCTAAGTGTTTAACAAAAAGAGTACCTTTTTCAGCATCAGTTCTTGCCCAGTCACCATTTGAAGCTCGTAATGGAGGTTTACATATCACCGGCCTTTTAAGTCCTCTGGCTGCACGCCAAAGCGAATAATCTGTTTGCGGTGTTGCATTTATTTCTTGAAGAAATTTTTGAAGGGAAGCTGTTTTTGATATTCTCGTCGAGCTTTCCTTTTTTCAGATAAAAGCCTTTCTATATCAACAGAAAAAATATTGTTGAATCGCCCTTGTTGGTTGATTTGAAGAAGCATTACTCTGCAGAAATCGAGACTACTCCTCACACGCGTGTAAAGAGTACTCCACAAGGGACCAGGACTAGTCCAAAAGTAATCCAAATATATGGGAAAAACATGCTCCATTTTACATTACAATGTCCTAGGAGAGGACCATGTAATCCAAAAAAACATTACGTCAGAGTAATCCAAAAACTAGTCCAAGTAACTACTCCGCAAATTATTAACACAGGGTTAGTCTTAAAATTACTTCATGTCACTACTCCAATGATTACCACAGAAAACTAGTTTGGAAACCATTTTACACTATTACCCCGCGGAATATAAACAAAAGACTAGTTTTTAAATTGCTCTGATGTGAATACTCCATGGTACACCACTAGAGACCAGTTTGAAAACTATCCTTTGGTAAAATTTCTTGGAGCACCCCAAAAAATGTTTTTGCAAAAAAAAAAAAATTAAAATAAATGTAATCACAAAATTTTTCGTATAAAATTTTTTCTTCATTTATTAAAAAACTATGATAAACAAAAACAGGATATATCAAACAAATTAAACGCATATGAATGTTTTATTATAAATAAAAAAAAATAATTGCAAACATAACAATTGTACTCATAGAATATACCTACGTACTTCAAACGTGCATAAAAAGTAATAAGATCATCTTGGATGGGCTTTTTACCCTGATTTCGAATTTTTTTGCTATACATAGGTTCCAATAAACCAATTAATTTCATACATTGGTTATAGGAGTTTTAAACATAGTTTACTATAAAATTTGTACAGATTTTACTGGAGGTCGTTCGTTTACCCAAAAGTCTATATAAAAAAAAGAAATTCAGTAAAATATATACTATCCAATAAAACCATTTGAGTAAAAACGCGGCTACTAATAATAATAATAATAAATAATTAAACATGTCATACTTAGTTTATACTAATAAGGCAATGGATATTTTTAGTTAATGTTTTCTTAAAACTCAAGGCAAAGAGCTTGAATTGATTTGCTGAGTTGACTTCTTTTTTGTACAAATGAACCGGAAGTGTCGTTTCTTTACGACTTGAAGTGCATTCCTCATTTCTTTATCTGCATTGGTAGAATACGAACTAATTGCATCTGAAAACAATTTTACTTGTTGAGATTATACCGTGTTATTTTATACAATAAATACATATGTACCTATAACAGTTTTATAGAAGTTTTTATAATCGCGTAAACTTTTCTTCCCACATATTCCGTCAGTATTATACATAACTCACAATTCTCGGGATAATAAACGTTCGAGATTTTTGATAGCACTTCCACATAATACGTCTTTTATTGCTGATATCTATAAATTTGTAAAAATTAGCCAATATGTATTTTCTATACTTTTTAAAAGCTCAATATTTTGTAATAATTACATATTTTTCTTCATTAGCTTCTTTTATATCTGTTTCTATCTTCTGGAGATCTTCTTCAGTTTTTATTGGAAATTTTTGGATTAGGGTGTTTATACTTTGGCGCACTTTTTGTAGACCTTGTAGCTGTAGTTTTTGCTCAGTCAGCATTTCGACTATTATTTTGTTCTGGTCAACCGTTGTTGCTACAAGTATTAAAGCAAACTTATTAAGACAAAAATAGTAATGGTGTAATTCATAAACGCTTCATAGAGTTATTGTGGCGTTATTGTACGAATTTTGTATGGGAATAGGTTTTTATGTGCATTTTAACGTTATGAATCATTTATGAATTACACCATAAGTTTGTAAACCAATAATACCTTGTAATTTTGACACCTGTTCTCTTAGGTTTTTGTGATCGTCTCTCATTTCCATAATGATTTTGTTTTGTTGGTCTATCATTTCTGAAACATAAATTAACAATGTTATTGCACTGATTGTTTGGCTATGTAGTAGTGAGAATTTTTAAAACCGGATTTTACTAAGTTAGAGACTGAAATATTGTTTTTATTTTGTTTTTTTATTAGATCAAAAGGTGTGAATTTGGAGTTATGCCGTTGGTATATAAGTCTACTAAACATGTCAGAAACGTACCTTTAAATTGTATACACTCATAACATGGGGATTTTTTGGCACGATCTAAAAAGGAATCAAAATATATTCTTTATTTAATAGATACGACAGTAGTGATATTTTATACTTACAATTTAGGAGTTCGCTGCAGGCATTTAGTCTTTTCAGGTTTGAGCGTTCTCTCTCCATTTTGACAGTATATTATTTTATTATTTTTAATTTATTTTTATATTATTATTATTACGAATAAACGTAACTATTATTTGAACTTATATTGATTTACATACATATGAAAAGTAATATTATCAGGCTCAAGTTCAGTTTTATTGAATTAATGAAAATTCAAAATTACTAAGAGTTTTTTTTTGTGTTGGAAAATATTATTATTTATATCCAATCAGTTTTAGCAGAACGTATCAGTACTGATTTCAAGGACGCTACACCTCTCATCAGCGTTCAATTGTCCATCTTTACAATTTTCGTAAAGCGGATACTAATTGAGAAGAACATCAACTATTTAACCAGTTTTCAACAGAAATAGAATATGAGAATTAATTTTTAATTCAATTTTTATTCTACAATGAAACAGTGCTGGTTAGTACGAAATTCCCTCATTACTGTTTGGAACTAATAATCAACACAAACTCATAGTCCGTTATCATCAAAGTATTCTACTTTGTATTTTAACGTTTTTGTTGTTTTTACTCTATATTAGGGAAATTCACATATTACTGTGACCCCTGTTATTAGGGTATTTATAGCTCGTGCCCAAGCGGAAATTATATTTTTATATTATTATTATTACGAATAAACGTAACTATTATTTGAACTTATATTGATTTACATACATATGAAAAGTAATATTATCAGGCTCAAGTTCAGTTTTATTGAATTAATGAAAATTCAAAATTACTAAGAGTTTTTTTTGTGTTGGAAAATATTATTATTTATATCCAATCAGTTTTAGCAGAACGTATCAGTACTGATTTCAAGGCCGCTAAACCTCTCATCAGCGTTCAATTGTCCATCTTTACAATTTTCGTAAAGCGGATACTAATTGAGAAGAACATCAACTATTTAACCAGTTTTCAACAGAAATAGAATATGAGAATTAATTTTTAATTCAATTTTTATTCTACAATGAAACAGTGCTGGTTAGTACGAAATTCCCTCATTACTGTTTGGAACTAATAATCAACACAAACTCATAGTCCGTTATCATCAAAGTATTCTACTTTGTATTTTAACGTTTTTGTTGTTTTTACTCTATATTAGGGAAATTCACATATTACTGTGACCCCTGTTATTAGGGTATTTATAGCTCGTGCCCAAGCGGAAATTATATTTTTATATTATTATTATTACGAATAAACGTAACTATTATTTGAACTTATATTGATTTACATACATATGAAAAGTAATATTATCAGGCTCAAGTTCAGTTTTATTGAATTAATGAAAATTCAAAATTACTAAGAGTTTTTTTTGTGTTGGAAAATATTATTATTTATATCCAATCAGTTTTAGCAGAACGTATCAGTACTGATTTCAAGGCCGCTACACCTCTCATCAGCGTTCAATTGTCCATCTTTACAATTTTCGTAAAGCGGATACTAATTGAGAAGAACATCAACTATTTAACCAGTTTTCAACAGAAATAGAATATGAGAATTAATTTTTAATTCAATTTTTATTCTACAATGAAACAGTGCTGGTTAGTACGAAATTCCCTCATTACTGTTTGGAACTAATAATCAACACAAACTCATAGTCCGTTATCATCAAAGTATTCTACTTTGTATTTTAACGTTTTTGTTGTTTTTACTCTATATTAGGGAAATTCACATATTACTGTGACCCCTGTTATTAGGGTATTTATAGCTCGTGCCCAAGCGGAAATTATATTTTTATATTATTATTATTACGAATAAACGTAACTATTATTTGAACTTATATTGATTTACATACAAATGAAAAGTAATATTATCAGGCTCAAGTTCAGTTTTATTGAATTAATGAAAATTCAAAATTACTAAGAGTTTTTTTTGTGTTGGAAAATATTATTATTTATATCCAATCAGTTTTAGCAGAACGTATCAGTACTGATTTCAAGGCCGCTACACCTCTCATCAGCGTTCAATTGTCCATCTTTACAATTTTCGTAAAGCGGATACTAATTGAGAAGAACATCAACTGGTTAAACTGATTGGATATAAATAATAATATTTTCCAACACAAAAAAAACTCTTAGTAATTTTGAATTTTCATTAATTCAATAAAACTGAACTTGAGCCTGATAATATTACTTTTCATATGTATGTAAATCAATATAAGTTCAAATAATAGTTACGTTTATTCGTAATAATAATAATATAAAAATATAATTTCCGCTTGGGCACGAGCTATAAATACCCTAATAACAGGGGTCACAGTAATATGTGAATTTCCCTAATATAGAGTAAAAACAACAAAAACGTTAAAATACAAAGTAGAATACTTTGATGATAACGGACTATGAGTTTGTGTTGATTATTAGTTCCAAACAGTAATGAGGGAATTTCGTACTAACCAGCACTGTTTCATTGTAGAATAAAAATTGAATTAAAAATTAATTCTCATATTCTATTTCTGTTGAAAACTGGTTAAATAGTTGATGTTCTTCTCAATTAGTATCCGCTTTACGAAAATTGTAAAGATGGACAATTGAACGCTGATGAGAGGTGTAGCGGCCTTGAAATCAGTACTGATACGTTCTGCTAAAACTGATTGGATATAAATAATAATATTTTCCAACACAAAAAAAACTCTTAGTAATTTTGAATTTTCATTAATTCAATAAAACTGAACTTGAGCCTGATAATATTACTTTTCATATGTATGTAAATTTTTAATTTATTGTAAATATTACTTTCGTTATTATTAAGTGCAGCTATGTAAGATTGGTATTAAAAGCATTTTATTTTCAAAGGGCAATGACAGAAGTTTGCAGTGAATAGTATTTATACTAAAAATAATTTCTTCTTCTTCTACCAAGTTATCAGCAGAGCATATGCCTAATGCCGACAGTGAATTTATCGGTTCCTCAAAAAATGGCTGAATATTTTTAAAACGTTTTCCCACTACTAAAGTTTCATTGTTTTGTCCAATTTTGAAGCAAGAGATTTTGAAAGGCTCATAAGGAAGTACAAGGCATACATTATTTGGAGCTTTTATACTTAAATCATATTCCTCGGATGAATAGCTATAAATAATACCATTTTTCTCTTTTAATCCACATTTTTTTTGTATTTTTAGTATACAGTGCACTCGCGGTAACGTGAACTCCGTCTAACGTGAACACCGCCTAACGTGAACAAGCTTTTGTTTACGTTGACTACTCTGTAACGTGAACAAACTCAGAAAGCTCTATAACGTGAACAATTTTTTTTTCACTGTGCATATGATTTCTAAACTTGTAGACAACACTTAAATACATTAAATGCGATTTTTAAAGTTTAGGGAATCCCCATATATAAAAAATGTGCGTATGTATTCTCTAAATATGTATTTTATTTTTGTTTGTCAACGAAATTTTATTTTAAGTCATTAGTTTGTGCAAAGTGGTGAATCAGTCAGCATGAGTGTTAAAAAATCTAAATGTTTGGAGTTAAAAGAAAAGGCAGACATTTTAGAAAGTTTGCAAAAGGGAACAAGTGTGACTAGTTTAGCAAAAAAGTATGATGTCGCTAAGTCAACAATATGCAGTATTAAAAAGAAAAAAGAAGCAATTTTAAAATGTGTAAACTACACATACCAAGGACCGGGAAAAAGAAAAACTTTAAAATCATCAGAACTTCCAGTTATGGAAAAATCTCTTTACCGTTGGTTCATCCGAATGCGTGAAAGGAATTGGCCTGTAAGTGGGCTTATGCTAAAAGAAAAAGCTAAGGAATTACATTCCCAACTTAAAGAAAACGAGGGCGGGTTCAATGCTAGTGACGGATGGCTTCAGCGATTTAAGAAAAGGTACGGAGTTAGACTTCATAAGGTAACCGGAGAAAAACTATCATCGCAGCCTGAATTGGTGGATCCATTTAAGCTAAAACTAAAACAAAAAATTGAAGAAATGGAGTTATGCAATGACCAACTCTATAATGCTGATGAGTCTGGTTTATTCTGGAAACTTTTACCAAATAAAACGTACGTTGCAATGGAAGAGAAATGTGCTCCTGGTACAAAGACGGAGAAGCAACGTGTAACATTCCTATGTTGCGCAAATGCATCAGGTGCACATAGACTTAAACTTTTGGTAATTGGTAAGGCCAAAAATCCACGCAGTTTTAAAAACTTCATTTGTCCTACAGATTATACGAATTCCAAATCGGCCTGGATGACGTCAGCCATTTTTAAGCATTGGTTCCATCAATCCTTTGTACCACAGGTAAACAAATTTTTTTTTTTTTTTTTCATATTTATTTATTGAATCTTCACTTTAAATATGTGAACTAACAATAAGTGTTCAAATCTTAATCCTAAAACTTATTATTAAGTCCAGCCAGTGCCAGACGAAAATTTAATTTCTTCAAAAATGTTATTTACTAAAACAAATTCTTCGTTGATTAAAAATTATAACTAAAAGTTCTTGTTTTTGATTAGGTGAAATTGTTTCTAAAGAAGAAAAACTTGCCAATGAAGGCATTATTACTCATTGATAACGCTCCTTCTCATCCAAGTGAAACAGAATTAAAAACTGAAGATGGAAACATAATTGCCATGTTTATGCCACCAAATGTCACCCCCCTCATCCAACCAATGGATCAAAATGCGATTAAAATAACAAAATTATACTACAGAAATAGCTTTTTAGCTTCGATAGCAGCTAAAAACTCTGATTTGCTTGAATCAATGAGAAATCTAGCTTTGAAAGATGCTGTCACCCTTTTATATGCCGCATGGGATCGGGTCAGCACAGAAACTCTTGCCAATTGCTGGAAAAATATTTTAAGCTTAGTTAGAAACCAGGAAGATTCTGAAGATAAAATTCCATTAAGTATTCTGAAAGAGAAGTGGGATGCAGAAATAAATTCTTTAATGCAAATGTCAGCCGATCTCCTTCAGGACTTCAGTCCGCAGGTAAGAATTTTACGATAAACTTTGAAATTACAATTAAAGCATTGTTTTACTAATTTTAGGTTGAGTTTACCTTGCCAATGGTTCAAGAGTGGAATAATGATCCTTGTGTTGATGATACGACTGATATCCATGAAATTGGGCAAAACGAAGAAAGTGACGACGATGATTGCATTGCCGATGATCCTGTTAAAAAAATTGCTTCAAGTGACGCAATTGACATTTTTAACAAGGCGTTGCAATGGGCAGGAGATGCAATGGTGGATCAAAGTGACATGAGTGTTCTTAGACGCTTAAGGGAGAAAGCAGTATATGAGCTATTAGAAAAGAAAAAGCAGCAGAAAAAGATAACGGATTTCTTTAATGCATAAATGTAATGAGTAATTTTATTTTCTATGTAATTTTATTTCAATGGATATTTTCTCGTGATCTCGTTTTGTTTTGTAATGAATTTTAATTAATTATTTTATTTTTATATTTTAATATGTAATGCAAATACATAATAATAAAAGAATTTCATGTTCAAGCGTGTTAAACACTTATGTTTTTTTTACGAAATTCGACAATCGCTAAAGTGAACAATTTCGCTAACATGAACTGCCTTGGTTTTAATTAGTTCACGTTACCGCGAGTGCACTGTAGATGTATGATAATTTCTTTTGAACAATTGCTCCAAGATAGAAGTGGGCTTGCGAACGACTTTTTTAATCATCTGCAAATGATTTTCAAAGTCGTATGCCGAGAAATTGTATAGCAAACCGTGTTGCCTGACGCACTCGCATATATGAAGCATACTGTGTACATTGTATGTTACACCTTGGGGGCCAAAAACGATACTAAAGTTTTCAACGAATAGTCTTAATAAATTTTCTGCAGATTCGATGTTATTTGTAAAATTTTTTGGGCACGACAATAGCCTTACAGCACAATGTAACTGGAGAAATGTGTAATAAAAATCAGCGCTAACATTATTTTTTAAAACTAAAATTCCGGTGTATAATAGAAATTGACGAAACTCGGTTGCTTTCCAATTGGCAACTTCGTCTAAACGTCGTGGCAATCTTGTAAAATCATTCGTCATATTTTTCTTTAGAGAAACCAATAAAGTTGATATGTTTACCTTTTCCAAATTCGAACTACGTTCAATTAATTTATTTTGCATAAGTTTTTTCAGCATTTTTCTAGTAACGCCTAAATCAATAGGGGAATTTGGCTGACCATATTTAAACCTATCTTCTCCAAAGGCGTTTTAGTATTAAGAAACTTTAATTGGTGATGATTTTTATACTTTCTGTTAGCAAAGTCCTCATCACTAATAACTTCCGCAATTTCTGTGCTATAAGATAAAACGTTGCATATTTTTTTTTCGCTATTTGGGTACACTTTGAGCATCCATTAGATGACGAGTGATGAGCAATGCCACAAACCAATGACTTTGCGGGTGCATCACAAATTACAGCCCGTATTTTAAAACCTATTTCTTTTGCGCCAATTTTTAAATTATTTTTTTGAAAATCAGAAATTTCTTCTATAAATTTTTCCAAAAATTCGTTTACATCATATGGTTTTTGTTTTCCAAAATATATGCCAGCTGCAAAGACTTTTATATTTTTGATATTAATTACTTTAATTAGTATTGGCCAAAGTTGTGCATTTGAACTTTTAAAAACTGGTAAACCGTCTATGTTTATATCACAAATTATTTCGTCATATATTTCAAATAAATGTGCTACTTTCATAAGATTAATTTTAATACCAAAATGCACATATTGCCCAGGATGCTCTGTCACTATATCTATTTCCG
Organism: Lypha dubia; assembly: GCA_947311025.1. NCBI lineage: Eukaryota > Metazoa > Arthropoda > Insecta > Diptera > Tachinidae > Lypha > Lypha dubia. Next base: position 12,748,086 of record OX371265.1, on the reverse strand, counting down.
AGTCCATTCGTTTGAATAGCGCAGCTGGAGAAATCGGCACATCAATTCCATTGTTTTTCAATATGCACAACAGATCTCTCATTTACGGAAAGTTCTACTGCTCATCTGCCATTGCCCTAAATTACTAATTAAATCACTTTGGTAGTTTAAGTTATTTAATTCTACAGGTGAATCCTCTAATTCCAAAGAATCGTCTCCCCTTGTAGATTCTATTTTAATAGAATCTAATTCTTCTTTTTTGCACTCATTGAGCGCATTTGCGTTATTTAATTTATTTAAATAATAATCTTTTTCTTTTTTAAGAATTCTTCTTCGATCACGCGCACTGCACTTCATTTTATTTCTTTATTATTGAACTTTTTATTATTTATTTAATTTTAACTTACAACAGAAGAAACTTTTTCACTTTTAATCATTCGGCTTGTCAGAAAACACATTAAACAAAACATGGCGTAATAGTGTTACCATAGTTGTATTTTTTTTTTAAATAATGTGTTGCGAGTATTGCCAAATATCTTTTTTTAGTCATCATGGTCCACGTTTGCATTACATCGGACCAAGTTGTAACTACTCCTTTTTACTTAAAACGGATCATGTACTCCAATAATTTCTGCAGGGTAAGAGCAGGTTCTTTAACGTGTGCTTGAAACAACCTAATAGAGTCATCTATATCAGAAGGTGTTCTCAACGGCATATTGTCCCAGCAATGAGCACTCAGGTATTTTTTGTATTTCAGCCAATTAGTACGTGCAGATGTCCTTGGTAAGTCACATGTAGGCTATGAAGTTGTATGCGAGTATATAATGACAATTGTAGGCGAGTGGTCTAAAGATAAATCCAAAGATGATTCAACTGCAATCATTCCAAACTCGATAACATCAGGAATTTTTTTGTCGATCTGTTGGCGAATATGTTGGCTGACCACTTGAAACATACAAACCCATTTTTGATATTGTGTCGAACAAAACACGACCCTTAGGAGTGATTAAACGTGAACCCCAGAATGTGTGTTTAGCATTGTAGTCGCCAGCTGCTAGATAACGAGGGCCCAGTGATTTATAAAAATCCGTATATTGACTCTCGGTAATAGAAAATCTTGGAGGGAATAGGCATGTGATATTACAAATTTTTGATAATAATTTTCAATACAGATGTTTGTTGCTTGAAGATAATCTTCACAAAAATCATTCAACAGGTAGTGTTTTATTCGCGTTTTTATTAGGATTCCCGAACCACCACAAGCTCTACCTCGAGAATCCTTGGTATCGTAGAAAATATATCCACTAATTCTAAAATGGCTTCGGGAGGTCAATTGAGTTTCTGAGATAAGCATAACATCGATTTGTTTATCCAGAAGAAAGCATTCTATTTCGTTTTTATGTTGGCAGATGCTGTTTGCGTTCCAAAAACAGATTCATTCAAGTTCATGGTTTTTTCAATACAGCCTGCAACAAAGTAGATTGCATTTTCAACATTTCCTGCATCATACAGGACATGTTGTGAGTAAAAATATTTACTGTTTGTATTAAGCTTTCAATTGAGGCTTCAATACGGCTAAAATTAGAGCCTGGAACTTCGTTTGCTGGTACCGATTTTTGCGCTGTATTCTGGCTATTTTTTAAAATGTTAGCATATGAAAATTGACTATTAGGTTTTTGCTTAGTAAGAGTCGTGTTGGACTTTAAAACATTTGATTATTGATTATGGCTAGACGACGGTTGAGGTAACTGTGGGTAGTTTAAAGGGGTCTTGGGCTGAGCGGGAATAACATTTGTTTTTCTGTTCAACGAATTTTTAAAAAACGAGTAAAGAGGGCAGCCTTTATTGTTGGCAGTGTGATTTCCGCCGCAATTGCGACATTTTTTCGCCTTGGGATCGCCTTTTATATTGTCGCAGTTCGTGGTAATGTGTAGCTCACCACATACAACTCAAACAGTAGGCAACTTGCAGTAATTCTTGGCTGTTCAGGCATTGAACAGGACCAGTTTTTTTATGTGGCATCTCAACGGTAACTCTTCGGTGTAACAAGTACTTTAAATTATAAATTGGGTGCGATTCGTTCTTTTTTATTTTCAAGTCACCTGGCTGTAGCTTGACTCTGAATGTAGGTTGGGGAATTTTTTCCCTATTTTTAATTTTTGAAACAGTTTTTACTTTGAATCCACTATTTTCAAGCCCAGACTTTACCTCTTCTGGATCCACGCTAGAGTGTACACCTTTTATTACGACGGTTAGACCTTTAGCACTCTTTAATTTTTGTTTTTTGACTCAAGATCAGAAACTTTATTTTCGGTAATTATTTTCTTGCACTACCTGGATTTTTGTTTCGTTAATATTTCCGCGCTTGATTAAAGTTATATAGAACTAATTTTCTCCAATTAGGGATATAAGGCTTTTGACCAAAAAACTAGAGTTCTGCTCTTTTAAATATATAGATGGAGGTTTATTCGACCTTGTAGTTGTGTCTTCATCGCCTTGTTCAGATAAAATCGCGAAACGATTTTCGGAATTCACTTTCACTGTTGGCTCTATTTGGGCTGATTTTGGACTTCTTCCCCTTTTTAACACGGTTATGTATCTGTACATACCTGTTTGAATTTTATTATCACTTTTTGTACTCACCGCATCTACAATTTTGTGCACGTTGGTCACCTTGTTACTGATTGTTTGTTTGTTTGATTGCACAGCTAAGCTAAAGAGTTTGCTTATGGGTGCAATTGTTGTTGCTTCTTGATCACTATTTAACATGTACGGAGAGCATGATCGCGCACGAGTATTTGTATTTTGTGTAAAGTTTAAGTTTGTGTTTAAATTATTTTTTCCTTGCTTTCATCAGCAACCAAGGTTAAATACAAATTCCTACTGCTTGTAGGTTTATTGTTGTTGTTGTTGTCAAAAGATGAACTCATTTAGAGTTCTCTTTTTTTTGAGTTCACTGTATAAGTTTGTGTATGCAAATATTTAAGTATATTACACGCAAGCAACAAAAAATAAAATAAAACCAGTATAGTAACTGTTTAATCAATGTTTTGTTTTTGTTTTTTTTTCTGATTTCAACTTTGAGTAAATGTTTAATATTCAGTTTTGACGATTATAAAAACGCGTCTGTACACTACGAGAGTTGAAACTGAATGTGTATAGTAAAGTATGTTAGAGATTTGTATATTGTCGGTTGAGTTACTACATCCGCTTGAGTATTGCCACGTCTGTTATACTGTCGTATTAAATTGCATGTTAAACCGATTGGGAAATCATTTCTAACCAATAATTCCTTAATAATATCCTTATTCTTCCTGAGGAATTGTACGTCACTAATAGTCAAAACTTTATCTATAAGATTCTTTGCTGTATTAATAATTATTCTCTTTTGGGTGAATTGAATAATAATTAAAAATTCTACCTCAAGCTTTTGGTTTTTTATACCACTCCACTAACACATTATTGCCATTTCTAATTACCAGTGTGTCTAAATAAGCAATTCTGTTATCTCTTTCTTTCTCAAATGTAAATTGTATGTCATTATGAAATAAATTAAATGATGTTAAAACATTTTCTATCTCAGAATTTGAAATTATTCAAAAATATCATCAACATATTTTGTTATAATTTTTGATTTCACAGACAAACTACCTAAGAACAATCTAATAATTTTTCCATAATAATACCAGCTATTATTGGAGATGCTGGAAATCTCGTAGGAAGTCCCTTTTGTTGCATATATGTATGATTTGTTTATCATATTAAAAAAATCTGTTATCAACAATGCAAAATCTTAAAATTCTTAAAAATAAGTCTTTTTCTATATTAGTGTGTTCTGCAATCCTATGCAATTCTTTTCTATAACACTTATCGCTAATTCTACAGGTACACTTGGAAATAATGAAATAACATTAAATGAGACCAATATTTCATCATTTTCCATTCTTACATTTTTTTATCTTTTCCTTAAATTGCAAAGAACCCTTCACGTTATATCTTGAGTCTTTAGTTAATTTTTCTAAAATTCCTGTTATGTATTTACTAATCCCATAAGAAGGTGAATTTATAAATGAACAGATCGGTCTCAATGGGAAATTTTCTTTATATATTTTCAGCACTCCATATAATTTGGGTGCTGTATCTATATTCGTTACTAATTTATTTTTATCTAAAGGTGTAATTAATTCTAACCTGAAAAGTTTTCCTACAATTTCATTATTCACCGTCTGTAATTTGCTTGTTGGATCTTTTTCTAAAATCTTATATGTTGATGTCAATAACAATATTATCCATCCTCGAAACATAATCAAGTATATTCATGTCTACTGTTGTATTGCCCTTATCTGCATTTAAAATAAGTATTTCCCTGGTATTCTTCAAAAACTGTTCAGTATCATGTATCTTATTTAATACAAACTTATCTCTACCAGTCAGTTTCATTTTGTTCATATGGTCATCTATTATGGTTGTTATTTTTTTCTAGCTATTTCCTGATTTTCTTTTCTTTCTATCGTCTGAACAAGATCTTATCCGTCCGATATCAAATTTAATACCGGAAAATGTTCTTTTCTAACTGGTAATGAAAATTTTTGCCCCAATGAAAGAGTCCATTGAATGTCTGTGGGAATATCTACACTTGTCTTATTTACAAACCACCCCTGATTAAATTTTATTCCTAATTTCCGTCTTTGTAAATTTTGCAAATTTTCAAATTTCTTTCTATGTACCTGTTTTAATCTATTTCTTAATGAATCTGCCATTATGTCTTCAAATTCGAAAAACCTTTTCATTTCCGTATCACTCAAACATCTTCTTAATCTAATTTTAATAAAATGTAACTCCTTTTTCGCCTCATTTAGTAATTGGTGTCTATCTTTAATTGCCAAATTCAGAATTTTGTTGTGGATGTTTTCTAAATATCTCGTAAAAGTTTTTTGAACATTCATATGAAAAAGATTGGAAATGTGTTTAGTTGAGGTTTTGACAAACTTAGGAATAATACCTGAATTTCTGCAGCGAATAAGGAACGTTATATTCGCTTTCAATCTAATTATTTTATCCTTCACTGTTTTGAAACGGTTATATAGCCTTCGAATCTCTTGGTTTTTCATAATTCTTAAAATATAAATTCTGTTTTCTTCTATTTCAGCCAAAATCGTTCACTCAATTCTGGATATATGTATAGAAAGAAATTTCAAAATTTGCAAAATTTATAAAGAAGGGTGTTACGTCGTGGGAATTACTATGTACTACAATAGAATACAACTATGTACGTAAACACTCATATATCAACCGTGTAGTTACACCTCTGGGTCATCGTGTATACGCGCCAAAAAACAGCTGATGATGTAAAACCTATTTCCTTTTTTATATTATTATTACGAATAAACGTAATTATTATTTGAACTTATATTGATGTATATATGAAAAGTAATATTATCAGGCTCAAGTTCAGTTTTATTGAATTAGTGAAAATTCAAAATTACTAAGAGTTTTTTTATGTTGGAAAATATTATTATTTATATCCAATCAGTTTTTAGCAGAACGTATCAGTACTGATTTCAAGGCCGCTACACCTCTCATCAGCGTTCAATTGTCAATTGATGTATATATTAAAAGTAATATTATCAGGATACTAATTGAGAAGAATATCAAGCGGCCTTGAAATCAGTACTGATACGTTCTGATAAAAACTGATTGGATATATATAATAATATTTTCCAACATAAAAAAAATCTTAGTAATTTTGAATTTTCATTAATTCAATAAAACTGAACTTGAGCCTGATAATATTACTTTTCATATATACATCAATATAAGTTCAAATAATAATTACGTTGATTCGTAATAATAATAATATGAAAATATTAATTCCTCTTGGGCACCAGCTATAAATAACCTAATAACAAGGGTCACAGTAATATGTGAATCACCCTAATATAGAGTAACAATAACAAAAACGATAGAATACAAAGTAGAATACTTTGATGATAACGGACTATGAGTTTGTGTTGATTATTAGTACTTTCCAAACAGTAATGAGGGAATTTCGTACTAACCAGCACTGTTTCAAGGTAGAATAAAAAATGAATTAAATATTAAATCTCATATTCTATTTCTCTTGAAAACTGGTTAAATAGTTGATACTCTTCTCAATTAGTATCCACTTTACGAAAATCGTAAAGATGGACAATTGAACGCTGATGAGAGGTGTAGCGGCCTTGAAATCAGTACTGATACGTTCTGCTAAAAACTGATTGGATATAAATAATAATATTTTCCAACATAAAAAACTCTTAGTAATTTTGAATTTTCATTAATTCAATAAAACTGAACTTGAGTCTGATAATATTACTTTTCATATATACATCAATATAAGTTCAAATAATAATTACGTTTATTCGTAATAATAATAATATAAAAATATTAATTCCGCTTGGGCACGAGCTAATACCCTAATAACAAGGGTCACAGTAATATGTGAATTTCCCTAATATAGAGTAAAAATAACTAAAACGTTAGAATACAAAGTACAATACTTTGATGATAACGGACTATGAGTTTGTGTTGATTATTAGTACTTTCCAAACAGTAATGAGGGAATTTCGTACTAACCAGCACTGTTTCAAGGTAGAATAAAAAATGAATTAAATATTAATTCTCATATTCTATTTCTCTTGAAAACTGGTTAAATAGTTGATATTCTTCTCAATTCGTATCCACTTTACGAAAATTGTAAAGATGGACAATTGAACGCTGATGAGAGGTGTAGCGGCCTTGAAATCAGTACTGATACGTTCTGCTAAAAACTGATTGGATATAAATGATAATATTTTCCAACATAAAAAACTCTTAGTAATTTTGAATTTTCATTAATTCAATAACACTGAACTTGAGCCTGATAATATTACTATTTCCTTTTTCTTTCACGTGTTCGATGTTAGAACTTTCATTGCTAAAAAATAAATTTTATTAATTTCATATTAATAGGAAAAAACATACTGTTCAACTGTTGGTTTGAGCTGAACAAAACACAAGTGTATGTATCGTAATTAAATATTATTGTACCTTTATATTGTAACAAAAATTATATTAATAAATTGCAGATTTTAGCTGCCGATAACAATACTATTGAAAAGCAGCTTAAAATAAGTTTTATTCGTGTAAATTAAACCGAACGACCGAACATTCTAAAATACTTTGGTTATTGGAAACGTTTTATTTAATTTCGGTTGGATAACACAAAGTGACAGCCTCAGATAAATTTTGAAATGTCCGCCGCTGGAGATGATCAAGACATACGTGGTAATGAAGAAACAGACATTCAACATTCTCGGTTGGATAACACAAAGTGACAGCCTCAGAAAATTTTGAAATGTCCGCCGCTGGAGATGATCAAGACATAAGTTTTAATGAAGAAACAGACATTCCACATCCTCCGAACGACACGCCCGCAAACCACGCAACAAACGCCGCATTAATTGATCGCGCAGCAAACGGTGCACACCTTGCCACCGATGTCGTCGATGAACAATGTAATAAAGACAAGAATGAGGTAAAATCAACAGGTACAGTGCCTAAAAAATCCGCAGTGGTAAGTAATGTATCATTAAAAGTAGCTCCTTCAACCACACGTTCTGGTCTCGTACGTAAAGACCCTATCATTGAACGCCCTCGTGTTAGTGCCTCCAACAAAACTAAGCCTAGTACAAAAAATTCACATGTATCATGGCAGACTTTGCCACCACAAACATATGCAGCCACAACGACAATAAACTCATCAAATATAAATTCGCTAACTTCGCATATGAACACTCTTACAATTGCCGGCGCGGCCAACAACAGATATACCCAACAAGGATCTATGATTTCTTCGACAAATAGTTCCTTTCTTCCTGCTGCTTCAAGCTCGATTATATTGGACAGACAGCTCCACAATCACGCTGGCATTATCGGTGCGTCATATGGTTTTCGAAACGACATATTAAATCAGCAAACTTCTGTGGGCAGTCGAAAACCCAGCGGGCCGCCCATTTGGCAGCAGCAGTTTAACAGCGAACAATATTTTTTACAATCCGTCATCAGCAAATGCAAGTGCTCTGCCACCTAACCCAGCACTCACTTACACCCCAACATCAAGTTTTTTTGTATCATTTAATGCAAATGAATACAATAATAATTTTATTCATTCGCATTCAAATACTAACAATCAATTTTCCCCAAATCATTCTTATTTTCCAACGCATTTTGGTGGTCCATTTACTTCGTATAGCTGCAAAAAAGTTTAAAAGGTTCAGCACTGGAAGCTGTAAAAGGAAAGTTAATGTGAATTTAGCAATTGAAACGCTGCGTATGCTATACGGAAGACCTGAAATTATACATCAATCTTTACAAAGAAACTTGAAAAATAAACTCATTGTGCGTAAAGAGAGGTTGGACACATTGATAAATTTTGCACTAGCCGTACAAAACTATAGAACGACGTTGCAGGCAATGGGTCTCTCTGATTATTTGAATGACCCCATGCTACTAAATGAGTTAGTAGAAAAATTACCAGCTGATTTGAAATTGGATTGGGGCAGATATAGAGTCTCGCAGCATAGGGTAGACATTTTTTTGTTCGATACCTGGCTGTTTAATTTATCAACATGTGCCTCCCAGGTCACAACGTTTTCACCATATATAGACGAAACAAAAAATTTAAAAAAGGAACGGATCTTAGTACATGACGTCATCAATGAAAGCAGAACAAGTGCTCAACCGTCTTGTTGTTTAAAATGCCATAATAATCATCGCTTATTTGAATGTCTCGAGTTCACCACATTAAGTATTAACGAAAGGTGGAAATTTATTCGTGCTCACAATTTATGTTTGCGATGTTTTAAAAAACATAATTTTAAAAGATGTAATTCTAAGCGGCAATGTGGGGTCGACGAGTGCAAAATGCCGCATAACTCGCTTTTGCATAAACAAAACCAAGGTCGACAACAAATCCAAAATCAAAACAATAAGACTCAAGCAATTTTGTTTCATGCAGAAGACAAAGTACTCTTTAAATATATACCTGTAACTCTTTCCGGCAAAGGCTACAGCCTTAGTACTTACGCCTTAATTGATGAGGGTGCATCGTGTTCTTTAATTGATAGCGAATTAGCAGAGCAGTTAGGGTTAGACGGTCCAACCGATGAATTATGTCTTCAATGGACAGGTGAAATAACACAAAAGGAAGATTACTCAAAAACAGTTTCCTTGTTTATTTCAGACCGTAAACAAAAATCTAAATTATTATTGAATAATGTACGCACAATAACAAAACTCAACTTGCCAGTTCAAACTTTAACGCAATCACAAATCGACGGTTCGACCACTTAAGAAACTTACCAATTACGCCATATGTTTCTGCAAAGGCAAAAATTTTTATTGGGCTCGACAATGCAAAATTGTGCGTTCCCCTTGAAGTAAGAGAAGATTTTTGTAACGGGCTAATTGCAACAAGATGCCGAATAGGTTGGGGAGTGCACGGCAGTCACAGCGCTGGTACAAAAAATTCAGCACATGGTACTGCATATTTGCTCATGCAACGCCAATTGTAACGGTTTAGATGAAATTTAAAACAGTACTTTTCTTTGGACTCGGTAGGAGTTAAATTGTGCCAAAATCCGTTGCGATCTAAAGAAGATCAACGGGCCCAAGAAATAATGGAGAGCACCAGCAAGTATCTCAGTAATAAGAACTGCTGGGAAACCGGATTGCTGTGAAAACACAATAAAATTTGTCTACCCGATTCACTCCCAATGGCAAAACGTCGACTAGCTTGCATAGAATTAAAAATGCAGCGTAACGAACGACTGAAAGCATTTCTTATTCAGAAAATGCAGGACTATGAAAAATTGGGTTATGTTCGAAAATTGAAAACAAGCCAAATTTACAACGACAGTGAATCGTGGTATATACCCATATTTACGGTAGATAACAAAAATAAACGCAAGTTACGAATAGTTTGGGACGCGGCCGCTTCTGTGGAAAACATTTCATTAAACTTTGTATAATTAAAGGGCCCCGACTTACTAAAGTCGCTGGTAGGCATACTAATCCGATTTCGTGAGAGGCCCGTCGCTATTTGCGGTGACATTCGTGAAATGTTTCACCATATCATAATTATAAAGGAGGATCAACGTTTTCAGCAATTTCTATGGCGTGGTGGCAACGCATCTAAGCCAATTGAGGTCTATGTAATGACCGTTATGACGTTCGGGGAGTCATGCTCCCCATCTTTGGCAAATTATATAAAAAATAGAAACGCAGAACGGTTCGTTAAAGATTATCCAGCTGATGTGCGAGCTATTTTAAATAATACGTTTGTGGATGACTGGCTACAAAGTGTGGATACTGAGGATGAGATGGTAGAGTTGGGTAGAGTTGTTCGAACCATACATCAAGATGTCGGATTTGAGATGCGTAATTGGCTTTCTAATTCGAAACAGGTTTTAAAAGTTTTAGAGAAAAACAGCGAAAAGTTTTTTGTTGACCACGAAAGCAGATTTGAAAAAGTGTTGGGTATGCGGTGGAACCCTTAGAATGATATGCTAACGTTTTTTGAAAATTTTGAAGCAAACATGCTGAACGAAAATATGTATCCGACTAAGCGAGCCGTTCTTCGAGCCGTGATGACCATTTTCGATCCGCTCGGGCTGTTGGGCAACCTTGTGGTATATGGCAAAATCCTCTTGCAGCAGATATGGAGGTCCGGAGTAAAATGGGACGAACAAATACGCGTAACTGAATGCGAAAAATGATGGCTATGGATAAAAGTTTTAAAAGACATTTCAACGGTCAGTGTACCAAGGTGCTATCCGCTAGTAAGTAAATCAAACAACGTTGAGCTGCATATATTTGTGGATGCAAGCATTGATGCATACGCCGCTGTTGCATACTTGCGTGCTGAATACGATAAACAAATAACTTGCTCGTTGGTAGCTTCAAAAACACGTGTAGCTCCATTGAAGCCAATATCTGTTCCTAAAATGGAACTAATGGCTGCTGTACTCGGGCTTCGTCTTAGCAAATTCTGCCTCATTAAGTTTTCGCTGAAAATTAACCATCGTTTTTTCTGGTCTGACTCAAAAGATGTTTTATATTGGATCAACTCTGACGCTAGAAAATTTCAACAATTTGTTGAGGTTCGAATCGGTGAGATTTTGGAGGAATCTGACGCTTCTGAATGGAGATGGGTTCCATCATCACAGAATGTAGCAGATGAGGGTACTAAGTGAAAAGGTACACCTGACTTAAGCAACAATAGACGCTGGTTCAAGGGGCCGCAATTTTTAAGTTGCGAAGCATGTGCCTGGCCTACTTCTGACTTTTTTCCTCACTCTAGTTCTAATGAAGTTCTATGTCACGTCACCTTGAAGACACCAAAGCTTACATTTCCTTTAATAACAGCTGTACCAACACGCTTTAGCAGATGGGAAAAACATCGTAGATGTCAACTGGTTATTTTAAAATTTTTGCGAAATATGCTTGGAACCAGTAAAGTATCTGCAACATTTCAACCATTCATCGAGAATCGTGCGGTAGACGCAGCCGAATTTCTTTTATTCAAAATGTGTCAGGAAGAAGTATATTATGAAGACATTGAAGAGCTTAAAAAAGGTAACAACTTGGGTAAAAGGAGTAATTTATATAAATTAACGCCGTATTTGGACGAATTTGGTCTACTGCGAATCAAAGGCAGAATTGATGCCATAAATACGGTGCCTTTCAGCGTGAAAAGACCTATTATTTTTCCTCAAAAACACGTAATAACAAACTTGCTAATAGATTACTTTCATCGTAAATACCACCATCAACATAATGAAATTATTGTAAATGAAATGCGACAAGTCGTCTGGATATTCGGCTTGAGTGCAGCCGTTCGGGCCATAGCTAAATCATGCCAATACTGCAAAATACGACGAGCAACTCCGAAAGCCCCGGCTATGGGGGACCTTCCAGCCGAAAGACTTGCTAGTTTCACTCGGCCTTTCTACTATACAGGAGTTGATTAATTTGGCCCTATAGAAATTGTTGTTGGCCGCCGTAGAGAAAAACGCTGGGACGTCGTGTTCACGTGCATGACAGTGCGAGCAGTGCATCTGGAAATTGCACCATCACTGTCGACGGACTCATTCCTACTGGTGCTTAAGCTATTCATTTGTCGTAGAGGCACACCTCGTAAAATTTTTTCTGACAATGCAACTAATTTTAGAGGCGCCAGTCGGGTACTAATAGAGGAAGTAGAAAAAAACTCATCAAGCGAGGTCGAGCGCAATTTCCCAACTATCGAATGGGAATTTATATCGCCTGCATCTCCTCACATGGGAGGGGCTTGGGAAAGGATGGTCCGTTCTATAAAATCAATATTAATGGATATATTATATATATAGCCGAGGTCTAAGGGAAGAACATTTAAGAGCCGCACTTGCAGACGTAGAAAATATTTTGAACTCAAGGCCATTAACATACGTTCCACTAGAATCTGCAAACGGAGATGCGTTAACGCCCAATCACTTTTTGTTAGGATCCTCTAGCAGAATACGAGAAAAAGGAAAACCTGAGTGTAGTGGTTCGGTGCTGAGCAAACACTTCCGGGTTTCAAATATGATATCGAATGAATTTTGGAAGCGTTGGTTACGCGAATATTTACCATGCTTGACTAGGCGTACGAAGTGGCATGACAATCCATCGTACCAAATAGCTATTGGCGATATTGTTATAATAGTCGACGATAATGCAAAGAGAAACGAGTGGTTGAAGGGCGTAGTCGTAGACGTGCATCGTGGCAAGGATGATTCAGTAAGAAGTGCAGTCGTAAAGACGCAACACGGATTATCTACACGTCCTGTGGTGAAGCTTGCCAAGCTTGATGTAAAATCGTAAACTTCTACCAGTGCCATGAAGTTTACGGAGGGGGCTATGTTACGTCGTGGGAATTACTATGTACTACAATAGAAACCGTATACAACTATGTACGTAAACACTCATATATCAACCGTGTAGTTACACCTCTGGGTCATCGTCTATACGCGTCAAAAACAGCTGATGATATAAAACCTATTTCCTTTTACTTTCACGTGTTCGATGTAAGAACTTTCATTGCTAAAAAATAAATTTTATTAATTTCATATTAATAGCAAAAAACATACTGTTCAACTGTTGGTTTGAGCTGAACAAAACACAAGTGTATGTATCTTAATTAAATATTATTGTACCTTTATATTGCAACAAAAATTATATTAATAAATTGCAGATTTTAGCTGCCGTTAACAATACTATTGAAAACCAGCTCAAAATAAGTTATATTCGTGTAAATTAAACCGAACGACCGAACAAAGGGAGTTAGGAATAAAATTTAATCAGGGGTGGTTATATATAAAAAAAATATAAAAATTACACAGTGTATATTTCTATACAAAAACAAAAAGCTGCATTCCAAAATTACATATATGTATGTAACATAAAAGCAATAAAAACCAAACTCAAAACAATATATAACGTGCAACAGTGTTGGCACAGTGAATAGTGCTGACCCCGTGAAACAAAATAAAAATTAATTATAATTATAATAAATGACCAGCCAGGGCTTTTATGGCTCTAAATTAGTGTCAGCCGTTCCATTTTTTTCCTCAAAAAAAAAAAAAAAAAAACATTTGTTATGCTGATGCCGCTGTTAGTTGCTGTTTGACTGTTCATTGACGAAGGCATAGCACTGGTCACTTAACACTCTAACGACAGCAATTAATATCATTGGTATCGGCATCACAAAGTGGGCGTCCGATTTGAATTTTGCATACTTTTATGGTAGGTCAATGCAGAATAATTTCTGTAACATTAGGGGCTAAGGTCGAATTTTTTCTCTGTGTATGCTCACATTTGTCTCTATCGGCCGGATGTTTTCGTCTTATGTGAGACCCAGGTGTCTGAAAACTCTGATCCACAGGATTTTCATATATGTAATGGTTATCACCTCCTATCGCTTTTTAATCTTCACAGGGGTCTTGCAATGTACATGAAGTTGTGTATCAGTGCCAGCAACCATTGGGCACGTCTGATCCTGAATTTAGCTGTCTTTGGGTTAAATTCAAAATCAGGACACACCATTTACATTTCGGGTTTCTTTACAGAAGTCCAAACGCGGCAAGGGATAAAACCTTATCCAACTTCGATTCCAACTTTCAATGTTCACAACTCATCTTGGCTTCACCATTCGAGCCACACAACCCCACAAGGCCAATATGTTAAGCTTTTCGCCGTGCATAATGACCTTGCGCAACTAGTGAATGAGCCAACACATATTTCATTTCATATTTAATAAAAACAATCTCGACCTTTTTCTCACTTCACACCCTGAAAAGTACAAAGTGAGTGTTGTAGCATGTGACCAACAGTGTGCAGTATGCATTGCGATTCAATAGTACCGCAACATGCAAACGTTGACAAACTGCAGGCAAGATATTTTGTGTGACGGTAATTTGACACTTGTACGGTTAATCAAGTGCAGCAGCACAATGCACTTAAATTTCAAATTCAAATGAATCACATTTGCATTTGTTTGATTGTAAATATAATCAACACTAAGTATCTGTTGCTTTTAGGTATGCACTCGTTGGACTTTAAAACTGTTGAACACATGCCATACATAAATATTGGGAAGCTAAATATGCTTACCCAAAAGTAATATATATTTCTATTCTTTTACTCTTATGTTCAGGTACCCCTAAGAATTATTCTCATAATTAGTATACAAGCCAAGGTGATTTAGATTATAACACAATTAATAAATCAACAGTCCAAATATACAAGCTCTAAGACAAAAATAAAATAAATAAAAACTATTTTATTACAGTGTTAATGCACCTCTCGGTAACTCGGATCATTGTACCATTTCCGCCCACCATTCCGTTCTCTAATCTTCGCAACGTCTCCCAATCAGCTACGAGACGCTTAAAATATATGTATGAAAAGGCTCGTTGGACGGAGCTCAACGAATTATTCCGGTATTTCAATTGGAAGCTATGCTTTCTAGACAACAACGTCGATGCCATGGCGAAAATGGTAGCAAATATAATTTTGCTGGGAATAAAAACTTTCATTCCATCTAAGCAAATTTTGATTAAACCGAAAGTTAAGTCGTGGTTCAATCAGACGTGCAGAAATGCAATCAGATCCAGAGAGGAAGCATTTAGTGTCTGGCGTAATAACAAAAACGGCGATACTAATTCGCAGAGCAAAAAAGCGAGATCTTCATGTGCCAGAGTACTAAGGCGCGGAAAAGCTTTATACGCGCAGCGCCTTCGCACTAAAGTTCTTGATGCTCCACGGGGTAGCAAGAGCTTTTGGTCATTCGTTAAGAGTCAAGGATAATGCTAGTTACTCAATTCCACCTCTTTTAAAGGACGACCATGTATTCACTGACCCGGTTGATAAAGCTAACCTTCTGGCTGAAATGTTCGCAAGAAATTCTCACTTGCCGGAAAGCAGTCAACCACTACCAGTTCTCGAGGGAGTACCTGTAACTCTGCCAAAAATATTCTTTCGAGCGCGTGCAGTTAAAAAGGTTTTGACGAAGCTTAACGTAAACAAGTCTCCTGGGCCGGATGGTATTCCAGCACTGGTCTTGAAACAAAGCTTTTCGACGTTAGTACGTCCATTGGCACGCCTGTTCAGCACTTTGTACCATGCTGGTGAATTTCAAAAGTGTTGGAAGGTTGCCAATGTAACGCCGATCCCTAAAAAGGGGGAGGCCAACAACCCTGAAAATGACCGCCCAATTGCAATTTGTTCTGCGCTTTCCAAAGTAATGGAAACTATGTTGAATTTCCATCTTGTGAAGAATATGGAGCTCAACAGTTTACTTAGCGACCGGCAGTATGGCTTTCGTAGGGGCCGCTCTACTGGGGACCTACTAGCTTTCCTTTCGGAGAAGTGGTGTAATAACTTACATCACTTTGGCCGCTCTACTGGGGACCTACTAGCTTTCCTTTCGGAGAAGTGGTGTAATAACTTACATCACTTTGGCGAAAGTAAGGTGGTGGCTCTAGATATTTCCAAGGCATTTGATAGAGTGTGGCATGGAGCACTTTTGTCAAAACTGATTGGTTTTGGTGTCGGCGATGGCTTCACTCGATTTGAATCGAGCTTTCTCAGAGATCGCACTATACGAGTTGTTGTAGATGGGGTCTCATCAAACGAGTTCAAGGCTCCGTTCTTTCTCCTATTCTCATTCTTTTTTTTTTAATAACCTTCTACGGCAAACTTCCAACCCTATCTACTCTTTTGCAGATGACAGCAGCTTAGTTCATTCATATTCATTCAGTAACAGGCCAAACCCGTCGGAGATCCGGGCAATGCGGCAAAATATGAATGACACACTAAATCGCGATCTCCTGATAACTTCAAATTGGGGTCATGCTAATAGGGTCAATTTTAATGCACGAAAGACTCAATGTGCTATGCTCACGCACAGACGTATGACCGGACATGCTGCTCCATCTATAAACATGGATGGTATAGATATTGAGGAATCAGAAGCTCTTGATGTTCTTGGCTTGAAAATTCATTGTGAGGTTCGATGGAATGATGACATTTTTCATGTCTCAAAAGAAGCATTCAAGTGCCTCGGCTTTTTAAGATGGTGGACATACTTCACTCCATCTGATCTCCTTAATATTTATACCACCTTTATCCGACCAAAAATGGAATACAACTTTCATGTATGGGCCGGTGCTTCAAAATCTATTTTGAAGTTACTCGACCGCGTACAGGATAGGGCGAAGAAGCTTATCGGGGACAGTAGGGTAGCCAACTCTATTGACTCACTGGAGCACCGACGCAATGTTGGGTGTGTTTTGTTGTTCTATCACTACTACAATGGAATGTGTTCTAATGAAATTAGGGAACTTGTTCCCGAAACCCGTCACTTTTCACATACAACAAGCTCTTCATCAAGAACACATCCCTTTGTGGTCGATATGTCAGTGAACCGCACCACGCATTACAGAGAGAATTCGTACTTTAGCCGTACTGTTCGCAATTGGAATAAACTCCCCGCAGAGGTCTTTCCTACCACTTTCAATGTGTCAGGGTTCAAATCGAATGTCCACAAACACTACTCCCTTTATCCTCATTCCCAAAACCTATTTTCCTAGTTTCGGCTCAATACTTTGCATACGTAGGGGTCATCCCCTGAGTGCTGGTCCTAATTAAAAAAAAAAAAAAAAAACAAGACAGAAGTAGACATTCCCACAGGCATTCAATGGACTCTTTCATTAAGGCTGGTATTCTGTTCATAATTTCGTGCTAAATGTTGTCCAACTGCATATAAAAGTATTTCGTATGAAATATTTGTAAAATTATGTTGCAAAAGTAGTACTGTGTTATTATAGCGGAAAACATGCGAAATGTATTTGTTAGTATGAACCATGTTCCTAGTAACTTTTTTTTCAGCTGCGAAACAACATGGCCCGTACTTTTTTCGCACGAAATTTTAGTCAACAGCTGACAAATGTATAAATTGTAATCAAGGCAAGACTACCAGGTATACGCAGTTCGACAACAAGTACAACAATGCAAAAACAACATATATTTTATTGGGTTGGTATAAAGCACTCGCTTCATATCAAAATACACAAACAAATTTAAAACATTTTCTTACGTATGCATACCAATCTGTAACCATTATATATAATTATTATTTGTTATAATATTAACATAGAGCCAGCAGAATAACAGTACTAAATTTGCTAATTTTTTTCTATGTGTGGAATATTAGTAAATGTTCATGTTCTGTTTTACCACAATTTTAAGGTGGAGTGGCAGAGACAGCAAATAGATTTTGTTTGTTGTCTCGTTTTTTCATATTGGAAAATGACATTTGATGTCTGACATCGTCGTTCTGATAATTGTTCTGATAACGATGTTACTTGTATAAGAGTAACAAAATAGTAATATCTGCGGTCTATACTAGCAAAATTTTTCTCCTGATAAATGTTATAACAAATAAAAAGCTAATGTAGACTGCGAGTTAAGGCTCCGTTAGCCGAGCGCTGCTCTACCGTACCCGTACTGCACCGTACTGTTAGCACAGAATATACACTGTTAGCCCGTTGGTGTACTTATAGAATATTTAAAAACGTGTTTGACTATACATAAACAAAACAGAATTACCCAACAAACCAAAACGATTTAGAAATCCCTTGTAACAAGGGCTGCCATCCTAAACGTCTTTATGCACCGTCAAAGCAGTGTTAAAATCAAGCAATTTTATTTTACAGCTCTGTAAATCAAATACATTATCATTAGAAACACTTCTTTGCTTTGCATACTTAAAATTACAATGACACCGAGACAAATTATTTTTAAAACTTTTGGAAAACACTCCACGAGCAATATAATTAATAGCTTTTTTGTTTTAAAACGAAATCATCTTGCACCTATCCTTTTCCACCATTGTTGTTTATAAAAAAGTACACGATTTTCATAGTGCGCTAGTTGCGTTTATTTGCATATCAGATGCGAAACAGATGAGTTTAGGAATGCCATACTTTGTCAGAGTTTACGCAGTTTACAGCGCCCCTTTGGATAATATTGCTTATCTAATAAGCTTAGAGAAAAATAGATAAGTAATAATGGGTCACTAAAATAAACTTAGATTCCTAATAATTTTGTAAGCTTAGATAAAAAAATCATTTTCATCTGGATTTGTCATTTGGTTTATTTAGAAATAACATAATTACAATAGAGATATATAATTTACTTTTCTTTATTTAATTAAGTAAATTTATTCTTGTGTTACAAACTTGTTCCATGCGGTATTCTTTTAAACTTTTTGGCGAACTTAAGTTCGTTTTCTCGTACTCCAATTGAATTTAAAACATCTGAAAAATTTTAAATGGAAATGGTTATGCCATTTGATATGCATATTTTATGAAAAACATACTTTATTTTTATAGCTCCATTTGCACTCAGGCTACGCACACTCTTTTTCTTTTTTAAATAACTTTTCAACTATTTGCTCTTTCCGGTAACAAAACAACAATCACAAAACTATAGCATGACTCATTTGCGAATATATGTGTTAAATTGTTATATAAATAATTAAGTGTATAAAAATTGTAAAGTATTTGAAAACTGCATTTTGTATATAAAAAGTTTATAAATATCATGCTTATTAAAAGTTCTAGTAAATCTGTTATAAGTTTATTATACGAGTTACATTTTGCTTATGAAATGGTTTGCTGGGTAGTATATATAAAATAAATAAATAATTTATGAAAAATTAACAGCTGTTTACAACACAGTGATGGGCATTAAAAATTTTCAAATTGTTACTGTTGTGAAGAAAAAGTACCTAAGATATATAAATGGTATAAAAATGTACATACATGTATGTATGTATATATGAAATATTTTGCATACTAAACTTTTGAGACAAATGTGACATTTTCGTTTACCATTAAGTTGCTAGCGAATGCGCAACTTTAAACTCGCCTTCTGCATAACTACTTTTTTTGAGTTATGACTCTATTGCAGCAAAGGCTAGATATGTGCATACATAAAAAATGTTTTTGCAGCCGTGTTATTATTTATTGGTTTATTTTATACATCTAAGCATTTACATATATATACATATACATATGTACATACATATGTTTATGCAGTTACATGTATATGTACACTTATTATTTTCAGTTTTTCAATCATAGTTTACAGATATCATTATAAAAAAGTACCAAAGAGAAGAGCGAAAATACCCCCTTAGTATAAAACAAAATAACAGCCCATCACTGGCTTACAAATGTCACATAACGACCGTATGAAATTCAAATTTATTTTAATTCATACATTACGGGTACGTTAGTTATAAATTCGGTAAGCTTTTGTATGGCTTTTCCCATGCTATAGACGAACAGCTGACACATTACGGTACTGATGCGCTCGGCTAACCGAGCCTTTACATAGACTATAGACCAAGGCGAATTCATTACCAGGTGGATGCAGTGGCGAATTCGGGCGAATGTAACAATTGCCCACACTGTCAAATTTTGTACATATTTTCCGGTGCCATTTTTATGCATGGAGAATCTTAACAGCGTAGGATATGAATTCGCCGGTAAACAAACTAAATGCCTGTTGTTTGTTTTGTTGGTGAATTTTTGTAGTCGTGCATATGCCTGGTAATGAATTTGCCTTCATATAGACAACCTTAATTTTGCTAAGAGAATTTTTCAATTACAACTTTTTGATGATAACAAAGACAGATACAAATCGAACATAATTGCATCGGTCAGTATAAAGACTAAATAAAATAAAAGAAAATTTGCAAACGCAAATAAAACAAAGAAACATAACCAACAACCTATACATATATATGTATGAATTATATACATATATATGTATGAATTATGGGAATACCAAAACAAAATAAAATCACACACCAAAAAAATAGAAAAACAAACTACAGAATAAAAAAATAGAAATAAAACTAGATATCATAAAACAAAACTATTCGATCACAGTAAATAAGCAAAACTAGAATAAAATACAAAATTTCGCCAACAAAACAAACAACAGGCATTTTCTTGTGTAAAAGGCGAACTCATATCCTACGCTATCAAAATTTACATAAAAATGGCGTCGGGAAATATGTACTAAATTTGACAGTGTAGGAAAATTTCAAATTCGCCCGAATTCGGCACTACATCCACCTGGTAATAAATTCGCCTTGATATTTAACTTAAACTTTTGTAGCCACTCTGTTTGTGCCAATGCATTGCAAACAAATTACAGGTGTAGTAACGCCTGGACATTTGACACTTGACAGATAAGATGCAGCCATTTTTATTCAAGTTGCATTTGCGTTTACAATAAGTGGCATGGCAAAACTAAAAGGTATGCGCAGTTCGACAACAAGTACAACAATAAAAAACAACATGTATTTTGTTGGTATAAAGCACTCGCTTCATATCAAAATACACAAACAAATTTAAAGCATTTTAATACGTTTGAGTACCAAACTGTAACCATTTTTTATGTACACTCTTCAAACTATATCAGTTTGTATATGAAAATTTGCTATAAAGCGAGCTCAGTCAGCTGTGCTAGTAAGCTCACCTGTTGCATACGCCTTAATAAGTGATTAAATTTGTTGCAATTATTTATATACATAATTGTTTATATCTACGCATAATTTTTTTGACAATAGCACGTGTATTGTTTTAATCACAAAACGTTTTCACTTCTGTCGGCACTCCCGGAGTGCTACCCGTAGTTTTTTTTTCAATATATTGTTGCTGACACAAAGGGAGGGATTTATTCCAATTAAATTTCAAATATTAAGTTGCTCTAAACCTTAAAAATAATATTCGTATTCGGCGAATATTGTTTAAAATATTTGTATTCATATTCGCGAATACTAAAAATTGATATTCATAACATCACTAAGAGAAAATCAGTCTGTTGTTTGACGTATTTGTATTTGTATATATGGTCGCGTCATACCGAATGTGTATAAAAGACGAAGCATTTTAACGTACAATTTATAGCCATACCTAAACAAGAGCGGCAAGCGTTTTTTAGCTGTCAAAAGTTCTAATGCCCATACAATTTGTATGGAGCATCCCGAAATAACGCGGCGGTAACGCGGCGGCAACATTTTGCAATTGGAAAATCTGATTTTAAATAGTGAAGTTAGCTGCAAAAGACAAGCATACATGATACAATGACTATAAGGTAGTATTACAACCCCAGCTGACAATTGTTGTAAATCACTTGTTTTTTATTTCAGGTGTAAAATTTTGATTTGTATTTATTTATTAAATTTACATATATTTGTTAAGCTTTGCATAGAATTTTCCGCGGGCTTTGCGCGACGAAATCAAGAAATTCCGTAAGGAAAAAAAAATAACATAACACTAATTTTGTTTCTTATAGTACGAGATCCCACTGCAGAAATAGTGTACTCATCGAGTATATGCTAAAAACCTAATTTTGACGCATATTTATCATCGGGAGAATATATATATACTAGGTTGCCTATCAAAATGTGGCCGCTAGTATTTTTAATTAAATTATTTTTATTTGATTTTTTGCAAAAAAATTCATTGACTTGTTTTTAAAATAAAATATCGTCCACTTCACGGCAATATGTATAAAGACTCTGAAAAGTCACGGTTGCCGTTGCGCACTTGGCCGCACCTCTTCGCAGCCAGGTGTAAACAGGTATGATTTTGGGACCTTTTTACGTTCATAACGTACATTTATTATTTATATATCAAATTAAAGTTAATTTTTTTCTCGTTATTATGATATAAGGGTGCCTACTTAAATCTGGCCGCAAATAAGAGTTGCTGCCTGCTAAAGATGGTAAATATTAAAAGTAGAGTGAAAGAAAGCTACGCGCAAAAAAAAAAAAAAAAAAACAGCGCAACTGAGTATTTTTATGTTTATGTATGTAAATTGCAAAAACAATTTACACAAGTAGTTCAGTTACTGCTGTGAAACGGTAAATTTAAGCAATGGAAATAGTATGACACTGAAAATTGCAACAACAATTTACATTAATAGTTCATTAACCACTGAAATCGGTTAGATTTACCAACAAATTTTTTTTGTGTGTAGCGCATAACATCACCAGTCAGACGAGGACTGCGATTGCCAGTTGTACGACTTTTTAAAGCCATTGCGCATGCGTCGGGTGAGTGTTCTCAAGTGACCAGGTGCCACATATTTATTCTTACGTATAAACCACGCTGTTTTGGAGTTCGTAATATACAACGTTATATAGGTATTTTATTTGCGAATCTAAAATTATAAAGTTTATTAATGTAAAATAAAATTGATAAAGATGAAGGCGTGTTTTCTGTGTGACAAAAAAAGCAGGCTGACTTTTTGCTTTTGGATATTGTAGAAGCAGATGATACATTTTGAAAAGACTGAGTATGATCATCTTCCTGCGCAGATGTACTAGGCTGCTCGTTTGAAGCAGTCGAAGTTCGCTGTTCATCTGCTGAAAGTGTATTTGGTTGATCGCTCAATGCAGCCCTTGATTCTTCCTGCAAAGTAAATGTATGCGTTTGAAGACAATTTGTATTAAAAGCTTACTGTTAAAATTTTTTTTTTTATTTTCCAAATATAGCCAGTTATATATTTTTTTCGGAAAGATATAACGTACATTTAACAGAAAAAGTCAGTAATAGTATTTATTTATTCACATTATATTGCTGAATGATTTTATTGTGTGATTGAAATAAATTTCTAAAAGGTCCGACTTCCTGATAAATTCTACCTAATTCTAATGTAATATCTTAGGAATTAGTAGATGGTGCTACGTTTCTACGTTTTTCCACAAAAATAGAAAAATAAAAAAAAATTATTTTTAAAAAAAAAACCTCGAAGTTAGCACTGTATTATTTATATCGTGTCTATGACCTATATTATTTTTAAGTTCAATTGAAATTTTACTTACTGTTAGGGTTTTGCAACAATTTTCGAATTCTTCTTTATCTTTTTGCTTTAAAACTGTAATTTTTTTAAGGCACTCTGTATGATATCCAAAATCATCAGTAGATTCAATTGTTAATAAAGTGTCGTGATATTTATATTTTTTCACACGACGAAATAATAACATTAGCGAACACTTTTTGAATGATGCATCATTAAAGTCAAGTACATTGCTTTTTTTGTCACACAGAAAACACGCCTTCATCTTTATCAATTTTATTTTACATTAATAAACGTTGTATATTACGAACTCCAAAACAGCGTGGTTTATAAGTTAGAATAAATATGTGGCACCTGGTCACTTGAGAACACTCACCCGACGCATGCGCAATGACTTTAAAAAGTCGTACAACTGGCAATCGCAGTCCTCGTCTGACTGGTGATGTTATGCGCTACACACAAAAAAAATTTGTTGGTAAATCTAACCGATTTCAGTGGTTAATGAACTATTAATGTAAATTGTTGTTGCAATTTTCAGTGTCATACTATTTCCATTGCTTAAATTTACCGTTTCACAGCAGTAACTGAACTACTTGTGTAAATTGTTTTTGCAATTTACATACATAAACATAAAAATACTCAGTTGCGCTGTTTTTTTTTTTTTTTTTTGCGCGTAGCTTTCTTTCACTCTACTTTTAATATTTACCATCTTTAGCAGGCAGCAACTCTTATTTGCGGCCAGATTTAAGTAGGCACCCTTATATCATAATAACGAGAAAAAAATTAACTTTAATTTGATATATAAATAATAAATGTACGTTATGAACGTAAAAAGGTCCCAAAATCATACCTGTTTACACCTGGCTGCGAAGAGGTGCGGCCAAGTGCGCAACGGCAACCGTGACTTTTCAGAGTCTTTATACATATTGCCGTGAAGTGGACGATATTTTATTTTAAAAACAAGTCAATGAATTTTTTTGCGAAAAATCAATTAAAAATAATTTAATTAAAAATACTAGCGGCCACATTTTGATAGGCAACCTAGTATATATATATTCTCCCGATGATAAATATGCGTCAAAATTAGGTTTTTAGCATATACTCGATGAGTACACTATTTCTGCAGTGGGATCTTAGACTATTAAGTCTTTTATTTTTTTTTAAGTACGAGTATTTGAATCGCCCAATGTATGTTAACCCCTAAAGAATGCTATTGATTTCATTAACATACAGTATTGCCAGAACAGATTTTTACATGTATTGTAAGGTAATAAAAATATTTTAAACGATATTAACTTCTGATTTATTCAATAAAAGAAAAAAATTGTTTTCTTACCTTCTTACTCACCACGATCAAAAAGTGTAACTTGAATTAATATCAAAGAAAAAATAAATAATGCATAAATAAAAAATTATAACTGCATAAGTTGATAAAAAATGCGATGCAATAGCTTTACCGCGGCAGTCCCCGAGTGCCACACATACTTTTTTATATTTACACATACACATACAAACATACATATTTATACTTTTGACTTCCGAGGAATTTTTTGTTTTGTTTGTCGTAGATATGCATGCATTATTCGGTTATTTTGTAATAACCCTGTTTTTATGACAGCGTTGGCGCTCTTGTTTAGGTATGGTATTTCAGCGGTAACGCTAGGAGGTAGAAAACGTTCCGCTTTCCGCTCTTGTTTAGGTATGGCTGTTAGTTTGAGTGCAGAGCTCTCTCTCTGGTGAGAACAGATGTTGAGAGCTAGGCTTCTAACCAGCGTTGCCATTTTGGTGCTTTTCGGGTATTTCTTGGTGCTTTTTTACTCAAGCAATACCCGAAATTTTGTTAAATACCCGTTTTTGAAAATCGGATATTTATGTGCTTTTAAAAATTTCTCGCAGTGCTTTTAAGTGCTTTTTAAATAATCAACATTTTTGGTACTGAACCATTTTCTTGCTATTCTTTAAACACACCTAATACTCTTTTAACCAACTGCGTATTATTTGCATCTACATATAGTTTGAGTAGTACTCGCAAACTATTAAGAGTTTGAATTCTAGAATTTCTTAAGCATCTTTTTTTTAAATTCCTGCATAAATTTTTATGATTTATTTGTTTAACAACGATTTTACATTTAATTTTCATATCCGTTGATTTGTTTGTTGTGCAAATTTAAAGTGCCAGTTATTAAAAGTAAGTTCTTCATTGATTTTATATGTGTTAAATTCCATCATCTAACAATGGCTTTCCTTTAGATGGAAAAACAAAAAAATATAGAAGAGCTTGGGAGAATGATCCAGTTTTTAAAAGTTGGCTTAGACCAGCAAAAGATGAACTAAAAGCGCATTGCATTTGTTGTAATTATGAAATTAATCCACGATAAGAGAGATTTACTCCGACAAAGTCGCACAAAAAAACATGAAAAAGCAATAGATCCAAATGCAAGTTCTTCAGTACAGGCAAGGCTGTCTTTTGATCCACCAGACCCAAAACAAAATTAGGTTAGTGCTTTTCTACCCGAAATTTTTTTCATTTTTACCCTATTTCTTGGGCTCACAGTGCTTTTGATGTTGCAAGAGTTGGCATCACTGCTTCTAACTTAATTTTTTATCTTACATAGCCGTTGGGAGCAAGATCTTATATTTAAATTGAATCAATATCTCTTATAGTCTAAAGGTTTGGTGTCTGGCAGGATCGCCATGTAAAGGTTTTGTGAGTTGAATATATTTTATATATTGAAAATTGCCGGCGCTAATAAACGCCACTGGCAAATATAAATATATGGCAGATGTATGCCAGTAATCCACTTGCCGACTTAAGGCAAAGATAAAGAGTTTAAAGTTCTTTGAATTAAATAATGCCGATTGAAGGCAAAGTGTTAATTAATTTTATTTTCAAAAATTTGTACCTTATATTCTAAACTAACTGTTACCCCGTTTATACGCACTTCTTATTTGCAAATAAAACTATTTGCAAAAACTTAACTCACTGTTTATACGCAAATAGCATTCAGAAATATTGTTATATATTTTGTAATGACACGCAGTAAATATATAGTCATCTGGTAGCATCACACATCTTATTTGCAAATAGCTTGTTATTTGCAAATAGTTTTCGAAACATTTTAAGTTACAATAAAAAAGTAATACGGCAACGCTTTCCATTCTTATTTGCAAATAAGAAGTGCGTATAAACGGGGTATGTATTCTAAAACTACAAAATTTCTTATTCACTAAATATAATTGTAGTTTGAGAAAAAATATAAAATACATTAAACATAATTGTTGTATAGCAATAACAAACATTTCAGTATTGAACAATACAATTGTTGTAATATAAAAAATAACAATTGTATTAAAGGTATAAATGGTTGTTGTAAAAATTGTAGTAATATTAATAGAGTGCCGTGTGCAAAAGAAATAATAAGAACAGTATGTGTAATAAATATAATAATAAATTAATAGAGTAATAATAAGAACAGTATGTGTAATAAGTTTAGTTACATATAAAGTAATGATAAATATAATAATAGATTATTTAGGATGCACTACACCCTTCCCCTTAAGAAAAATTTTACAATTTTTAGGATTAAAATTTAAAATTTGTTTGTTTTTTGTTTTGTGTTTTTTTTTTTTTTTTTTGTTTTTAATATTTTTTTAAATTATTATTATCGTATTCTTTAAATTCATTACCTATTTCTAAAATAGAATTTACTCCTTTTCTTTTGACTATTTTATATGGACCATGATATGGTGCCTGATTTTTTTTTTCTGTTAAATTTTCGAACGAGTACTAAATCTCCTTCTTTTAAATTTAGGGGATTAGTTTTTAAACATTTGTCTATTCGTTTTTGTTTCGACTTTTCTAAATATTCTCTTGCTTTACTTATAGAACCTCAATTCTTGGGCATAATTTTCAGGGTTGTGAATTGGTTTATTACTTGAAATTTCTTCATTAGGAAAGTTCGGTAATTTGCCAAATACTAGCTCATATGGCGTGTAATTTGTGTCTATATGAGGTTTTGTGTTGTATGCGAAACAGAAGTAAGGAATCCATTTGTCCCACTCATCATTCTTACAATAATTTCTGGTTTGTTTATTTATTCTGCACTCGTTGCAGTTTTGTATGTTTTTTGGCCATTTTTCCCATGCTCTTTTTTTTTTTCTTACTCCTAAATGACCTCCTAAAATTTAATTGTGATATTCATTAATTAAATTGGTTTGACGATTTTTGTCTGTGATTCTTATGGGTTCTCTATATAATAAAATATTTAAATTCTCACACTCATTTCTTTTTAATTTATTAAAAATATTCTTAAATTGGTCTTTGTTTTCTTTTGTTAGAAGATTTTTTATAAGTGGCAACACTCTACCATATATTTCTTCAAATTTCTGTATTAATTTTTCGCAATTTTCTTTAATTAATGATTGAGTATATTTTTCGAATTCTGTTTTTATTAATTGAAAACGTTTTAATTTTTCTTATTTATACTCTTCGGTGTAAACTCTATTTTTACTTTTGTTAATATTTATTTTAAGTTTCTCTAATTCATTTATATATTTTTCTATAGTTTCCATTTAATACGGAAAAGGTTTTAGTCGCATATAAATACTATTTTTAAATTCGATTTTAGTTTGATCCACTGTGGCAACTCTTATTTATTTTCTTACTTTTCATATTTTTTAACTTATATACATAGTGTTGCATTTGTTCACTTCAATGTGGCAACTCTTAAATTTTTTGATATTTCTTTTTATTGTGAAATTCTATTTCATTATTGTAATTTTTTTATTTGAAAAATTTTTGGTTATTGTGAAAAAGTTTTTTTTTTATATTTTATATTAAATATAATATTATTATAAATATGTCAGCATGTCACTAAAAAAAAATTCATGTTGTGTGGTTATAATATATTATTTTAATATACTCCATTCAAAAATTGTATGTGTATGTATGTATATGTGAAAAAAAGATTCATTATTTATTCGTATAAAAAAAATTTGTTTTGAAAAAATATTGTTAAAAAAAAATCTATTTGTGTTTGTGTTGTTCCATTTCGACTTCAAGTCGGCCGATTTCTGTCCAAATTTCGGATGCAATGTCCCAGGATGGTGGTGGAGTTTGGTTTACTGCATTTTTGAGGGCTGCCAGCTTACGGCGCAAACGTAAAATTTTGCATTTTGCCTGTATTTATTGCAGTAGCCGTAGCTTCAGGTGCTCCTTCTTAGGGTAATTTGTGGTCGCCAATGTTTGGCAGGATCGCCATGTAAAGGTTTTGTGAGTTGAATATATTTTATGTATTGAAAACTGCCGGCGCTAATAAACGCCACTGGCAAATATAAATATATTGCAGATGTATGCCAGTAATCCACTTGCCGATTTAAGGCAAAGATAAAGAGTTTAAAGTTCTTTGAATTAAATAATGCCGATTGAAGGCAAAGTGTTAAATAATTTTATTTTCAAAAATGTGTCCCTTATATTCTAAACTAACTGTAGTCTAAAACTACAAAATTTCTTATTCACTAAATGTAATTGTAGTTTGAGAAAAAATATAAAATACATTAAACATAATTGTTGTATAGCAATAACAAACATTTCAGTATTGAACAATACAATTGTTGTAATATAAAAAATAACAATTGTATTAAAGGTATTAATGGTTGTTGTAAAAATGGTAGTAATATTAATAGAGTGCCGTGTGCAACAGTAATAATAAGAACAGTATGTGTAATAAGTTTACTTACATATAAAATAATGATATATATAATAATAGATTATTTAGGATGCACTACACTAGGTATAATAGGTATAATACTAGCTGAGACGGGGGGCTGCATCGAAAGATGTTTTTAAAGGCGAATCTCGTTACCAGGGAAGATTTTGTTGGGAATCTGGTTGCTGATCCTGCGAATTCAATCACCATTGAGTGCAGAATTTAGGATCTAGAGAGAGACAGAAAGTTTGTTCTTGGGAATCTGGTTGCTGATCCAACTGCGAATTCAATCACCATTAAGTGGAGAATATAAGATCGAGAGAGTTTGTTGCTGGAAATCTGGCTGCTGATCCCACAAGGAATCCAATCATCCTTAAAGGGCTATTAGACACGCATACTTGCCTGCAGACATGTACGATGGCATACCGAATCTCACTGTCTAATGGCATGTACGTCGAGTACGTCAGACATGTTGTTGGTTTTCAAAAATTTCTGATTTTCTCTTGTCTGTCGCACACCAACATACACACAACATTTATGTGTACTGAAGTATGCCGTCAGCGTTCGATAGCGTAATAGCAAAATGAAAAGTATGCCACCGTACATGTATGTGTGTCTAATAGCCGTTTTAAGGGGAGAATTTAGGATAGGGAGAAAAAATCAATTATTTTTTATTTTATTTCTATAACACTGTTAAGTTTTTAGACATTTTTTATAAACGTTTTTTATTATTTTCTACAGGTTGCAAATAATATAAGGATATTACACTTCTTGAAAACACTTTTCATTTAACACTTAATTACAATTAACATATGTCTTCTTCAGACTGCTACTTCTGCTTGTTATTCATTCGTTGAATATCGAATACACACTGATTGATGTTGTCGTCCGGCAGTCTTCAGTTGTACGGCAACTTCAGCAATATCTATCCTTGTTGTTGTTTTATGCTGCTAAGAACTTTGTATTTGTTAGTAGCCGATGTAGTTAATTTTATTTTGGCGGTATATATTCTTTTATCATTCTCGAATAATCTTGTAGATTGTCATTACATTTTTGTAAAAGTTTCGGGAAAGTTACATTTCCATTATTTTGAATATATTAGTACTCTATTTCATTTTCATTTCATAACAATTCGTTAAGTCATTTCTTATTTTTTTAAGACTAGCAAGACTTGGGAATGACCCTGCAATGCATTGCGCCAGAACTACTGTGAAAGATATCCCTAGAGAGTTTAGATGTGCGAAATGTAGAAGAAGGCTTAACTATTCTACAAGTCTACTATTGCGCGTTTTTTCTTTATATTTTTAGAGCAGTGTTACAGCGCCTCTGGTGTTAATTAGACGCATTAACTTTCTTAAGCTGTCTGAGCAGGCATTTTATTAACTTTTTTACTTCGCTCGAGGGCTCTGATAAGCGACGAATGAGGGCGATGTTGTGTACAGTAAGTTGGAACAGTATCAGTCGCTGTCGGAACAGTTTTTAATGTCCAGTGTTATGCCTTTATCATTTAAACAGTCCGACAACAATTGATACCAAGCCACACTATTGTACATTCAAGAAATTAATCAATTCAGTTTCAACTCTTGCAGTGTACAGACGTGTTTTTTATAATCGTCGCAACTGAATATTTATAAATTAAAAAATATTAAACTCACAAAATAAAATACAAAAACAAAACATTTATAAACAGTTATGTTACTGGTTTTATTTTATTTTTTGCTTCTGTGTAAATACATCAATATTTGCATACAACAACTCATAAGTGAACACAAAAAAAGATAACTCTAAATGAGTTCATCTTCTAACAACAACAATAAAACTACAAGCAGTAGGAATGTAAAATATATAACTTTGGTTGCTAATGACGACAATAAAAAAAAATGAATTAAACACAAACCTGAATACTACACAAAACACAAATCCTCGTGCGCGATCATTGTCTCCGTACATGTTAAATAGGGATCAAGAAGCAACAACAATTGCACCTATTAGAAAACTTGTCAGCTTAGCTGTACAAACAAAAAATAACAAAGTGACCAACGTGCACAAAATTGTGAATGCTAAAAAGGGGAAGAAGTCCCAAATCAGCTTAAATAGCGTCAACGGCGAAAATGCCCGATATATTTAAGAGAACAGAACTCCAACTTTTTGGTAAAAAGCCTTATCTCATTAATTGCAGAAAATGAGTTCTATGTAACTCCAATTAAGCGTGGCAAAATCAACGAAACTAAAATTCAGGTAACACGAGAAAATAATTACAGGAAAATTGTCTCAGATTTTGAGACTAAAAACAAAAACTTTTATACATATCAACTGAAGAGTGCTAAAAGCCTAACAGTAGTTATAAAAGGAATAGATTCAAGCGTGGATCCGGAAGAGGTAAAGTCTGGCCTTGAAGATAGTGGCTTCAAAGTGAAAAATGTTTCAAACATTAAAAACAGGGAAAAAATCCCCCAACCTATTTTTAGAGTCGAGCTACAACCAGGCGACTTGAAAATTAAAAAAATTGAATCGCACCAATTCTATAATTTAAAATACTTGTTGCATCGAAGAGTTACCGTTGAGCTGTTACATAAAAAACTGGACCTATCCAATGCATGAACTGTCAAGAATTTGGCCACACCAAAACATATTGCAAGTTGCCTACCGTTTGCGATGTATGTGGCGAGTTACACAGTACCGCTAACTGTGACAAAATAAAAGGTGATACCAAAGCAAAAAAATGTGGCAATTGCGGTGGAAACCACACTGTCAACTATAGGGGCTGCCCTCTTTATTCTCCTTATAAAAATTCGTCGAGTAGAAAAACAAATGCTTCCCGCTCAGCCCAACACTCCGTTAAACTACCCATAGTTACCTCATCCACCGTCTAGCCATAATCAATACTCAAATGTTTTAAAGTCTAACACGACTCTTACTCAACAAAAACCTAATAATAAATTTTCATACGCTAACATTTTAAAAAGTAACCACAATACAGCGCAAAAACCGGTACCAGTAAACGAAGCTCCAGGGTCTAATTTTAGCCGTATATAAGCCTCAATAGAGAGCTTAATACAATCAGTAAATACATTTACCCTCAACATGTCCTGTATGATGCAGGAAATGTTGAAAATGCATTCTTCCTTCTTGCAGGCTGTACTAAAAAAACCATGAACTAAAGAATCTGTTTTTGGAACGCAAACGGCATCTGCCAACATAATAATGAGATAGAATATTTTCTTCTGGATAAACATATCGATGTTATGCTTATCTCAGAAACTCATTTGACGTCGCGAAGCTAATTTAGAATTAGTGAATACAACTTCTGCAACACTAAGGATCCCCGAGGTAGAGCTTGTGGTGGCTCTGGAATCCTAATAAAAACTCGAATAAAACACTACCTCCTAAATGACCTTCATGAAGAATATCTTCAAGTAACAAATATCTGCATTGAAAATTTTTATCAAAAGCTTGTGATATTATCTATTTATTCTCCTCCCAGGTTTTCAATTTCAGAGAGTCAATATACCGCATTTTATACAACACTGGGGTCCTGTTTTCTAGCAGCTGGCGAATACAATGCTAAACACACTTTTTGGGGTTCACGTTTAATCAGTCCTAAGGGTCGTGTTTTGTTTGACACAATTTCAAAAATGGTTTTGAATGTAGTTTCAAGTGGTCAGCCAACATATTATATTGGCCAATGGATCGACAAAAAATTCCCTGTGGAAAGAAAAAGTAACGTGTACAAATTTCTGCTCATTCACTTTTATCCGCCATTGTTTTAGCCATGTTTCCAGTTATGATATCTACCCTTGCAAATTCCAGGAAGCTTCAACAGGATTTTCATGCCTTGGGAAACTCCAGCTTCGATCGACTGCGAAGGGCTTAAAATATTGCCTTCCCTAACTACAAATTTTCGTTCCGTTAAATAGCTTTTTAAAAGCTTGACGATGTTGGCGGGTAGATTTCGTGTTAATTTGTGGATAAGACCTTCGTGCCATACTTTATCGAAAGCTTGTGCAACATCAATAAAGAGTGCAGAGCAATATTTCTTTTTTTCAAAAGTGTCTCTAACAACATTCACAATCCTGTGAGTTTGTTCAATAGTGTTATGCTGTCTGCGAAAACCGAATTGATGATCTGGAATGCATCCACTTCTAGTCACTATAGGCATCAGCTTGCTCAGCTTTTCAAATAGTTTTGAAATATTTGGCAATAGACTAATAGGGCGATAGGATTCAACCTTCGTATGATCCTTGCTGGGCTTTGGTATCATAATAATCATCGAAACCTTCCATTCTTTTGGATAGTATTGCAGCTGTAATATACCATGAAAAATGAATAGTATTATTCTTTTTGCTATTTTGTTGCTTATTTTGTCGACACCTGGGGCTTTTTTGGTGTTAAGACTAGTAATAGCCTTTTCAATCTCCACAATATTAAATTTTAGCGGTGTTTCTGGTAAAGAGATTACTGGTGGCAGTTCATCAATATTAACAGAAAAATTTGGAGTAAATACTTTTTCTAAGTGTTTAACGAAAAGAACACCTTTTTCAGCATCAGTTCTTGCCCAGTCACCATTAGAGGCTCGTAATGGAGGTTTGCATATCACTGGCCTTTTAAGTCCTCTGGCAGCACAGCGAATAATCTGTTTATGTGTTGCATCGAGTTTTTCCAGAAATTTTCGCAACGAAGCTGTTTTTTTTTGTTTGCAAAACTTTTCTAAGCTGCTTGGTACACTCCTTAAGCCTTAATTTTAGCTTGATTTGGTTGAATTGAAGAGCAGCTTGTTTCGCATGTGCTTCAAACAACCTAATAGAATTTTCTATGTCAGTAGGTGTTCTTAATGGCATATTTTCCGTACAATGAGCACTCAAATATTTTTTGTATTTCAGCCAGTTAATATGTGCAAATGTCAGGAGTAAATCACATGTTGGTGTTGCAGTTGTGTGTGAGTATATAGTGATAATAGTAGGCGAGTGATCTGAAGATAAATCCAAAGATGCTTCAACTTCAAATATGCTTTAAACTTCTATTATACAATGCGATCCTAAGACCAATATGGGCCAATGGAATCCAGTTATGGGGCACTGCCTCAGCATCGAATGTAGAAAAAATTAAAAAGCGACAAAACAAAATTCTACGTACTATAACAGCAGCCCCATGGAATATCCGAAATCATCGAATTCACAAAGATCTCGATGTTCCGTTGGTTAAGACAATATTTTCTAAACACGCGAAAAAATACATTACAAAACTCGAGTTGCACCCAAATCCACTTGCGCGTAATATTCTAGAGTATAGAGGCCACACCCGGCTTAGGAGGAGGGATACTATTTCTATCAGCCGCCCACGAGAGATGTAAATCAACAAAAATCAACCGTTGAAACTAAAAATTTTGTTTAGCATTGGTTAAACATATATTTGACATTTTTAGATTTAATATTTGAACAACTTATTGATGTTTCAATTAATATTTGTTCAATTCACAAGCTCGTATTAACGTCATATGTGTTGTCTAATCGTATAATTATACAATATTGTATTTTTGTTGTTGGTAATTTTCATACAAAAGTGTGTTATAATTATACGATTGAATTTTATATGTTTTTCAATTGTTATATTGAGGCCGGGTCTGGGAATATTCTATTTGTTAAATTAATTTGTAAAAATATTTTATATATGTGATAAGTAACACCAGAAAATACATTCTTCTTAATGATAAATATATACATGATTCATTTCAACTTAATTTTCAAACTAATTTAATCAAAATTGCTTGTAGCTAAAAAATAAAGTTATATTTCGCGTCAAATTATAATTCCCACACCTGGTTTCATTTTCATTTTTTTTTATTTGATAAAAAGAAATTTGTTTTTTGACATAAACTATTTACTCATATGAATTGACAACATTAAACTGACATTTAAAATACGACAAAATAACGATACAACATATTTGTCTGTTCACAAGCACATAAACAAATATCGTCTTTTTTTAAACCATAAGACAGACGCTGAGCTTGTGAATTGAACAATTGAAGATTCAATAAATAATAAAATTTATCTAAAAATTAAATACTCCAAAAGTGTTTGAATAGTCTACCTCTGTCATCGTCAGTGATTTGCGCGCATTGCAAAGCTGATTTGCCAGTTTTACTTGTAAATTTACACCGCTGTTTCATTGCTCTTGCACCAAACGTTATTTTCCTTCGTAGAATTTGTTTATTTTATATAAGCAAATGATGCCTAAAAATCTTTATGTTAATAAAAAAATGCGTAGTTTTTATTACATATTTTCCCGACGTTTCGTGAAAAACTGTTTTTACATTTCTTAACGTATTGTATAAATACAATATAAGATATAATATATATATGTATATATAATATATATAATACATTATAGATATATATATATATATATATATATATATATATATATATATATATATATATATATATAATGTATTATATAGTTTTTAATTTAAATTTTATACTTTTAAAAACACACAAACTTTAAGGTAATAAATATCACACTAATTTCAATGTTTATAATATTGCTAATCTATAGTTAGCGCTTAAATTGTCAGTGTTTTCTTTTATGTTCATTGTTTTATTAATTTTTTGTTGTATTCTCAAGCTTTCTATGTGTATCTCTTTCTTACATTGCTCACTTTGTCTAATATTTTTATGTGGGCAAAATCTGGTTTGTGTTTTGTTTTTGATATGTGTTGTGACAGCGCGGTGCTTTCTTTATTTCTGTTTATGTCAGCTTTATGTTCGTGGAATTGTAAGCAAAGTTTATGTCATTTTTATCTATTCCATTTTACATTATCTGTAAGTTCAGGAATATATATTACACTGCAAAATCGTTTATGTTCTTTATCAGTGTTGCCACGTTGGTTGTTTTTTGATAATTTTGAATTATGTGATTAGGGATCTTATGAGTTTGAAAGGCAGGTGCCGACGTCCTAAGGGAAGATTTAACCCACCCTGTTAAGCTGCTAACTATAACCCTCTATTAGCAGGTGAAATGTAAAGCTTAATTCCCATTACGTTGCGCAGGTTCTTATGTTGGCTACGAAATCGCAGCACACTGAAGCCATTGACTTCATATTGGTCACTTTTATTATTTTTTATTAGCACTGAAATTTCTTAATACTCCTTAAGGAGGTATTTTAAATTCACTACATTATCTTACATTAACTTTTGCTTGAAAAACTATTTTATTAAAAAAAAAAGAATTTAAATAAGTAATTTATTTTAAAAAATTTACTAAACGGCTTTCAAAATTTTCAATACAACAAAAAATTCATTAACTAGATTCCACACATTATTATTCAAAAGAATTTTTTATTCATTTATCAGAAATTTATTCGTTCCCCACACACAATAAATAGAATAAAATAAAATTTTTTTTACACAATTTATCTTTAATTAATCCTTCGCTACTGGCCGGTCCCTGCTCGAGCCCCAGTAAAACAAGGATATTTTCTTGTTCGAAAAAAAAGGGTTGCTGTCGGTGAGGCAGCCGTGTGTACTCACACTTTCCTTTTTAAAAAATAAAAGACGATTAATTAAACACGACTAGATTTATAGGAGCCTAGAATTGAATTCACATAAAACAATTGAAAAATTAACGGACAACGTGTGTACACAGCAAACGACATATCACTAATCCACATACTGAATCATATGGAGTTTTCAGTATGTTTTTGCGCTATCCAGTAGCATTTCCAAAATGTAACTTGGTGTAGCTTACTTCTCACCTGCAGATTTTTTAAACGGATTCACTCGGGACACATAAGGGCATTAAATGGTTTGAATAGTTTACATATAAGGCAAACAACATCTTAGATTTGTATTTATTTCAGACAGTTTGTGGATTTCATTCTATAATTTGCTGAAAGAATCTCATAATTACCTCTTACACATATGAAAACTTTACCTCTTTATAATATAAGTATACACTAGCATTTTAAAATGTTACATAGTGAAAACTTAATTTCAAAGCTTGATAAGTAAACTGTTTCCCGCCTATTGCACGATAATATAATTTTTATATACATACATATATTGTTATATAACTAAATAATATTTCTTGTCGTCTAGTATATCAGAAAATAAAATATATATTTATTAATTGTTGACAATTACTTGATTATCGAGACATTTAGCAGTACGCAGAAGTTCCATTTTCGCTTCTTCCATCCGTTCAACGTCGACAGAATCAACTACGAAAAGTATGCCATCTGTACAGCTAATATACATACATACATATAAACATGTAATATTTTTAAAAGATCAATTAAAACAAAAAAAGCTTTACCGTGTGTAACTGCGCCATAAAGGTCTCAATTTTTCTTGTCCTCCCACATCCCACACTAAAAATTGCACTCCTTTAGCTTTGCCAACCATTCCTTGCACTTTTTCACAGTTAAAACCAATAGTGGGGACAGTATTTAAATATTGGTCAAATTTTAATCTGTACAAAGCTGTGGTTTTCCCAGCGGAATCTAGACCCAACATTACAACATGCAATGTACCCTAGATAAAAATATATAAATTTCGTACATAAATTTAGGAAAAAAAATTTAGTTCAATTAAGTTTATTTAGAAGAAGCTTTACTCTTAAAAAAAATAAATTTAAAAATACGAGAACAACGTAAAAATTCATTCACGCAACCGAAAATTATTCACGTTATGGGTATCTGAAATTTTCATATGAAACAGTGATAATACATTACATTTCTAAATGTAACAGGTCAATAGTTATGTCTGGTACAAATTAATTTTTTTTAACTAGTAAAAATACCCCGCATAGACGGATTTTAAGCAGGACTCAAAGATTTTCTCATTTTATAGTTGCTTATTATTTTAGATATTCCACATTAACTCCTTCATATTACTCTGTATAGCATTACAGGACTGATCACTAATGAATTTTTGCTTAGCCGTCATTCGGCCGACCTTAAGAATTGTATTAGCATACAACGAAAAATTTTTCATCAATTTGTTAAAGTAATAATAAATAACATAATAAATAGGTTACATAATAGACTTTTGACGCATAGTGCAGAAAGCTTTTTGGCGGTCAAAATAAATAGGATCTCACTAGAAGTATTTAAAGAACACTTACCTGAGCCGACGAAAACAAAAAATATTTGCAAGAAACCCAAAAACATATGAAAAGTAATATTATCAGGCTCAAGTTCAGTTTTATTGAATTAATGAAAATTCAAAATTACTAAGAGTTTTTTTGTGTTGGAAAATATTATTATTTATATCCAATCAGTTTTTAGCAGAACGTATCAGTACTGATTTCAAGGCCGCTACACCTCTCATCAGCGTTCAATTGTCCATCTTTACAATTTTCGTAAAGTGGATACTAATTGAGAAGAATATCAACTATTTAACCAGTTTTCAACAGAAATAGAATATGAGAATTAATTTTTAATTCAATTTTTATTCTACAATGAAACAGTGCTGGTTAGTACGAAATTCCCTCATTACTGTTTGGAACTAATAATCAACACAAACTCATAGTCCGTTATCATCAAAGTATTCTACTTTGTATTCTAACGTTTTTGTTGTTTTTACTCTATATTAGGGAAATTCACATATTATTACGCTTGGGCACGAGCTATAAATACCCTAATAACAGGGGTCACAGTAATATGTGAATTTCCCTAATATAGAGTAAAAACAACAAAAACGTTAGAATACAAAGTAGAATACTTTGATGATAACGGACTATGAGTTTGTGTTGATTATTAGTTCCAAACAGTAATGAGGGAATTTCGTACTAACCAGCACTGTTTCATTGTAGAATAAAAATTGAATTAAAAATTAATTCTCATATTCTATTTCTGTTGAAAACTGGTTAAATAGTTGATATTCTTCTCAATTAGTATCCACTTTACGAAAATTGTAAAGATGGACAATTGAACGCTGATGAGAGGTGTAGCGGCCTTGAAATCAGTACTGATACGTTCTGCTAAAAACTGATTGGATATAAATAATAATATTTTCCAACACAAAAAAACTCCTAGTAATTTTGAATTTTCATTAATTCAATAAAACTGAACTTGAGCCTGATAATATTACTTTTCATATGTATGTAAATCAATATAAGTTCAAATAATAGTTACGTTTATTCGTAATAATAATAATATAAAAATATGAAACCCAAAAACTCTAGAGGCCAATTCCAAATATAGACGACAAAATTGACAAGATGGGAAGATGTGAATATTTCAGAACACTCTATTTGACCCAGGGGTTCCACCAGACACAGATGGATGGAAAAGACATCCACAAAACAGTTTTTTACGAAATTACGAATTTTTCCGAATGCCCTTCGGTTTGAGGAACGCTCCCTCTACCTTTCAAAGATTGATGAACGCAAAAATCATGCGCTTTAGTAGTTTACAAAGAAATCAACATCTTCGGTTAGCAGAAACATCGGCGAAGTAAAACAATTAATAAAATGCCTGCCAATACAGCTTAACAAAGTTAATGCGTCTACCTAACACCGGAGACGCCTCAACACTGCTATAAAAATTAACATAACGCGCAAAGCAGAGTTGTAAAATAGTTAAGCCTTCTACATTTTCAACATCTATCTTCTCTACTCTATCCTGAGTTCCGGTACAATGCACTGCATACGTAGGGGTCATCCCCTGAGTGCTGGTCTGAATTAAAAGAAAAAAAAAAAACATCTGAAGGATATAAGCAACGAGAGTAAAGTTAATGAACTGAAAAAAGTTATATGTCTTCTATTTCAGTGTGTTCGATGGGAAGCCCTACGAAAACTTGATAATATAAAATGCAGAAACTGTCAAAGTTTCCTTCATAGTGCATCAAATTGTTTTCTTCTACATGATATTGGTAAATGTGCCCTGCAAAAGGGTTCTGAAAACGAAAAAGAAAAGTTGTATAAAGTATAAGGAGCTACAACATAATCTGCGTTCCAGAAAACAACATTTAACACAGATACGGAAAAGGATAACAACAAGTCAAGTAAATACTAACTTTTCCTATGCCAACATGGTAAAATCAGGCAACGTGCGAAATACCAGCGACAAAAATCCGATTAACGATGCGTTAGAGTAACTTAACCATTCCATGCAAAACTTTTCAAATCAAATTATTAATTTAAGTAAGCAACTTCAGCTACAAGTATCCAGAATAGATACAATTTTCTCCATCTAAGATTCTTAAGTAATCAAAATGGCTGAAATAATTGCAAAAAAAACTTAACATAATTACAATCATTGTTAATTCATTAATCAAATTAAGTAGAAGGTTAGACTTAAGTAATTTTGTGAATAATTATAGTCCGGACTTGTTATTATTGTGTAAAACAAAACAGAACAGTAGACATAAATTAAACTTAAAAAAATACACCCTTATTCGTCGAGATAGGAAAAATTCCAAAGTAGGGGGAGGTACCGCAATTTTAATGAAAAATAGTATTAAATTTACCAACTACACCAATAAAACTAATGATTCCTTTAAGCATTTAGAAACTTGTGTAATAAAAATTCCTACGCTAGCTAGCTAGTTGTTATATCTGTTTACTACCCATCGGGTAACAATTGCAGATTATTTAAGTCTGAATTACTTCAGCTTTTTCAATCATTGGATCTTCAAAATCAGAACCATGTTTACATACTTGCGGAAGAATTGAATTGTAAGCATAGTGCCTGCCGGAACACTTCAATTAATTCTAAGGGAAACAAGTTAAAGGAGTGGTTGTCAACTAATGAAATTCTGTAGATATACTTTGTATGCTTCTGTCTTATCTTCTTATCCTCGTTGTGGTTCATTCTTAGACCAGTTTATTATTGACTCTCGGTTGCATGTTCAAAGACTAAATAACACGTTAAATTGTCTTGAAACAATCGACTATGATAGTGATCACAACGCCATATAGCTTATTGTTTTGGGAGTCGAAAAGGAAAACCATTTAACTTTTTTTTTTAAACACACCAGTACCCATGTTCTGTAACTTTAGTGAGAAGTTCTAGTGGCGAAAATATGTGAAACAAATTATTCCATCGTTTCTCGAAAAGTGAGAAAAAAATTAATATGTAACTCATGTCGAAAACTTCCAAAAATGCTTACGTCGTTACGTTAGAAATGTCAGAAATTATAGCTCAATGTTGATATGTAATTAAAGGCGATAAGAATGCTAGCCAAAAAAATCTTCAACGGCGACCAAAATACACCAAAGTAGAAGAATATAAACGGCGGAGTCAAATATACTACCGTCGGCTATACAAAATAATGTGTAGTGCGGCTTTAATGATTGTTATTTGCAAAATAGTTTTGGAAGCACTTTCTATTAAAAACATTTTTAATAATTTTTCTAATATTATAAAAATAAAATATTAATTAAACAATTAGTTTACCTTGAAATACCAATTTTTTCATTAATTTTATTTCGAATAACATTGTTAAGATGTTATCTTACCGAGTTTTTTGTTGTGAGTATATTTGACAGTTCAAAGTGAGAACTTTTTCCGCAAAAGTTTTACTGACACAGTATTTCTGTAAATTTGCGAGAAATTTTCTTACGTGACAGTTGTTACTCACAAAAAAACTTACATGTTTAGTTTAGTGAGAAAATCAACTGTTTGTTTAAATTTATGACATTTTTGTTTCATTTTGCACGTTTCAATCGAAAAGTTTCTCGTAGCAGGAGTTACAGAATATGGACACTGATTTGAAACTCAATTATAAAAGAACCGATTTGAAAAAACTGAAAAGAAACATGTTACATGAATTACGTAATACCGTCCTCAAAAAATATGTTCTCTGAAGTTAAAA
This sequence comes from Lypha dubia, assembly GCA_947311025.1. Taxonomy (NCBI): domain Eukaryota; kingdom Metazoa; phylum Arthropoda; class Insecta; order Diptera; family Tachinidae; genus Lypha; species Lypha dubia. The sequence goes on along the minus strand of OX371265.1, from coordinate 12,706,100 downwards.
AGCAGTTTAAGACTTCACAAACTTCTAACATTAATGTTATTAAAGTTTCTCAGGAAAATGAGAGATTGCTCCGGAACTTGGAAATCAACCCTGATATTTTAGAAAGAGAATTGCTAATAATTTTTTAGTAAAAGACGATGAAAATAAATTAAACGTAATTGGTACCTTTTTAGAATCAGTTCACTCTCATAAAGATATTGATCCTGATAATGACTTACATATTGAAATTTTTAATTGCTTCTCAAGGTTTTTAGAGATTAAAACCTTGTATGAAAACAATGAATCAACAATAACCACATTCAATGAGGAAAAAAAGGTCAATGAAATATCTGAAAATTTTTTGGTCTCTAAAGATACCATCGTATACACCCTCAGTCACTTAAAGAACAAGCTATCATCAGGTGTTGACAACATTCCCAACATTATTTTAAGAAATATTCCAGAAGAAATAATTTTGGAATACTGTACCATCTTTAACAATATGCTTAACAATTCTTATTTCCCTCGAGCGTGGAAAACAGCTAAAGTCGTAGTTTTGCCAAAAAAAAAGATAAGGACGACAGTGACCCGAAAAATTTGCGAGCAATTAACTTACTACCATATATAAGCAAAATTTTTGATGTATGCATTAACAACAACTTAATAGAATTCTGCAATAAGAAGAACCTAATTAACAATAAACAGTTTGGCTTCAAATTTAAGCACTCTACTATTCACGCTATACATTTATTACTTTCCAATATCAACTGAAACTTAAATAGATCCTTGTGTACAGGAGCGTGTCTGATAGATTTCGAAAAAGCATTTGATAGTAATTGGATCCCAGCGTTAATATATAAGTTATTAAATACAAAGTTCCTCACCATTTTGTTATTTTTTACACAACATGCTAAATAATAAAACGTTTGTAGTCTGTACTATTAACAAAGTTATTACAAAGAAATTTAATATAGTAAACGGCTTACAAAAAGGCACTGTAAATGCACCAGTTCTCTTTTATTTATTCATATATGACCTATTGGAAAAAACTGAAAACATTATCGGGTTTGCTGTTGATATCATATTATACTACGCAGACAATAACGCCACAAAAATTAATGATTGGCAATTAAAAATTAACACCCTTAAGTGTGAGACCGGCCGCCGGTAGGAGATGTAACAATAATATTAAGAAGAACTGGACATATTTTTGCATTAAAGATAATAGCGAAGTAAATATCCAAAATAAAGAAACCGATAATACTTGGGAATAAACTTAGATAAATTCTTATACTTCAATAACCACATTAACATCCAAATTATGAAGGCCAGAAATACATTTTTCAAATATAAAAATCTTTTTTACTCTAAATACATATATTAAACCAGAAGTAAAGCTAATCATGTATAAATGCTTAATTCGTCCCATACTAACATGTGGTTCAATATATCTCCATTATATATGGAAAAATTAAGAACGTTCGAGAGGAAGTGCCTGAGAGCATGCACAGCTACCTATAGATCCCCAAATAGTAATTATTTAAAATATGTGTCAATCAAAAAGCTTTATAACAAGGCAAAAACTAGCAGAATAGACCACTTCATCATCAATATAATAAGAAACCACATAATAAAAAGTATTAATTAGTACGATAATAACTTGATTATGGCATCTTATTATGCTAATGATGAATATATCGAAAAGTGTATGGAATCTAGGTTTATTCCACCTGAAGCGTTCTTATACCTCGATAGTAACGGCTTTATTCAAAATGCATTCGGCATACATTTACCACATTAATAAAAGAGCCAATATCAAGGCTATACACAGCAATCAACTGTCTCCTGAAACCTTAGATTTGATACCAGCTGTTTTTTTGGAGATAAAAATACTTTTCCCATCTTCAATGTTAAAAAATATTGTTGCCTTACGAAATAACCCTTATCTTCTATTTTTACTAATAGACCTATTTTTTCTTTTTTTTATTATTTTCAATATTAAAGTAAAGTTTTTCAATATATTTTGCTTTACATTAAATAAAATAATTATATGCATTTAGGTATCAATATATGCAAGTATAAATATTTATTATCTACATAATAATGTTAACCCATAGTCATTATACTAGAAAGCCCGTTTATGGGACAGTGTATAATAAATAAATGTTATTGAATACTTTTTATTTATTTATAGTCTAAGAATATTAGGCCTTATCACGAGTGTCGTAGTCGTGACGAAATCTGTAAAATGAGGCAACGTTCGCTATATGTTTTACATGGGAGTCGTTAAAGTTCGACTACGACTACGACACTCGTGATAAGGCCTATTATGAATTTCTGTCGAAAATAAACGTTTAAAAAAAAAACTACGGGTAGCACTCCGGGAGTGCCAACAGAAGTGAAAACGTTTTGTGATTACAACAATACACGTGCTATTGCCAAAAAAAATTATGCGTAGATATAAACAATTATATAAATACATTCAACAAATTTAATCACTTATCAAGGCGTATGCAACAGGTGAGCTTACTAGCACAGCTGACTGAGCTCGCTTTATAGCAAATTTTCATACAAACTGATATAGTTTGAAGAGTGTACATAAAAAATGGTTACAGTTTGGTACTCATACGTATTAAAATGCTTTAAATTTGTTTGTGTATTTTAATATGAAGCGAGTGCTTTATACCAACAAAATACATGTTGTTTTTGGATTGTTGTACTAGTTGTCGAACTGCGCATACCTGCTAGTTTTGCCATGCCACTTATTGTAAACGCAAATGCAACTTGAATAAAAATGGCAGCATCTTATCTGTCAAGTACTAAATGTCTAGGCGTTACTACACCTGTAATTTGTTTGCAATGCATTGGCACAAACAGAGTGGCTACAAAAGTTTAAGTTAAATATCAAGGCGAATTTATTACCAGGTGGATGTAGCGGCGAATTCAGGTGAAGTTTTAATTTTCCCACACTGTCAAATTTAGTACATATCTTCCGATGCCATTTTTATGTAAATTTTGATAGCGTAGGATATGAATTCGCCTTTTACACAAGTAAATGCCTCTTGTTTGTTTTGTTGGCGAATTGTTGTGTTTTATTCTAGTTTTGTTTGTTTATTGTGATCGAATAGTTTTGTTTTATGATGTCTAGTTTTATTCTGTAGTGTGTTTTTCTATTTTTTGGAGTGTGATTATCTTTTGTTTTGGTATTCCCATAATTCATACATATATATGTATGGACGTAGGTTGTTGGTTATGTTTCTTTGTTTTATTTACGTTTGCAAATATTCTTTTATTTTATTTAGTCTTTATATTGACCGATGCAATTATGTTCGATTTGTATCTGTCTTTGTTATCATCAAAAAGTTTTATTGGAAAATTGTCTTAATAAAATTAGGGATGCCTAGCGACAGGATTATCTGTGAACTAATATTCAACAGAAGATTCAATGTCACAATTCCGCATAGGGCCACGTGGGAGGGTAATGGCCCCTTTGTGGATTCCAGAAGTTTATGTTGGTATACGGATGGATCCAAAACTTTAGATGGAGTAGGCGCTGGAGTCTGTGGACCCAACGTGAAAATCTCAGTCCCCATGGGCAAATGGCCCTCGGTATTTCAGGCGGAATACAGGCAATTACCAAATGTGTTCATTTTAATTTGAGCAGAGGCATTAAAGGCGCGCATATATCTATCTTCTCCGATAGTCAGGCTGCCCTTAAGTCCTTAGTTTCATGGGAATTCCGGTCTAAGCTTGTTTTAGAGTGCTTTGACTCACTACAGAAGGTATCGGTACGGAACAAAGTTTCCATTTACTGGATACCTGGCCATAGCGGTCACCCGGTTAACGATGTAGCGGATGAAATGGCCAAGAGGGCCTCTGCCGCTCCTCTCATAGGCCCAGAGGTCTCTTGTGGCATAAATTGGTCGACTGTAACTACCCTAATCAGAGAGAACGACATTTCGACCGCTAAGGAAATTTGGGTGACCTCTCCCGGTCTAAGGCAGGCCAAATCTTTGTTACAGCCATTTTCATACAGTGGCATCCTGAATTTCAGCAGGAACGACTTACGGCTAGTTACTGGTTTCCTCTCCGGTCATTATGGACTGAACTACCATCTTTGGAAAACTAATCTAGTTCGCTCACCCTTGTGCCGTTTATGCATGGAAGAGGATGAGACAACGGCCCACATTCTCTGTGAATGTATAGTCTTGTGTAATCATAGAAGGCGTGTTCTTCTTTCTGAATTTGTGTTCGGAGGATATTAGGCGGACTTCTCCAAGCTCTGTGCAGACTTTCATAAGGAGAGTCATTCAGCGCTTGGTTTAATTTAGAGGTCCATGGCACAAAAGATCCAATAGGTGTCGCAGTGCCGGTCCTTGGACCAGATCTTTCCGCTTATCTAATCTAATCTAGTAAAATTAAGGTTGTCTATATGAAGGCAAATTCATTACCAGGCATATGCACGACTACAACATTTCACCAACAAAACAAACAACAGGCATTTAGTTCTTTTACCGGCGAATTCATATCGTAAGCTGTCAAAATTCTCCATGCATAAGAAATTCCATAAAAATGGCGGCGGAAAATATGTACAAAATTTGACAGTGTGGGCAATTGATACATTCGCCCGAATTCGCCACTGCATTCACCTGGTAATGAATTCGCCTTGGTCTGTAGTCTATGTAATGTGCGTTCGTCTGATATCAAGGCGTATCCAACAGGTGAGCTTATTAGCACAGCTGACTGAGCTCGCTTCATAGCAAATTATCATACAAACTGAAACAGTTTTAAAACTAGACATAAATAATGGTTACAGTTTGGCATGCATACGTAAGAAAATGTTTTAAATTTGTTTGTGTATTTTGATATGAAGCGAATAACAACCCAACAAAATATATGTTGTTTTTGGATTGTTGTACTTGCTGTCGAACTGCGCATACCAGTTAGTGTTACCATGTCTGGTATGTAGTTGTCTGTTAAGTGCCAAATGTCCGGGCGTTACTACACCTGTAATTTGTTTGGTAGGCATTCGCACAAAAATAAATGCTACAAGTGTCAAAAAGCGTGACGGTGTCGCGAGTTGTGAGGTTTTGTCTAATCCGAAACCTTTGTACCGGGCCAATAGAAGTTTTCACTTAAAAAAAAAAATTTCACGTTATGGGCTTCTGAAATTTTCATATGAAACTTTGATTATACATTAGATTTCTCAATGTAACAGGTCAATAGTTATGTCTGGCACAAATATAATTTTTGAGTTAAAACTTCTATTCGCGCGGTACGAAGGTTTTGGGTGAGACAAAATGTCAGAACTCGCGACAACGTCACGCTTTTAGACACTTGTAGCATCTCTGTTTGTGCGAATGCCTATCAAACAAATTACAGGAGTAGTAACGGCCGGACATTTGACACTTAACAGACAACTACATACATACCAAATATGGTAAAACTATCGGGTATGCGCAGTTCGACAACAAGTACAACAATCCAAAAACAAGATGTATTTTGTTGGTATAAAGCACTCACTTCATATCAAAATATACAAACAAATTTAAATCATTTTCTAACGTATGCAAACCAATCTGTAACCATTATTTATGTCTAGTTTTAAAACTGTTTCAGTTTGTATGATACAATTCATAAATATACATTTTCACTTCTGTCGGCACTCCCGAAGTGCTACCCTAACTTTTTTTTTAAATTTTTTCATATTACTAAAGCAGGACTGATCACTAATGATTTTTTGCCTAGCCGGCATTCGGCCGACCTTAAGAATTGTATTAGCATACAACGAAAAATTTGTCATTAGGTGTTCAAAAAATAATTTTTAAAAATGAGTTTAAATTAATTTACACGAATAATTGAACAAAGAACAATTGGCCAAGGCATATAACTCTTAAATTGTCCAATGTTTTTGGAGTTTTATTCGCAAAAAGAAAAATTCAATAACTAATCTTAAACATTTCTACAATTCTTTCAGATCCAAACATATGTAGAAACAAATTTATTATTGTTTAATTTCTTTGCAAAATTAATTAGAAAGAAGCACATGCTTGCTTTTTTCTTTTAAATTACATGCATGATTAATACGAGTGAAAGTATTATTAGCAAATTTAAAATCTTATAAGACCCATACTAGTTGTAGTGTGTTTGACTAACCACTACTGCATGCCGTCTGCATGTAGCAAGTGAAACACTTTTGTTATTGTTGAAATAATTGTCCAAGCATATTACACATAATAATAATTGTCATACCGCATGATCAGAATGTATTATGCTGATCATTCATATTCCCACACATACTTGTGTTTTTTTGGAATTTGTATAATACGTTCCAAATTTCCAGACATAAAATTTTTTGGTATTGAGATTTGGAACGTATTATACAAATTCTTAAACAATTTATTAAATAAAATTGGGAATAATTTTCCAAAAAAAGTAATCAAACGCCTTGTTTTTCCGTTCAACGACAAAAAAAATAGAGAAAAGAATATGAATGTAACACAATTGTTCTGTAAACTACAGGAAATAATAATTCTATAATAACATCACAAATAAATTATGCATTTATGACTTATGTTCCTGAATTATCTGAAAAATTATCTAAAGCTTGTCGATATTTTACACCGAATGTTAAACTAGCCATGAGACCAACGCTAAAGTCCAGTAATAAATTTTTTGAAAATCTAAAACAACACTTAAGAAAAGGACAAAAACCTAATGTTGTTTATAAAGTTGATTGTAAAGATTGTAGTGCAGTTTATATTGGCGAAACAACACAAAAACTTGCTAAAAGACTTAAACAACATGAATATGATTGCAAAACTTCTAATACGAAGGTTAATTTATCAGCATTGGCCAAACATGCAAAATCAAATACACATCAATTTGATTTTGAAAATGCTAAAATACTTAAAACTGAACAGAACAACTTTAAATTGTAAGTACATGAAGTCAACCAGATTGTCAAGTATCAAAAATGTACATGCAATGAGAAAAGTGATAAGAAAAATTATATTAATACTTATTGTAATTTAATATCTAATATTGATTGATTTTAGTATTCATATTTATTTTATTCATAAATTATTTTGATAGTCTGGAAAAAGTTTTTATTGTTTAACATTAACAGTCAAGCTACATACATAGGTATTTATAAATTTAATTTAAATTAATTTTTATGTAATGTAAAATAAAAAACATAATGTGTAATTTTTATAGTTCCTGAAGATGAACAAAATGGTCCGAAATATATAGATTTGAAAAAACTACACACGTTTTTTATTTAAGTGAATCACAAGAAGCAATACAAAACTTATTATAATGTTATAGATTGTTTTTATCATTTTATTGCACTTAAATATTTTATTATTATTTTATTCCTTTTTTGGTCGCTCGAAGATAGGCAACGGCGCCAAACGCCTTTTCAGAGGCATCTGAAAATATGTGCAGCTCTGTTTTGGTTGGAAGTTGTCCCTTAAACATGTGTCGAGGCACCTTGAAATGATTCAAACTGTCTAAATCATTTCTGAATTTAATCCAAATTTCTTGAAGGTCCTTAGGCAATGGCTCATCCCAGACTAACTTTAACTGCCATAACCGCTGAATGAAGATCTTTGTTTTGACCACTACGGATGCTAGTAGTCCAAGAGGATCAAATAATTTGGCCAAAATTGAAGTTGCCGTACGTTTGGAGACAATCTGTAGGTTATTTATTTTTACCTTGACGCAAAATTGATCTGTTTTTGGCAGCCATAACACACTAATGTTTTTATGGTGTTAGCGTTGTTACTGTTGAAGTCTAAATCTACCTCTTGATCGCCGGGTGGAATATTCATCAATAACTGTGGGTGATTTGCACACCATTTTTTTAGATTGAACCCATGCTTTTTGAGAATCGTTATAAGTTTGTGTTGAGTCTCAAGTGCGATGCTGAGACTATCGGAGCCTCCAAGGCCGTCATCAACGTAAAAATTACTCTTTAGCATGTTCGCATACTATCCGTAGTATTTTCATCAGCAATTTTCCTTAAACATCTTGTGGCGAGATAAGGTGCTGCACGAGTTCCGTAAGTTTCCGTGTTAAGTTTGTAGTAGCTAATGGGCAATCCGGGGTCTTCTCTCCATATTATCAGTTGATATTGATGATTATCGGCATCAAGCAGTATTTGTCGGTACATTTTCTCAATGTCGGTGGTGAAAACAAACTTCGGTACTCGAAAACGTAGTAGGATCCAGAACAATTCACTCTGTACCGTTGGCCCCGTATACATTAGATCGTTCAACGAGAGGCCTGTTGATGTTTTCGCTGATGCGTCAAAGACTACTCTTAATTTCGTTGTAGTGCTATCGGGTTTCATCACACAATGGTGCGGAATGAAATATTTAGGATCTAACATTGTATCAATGTTGACCCTTTGCATGTGTCCTAGATGCTCATATTCTTGCATGAACTTTATATATTGCGTCCGAATGTCTTCATTTTTCAGAATTCGACGCTCTAAGCCGAGAAGCTTGTTGTATGCCATCTTATGGGATTCTCCTAATGCTGTTGGGATTTCTCGAAACGGAAGACTGACAGTGAAGCGGCCATCTAGATTGGTGTGCACATGATGAGTGAAATGTGATTCACATTGTTTTTCCGATGGCGAAAGTGCCTTTTCGCTAACCTCAATTTCGTCAAGTTTCCAAAGATGCTCTATCGCTTCTTCCAATGAAGTGGTGTCTCTAAATAATGCACATGTGGGTGAACATAGTGGGTTACGAATTGGATTTGTTCCTATTGCACCTCCTACAATCCAGACTAGTTCTGTGTTTTGTAGAGTTGGTAGATTATCTGCAAGGTGTATCGTCCCACTTTTTGTTAAATTGCAATAAAATTCTGCTCCCAGTAGCAAGTCTATTTTCTCCTGCTGATCAAAATGACGATCTGCTAGGTGAATGTTGTTGGGAATATTCCAAGAAGAAGTGTTAATGTGTTGACTTGGTTGTGCGGGAATTATACTTGGTAATATGTATGCTTTCCACAAAAACTGAGATCTCTGGACTTCATTTGATCATTTGTGCGATACTTGGAATGCTTTTTGGTTTCGCCAACGCCGTCAAGACACAGGGAAGCACCTGATGGTGAAATAGTAAATTTTTGGCAAAGGCGTTTTGATACAATGTTTACCTGTGATCCTGAATCCAATAGCGCTCTAAATTTACCTGATGCACCATTTGAGGCTGTAATTATAAATTTTGCTGTTGCTAGCACAACATAGCCCTGGCGGCCGGGGCAACTTCAGTTTTTGCTGATGTAACTGCTACGACATTGGAAACAGTCGTCATTAAGCTTTTGCGTGTTGTCTTTCTTTTGCAAATGGAATAATGTGTTGTGCTTTTTCTCGCATTTTCTGCAGCTACTTGACTTGCAGGTTTTTGCAATGTGGTCATCTTTGAAGCAGTTGACGCATAAATTCTGTCGCTGTACCCAACGTAGTCGTTCTGCTTCTGATAATTGCCGGAATTTGTTGCAGTGATACAGTTTATGACTACTGTTATTACATAATTTGCATATGCTAATGTTGTGTGCGTTAGATGTTACTATTGTTAACACCGCTTTATACGTCGATTTTTCCCTTGGAACAATTGCTTCCATAGATTGAAATTGAAGCTCAAGGAACGATAAGAAGTCAGCTATACTTGGCACATCCCTTGGATTAGTAAGTGATTGCATGTACCTGATGTGTGTGCTTTTGTCAAGTTTTTTCCATCAATAACTGAATAATAACTGCATCCCAAGCATCTGTTTCAATTCCCAAATTATTTAATGCCAGTAAGCATTCTTTGGTGGTGTCATGCATAGCTTTGATGGATTGTGCGGATGACGTCACGGACTGTTGATTGAGTATTTTTTCTACTAGATTCGGTACTACAATTCTCTTGTTATTGTAGCGATCTTGTAAGGTTCCCCAGGCATTGCTATAGTTTGTCTCTGATAGAGAAAATTGACTTATCAGATGTTCAGCTGAAGAGCCACTGATGCACCAGTAGTTTTAGTTGATGGTAGCTTTTGTAGGGATAATCTTTTAAGACGATTATCCTCTATTGTAAACAGATTTTGATACAAATTAGTTAGCTCACTAATTTTTGAGTAATAGTCCTTCGTAAAATATTCATGCTCTCCTTTTAACGTTTCAACATCGTCAAGCATACGCAATTCTGTATCCGTGGCTTCAAATTTCTCCCAGGCTTGCAAAAGTGGACGGTTACGCTCCTCAAAATATTCTGCGGTGGTTATTCTGTCCGCAGAATCCTTTTTAAAGTTTCGCACCATTGCTTGAATTATTTCGCCTGTATTCAAGAGGGTATCCAATAAATCTGCCGCCACCATTGTGTACGATATTGAACTGCCTGTTCTGTATGAGGTGTAGGTTAAGCGCTAGAAAACTAGAGATGAATTTGGTCACCAATGTGACTATTGTCAGTGCTCTAATCGATTTTCTGGAGCTGCTGATGTTTGTTGCACTAATGGTGTAGTGCTGGTAGTATATGTCCACTGAAACTTCGTGTTAGTGGAACTGATGAAGTTGGTCACCAATTTACCGATGCTTGTTGTCAGTGCTCTAATTTGCTGGAGCTGCTGATATTTGCTGCACCACTGGTATGATGTTTTTTATAGCCTCTGCTGAAGACAAGGATTTGCTGGGCAGATTTTATGTTGCAAATCTTCCACTTGAACACCAGTGTTAATGGGTAGGCTGCGTGCTGTTGTAAGTCACCAATTTGACTTTAAAACCCCTTACCGCTGGTGGGGGGAAGCTTTAAAATCAATGGTGGTCGGGGTCACCAAAATGTTTAGAATTAAACGTGTAAATGATTTTATTAGTATGACTCAGCTCAATCACTTGAATTTGAACATTACTAATTTTTGTTTGTGTGGTTTTGCTTTCAAGCACTTGTAACTTGAACATAATGTGATCAATGAATAAAAAGCGAGTTTTTACTATTGACAAAGAAATATAATTTTATTGTGGTATTTATACTAAAAATATTAACAATTAATTGTTGAGTCAACAAAATACTTAAAACTAAAATTTACGTTAAATTGAGCAATCAACTTGAAGTAGCAATGTTTGCAGTTAATTCATTGTGTAATATGATATCCTTTTGTTAAACAACATTAAGGGAGTTTACTAACGTTTATATTATCATTAACAATTATTAAGTGTGTTCACAACTTCTTGAACAATGAGCTTAAAAGTTTTTTAAACATTAAGGGTAAAACATCTACTGATGAGTTGGTATGGCTACCAACGAAATATATATTTAGATATTGCTAACCCGCAACAAATAAATAAAATTTAAAACATATGTATATACTTGAGTACATGCTCAAATAAATGTAAAATTTTGTAAAGGAGAGTGTTACTTTTCATTTTTTTGCCTTATAAATACTTTTAGTGGCAACCAGCGGTTGTCTAATTGTATAGGTGTAGAAAACTAAACACTTTCATAATGGAAAATTATTTGTTGTGTATGTTTGAAAAGTTTTAAGACTATTTTTATGCTTTGTAATTCACAAATATATTTGTGAATTGTTGTATAAATAGATGAGCTTTAAAATTTTTTAAACATTAAGGGTAAAACATCTACTGATGAGTTGGTATGGCTACCAACGAAATATATATTTAGATATTGCTAACCCGCAACAAATAAATAAAATTTAAAACATATGTATATACTTGAGTACATGCTCAAATAAATGTAAAATTTTGTAAAGGAGAGATTTACTTTTCATTTTTTTGCCTTATAAATACTTTTAATGGCATGTACTCAACTATTTATGTTTTAAATTTTATTTATTTGTTGCGGGTTAGCAATATCTAGATATATATTTCGTTGGTAGCTATACCAATTCATCAGTAGATGTTTTACCCTTTATGTTTAAAAAATTTCAAAGCTCATCTATTTATACAAAAACTCACAAATATATTTTTGTGAATTACAAAACATAAAAACAGCTTTGAAAATTGTTTAAACACATACAACAAATAATTTTCCATTATGAATGTGTTTACTTTTCTACACCTATACAATTAATAGTAGACTCGTTAAAAATTCTACAGTCGTTGGTACTACCTCTCCATCTTGCAACAATGTCTTGGAATTTTAAGCGGACGTCACATATAGCCTGCGTAAAAGTAAGACAAATGAATTAAAGTTTTTAATCGTTTACGTTTTAAAAACATATTTCTTACTTGTACATTTAGGGAGTAATATCCCCTTCTATTGATGTAGTATTGAGCAAGATCACCTCCAATAAAATTTAACACATAAATACATGCTCAAATAAATGTAAAAATTTTGTAACGGGGAGATTTGCTTTTCATTTTTGCCTTATAAAATAATTTTAATGGCAACCAGCGGTTGTCTAATTGTATAGGTGTAGAAAAGTAAACACATTCATAATGGAAAATTATTGTTGTGTGTGTTTGAGAAATTTTTTAAAGGCTATTTTTATGCTTTGTAATTCACAAAAATATATTTGTGAGTTTTTGTATAAATAGATGAGCTTTGAAATTTTTTTAAACATAAAGGGTAAAACATCTACTGATGAATTGGTATAGCTACCAACGAAATATATATATTGCTAACCCGCAACAAATAAATAAAATATAAAACATAAAATTAAAAATTATAAACAAATTTGTAAATTGTAAATTTTGTAAATTATATAAATAATACTTGAGTGTTCGATTATGGGGCATTGTATATAGAAATTGTTATTGTTAACTAGTGTTTATAATAGTTCATAAGTATAAATATTGTAAATAAATAAACGATTAAAAAAAAAAAAATACTTTTAATTTTACTTTATAACGAGGGGGGTAGCGAAGCACACCGGGATAGGCTAGTAGGTTATATTTATTAATCAATATACATAAGTATATATGTATGTATGTATTTAAAAGACAACAAAAACTTAAGAAACAATTAGCTTTAATAAAATATTAGAATTAAAACTTAAACATTCAATCACAATTGCCTATATATACACACATATGTGCATACATACATAGATGAGTATATAAATTATTTTATATATAAAGCTGAGATTAAAAGTGTTATTCATAGATTAATCAAAGATTTTATATATTTTCGGCAAACTCATAGTCCGTTGTGTTGATTATTAGAACTTTCCAAACAGTAATGATGGAATTTCGTACTAACCAGCACTGTTTCAAGGTAGAATAAAAAATGAATTAAAAATTAATTCTCATATTCTATTTCTCTTGAAAAACTGGTTAAATAGTTGATATTCTTCTCAATTAGTATCCACTTTACGAAAATTGTAAAGATGGACAATTGAACGCTGATGAGAGGTGTAGCGGCCTTGAAATCAGGCAATTACCAAATGTGTTCATTTTAATTTGAGCAGAGGCATTAAAGGCGCGCATATAGCTATCTTCTCCGATAGTCAGGCTGCCCTTAAGTCCTTAGTTTCATGGGAATTCCGGTCTAAGCTTGTTTTAGAGTGCTTTGACTCACTACAGAAGGTATCGGTACGGAACAAAGTTTCCATTTACTGGATACCTGGCCATAGCGGTCACCCGGGTAACGATGTAGCGGATGAAATGGCCGAGAGGGCCTCTGCCGCTCCTCTCATAGGCCCAGAGGTCTCTTGTGGCATAAATTGGTCGACTGTAACTACCCTAATCAGAGAGAACGACATTTCGACCGCTAAGGAAATTTGGGTGACCTCTCCCGGTCTAAGGCAGGCCAAATCTTTGTTACAGCCATTTTCATACAGTGGCATCCTGAATTTCAGCAGGAACGACTTACGGCTAGTTACTGGTTTCCTCTCCGGTCATTATGGACTGAACTACCATCTTTGGAAAACTAATCTAGTTCGCTCACCCTTGTGCCGTTTATGCATGGAAGAGGATGAGACAACGGCCCACATTCTCTGTGAATGTATAGTCTTGTGTAATCATAGAAGGCGTGTTCTTCTTTCTGAATTTGTGTTCGGAGGATATTAGGCGGACTTCTCCAAGCTCTGTGCAGACTTTCATAAGGAGAGTCATTCAGCGCTTGGTTTAATTTAGAGGTCCATGGCACAAAAGATCCAATAGGTGTCGCAGTGCCGGTCCTTGGACCAGATCTTTCCGCTTATCTAATCTAATCTAGTAAAATTAAGGTTGTCTATATGAAGGCAAATTCATTACCAGGCATATGCACGACTACAACATTTCACCAACAAAACAAACAACAGGCATTTAGTTCTTTTACCGGCGAATTCATATCGTAAGCTGTCAAAATTCTCCATGCATAAGAAATTCCATAAAAATGGCGGCGGAAAATATGTACAAAATTTGACAGTGTGGGCAATTGATACATTCGCCCGAATTCGCCACTGCATTCACCTGGTAATGAATTCGCCTTGGTCTGTAGTCTATGTAATGTGCGTTCGTCTGATATCAAGGCGTATCCAACAGGTGAGCTTATTAGCACAGCTGACTGAGCTCGCTTCATAGCAAATTATCATACAAACTGAAACAGTTTTAAAACTAGACATAAATAATGGTTACAGTTTGGCATGCATACGTAAGAAAATGTTTTAAATTTGTTTGTGTATTTTGATATGAAGCGAATAACAACCCAACAAAATATATGTTGTTTTTGGATTGTTGTACTTGCTGTCGAACTGCGCATACCAGTTAGTGTTACCATGTCTGGTATGTAGTTGTCTGTTAAGTGCCAAATGTCCGGGCGTTACTACACCTGTAATTTGTTTGGTAGGCATTCGCACAAAAATAAATGCTACAAGTGTCAAAAAGCGTGACGGTGTCGCGAGTTGTGAGGTTTTGTCTAATCCGAAACCTTTGTACCGGGCCAATAGAAGTTTTCACTTAAAAAAAAAAATTTCACGTTATGGGCTTCTGAAATTTTCATATGAAACTTTGATTATACATTAGATTTCTCAATGTAACAGGTCAATAGTTATGTCTGGCACAAATATAATTTTTGAGTTAAAACTTCTATTCGCGCGGTACGAAGGTTTTGGGTGAGACAAAATGTCAGAACTCGCGACAACGTCACGCTTTTAGACACTTGTAGCATCTCTGTTTGTGCGAATGCCTATCAAACAAATTACAGGTGTAGTAACGGCCGGACATTTGACACTTAACAGACAACTACATACATACCAAATATGGTAAAACTATCGGGTATGCGCAGTTCGACAACAAGTACAACAATCCAAAAACAAGATGTATTTTGTTGGTATAAAGCACTCACTTCATATCAAAATATACAAACAAATTTAAATCATTTTCTAACGTATGCAAACCAATCTGTAACCATTATTTATGTCTAGTTTTAAAACTGTTTCAGTTTGTATGATACAATTCATAAATATACGTTTTCACTTCTGTCGGCACTCCCGAAGTGCTACCCTAATTTTTTTTTTAACTTTTTTCATATTACTAAAGCAGGACTGATCACTAATGATTTTTTGCCTAGCCGGCATTCGGCCGACCTTAAGAATTGTATTAGCATACAACGAAAAATTTGTCATTAGGTGTTCAAAAAATAATTTTTAAAAATGAGTTTAAATTAAGTTACACGAATAATTGAACAAAGAACAATTGGCCAAGGCATATAACTCTTAAATTGTCCAATGTTTTTGGAGTTTTATTCGCAAAAAGAAAAATTCAATAACTAATCTTAAACATTTCTACAATTCTTTCAGATCCAAACATATGTAGAAACAAATTTATTATTGTTTAATTTCTTTGCAAAATTAATTAGAAAGAAGCACATGCTTGCTTTTTTCTTTTAAATTACATGCATGATTAATACGTGTGAAAGTATTATTAGCAAATTTAAAATCTTATAAGACCCATACTAGTTGTAGTGTGTTTGACTAACCACTACTGCATGCCGTCTGCATGTAGCAAGTGAAACACTTTTGTTATTGTTGAAATAATTGTCCAAGCATATTACACATAATAATAATTGTCATACCGCATGATCAGAATGTATTATGCTGATCATTCATATTCCCACACATACTTGTGTTTTTTTGGAATTTGTATAATACGTTCCAAATTTCCAGACATAAAATTTTTTGGTATTGAGATTTGGAACGTATTATACAAATTCTTAAACAATTTATTAAATAAAATTGGGAATAATTTTCCAAAAAAAGTAATCAAACGCCTTGTTTTTCCGTTCAACGACAAAAAAAATAGAGAAAAGAATATGAATGTAACACAATTGTTCTGTAAACTACAGGAAATAATAATTCTATAATAACATCACAAATAAATTATGCATTTATGACTTATGTTCCTGAATTATCTGAAAAATTATCTAAAGCTTGTCGATATTTTACACCGAATGTTAAACTAGCCATGAGACCAACGCTAAAGTCCAGTAATAAATTTTTTGAAAATCTAAAACAACACTTAAGAAAAGGACAAAAACCTAATGTTGTTTATAAAGTTGATTGTAAAGATTGTAGTGCAGTTTATATTGGCGAAACAACACAAAAACTTGCTAAAAGACTTAAACAACATGAATATGATTGCAAAACTTCTAATACGAAGGTTAATTTATCAGCATTGGCCAAACATGCAAAATCAAATACACATCAATTTGATTTTGAAAATGCTAAAATACTTAAAACTGAACAGAACAACTTTAAATTGTAAGTACATGAAGTCAACCAGATTGTCAAGTATCAAAAATGTACATGCAATGAGAAAAGTGATAAGAAAAATTATATTAATACTTATTGTAATTTAATATCTAATATTGATTGATTTTAGTATTCATATTTATTTTATTCATAAATTATTTTGATAGTCTGGAAAAAGTTTTTATTGTTTAACATTAACAGTCAAGCTACATACATAGGTATTTATAAATTTAATTTAAATTAATTTTTATGTAATGTAAAATAAAAAACATAATGTGTAATTTTTATAGTTCCTGAAGATGAACAAAATGGTCCGAAATATATAGATTTGAAAAAACTACACACGTTTTTTATTTAAGTGAATCACAAGAAGCAATACAAAACTTATTATAATGTTATAGATTGTTTTTATCATTTTATTGCACTTAAATATTTTATTATTATTTTATTCCTTTTTTGGTCGCTCGAAGATAGGCAACGGCGCCAAACGCCTTTTCAGAGGCATCTGAAAATATGTGCAGCTCTGTTTTGGTTGGAAGTTGTCCCTTAAACATGTGTCGAGGCACCTTGAAATGATTCAAACTGTCTAAATCATTTCTGAATTTAATCCAAATTTCTTGAAGGTCCTTAGGCAATGGCTCATCCCAGACTAACTTTAACTGCCATAACCGCTGAATGAAGATCTTTGTTTTGACCACTACGGATGCTAGTAGTCCAAGAGGATCAAATAATTTGGCCAAAATTGAAGTTGCCGTACGTTTGGAGACAATCTGTAGGTTATTTATTTTTACCTTGACGCAAAATTGATCTGTTTTTGGCAGCCATAACACACTAATGTTTTTATGGTGTTAGCGTTGTTACTGTTGAAGTCTAAATCTACCTCTTGATCGCCGGGTGGAATATTCATCAATAACTGTGGGTGATTTGCACACCATTTTTTTAGATTGAACCCATGCTTTTTGAGAATCGTTATAAGTTTGTGTTGAGTCTCAAGTGCGATGCTGAGACTATCGGAGCCTCCAAGGCCGTCATCAACGTAAAAATTACTCTTTAGCATGTTCGCATACGGATAATTGATAGTATTTTAATCAGCAATTTTCCTTAAACATCTTGTGGCGAGATAAGGTGCTGCACGAGTTCCGTAAGTTTCCGTGTTAAGTTTGTAGTAGCTAATGGGCAATCCGGGGTCTTCTCTCCATATTATCAGTTGATATTGATGATTATCGGCATCAAGCAGTATTTGTCGGTACATTTTCTCAATGTCGGTGGTGAAAACAAACTTCGGTACTCGAAAACGTAGTAGGATCCAGAACAATTCACTCTGTACCGTTGGCCCCGTATACATTAGATCGTTCAACGAGAGGCCTGTTGATGTTTTCGCTGATGCGTCAAAGACTACTCTTAATTTCGTTGTAGTGCTATCGGGTTTCATCACACAATGGTGCGGAATGAAATATTTAGGATCTAACATTGTATCAATGTTGACCCTTTGCATGTGTCCTAGATGCTCATATTCTTGCATGAACTTTATATATTGCGTCCGAATGTCTTCATTTTTCAGAATTCGACGCTCTAAGCCGAGAAGCTTGTTGTATGCCATCTTATGGGATTCTCCTAATGCTGTTGGGATTTCTCGAAACGGAAGACTGACAGTGAAGCGGCCATCTAGATTGGTGTGCACATGATGAGTGAAATGTGATTCACATTGTTTTTCCGATGGCGAAAGTGCCTTTTCGCTAACCTCAATTTCGTCAAGTTTCCAAAGATGCTCTATCGCTTCTTCCAATGAAGTGGTGTCTCTAAATAATGCACATGTGGGTGAACATAGTGGGTTACGAATTGGATTTGTTCCTATTGCACCTCCTACAATCCAGACTAGTTCTGTGTTTTGTAGAGTTGGTAGATTATCTGCAAGGTGTATCGTCCCACTTTTTGTTAAATTGCAATAAAATTCTGCTCCCAGTAGCAAGTCTATTTTCTCCTGCTGATCAAAATGACGATCTGCTAGGTGAATGTTGTTGGGAATATTCCAAGAAGAAGTGTTAATGTGTTGACTTGGTTGTGCGGGAATTATACTTGGTAATATGTATGCTTTCCACAAAAACTGAGATCTCTGGACTTCATTTGATCATTTGTGCGATACTTGGAATGCTTTTTGGTTTCGCCAACGCCGTCAAGACACAGGGAAGCACCTGATGGTGAAATAGTAAATTTTTGGCAAAGGCGTTTTGATACAATGTTTACCTGTGATCCTGAATCCAATAGCGCTCTAAATTTACCTGATGCACCATTTGAGGCTGTAATTATAAATTTTGCTGTTGCTAGCACAACATAGCCCTGGCGGCCGGGGCAACTTCAGTTTTTGCTGATGTAACTGCTACGACATTGGAAACAGTCGTCATTAAGCTTTTGCGTGTTGTCTTTCTTTTGCAAATGGAATAATGTGTTGTGCTTTTTCTCGCATTTTCTGCAGCTACTTGACTTGCAGGTTTTTGCAATGTGGTCATCTTTGAAGCAGTTGACGCATAAATTCTGTCGCTGTACCCAACGTAGTCGTTCTGCTTCTGATAATTGCCGGAATTTGTTGCAGTGATACAGTTTATGACTACTGTTATTACATAATTTGCATATGCTAATGTTGTGTGCGTTAGATGTTACTATTGTTAACACCGCTTTATACGTCGATTTTTCCCTTGGAACAATTGCTTCCATAGATTGAAATTGAAGCTCAAGGAACGATAAGAAGTCAGCTATACTTGGCACATCCCTTGGATTAGTAAGTGATTGCATGTACCTGATGTGTGTGCTTTTGTCAAGTTTTTTCCATCAATAACTGAATAATAACTGCATCCCAAGCATCTGTTTCAATTCCCAAATTATTTAATGCCAGTAAGCATTCTTTGGTGGTGTCATGCATAGCTTTGATGGATTGTGCGGATGACGTCACGGACTGTTGATTGAGTATTTTTTCTACTAGATTCGGTACTACAATTCTCTTGTTATTGTAGCGATCTTGTAAGGTTCCCCAGGCATTGCTATAGTTTGTCTCTGATAGAGAAAATTGACTTATCAGATGTTCAGCTGAAGAGCCACTGATGCACCAGTAGTTTTAGTTGATGGTAGCTTTTGTAGGGATAATCTTTTAAGACGATTATCCTCTATTGTAAACAGATTTTGATACAAATTAGTTAGCTCACTAATTTTTGAGTAATAGTCCTTCGTAAAATATTCATGCTCTCCTTTTAACGTTTCAACATCGTCAAGCATACGCAATTCTGTATCCGTGGCTTCAAATTTCTCCCAGGCTTGCAAAAGTCGACGGTTACGCTCCTCAAAATATTCTGCGGTGGTTATTCTGTCCGCAGAATCCTTTTTAAAGTTTCGCACTATTGCTTGAATTATTTCGCCTGTATTCAAGAGGGTATCCAATAAATCTGCCGCCGCCATTGTGTACGATATTGAACTGCCTGTTCTGTATGAGGTGTAGGTTAAGCGCTAGAAAACTAGAGATGAATTTGGTCACCAATGTGACTATTGTCAGTGCTCTAATCGATTTTCTGGAGCTGCTGATGTTTGTTGCACTAATGGTGTAGTGCTGGTAGTATATGTCCACTGAAACTTCGTGTTAGTGGAACTGATGAAGTTGGTCACCAATTTACCGATGCTTGTTGTCAGTGCTCTAATTTGCTGGAGCTGCTGATATTTGCTGCACCACTGGTATGATGTTTTTTATAGCCTCTGCTGAAGACAAGGATTTGCTGGGCAGATTTTATGTTGCAAATCTTCCACTTGAACACCAGTGTTAATGGGTAGGCTGCGTGCTGTTGTAAGTCACCAATTTGACTTTAAAACCCCTTACCGCTGGTGGGAGGAAGCTTTAAAATCAATGGTGGTCGGGGTCACCAAAATGTTTAGAATTAAACGTGTAAATGATTTTATTAGTATGACTCAGCTCAATCACTTGAATTTGAACATTACTAATTTTTGTTTGTGTGGTTTTGCTTTCAAGCACTTGTAACTTGAACATAATGTGATCAATGAATAAAAAGCGAGTTTTTACTATTGACAAAGAAATATAATTTTATTGTGGTATTTATACTAAAAATATTAACAATTAATTGTTGAGTCAACAAAATACTTAAAACTAAAATTTACGTTAAATTGACCAATCAACTTGAAGTAGCAATGTTTGCAGTTAATTCATTGTGTAATATGATATCCTTTTGTTAAACAACATTAAGGGAGTTTACTAACGTTTATATTATCATTAACAATTATTAAGTGTGTTCACAACTTCTTGAACAATGAGCTTAAAAGTTTTTTAAACATTAAGGGTAAAACATCTACTGATGAGTTGGTATGGCTACCAACGAAATATATATTTAGATATTGCTAACCCGCAACAAATAAATAAAATTTAAAACATATGTATATACTTGAGTACATGCTCAAATAAATGTAAAATTTTGTAAAGGAGAGTGTTACTTTTCATTTTTTTGCCTTATAAATACTTTTAGTGGCAAACAGCGGTTGTCTAATTGTATAGGTGTAGAAAACTAAACACTTTCATAATGGAAAATTATTTGTTGTGTATGTTTGAAAAGTTTTAAGACTATTTTTATGCTTTGTAATTCACAAATATATTTGTGAATTGTTGTATAAATAGATGAGCTTTAAAATTTTTTAAACATTAAGGGTAAAACATCTACTGATGAGTTGGTATGGCTACCAACGAAATATATATTTAGATATTGCTAACCCGCAACAAATAAATAAAATTTAAAACATATGTATATACTTGAGTACATGCTCAAATAAATGTAAAATTTTGTAAAGGAGAGATTTACTTTTCATTTTTTTGCCTTATAAATACTTTTAATGGCATGTACTCAACTATTTATGTTTTAAATTTTATTTATTTGTTGCGGGTTAGCAATATCTAGATATATATTTCGTTGGTAGCTATACCAATTCATCAGTAGATGTTTTACCCTTTATGTTTAAAAAATTTCAAAGCTCATCTATTTATACAAAAACTCACAAATATATTTTTGCGGCGTCCTCGAAAAAAAATGGCCCGATGACTTCTCCAGCGTGAACAGCGCACCATTCAGTCACTCTGAGCGGGTGTAATGGCTCCTCGTGCATCACTCATGGATTTTAGGTGCCCCAAAAGCGATAGTTTTGCTTGTTCACGTACCCGCTGAGGTGGAAATGGGCCTCATCGCTCATTATGATTTTGATCGAAAAATCGTCCACTTCCTCCTCGAGATTGAGGATGGCTTGGGCGTAGGTTGCACGCGTTTGACGGTCGACAGGCAGCAGCTGATGCACGGACTGGACTTTGTATGGGAACATGCGCAGGTCTTTGACCAAAATTCACCTTAGGGACGACCGGCTGATGGTTAATTGCGAGACACGGTGTCTGGTCGATGTTTCTGGCGACAGCTCGACATCCTCGGCAACAGCAGCGATATTCCCGCAGAACGGGCGCTCCCGGCCGGCCACTCTTGGCAGCGTCTCGTGTGGTCCCATACTCTTCAAGGTTGTTGGCCAAACGGTGCACTGTTTGCGCAGTCGGTGTCGGACGACCGGCGAATCGGCGACGGAATTCGCCGGATATCAAAATGTAAACTTAAATGGGCTGAACCAATGCTTTCTATGGTGTCTAGTGTTATGCCGCTTAAAATTGAAATATCTCTGTGGTTTATTTCTTTTAAATTTCCTTGTTTGCATATGGAAATATCTGCACCTGTGTCTAAAATTAAGTAATGATTTTTATTTGAAATTTTGCAATGTATTGTAATGGAATTTGGCGTATTTATTGAAAAATTGAAATATCGTGGCTTCGGATAACAGTTTTCGTTATCCTGCCTCTCTACTTTCCCTGTCTATAAGAAATATTATTAGTATTTTGGCTTCTGCTGCTATTCTGTGAGTAGTTATTATTGTTGTTTCTGTTTCTATTTTGAGGAAAGTTTTTTATTTTTCTATTGTATGAGAAATTATTATTTGAATGTGTGTCCCTGTTGTTATAGCTATATCTGTTATTATTATTTTGTGATCTGTTATTGTCTAGTATTATTATTGTTGTGGTGTAAGTTGGAATTCTCATATCTACGTAGTCTAGTATTAAAATTGTGGTGTGTATTATAATTTGCGCATTGGTTGTTATCTCGGCTATTGATGTTACTATGGTGAAAAGTATGATTTCTATATTGGTATTCGGAGTTGTCGCGTTGGCAAAATCTTTGGAGGTTTTGGAAATTGTTGGGTATTCTGCCGCCAACACTAAAAATGTTATCGTTGCTCTGTTGCATATCTTTTTCTAATGTTATGCATTTTTCTGACGCATAATTTAATGTTTTTGGACTACACGCCATCAATAGGGTTCTATAGTGTTCATTTTCGCCTTTCATAAATATATTAATGGGTCGATTATGGATGGCAACCGAACTACAGTTGCGTTGCTGAGAATTGTATTACGGATGGCAACTGGCAACTGAGAGCTGCCAGTTTCAGTTGCTATTTAGTGTTTTTCTGGCAACCACAAATTTGCAGTTGCCGGCTGGCAACGCAACTGAGGTTCGGTTGCTATCCATAATCGGGGCATAAGTGTCATGCTCGCAGACATTTTATATATAGCATTTTTAGCCTCTTGTGTCGGACTTTCTAATGCCTTTATTTAAAAATCGTTTAATTGTGCACCTAGCAGGAAAATTTTTTTCTCTGAACGAAGCTATGTCTGAATTATTTTGTTTTAGTGTTCCAAGCTCATTTAAAACTTGTTGTTGGGTTCGTTGGGATATCACCAATAAGTTTTTTACATCAGTAAAGGTTGTTGGCCTGTTTGCACGTCTAATTGTGCTACGAACATTTGCAGTTAATTTAAAATTGTAAACATATTTTATAATAAGTTCCCTCTCTTCATCATTGTGCAATAGTTCTGTTTGCAACAAAAAATCTTCTAACGCCTCATACGGACCCTTAAACACATGTAGGTTTTTACCCAGAGTTCGGATTCGCACACTCCTTTTGCTCTTTACGCTTTGCGCATTTCTTAAAAGCGTATTAAAAATGCGCACAAGCGCAAAGAGCGGAGCGAAAAAAAAGGAGCAATTGGTATGCGCAGCGCAAGCGCATTCGATTTATTAGCGCCGCTCTTTGCGCAATGCGCATTTAAATTTTTTGTCTAGCGCTTTGCGCTGTGCATTGCGCATATTGAGCGGCGCATTGCGCATGCTCTTTTTTATGATAACAGTGGTTTGTTTGAGTTTATTCATTGCTGCCACGAAAAAAAGTCTTTGCAGTCAAAATCTTTAAAAAATGTAACCAAATAAGAATAAAAGTAACCAGAATATTTTTTAAATGTTTATTAATATGGTGTGTTTTATTGTTGAGTAAAATATCAATCATAATTGGCCTTAAAGGATTGATTCTTAATCCATATATTATATGTATAAAAATGATCTGATTGCATGATAAAATGACTATAAGGTAGTCTTAGAAGCCCACCTGATAATTCTTGCAAACCACTTGTTTTTAATTTCAGGTGTCAAATTTTTATTTGTATTTATTTATTAAATTTAAATTAAAAAATTTTTATTTAAAAAGAAAATTGTAAAATTTCTTTAAATGAATACGAAATAAATATGAGTTTGTATTTGAGCAAAATAGATGTGATATGTACAAAAGATTAGAGATATTGGAAATGAACCTCTTTTAAAGCTCCCAAAGATGAAATCAAACTAAAATCGTGGAAAGAAGTCTTCACAAAAAATTTCATATGTGACGCGCAAAATAGAAAGGGACCTAAGGGTAAAAACCGGTTTTGTTCAGGAGAGCCATTTTAAAGATTTAAATACGTGTATTTAATACGTGACTTGACTTTCATAAAACGCGCATATCTCTGGGAGGAAACACTTTTGGGGCATGCGATCGGTCTCATTCGATGCACAGATGTTGTCCACAAAAAGTGAAAATTGATTTTTTACCCTTAGATCCCTTTCTCTATGCGCTGTCATATATGCAAATGTTTTTTTTTTTCTCGTATTTGAATAAGTAATTTTTATTTATATTTTTTTCACAGTTTGAAACATACACACATACATATGTATATACATACATACATATGTATGTATTTATACTTTTGACTTCCGAAATCAAATATTCTACCAACAAAATAGATAGAGTTGGTGATGTTTGTGTTTCTGCATATAACTTATGTTCATTTTATCATGCAATCAGATCATGTATATTCGCATCAAATTATCGAAATGATTTACACTTGTTGAAGAATTTTCTGCTTGTGCATAAAAACCGAAGGAGTATAAATGCTTGTTGCAGTTCACTGATTCTCAGATGAAAGAAACCAAAAACAAATTGTCCTACATTTTTTGGCGAGCAAGAGAAAAAGGAGAGTATCAAAGATAAATTAAATAAAGTGCGCGTGGTAATAATATAACTCGCCATAAAACAGTTGTCACTGCATCAGTTAAGAAGCACAAGTCACTATGGAAAATTCCTTTTAAATAATTTTTAAAAATTTTGAAAATTTGGAATGTAAAAAGTTCATATCTGGTACAAACACTTATAACATAAAACGTCATTACTTGAACATACATAAAGAATGTTAGACACAAAAGAGTTATTAATAAGTGACAATGGAGAACAATGTGAAGAACCGCCGTCCAAAAAGTTGTGTAACAAAAATCCATTTCGATACGTTGACAAAAAAAGGTTTTTAAAAAGTTGTGTTGGTTTAGTAACGGTGAAAAATTTACCTTTCCGCTTGTTTGACGACAATGAATTTTTTAAAGTTATAATTTCTCCATGCGAAAACAAATTTGAAACATGCATAAATTCAAAAAGTATAGTCTCATCAGTGGCAAGTTCCAGTACGATAATTCAAAATATAATAAAGAATCGAGTAAAAAATAAATTTATATCAATGAAGTTAGATATTGCCACTAGAATGGATAAAAGTGTACTAGGAATTAATATTCAATATATACAGGATTTTAAAATATTCATTAACACAATTGGTAAGTGAATCGTATATTGTTTTAAGGAAAAATAATATTTTTGTTATTTTTAAATGTTTAAAAAATATACTTACTTTCTTACCCTTACCCTTCATAAAGGTATGATCCAATTGTATAAACAACACACGGCGGATAAAGGATAAAGTAGTGAAATGCTTAAAAAAATATGATATTGATATAAGTCAAATATATTCCAACACTACTGATAATGGGGCGAATGTAATTAAAGCCAGTACGATGTTGCAGGAGGAACAGGCTGAAGAACTATTCGAGCAACAAAACGACACTACAGACCAATGTGATGAGCAAATACATACATCCATTCCATCTGTATTTTCAGTGGTTAGATGTGCTGCTCACACCATACAGCTGGCCGCCAATGATGTAATTAAAAACTTTAAAGAAATAGCCGAATGCAGAAAAGTAGTAAAGACACTTAGAAGACTTGTACGAAGTAGTGAAACTGATCTCAGAATGCCTGTTCTTGATAACGCTACACGATGGAATTCAACATTCCAAATGATGCAATAATTGTTGAATCTTAGACATCAAATAGAATCAGGGTTTTTACAAGTTCTACCTTCAACTTCAAAAGACAGCAATAATAATATAAATTGGAATTTTGTTGAAGAATTTGTCAATGCATTCAATCCCTTAGCTAAATGCACTTTACAACTGCAGACAGAACAGTATATTCTCGGTGATTTTTATAGGGACTGGTTCTATTGTGAAATTGAGCTTGAAGATGTTTGTGAAGTGAATCAATTCGCCAGAGACTTGCTAAATGTAGTGTACTCTATATTTTATACATTATATTTTTTGTTATATTATATTACATTATTAAAATATGTTATTTTATATTATATTATTATTTTATGTTTTAAGTACCACCCTAATGCAAATTCCTTTGCACATTCCTTGGAATTAAAATTGGAATGATTGTAGCTTAGGACAACAATTGTTAATTAATAAATAAATTTTGTAGCTTTTAAGGTACCGCTAAGCTAGTATATAAGACCTTGATTTTTGAAAATAAAATTAATCAAAAAACTTAGCCTGACATCGGCTCTTCTTTCAACAATAAAAATTATAGTCATTCATCTGCCTTAGGTTTTAGCCAGTGGCGTTGTTAAGCGCCGGCAAACATTCATAGGCAGAGACCTTTAAAGCTAAAGAAAGTTTCAAACATCACATGGCGATCCTGCCAGACCATACAATTAATACAACACCCGTGGAGGTGTACATTCCGGCCGGTGGATCGAAGGAAGAGCCACCAAAATATAAGGCAACACCGGTAGAAGCAGGCCCCAAAAAACTATCTATCGAGGAGTATAGGCAGAGGCAAAGTAAGAAAGCCGATGGAAAACTTACCCATATCCCACCAACAGCCAAACCGAGGCATTAAAGAGGAGGTACGCATAAGAAGGAAGTTGGCAGCATTAAGGGCCACACTAAACAGCTATCCACCACCATCCTGGAAGGTGTCTTCGGAGCTGTGGCTGCAGGTTGCGGCTTTAGAGGCCTTACAAGCCCAATTTTTAAATAAAAAAGTACAACACTAAAATTACCAATTAACAATATTTCAAATTTACAAAAACAGAATGAAATAAAAACAAAAAAACCCGAACATTTATAAAATTACATACTCATTTTTATTTAAAATAGTATTTCATATTAAAAAAAGGAAAAGCACAGAACACGAAAATAATACAAGGCAAAATATAAAAAAAAGCAAGAAAAAGCATAATATGCACAAATAAATGTTAACAAAACATAAGTAAAGAAATAAAATTTTTATCGGTAGAGGGCAACATATATGTGATAGCGTTGCCACATACAAACAAAATTATAAAGCGCTAGGATTATAATTTGTCATATTAGAACAAAATCGTAAATCCAATTATTTTTATGGATAAAATAGAGAAATATTATATTGAAATAGAGAAATTAGATAAAAATATAAAAAAAAAAGTAAGGATAGCCCTACAAGAAATTGCTGATGGAAACTAACACACACAAAACTTATTTACTAACACTCTTGCATCTATGAATATGTTTACATCAGATCTGATTAGTAAAATACTGTGGAGTGAGCAGAGTTCAAATATATGTTTTACTATAGGTCACGAAATCCACAAGTATGAAAGAGAAACAAAATCACACGTACACGAATGTTTACATCAGTTTTTTCATATTGCCCTTAATAAAATGATAGAGAATGCTGATGGGTATACCCATCAGCAATGCCCATCATATGATGCATCAAATGACTGTCATTGTTCTTGTAGGGTAGATTTTACTCCGAAGAGTACAAAGAAGAAAAATTAGCACGGTTGATTGAAATAAAAGAAGAAGTTAATGAGCTTTTAGAAAATTTAGAGGATCAAGAAAGCAAATCCTTAGCAATAAAATTTAACGATTTATACCCAAAAATATTAAATACCATAAAAAATTTAAACATTAAAGCAGTGAAAACTTTAGTCACTGATAATAAAATAACAAAAATGGCACACTTTGATATATCAGTAGTTGGTAAAAACCTACAAACATTTAAGGGTTCATACGAGTGCTTAGAGGACTTTCTAGTTCAGGCAGAATTACTACACGATTTGATAAGAAACGAGGACAGATAAATATACGTCAAATATGTGTACAATTTTAAGCTAACAGCCAGTGTTCGTAGTGTGATAGGGCGCGCAAATAGACCGACATCTTTTGCGGGTTTAAGAAAACTTTTAATAGAGACATACCCTAATCCAAGAACGTTGCAACAAGTGTTGACAGAATTAGGAGCAGTAAGACAAGGAGGTTTGAATATTTCGTCGTACAGGGAAAAAATTACTGTACTCGCAGAGCAACTTAGTGATTTTCATATAAAATCAACTGAAGCTCCAACACAAGAAGCGAAAGACGCCATCTACAAAATGAGCGATACAATGGCTCTCAATGTTTTTACTAAGGGAGTCAATGATGAATATAAAAACATACTGTTGGCGAGTAGCCCTAAAACATTAAATGAGGCAGTAGAAAAATGCGTAACTCTAGAAAGAAATTTACAAAGTAATAGTAATAACAATATTTTCAGGATTGACAGAAGATTCAATCAAAATAATTATAATAGTAATAGGAATGATCGAAATGTTAGGAATGGTGGCAACTCTCGAAGAAATAATATAAATTTCAACAACAGCCAAGCCAACAACTATAATAGAAATAATGATAATCGTAATTTTAGCAGAGACAACAATCATTATGATAACACAGTTCGCAATAGTAGTCGAGAATATAACCCACATCGTAATCAAAGAAATTTTGAAAGAAACACTAGAGGCAATAGCAACAGTTTTAGAACAAATTATGAAAGAAATAGCGGTGGCAATAATAACAATAGAAATAATACAGGGGGCAACAGACAGGGAAACTAGGTAGGCAGGACAACACTGCATGTTGTCCAAGGCCAAAATATTTTACATTTTTTACAGAAAGTAATAATCCAATTACAAATAGTTGCAAAGGTAAAAAGGGAAACGCGAATTTTTTAATAGATACGGGAGCCGAAATATCAATATGTAAAAACAACGAAATAAAAGATATAGATACAACAACCATTTCGACACTAAGTGGTATAACTTCAGATACAAT
This sequence comes from Lypha dubia, assembly GCA_947311025.1. NCBI lineage: Eukaryota > Metazoa > Arthropoda > Insecta > Diptera > Tachinidae > Lypha > Lypha dubia. Next base: position 12,676,752 of record OX371265.1, on the reverse strand, counting down.
CGAAAGTATTGGTACAACAAGTTTAGTTTTAAATTTTGATAACCATAGTATAACACACAAATTTCACGTTGTACCTACTAATTTCCCAATACCCACTGATGGAATCATCGGGAGTGATTTACTAGATAAATATAAATGTAAAATAGATTTTGAGACATATACAACAACTTTTAATATAGAAAATGAAGAATTCATTCTACCAATAACACCAAAATGTGTTTACAACAAGTAAAGTAATAATCCAATTACAATTAGTTGCAAAGGTAAAAAGGGAAACGCGAATTTTTTAATAGATACGGGAGCCGAAATATCAATATGTAAAAACAACGAAATAAAAGATATAGATACAACAACCATTTCGACACTAAGGGCCAATAAATGAGTGGATGATAATGTTTCATTTATTTTTAAAACTCGTTTAAATATAAAATTTTGTTTTTCATTGCAATATTAAATCAACATTAAATAGCCAACGTTGTGTGTTTAAACACTACATAAGTTTTACGAATTTCCATATGTTTTTAACTGCTTGTTCTTCTTGTTTGAAAAAAAGCAAATAAAATATTTGTGGCTGCTCTCAAGTTGCATACAATTTTGGCATCTTTTTTCGCTATTACCCTTTTAATCGTTCTGAAAGTTGCTCTTATTCTTTTAAAACATTTCAGCAGTTCTTAATTATTCTTATTTATAGCTAAAATAATAATATATTTTTTTTAGATTTTTCTTTATTTGCTCTAGTCAGCTGTTTTTTTGGGAAATTTGTGGGAAATTTTTTATATTACGTAGTGCCACCATATTTTCATCGTAATTAAATAAGAACTTTAAGTTTGACTGAAAAAATGAAACTGTGTTTAAACGAATTTTAAATTTTTATGAAAATTAACTAAAACTATAATTAAATATCCACTCATTTATTGGCCATAAGTGGTATAACTTCAGATACAATCGAAAGTATTGGTACAACAAGTTTAGTTTTAAATTTTGATAACCATAGTATAACACACAAATTTCACGTTGTACCTACTAATTTCCCAATACCCACTGATGGAATCATCGGGAGTGATTTACTAGATAAATATAAATGTAAAATAGATTTTGAGACATATACAACAACTTTCAATATAGAAAATGAAGAATTCATTCTACCAATAACACCAAAATGTGTTTACAACACCGATATTTGCATACCAGCTAGTTCTGAGTCAATTGTCCCAATTAATGTATATACATAAAAAGAAAGCATAGTGCTTAATAAGGAGATAGCTCCAGGAGTTTTTCTTGCAAATAGCATCATACCCGCGGTTGGTAAACAACACATTAAAGTTTTAAACACCACCAACAACGAGGTTAAGTTAAAAAACATAGAGTTAGAAAGAAGAAATTTGGATGAGTATGAGGTATATGGAACAGGTAATAATACTACAGACGAAAATAGAGTCGCAAAAGTTTTGAAAAATTTGAATATTGAGTCAATAGATCCAGCAGCAAAACAGTCATTGATAGATATTATATCAAAATACAGTGAAATATTTCATATTGAAGGTGAGCAACTCACAATAAACAACTTTTATACACAACAAATACAAACAACGGATAATACTCCGGTATATATTAAGCCATATAGATTGCCTGAGACGCAGATGGCAGAGATCAATGAACAGGTAGATAAGCTAGTGAAGGATGGGATTATTGAACACTCACAATTCACCATTGCTAGTCGTACCCAAAAAGTCCACAGATGACAAACGTAAATGGCGGCTAGTAGTAGATTTCCGAAAGTTAAATCAGAAAATAGTAAACGATAAGTTCCCGTTGACCAGATTTGAAGACGTGTTAGACAAGTTGGGTAGAGCAAAATATTTTTCAACTCTAGATATGAATAGTTCACTCCACCAGATTGGTTTAGACAAAGATTCAAGACCTTTGACTTCATTTTCGACAAGAAATGGTCACTTTCAGTTTACGAGATTACCATTTGGTCTTAAAATATCTTCCAATAGCTTCCAGCGTATGCTGACGATAGCATTGAGCGGCTTAAGTGCAGAAGCATTTCTTTATGTAGACGATATAATCGTGTTTGGGTGTAGCATAAAGCATCACCACAGTAATTTGGAAAAAGTTTTTGAACGTTTGAAACAATACAATCTAAAGTTAAACACAAGCAAATGTTGTTTTTTAAAGACTGAAGTAGTTTATTTAGGTCACCTAGAGATGGCAAAATTAATCGCAAAGATTAAATTAATCGATTAATTTTGACCAATTAATGATTTAATTGTATCGTAGACTTGCTTTCAATTAATTGCAATTTTAATCGATTAATTGGCAAAATAATCGTTATTTTTTTTAATATTTTTGGTATTTTATTAATTTTTTTTCGATTTTTTTATTTCGAGCCATGGTACAATAATATACCAGGTAGCCGCACAACTATTTTTATGAGCTAGATGTGTCAATAGGAATAAAGGAAAAAAGAAAAATTACAAAAATTTCATAGTGTTTTACAACTTTTTAACCACCTAGCCACAAAAAAAATAGTCAGCTGGCGTTGCGAGACTACCTGTATATTATGGTACCATGTTTCGAGCTCATGTTTTTATCTGTGCTTGGCAGCATTGTTTCTTTGTTCTTTCTTACATCACTAAGATTCTTGTTAGAAAGAAAGAAAGAAGATTCTTTTTCACTAACATTGCGCAAAATGGCACCTATAAAAAGTAAAGCGTGGAAATATTTTATTAAAGAAAATAATAACCTGGTTGTGTGTAACTTTTGTAAAAAAAAGTTAAAATTTTCAAACAACACATTAAACATGTTCCAGCATTTAAAATTGAAACATGCAGCTGAAGTTGATAAGTTTAAGGTAAGATAAAATAGTTAATTTCCTTCAAAGATTGGGTGCGTAATGCATTATTTTATAGCATGATTCCAAAACAAACGACAGTGAAACCATTGATGAAAATAGTGTGGATACTGTGATCGATATGTCAAATGAATGCGAAGATAGCACTGATGAAATGCCGAGTAGTAGCGCTAGTCAGCCAAGTAGCCGGCCAAGTCAGTTGAGGAGCACCGTCAGTCAGCCATTACTTTTAAAAGCATTTTCCAACATTCAGAGCTATTCCTCGGGAACAAAAAACAAAAAAATTACACATCATGCACATGATCATCAAAGATAATTTGCCGTTTACCTTTGTCGAAGGTATGTTTTGTGTTCATTTATTATTCTATTATTTTATTCTAAGAAATTTAACTTTTATTAAAGGTGCTGGCTTCTTAGACTTTATGGAGGAAAATTTCCCACTTTACAAAGTCACAACAAGGAACACGATAAAGGCTGAAATTGATAAACTGTATGAAGTGGAAAAAAACAAATGTGTGTCATTGCTTTCAAGTCTGCGTTGTGTAACCCTGACCACTGATATATGGACTAATATAGACATGAAAAGCATGTTGGGAATAACCGTTCATGGGTTGCTTGATACAAAGCCATTTAATGGAACAATTGGTGTGTATGAATTGAGTGAGTCCCATACAGCTTCCCATATATCTGAGATTTTGTCCGATGCAATGAAAAATTTTTCTATTGAGGAAGATAACGTTAAGGCTGTTGTCACAGACAATGCAAGAAATATTGTCAATGCAATCTATGAAAAATTCGGAAAAAAGCGTCATATTCCATGTTTCGCCCATACGCTGAATTTGGTTTGTTCGAATTCATTAGATATTTCTGCTGTACAAGGTATTATTTTAAAATGCAAGATAATTGTGAAATGGTTCAAACGCAGCGTTAAAGCCAATGACGACATGTGAAAGGTGCAAGCAGCCGCTGGCGTACCAGAGGGTAAATTTTTGAAACTTTTACTAGATGTAAATACGCGCTGGAATCCCACCTATTATATGATCGAGCGGTTCATCAAACTTAGCGCCTACGTCAGCCAAGTTTTGTTAAATTACCCGGATTCTCCGCCCATGATAACGTCAAGAGAAATTGACGAACTAATGGAAATATGTACAATTTTAAGACCTTTAGAGGCCATGACAGTGCAGATAAGTGGCGAACGACATGGAACTCTCAGCCAAATAATACCTCTAGTTCATTGCGGTCATGAGCAAATTTCGAAAATTCACCCATGTCAACCAGCAGCACAAAAACTGAAACAAGAAATTTTAAAGCAATTTGATAAAAGATTTGCGACCATAGAACAGTCTTTCCTCTTAGCTGCATCCACTATCTTGGATCCCAGATTTAAAAGGGTTAATTTTAAGGATCCATTGGCTTTGTCGTCGATATTAAGATATATTCGTGCTGAAATAACCGAAAAAGATGACAATATGGAAACAGCAAGTGAGTCATCGGTTGAATCAGAACATGATTTTGATTTCTGGGCTCCACACAAAACTCCCGCGCACAAAAAAAGAAAGAGAGCATGTGACGATGTGCAACCTCAAGACGAGCTCACTTTTTATTTAAACTCCCAAGTTTTGCCACTTAAATCAAATGTAGTAGTAGATGCTTGGGATGACATGAAAACAGTTTATCCCAAGCTCTATGAAGTCTCTCAAAATTATTGCCACTTGATTGGAACATCAGTGCCTGCGGAACGGTTGTTTTCCAAGGCTGGATCCACCGCAACATTAAAAAGAAACCGACTAACAACTAAAAGGTTGTCAAAATTATTGTTTTTACAAACATGGCTGAATAAAAAATAACAATTTTTAAAGTAAATTACTTTGAATTATTATTTTTTTTTATAAATCGGCAATTAATCGATTAATTCTTATTAATTACAATTAATTGCAATCAATTATTTTACTTCTGCAATTAATCATATGATTAATTAATCGATTATTTTTTTTTGCCATCTCTAAGGTCACCTAATAACCAATAAAGGTATACGAACTGACCCCAAGAAAAATAGCGTAATTGAAAATTATCCTATACCAAAAAATGCAGACGACGTTAGAAGATTCATCGCATTCTGCAATTACTATAGGCGCTTTGTCAAAGACTTCGCTGATATAGCAAGAAATTTAAACCAATTGTTAAAAAAGAACAAACCATTCGTATGGGATGAGAATTGTCAGAAATCATTCGAAACACTAAAATCTAAACTGCTGAAACCCCCTATTCTACAATACCCTGATTTTGAAAAACCATTTATAGTTACCACAGATGCATCTAACTTTGCCCTGGGTGCAGTCCTCTCACAAGGAGAGATCGGATCGGACTTGCCAATATCATATGCAAGTAAAACATTATCAAAGCACGACATGAATAAATCCGTCATAGAAAAGGAATTGTTAGCCATTCACTGGGCAATAAATTTCTTCCGACCTTATCTTTACGGTAAAAAATTTTACGTGGTTACAGACCACAGACCATTAGTGTCATTATTTACACATAAAAATCCGTCGTCCAAAATGACTCGGATAAGAGTTGATTTAAGCGATTATGATTTTGAGATATCGTACAAAAAGGGCAAGATGAATACAAATGCTGATGCATTGTCAAGAATAGTCATAGATAGAGATACATTGAAAACTCTGATCCCACAAAATACAGAAAACAATCAACACAATATATTGGCCATAACACGCAACATGAAGAAGACATTGGAACAACAAATTGACAAAAATGATGAAAACTGCATTCCTAACGAGAAGCGTCATGAACTTTTCATTTGGGAGTGTACATCAACATCAGATGTTAAGAATATAACAAAACTAAGGTTTGAGTTAGATAACAAATGTAAAAAACCTTGCATAATAATTTCTGATTTAGAGATAGTCATAAGGTATGGCGATAATCCACAGAGCACACAGTTGTCCTTGGAGAAACTTTTACCAAGTATGCAGTCCAGAAATATACAGAAACTTGCTTTAGAATCCAATGATATCATTTTCAAAACAACGCATATAGAACAATTTAAAAACATTTTTAACAATATTAAGAGAAAAAAAAGTGAGAACTTGAAAATTTTAATATACAAGTCTCCAACGCGTGTCACAGATAAAAATATGCAAAACGACTTAATTACTAAGTATCACGATTCGACTATAGGTGGTCACTTAGGTATTAGAAAAACAACTCTAAAATTAAAACAGAGATATGTATGGAAGAACATGAGTAGAATGGTCAAGGCGCATGTATCCAATTGCAGCACATGTAAGATAAACAAACAAACAAGCCATACAAAAGAAAAATTAACCATTACAGATACACCAGGGAGTAGCTTTGAAACTATTTCGATAGACACAGTAGGTCCTCTTAGGTATTCAAATCAATTCAGGTACATACTAACCATACAGGATGACCTGACTAAATATGTTATAGCATGCCCCATCGAGTCTAAAGACGCGAAAACAGTCGCAAAGGCTATTGTTAACAATTTAATTTTGATACATGGAAACATAAAAATATTAAAATCAGATAGGGGTACTGAGTTTTTAAACTCATTAAAGTCTGAAATATGTAATCTACTAAAGATTAAGCAAGTTTTCAGTACACCCTATCACCACGAAACACTCGGCTCTGTAGAGAGAAATCACAGAGTACTTAATGAATTCTTATTGAACCAGTATATAACACAGATAATTATGCGCAAGAATTAAAAGCACGTTTGAAATTTTCTTAAACAAAAGCAAAAGAATACTTGGAAAATTCTAAAAAGAAAAGAGTAGAAAAAGATACAAACAATAATCCTCTAAATTTGAAAAAAGGCGACTTCGTTCTTGTTCGAAATTTTAATAGAAAGAAAAACCAAGCTCCGTATATTGGTCCGTTTAGAGTAGTTGAAACGAAAGGAGTAAACACTGTCCTCGATAACTTAAGAGAATATCATAATAATAATATAAAAAAGTACTAAATAATGAATTGTAATTAAAAAAAAAAAAAAAATTTTATAAAATTTTTCTTGAGGGGTAGGGTGTAGTGTACTCTATATTTTATACATTATATTTTTTGTTATATTATATTACATTATTAAAATATGTTATTTTATATTATATTATTATTTTATGTTTTAAGTACCACCCTAATGCAAATTCCTTTGCACATTCCTTGGAATTAAAATTGGAATGTTTGTAGCTTAGGACAACAACAATTGTTAATTAATAAATAAATTTTGTAGCTTTTAAGGTACCGCTAAGCTAGTATATAAGACCTTGATTTTTGAAAATAATCAAAAAACTTAGCCTGACATCGGCTCTTCTTTCAACAATAAAAATTATAGGCATTCATCTGCCTTAGGTTTTAGCCAGTGGCGTTGTTAAGCGCCGGCAAACATTCATAGGCAGGGACCTTTAAAGCTAAAGAAAGTTTCAAACATCACATAACAGCCATGGGAACTCGAAAAATATTGCTTTTAAACAATGATGCAGTGGTTGCAGGATTATACCTTGATCCACGTTTTAATTATCAGAACTCCATTCTTTTATCAGAGGAACAAAAATCAAGGGCAATGGTAAGAAAAGTTTATTATAAAAACTAAAATTTTTCCGATTTCAATCATTTTATACATACATACATACCATATTTATGTACATATATTTATTTATTTTTGTGATACAGATGCAATTAATGAAAACTTACGAGCTTACAAAAAAACTTAAAGGTGCAGATGAGCTCAGCCCGCCAGAAATTCTAAATAACTCTTCAGACTCAGTAAATTTGGTATCACCCAATACAAGCTCGTCATATTCGAAGTTGGAGCAACGTGTTACTGAAATGGATTGCTTACCACCGCAAGAAACCGTATCAATGAAGCAAAAATTAATAGACTTTGGAAATAACAAAAGAGTTCCGTTCGACACAGAAGTTTTAAAATATTGGAAAAATTCAAATTTTGACGAAGAGCTAAAAAATCTTGCGCAAGTTGTACTCGCAGTACCAGCCACCCAAGTTTCAGTTGAAAGAGCATTTAGTGCGCTCTCACTAATTTCAACCAAATGGCGATCAAAGTTAAATAGTGCAACTATTAACGATTTACTGTTGACAAAACTAAATTATCAAGAAATTACACCTTCGTCTATAGATCTAAGCTATTTTTCAAATTCAATTGATGAATAAATTCCAAAAAATCAATTATGTATTTTCTTTTAAAAGTAAAAGTAATGGCAAATTTTTTTTAGAAATTTTAGTTTAAATAAGAAATATCCACAACAAATACATTTAGGTATGTTTTGTATGTAACTCTTCTCATGTACGTTTATAACAAGGCGACGAAAATTCTAAAAATAGACGCACTTGAATATTTTCCTGAGTAATTTTTTTAATATTTTGTTGTATGTACATATGTATGTTCCTAGAAGACAAGCCCGAAAACTCTGTAGTGAAACTGATGATGACATTTACATCATCTGTAGGTATGAATGAATGTACATTCACAAAAAATATTCTGCCTGCTTACACTTTCTGTGGTTTCGAAGCAATTATTTTTATGACTTTTTTTAAATTTTTGAACAGTTTGGGTTTTTCCAACATTTTATGTGTATGTTTCTTACAAGTAACGAAATGTGTATAAAACCCATCATTAACAAGATTTTTTGAAATCCAAGAAAAGATTTTTTTTAAATAACGTTGAGAGACATACAATGTGAGTATGTATAATTGTATAAGGGGCAGATTTTGTAAACTAAAACGTTTTTTTCGTTTTGAAATTGTATGGAAAAATTTTGTTTTGAAATGAATTTTTGTTATTTTTCATACAAATTTAAAACGTTTAGAAACGAAATTTTTTTACAAAATCTGCCTATAAGTAAAAAACCAATTATCAAGGTATTTATAAACATGTATAGATATGTATATATTGTCCTTGATAATGTGGTGTTGTATTTTTTAAAGATGATTATTCTTGATGCAAAAATCTTTTATTTCCTTTACTAACATTTTTTGCGCATTGCGCAAAAAAATGCGCAGCGCAAAAAAAGCGCAAAGAAAATTGCTGTTTTTTGCGCTTGCTCTTTTAATGCGCAGCGCAAAAATAAATGCGCGGAGCAAGCGAAATAATAAATTGGCTCCGCTCTTTGCGTAAAGAGCGAAAAAGAGCGGCGCTGCGCTGCGTTTTTTCGTATTCTGTTTTTACCTACGACGTTTATGCCAAAATGAGCCATATTTGATATATTACCTACTTCTTCGACCGATTCTAAATTGGAGTCTTTGCTTTCTTTTGTTAAAAGATTTTTTATGATTGGCAACACTACCATATATTTCTCCAAATTTCTGTATCAATTTTCTTCAACTAATAATTGAGAATACTTTTCGAATTCTGTTTTTATGAATTGTAAACGTTTTAATTTTTCTAATTTGTATTCTTGAGTGTAAACTCATTTTTACTTCAATTTTTTATAATTCATTTATATATTTTTTTATAGTTTCCATTTAATGTTTTTCTATTGGTTGATAATTTTTAGTTCTCAAACACAAAATAATTGAGTAAACATAACAGTGGGGCAATTTATTTTTTTTTCTTGTTGTTATAATACAAAAAGTAGCAATACAAATTTTTTTTGATAAATTTTTTATTATTTATTGAATCTTCAATTATAAATTAAATTATCAATAAGTTTTTCAAATCTTAAATCTAAAAAAATATTAAATATAAGTTTAGCCAATGCTAAACAAAATTTTTAATTTCAACGGTTAATTTTTGTTGTTTTGCATCTCTCGTGTACGGCTGAGAAAAAGAGTATCCCTCCTTTTCAGCCGAGTGTGGCCTCTATAATATAAAATATTGCGCGCAAGTACATTTGGGTGCACCTCAAGTTTTTTTATATATTTTTTAGCGTTTATTGAAAAAACTGTCTTCACCAACGGAACATCTAGATCTTTAAGAATCCGATGATTTCTGACATACCAGGGAGCTGCTGTACTTGTACGTAGAATTTTATTTTGTCGCCTTTGAATTTTTTCGACATTTGATGCTGAGGCAGTGCCCCATAATTGGATTCCATAGAACCATATTGGTTTCAGGATCGCGTTGTATAATAGTAGTTTACAGTCTAGGCTTAGTATAGAATTTCTTCCAATAAGCCAATTCATATGGGCTGCTTTTAATTTCATTTGTATTAACTTTGCGTCTATATGCGATTTCCATGTTAAACGACGATCAAGATGAACGCCTAGATATTTGACAACAGTGTGTGCTGTATGGTCTCGGTGTTAATTTTTATAGGCGGGCATGTTTCCTTGCGCAACGTAAAAGTTACGTGCACACATTTCTGCTCGTTAACTTTAATACGCCATTGTTTGAGCCAATTTTGCAATTTGGATATATACCCTTGTAAATTGCGGGAAGCTTTTACAGGATTTTCGTAAACGCTTAGAAAAGCTGTACCATCGGCAAATGTTGATGTATGAATGTTACTGCTTAACGGTAAGTCAGAGGCATATATTAAATAAAGTAATGGACCGAAGATACTGCCTTGGGGAAATCACACTGCCAACTATAGAGGCTGCCCTCTTTACTCGTTTTTTAAACGCTCCTCGCACAAAAAAGAAAATATTATCCCCGCTCAGCCTATCACACTTTTAAGCTACCCTCAGTTACCTCAACAATATTCAAACGTATTGAAATCAAACGCGACTATTGCTCAGCAACAACCTAATAATAAATTTTCATACGCTAACATTTTAAAAAGTAACCACAATACAGCGCAAAAACCGGTACCAGTAAACGAAGCTCCAGGGTCTAATTTTAGCCGTATTGAAGCCTCAATTGAGAGCTTAATACAAACAGTAAATACTTTTACTCTCAACATGTCCTGTATGATGCAGGAAATGTTGAAAATGCAGTCTACTTTGTTGCAGGCTGTATTAAGCAAACCATGAACTTGAAAATATGTTTTTGGAACGCAAACGGCATCTGTCAACATAAAAATGAAATAGAATATTTTCTTCTGGATAAACAAATCGATGTTATGCTTATCTCAGAAACTCATTTGACGTCTCGAAGCTATTTTAGAATTAGTGGATATAATTTCTACGACACCAAGGATCCTCGAGGTAGAGCTTGTGGTGGCTCCGGAATTCTAATAAAAACGCGAATAAAACACTACCTGTTAAATGAATTTTGTGAAGATTACCTTCAAGCAACAAACATCTGCATTGAAAATTTTTATCAGAAACTTGTGATATCATCTGTTTATTCTCCTCCCAGGTTTTCAATTTCAGAGAGTCAATATACCGCATTTTATTCAACACTGGGGTCCCGTTTTCTAGCAGCTGGCAACTACAATGCTAAACACACATTTTGGGGTTCACGTTTAATCAGTCCCAAGGGTCGTGTTTTGTTTGACACAATTTCAAAAATGGGTTTTAATGTAGTTTTAAGTGGTCAGCCAACATATTGGCCAACGGATCGACAAAAAATTCCTGATATTATCGACTTTGGAGTTATGAAATGTGTGCCCAGCGAAATGCTTGAAGTTGAAGCATCATTGGATTTATCTTCAGATCACTCGCCTACTATTATCACTATTTACTCACACACAACTGCAACATCAACATGCGATTTACCGCTGACATCTGCACGTATTAACTGGCTGAAATACAAAAAATATTTGAGTGCTAATTGCACGGAAAATATGCTGTTGAGAACACCTACTGACATAGAAAATTCTATTAGGTTGTTTGAAGCACATGTTAATCAAGCTGCTCTTAATGCTTCTTCAAATCAATCAAATCAACAAGTAAGATTCAACAACATTTCTTATGTAGATAAAGAAAGGCTATTGACTGAAAAACGGAGAGCGCGACGAGAATGGCAACGTTACAGATCACCCCAGCTAAAGTTAAGGCTAAAGGAATGCACCAAACAGCTCAGAAAAGTTTTACAAACACAAAAAACAGCTTCGCTGCAAAAATTTTTTCAAGAACTCGATGCAACACCACAAACAGATTATTCGCTATGGCGTGCAGCCAGAGGACTTAAAAGGCCAGTGATTTGTAAACCTCCGTTACGAGTTTCGAATGGTGACTGGGCAAGAACTGATGCTGAAAAAGGTGCTCTTTTTGTTAAGCATTTAGAAAAAGTATTTACACCGAATATTTCTACTGATATTGTTGAACTGCCACCAGTCATCTCTTTACCAGAAATACCGTTAAGATTTAACATTGTGGAGATTGAAAAGGCCATCACTAGTCTTAACACCAAAAAAGCCCCAGGTGTCGACAAAATAAGCAACAAAATGCTTCAACAACTGCCTTATATTGCAAAAAGAATTATACTATTCATTTTTAATAGTATTCTACGGCTGCAATACTATCCTGCAGAATGGAAGGTTTCGATGATTATCATGATACCAAAGCCCGGCAAGGATCATACGAAGGTTGAATACTATCGGCCTATTAGTTTATTGCCCAACATTTCAAAACTATTTGAAAAGCTGTATATGAGCAAGCTGATGCCTATAGTGAGTAGAAGTGGATGCATTCCAGATCATCAATTCGGTTTTCGCAGACAACATAGCACAATTGAACAAACTCACAGACTTGTGAATGTAGTTAGAGACACCTTTGAAAAAAAGAAATATTGCTCTGCGCTCTTTATAGATGTTTCTCAAGCTTTCGATAAAGTATGGCACGAAGGTCTTATACATAAATTAACACAAAATCTACCCGCAAACATTGTTAGGCTTTTAATAAGCTACCTAATTGAACGAAAATTTGTAGTTAGGGAAGGCAATTTTTTAAGCCCACCGCAGTCGGTCGAAGTCGGAGCAATACAAATGAATATTAATTAAATTACGTTATTATTTTATTGAATTTTCGCTTTCGTGTATTCATATTTTGAGCAATTTCTGAAATACGTTCTGCATCTAAAAAATAGTTTTTTAATTCCTCACTACCTTTAATATTCTCTGCTTCAGTTAAATGTTTTATTAAATAACCACTTGTGAGCAACAACTTCTCCTCATTTAAAGTCTTAAAAATTGCATCACACGAAATGAGCGTTTCCATCAATGCTTACTTAGACCACCTTCACTTAGATGGTTAACACATGAGTAGTCCGAGCCTTCTTAAGGATTAACCGCAAGGGTAGAGTTATTATTTTTTTATTTATGGCAAATATAGCCGGCCAAATTCTCCAAACCGTCATATTGCAAGTTTACCAAATCTTCATTACTTTCATTTTTTGATACATCTTCTTGAACGATTAAATTTACACTCTTAAGTATAGGACCTAATGAAAGTAGTAGAGTAAGTAATAAAATTAAAAAAAATTTATTAAAAAAGTCAAATCTTCTATTGTGGCCTCAGACTGAGCTTGCAACCCCTTAAGCCTATCATTCTTCTGATGCAATTCAGCTCTAGATACGATTTTATATAAGTATTTATTTCTGAAGCTTTTAAAAATTTACTTACATTTGCATTTCCAAACAGTTTAAATGTATTTGCAAACTGTCTGCGTTAAGACTAGTCGACATTGGAGAGGTTCAATTACAGTATGAGGATCATTTACAGTATCGATGGTCTCTATAGTTGGAACAACTCCCGGTTTCAACTTTGTTGTACATCGACTACTAAATCCTATTTACAATTGTAAAATGATGCACCGTAAAATAAAATTTGTTGCGACTTACCCATTTCAAAGTTTAAATTCCTTTCGAAATCCTCCTGTTTAAAATGTAAATCACAAACTCTCTCATTTTGAGCATTTACCGCATTGCTCCGATTGCATAATTTTATCCATAGTTCCCTTTGTGCTGTATCTTTCGGGAAACAATAAAAAGATACAGACTTTCAACTACCTAAAGCGATAACACATAAAAATTTCATTAACCACACAAAAACTTCAATTTTCCGTTACTCTCAGCTAATTTTTAACTATTATTTTGCTTGGATTTGCCCACTGCACACTTCATGTTTACGTTATTTTTTTCAATGTTTTTCTTTGTTTTACAACTTCTTAAGAACTTCACACACGTTTTATTAGCTTTAATATTTTTTTTAATAACTTTTTATTGTTTTAAAACGAAGATCATTGGTTTATTTATGTAATTTAAGCCGAAATACGTTTGACAACACTGAATGAATTGTAATAAAATATAACCAAAAAACATACATACTTATGTTTGTGGAAAGAACTTTTTCCTCATACGGTCCACCACCATTTTTTTTTTTTTTTTTGATAATTTATTGAAAGAATATTTACTTTCACGTTTTGCTTTTGGTCAGCGTATACTTACATATGTATACATATATGTATGTAAATAAAAAGATATTATGTACAAGCAATAGTACCTTGCTCTATGACTTGACATCTTTTGCTGGTGGGACGGAAGCATTTTTTTTTGTTTGTTTTTAAATTAGGGCCAGCACTCAGGGGATGACCCCTACGGACTAGGAAAATAGGTTTTGGGAAGGAGGATAAAGGGAGTAGTGTTTGTGGACATTCGATTTGAACATTAACACATTAAAGGTGGCAGGAAAGACCTCTGCGGGGAGTTTATTCCACATGCGAACAGTACGGCTAAAGTTTGGCCATGAGCTGTTCCCAAAGGTGGTTAGCCTTTACAGTCTCCCTTGCAAAGTATTTGGCAATATGCCCTTTGCCAAGTCTGTGTGCTGAGTCATAAAATTTCCAAGAATTTCCTTCTGAGGATGATTAATTTTTGACATATTTGACCTAAAATGCTAAAGTTACAATTTTATTCTTAATTAAAAAAAAAATAAATTATTTACATTTTCTTTTTTATTCTTGTTGGCACATAAAAACGTTACGAACAAAAACTCGCACGCTTGCGTTCGAAAGATTACTCGCTATCGAGTGTCATCATTAGAAATTTCGCTACGAGTTACTCGATAGCGTGTCAGAGAATCCCAAAAATTTAAAAACACGAACGTTCGAGTAGGATGTCGCTCGTATACGAGTGCGAGAATTAGCCCCCAGTATTTTTATCGGCAGTTATTCACTCATAATAGAAAAGATTATAGCGTAATTTTTTTTTTCAATTTAGGGACAATTTTAACTTAATTTTATATTCTAAGGGTCAATAATGGACTTTAAAACATAACGCCAATAGTGTATATTTATTCTAATTACATAAGTATTATAAAAACACCACATTTCTCTTGAATTATAGGTATGTACTTATATACGAGTATATTTACTATATTTGTAATAAATACATATATGTATGTACATATATATGTATATAAGTAGTTTCAGGTGCATTTTTGTTTTATTACGTGTGTTTTTACTTCTTTAATTTTATCCCCACGAAATTTTTTTAATTATATAGTATATATTAATAATCCCACAAAAAATTTAAAAACATTTAGGTGCACTGACTTTGCAACCCTTTCCGAGTCACGCAATACGTCATCAAGAGAGAAAACATGCGCATGTCGTAATCTTTATTTCGATCATTCCCGGTACTAGCTATGTTGAAAAGTATAACCTACAAAAAGTGTGCATAAATCTTTCCTAGTAATACGTAGCTAGTACTGAAAAGTGATAGCTAGTACTGGAAAATTAAAAGATATGGGCTGAAAAATCAGAGAATAGAAACTGTTTAGGAGTTGCCTCTGTTAGCTATTTTTCTTATAAGTTCTAAGCAAAAAAACTTGTTTTGATTATTTATTATTACGATGGGCGACAAAAATAGCGCGAAATTTTTTGATATGCTACAAAAGCATCAAATTATGTTTTCAAATTCGCAAGTGCCGTCTTGTTTTCACTCCATGAAGAGTATTTGGAACAGTTTGGCCAGGAAATTACAATTGGTCAATTGAAAAAACAAATTGAAAACATGAGGAATGATCATAATTCATTAATGCAGTCATCATATTTAAATAAAAACAAACGACAATGCGCTTTTTGAGGAATAAACCATCAACAAACTTATTTCCACCACCTCAATGACATGCTTACAAAAATTCAAGTTAAAACTAGTAGTTTTAAGTACTTACTAGTTTTTATTCACACATATTTTCAGCAAACGCTGGAAGAACTTGTGCTAGACTGCATATATTGGAAAAGTTTCTTGCTTCATGCAATAAAAAATTAAAAAAATATTGTTAAAAAAAATCTGGTTATTTGCGTTTGTGATTATCCATTTCGGCTTCAAGTCGGCCAATTTGGATCCAAATCTCCGACGCAATCTCCCAGGATGGTGGTGGTGTGGAGTTTACTGCAGCTTTGTGGGCTGCCAGCTTACGGCACAAACGTACTACAGTACATAACGGATATAAGAAACTCAAAAAATTTAACGAATATTTTTCTTATAAGCGTGTTTTTCTTTTAAGCAATTATTTTTTATAAGAAACTTATTTCTTTTAAGCGTTTATACTGATATATGAAATTTGTTTCTTTTAAATGAAATGAAAAACATGTATGTACATACACGCTTATTTGGATATTTTGTGTAAGGAAATACATACAGTCTTAAGGTACGGTCACATCTGTCAAACATTTGCCCAAAAAAGCGTAACCACTAAATACGAATGAAAACAATTTTGATTTAGATACCTGTTTATTACGTTAAACAGTTTCCTACATAATTTATAGAATATGTAATAGAATCTTATCTTATTAGATGCTGTTCAACTTAATAAATAAATGCATAAATTAAAAAGTTTTTCATTCGTATTTAGTGGTTACGCTTTTTTGGGCAAATGTTTGACAGATGTGACCGTACCTTTAGTTAGATATTTTTGTTTGAAAACAAAGTATTGCCGTGTAAAAAAATTTCTTATAACAAATGTTTTTTATATGTATTTTCATTATCGGTGCACGGCAATATACATATGTCTTATATCAGTTTTTTTCTTATACGCGGTTTTCTTATACAGAATACTTTTTACATTAAAATATATAGAAAATGTCATGGTGTTCCTGTAATACTTTCTTATAAGCGTTTTTTCTTGTACGAGATGAGTTTATAACCGTTAAATACTGTATTTTGCCTCCTCTGCGATGTCTTGGCCTGATGACAGGAGGAATCTTTGTCAGCTCGCGCTCTTTTCTACTATGTTGCCTTTTGCGGTACTCCGTGATAGTTAACGGCTTGGGCCCGCATTTATTGGAGTGGCCGTATCTTCGGGTGCTCCTTCTTCGTTATAGGTATGTTGTGGTCGCCATGTAATATTTGGTGTGTGTAGAAATATATATATTTATTTGTATTGCCAGCGCTAATAAACGCCACTGCCAAAGAAAAGTAAACGGCAGATGAATGCCAGTATTAATGTGCCGATTTTTAGGCAAATATAAGACTTAATTGTTTTACTTTTAATATTGTCGATTCAAGGCAAAGTATTAATTAATTTTATTTTCAAAAATTCGTCTCTTTTATTCTAAAATAACGGTATTCTAAAACTACAAAATTTCTTATTCATTAAACTAATTGTAGTAAGAAGTAACAAATTGAGAAAAAAAAGTATAAGTAGCAAAAAAATTCATTAAGCATATTTGTTGTATAAAAATAACAAACATTCCAATATTAAACATAGTTGTTGTAGAAGAAAATAAATGTTCCAATATAAAAATATAATTCTTGTAAACAAAAATAACAATTGAATTAAAGATATTAATGGTTGTTGTAAAATGATATTAATATTAACAGTGTGTCGTGGGCAAAAATGATAATAATAACAGTATGTGTAATAAGTGTACTAACATGTAAAATAATGATAAATATAATAATTGATTATTTAGGATATACTACACGCGTTCTTGGGGAGTGTATGTGTATGTGTTCACTTGTATTCTACATCTGTCTAGTTAACAAATGTCAAAACAGATTTGTCATTGGCAGCCATTTGCAAAAATAAGAGCATCTTCCAATAGGGTAATTTCTTTTGGCCCACTTTGTTAAATATCTATATTTATAATTACATATTTATATACTGTAAATATTATATTTTTAATATAGTACTAGTAAGGGAGATGTTATATAGTTATTGTGTTAACGTTCATGTATTTATTTACTTAACAATAGTTACGTTTACGTACACAAAAAACAATTATATATATATATCTGTGTTACCCTATTGTTACATTATTCTTAATTGTCATTTATAAGTAACCTATGTATTATACAAGTAAAATGAATAAACTTCACTTCTAAAGCACACGTCAACAAATATAGATATAAAACAATAGGAAACCAAACGGTAAGACCGATCGTCTTGAAATTTCGAAACCATATTACCGATGACAGGGAAATAAAATATGCTATTTTCTTTTTAATGGCACCTCCTACAAGTAAAATATCAATTTTCATATATCAGTGCAACTAAAGGCCGCAATGTTTTAAAATTCGGCGTGTGTTTCTTTAAGAACAAAACACAAGTTTCAGCAAAATTTTGCGGCGGCAGGACGAGGAGAACGAGCACCCCCAGAGAAAATAAGTGCAAAATTAAAAGCAATTACTCATAAAAAATATACCAAAAAAAAACTACCTACACAGTTATTTTAATCAGGTTTTGTTCGCCGTTAAGTACAACTACTCCAAAAAAAAAAATGATTAAACAGGAACGACCCACCTGCTATTGCAAAAAAAAAACCTATGTTACCCCAGGGGGTAGATTCTGGTTCTGCGATAACGTGAAATGAAAACATTTTTCTCGTTTACATTTTGCTTCTGATTCCCGTTGTTTTTTTTTTGTCAGTTGATTCTCGTTTTATGTAACTGCGAAAACAAATGTCAAAACCTTTTCATATGAAGCGTTTGTCAGTGAAAATGGGAAAAGCAGCAAAAGGCATGCGCACAAGTAAAAATCAAAAAGATTTTTTATTAATTTTTAGAAGATAAATGTCGATATTGCAAACGATAATTATGTAAGTATGTACATACATACATACATACCAGTAATGTTATACATATGTAGGGAAAAAATCCCTCGGAAAAAAAATCTTCAAGAAAAATGACAGTAGGGAAAATATGACATATATGTTGAAATCATTAAAATGTAGGGACTTTTCAATAATATGGCAAAAATATATTAATTTGGCAACCTTCTTCGATTTGTGACAACATAATGGGGTAAATATTTTTATATTATTATTATTACGAATAAACGTAATTATTATTTGAACTTATATTGATTTACATATGAAAAGTAATATTATCAGGCTCAAGTTCAGTTTTATTGAATTAATGAAAATTCAAAATTACTAAGAGTTTTTTTGTGTTGGAAAATATTATTATTTATATCCAATCAGTTTTTAGCAGAACGTATCAGTACTGATTTCAAGGCCGCTACACCTCTCATCAGCGTTCAAATGTCCAACTTTACAAATTTCGTAAAGTGGATACTAATTGAGAAGAATATCAACTATTTAACCAGTTTTCAACAGAAATAGAATATGAGAATTAATTTTTAATTCAATTTTTATTCTACAATGAAACAGTGCTGGTTAGTACGAAATTCCCTCATTACTGTTTGGAACTAATAATCAACACAAACTCATAGTCCGTTATCATCAAAGTATTCTACTTTGTATTTTAACGTTTTTGTTGTTTTTACTCTATATTAGGGAAATTCACATATTACTGTGACCCCTGCTATTAGGGTATTTATAGCTCGTGCCCAAGCGGAATTAATATTTTTATATTATTATTATTACGAATAAACGTAATTATTATTTGAACTTATATTGATTTACATATGAAAAGTAATATTATCAGGCTCAAGTTCAGTTTTATTGAATTAATGAAAATTCAAAATTACTAAGAGTTTTTTTGTGTTGGAAAATATTATTATTTATATCCAATCAGTTTTTAGCAGAACGTATCAGTACTGATTTCAAGGCCGCTACACCTCTCATCAGCGTTCAAATGTCCAACTTTACAAATTTCGTAAAGTGGATACTAATTGAGAAGAATATCAACTATTTAACCAGTTTTCAACAGAAATAGAATATGAGAATTAATTTTTAATTCAATTTTTATTCTACAATGAAACAGTGCTGGTTAGTACGAAATTCCCTCATTACTGTTTGGAACTAATAATCAACACAAACTCATAGTCCGTTATCATCAAAGTATTCTACTTTGTATTTTAACGTTTTTGTTGTTTTTACTCTATATTAGGGAAATTCACATATTACTGTGACCCCTGCTATTAGGGTATTTATAGCTCGTGCCCAAGCGGAATTAATATTTTTATATTATTATTATTACGAATAAACGTAATTATTATTTGAACTTATATTGATTTACATATGAAAAGTAATATTATCAGGCTCAAGTTCAGTTTTATTGAATTAATGAAAATTCAAAATTACTAAGAGTTTTTTTGTGTTGGAAAATATTATTATTTATATCCAATCAGTTTTTAGCAGAACGTATCAGTACTGATTTCAAGGCCGCTACACCTCTCATCAGCGTTCAAATGTCCAACTTTACAAATTTCGTAAAGTGGATACTAATTGAGAAGAATATCAACTATTTAACCAGTTTTCAACAGAAATAGAATATGAGAATTAATTTTTAATTCAATTTTTATTCTACAATGAAACAGTGCTGGTTAGTACGAAATTCCCTCATTACTGTTTGGAACTAATAATCAACACAAACTCATAGTCCGTTATCATCAAAGTATTCTACTTTGTATTTTAACGTTTTTGTTGTTTTTACTCTATATTAGGGAAATTCACATATTACTGTGACCCCTGCTATTAGGGTATTTATAGCTCGTGCCCAAGCGGAATTAATATTTTTATATTATTATTATTACGAATAAACGTAATTATTATTTGAACTTATATTGATTTACATATGAAAAGTAATATTATCAGGCTCAAGTTCAGTTTTATTGAATTAATGAAAATTCAAAATTACTAAGAGTTTTTTTGTGTTGGAAAATATTATTATTTATATCCAATCAGTTTTTAGCAGAACGTATCAGTACTGATTTCAAGGCCGCTACACCTCTCATCAGCGTTCAAATGTCCAACTTTACAAATTTCGTAAAGTGGATACTAATTGAGAAGAATATCAACTATTTAACCAGTTTTCAACAGAAATAGAATATGAGAATTAATTTTTAATTCAATTTTTATTCTACAATGAAACAGTGCTGGTTAGTACGAAATTCCCTCATTACTGTTTGGAACTAATAATCAACACAAACTCATAGTCCGTTATCATCAAAGTATTCTACTTTGTATTTTAACGTTTTTGTTGTTTTTACTCTATATTAGGGAAATTCACATATTACTGTGACCCCTGCTATTAGGGTATTTATAGCTCGTGCCCAAGCGGAATTAATATTTTTATATTATTATTATTACGAATAAACGTAATTATTATTTGAACTTATATTGATTTACATATGAAAAGTAATATTATCAGGCTCAAGTTCAGTTTTATTGAATTAATGAAAATTCAAAATTACTAAGAGTTTTTTTGTGTTGGAAAATATTATTATTTATATCCAATCAGTTTTTAGCAGAACGTATCAGTACTGATTTCAAGGCCGCTACACCTCTCATCAGCGTTCAAATGTCCAACTTTACAAATTTCGTAAAGTGGATACTAATTGAGAAGAATATCAACTATTTAACCAGTTTTCAACAGAAATAGAATATGAGAATTAATTTTTAATTCAATTTTTATTCTACAATGAAACAGTGCTGGTTAGTACGAAATTCCCTCATTACTGTTTGGAACTAATAATCAACACAAACTCATAGTCCGTTATCATCAAAGTATTCTACTTTGTATTTTAACGTTTTTGTTGTTTTTACTCTATATTAGGGAAATTCACATATTACTGTGACCCCTGCTATTAGGGTATTTATAGCTCGTGCCCAAGCGGAATTAATATTTTTATATTATTATTATTACGAATAAACGTAATTATTATTTGAACTTATATTGATTTACATATGAAAAGTAATATTATCAGGCTCAAGTTCAGTTTTATTGAATTAATGAAAATTCAAAATTACTAAGAGTTTTTCGTGTTGGAAAATATTATTATTTATATCCAATCAGTTTTTAGCAGAACGTATCAGTACTGATTTCAAGGCCGCTACACCTCTCATCAGCGTTCAAATGTCCAACTTTACAAATTTCGTAAAGTGGATACTAATTGAGAAGAATATCAACTATTTAACCAGTTTTCAACAGAAATAGAATATGAGAATTAATTTTTAATTCAATTTTTATTCTACAATGAAACAGTGCTGGTTAGTACGAAATTCCCTCATTACTGTTTGGAACTAATAATCAACACAAACTCATAGTCCGTTATCATCAAAGTATTCTACTTTGTATTTTAACGTTTTTGTTGTTTTTACTCTATATTAGGGAAATTCACATATTACTGTGACCCCTGCTATTAGGGTATTTATAGCTCGTGCCCAAGCGGAATTAATATTTTTATATTATTATTATTACGAATAAACGTAATTATTATTTGAACTTATATTGATTTACATATGAAAAGTAATATTATCAGGCTCAAGTTCAGTTTTATTGAATTAATGAAAATTCAAAATTACTAAGAGTTTTTTTGTGTTGGAAAATATTATTATTTATATCCAATCAGTTTTTAGCAGAACGTATCAGTACTGATTTCAAGGCCGCTACACCTCTCATCAGCGTTCAAATGTCCAACTTTACAAATTTCGTAAAGTGGATACTAATTGAGAAGAATATCAACTATTTAACCAGTTTTCAACAGAAATAGAATATGAGAATTAATTTTTAATTCAATTTTTATTCTACAATGAAACAGTGCTGGTTAGTACGAAATTCCCTCATTACTGTTTGGAACTAATAATCAACACAAACTCATAGTCCGTTATCATCAAAGTATTCTACTTTGTATTTTAACGTTTTTGTTGTTTTTACTCTATATTAGGGAAATTCACATATTACTGTGACCCCTGCTATTAGGGTATTTATAGCTCGTGCCCAAGCGGAATTAATATTTTTATATTATTATTATTACGAATAAACGTAATTATTATTTGAACTTATATTGATTTACATATGAAAAGTAATATTATCAGGCTCAAGTTCAGTTTTATTGAATTAATGAAAATTCAAAATTACTAAGAGTTTTTTTGTGTTGGAAAATATTATTATTTATATCCAATCAGTTTTTATCAGAACGTATCAGTACTGATTTCAAGGCCGCTACACCTCTCATCAGCGTTCAAATGTCCAACTTTACAAATTTCGTAAAGTGGATACTAATTGAGAAGAATATCAACTATTTAACAAGTTTTCAACAGAAATAGAATATGAGAATTAATTTTTAATTCAATTTTTATTCTACAATGAAACAGTGCTGGTTAGTACGAAATTCCCTCATTACTGTTTGGAACTAATAATCAACACAAACTCATAGTCCGTTATCATCAAAGTATTCTACTTTGTATTTTAACGTTTTTGTTGTTTTTACTCTATATTAGGGAAATTCACATATTACTGTGACCCCTGCTATTAGGGTATTTATAGCTCGTGCCCAAGCGGAATTAATATTTTTATATTATTATTATTACGAATAAACGTAATTATTATTTGAACTTATATTGATTTACATATGAAAAGTAATATTATCAGGCTCAAGTTCAGTTTTATTGAATTAATGAAAATTCAAAATTACTAAGAGTTTTTTTGTGTTGGAAAATATTATTATTTATATCCAATCAGTTTTTAGCAGAACGTATCAGTACTGATTTCAAGGCCGCTACACCTCTCATCAGCGTTCAAATGTCCAACTTTACAAATTTCGTAAAGTGGATACTAATTGAGAAGAATATCAACTATTTAACCAGTTTTCAACAGAAATAGAATATGAGAATTAATTTTTAATTCAATTTTTATTCTACAATGAAACAGTGCTGGTTAGTACGAAATTCCCTCATTACTGTTTGGAACTAATAATCAACACAAACTCATAGTCCGTTATCATCAAAGTATTCTACTTTGTATTTTAACGTTTTTGTTGTTTTTACTCTATATTAGGGAAATTCACATATTACTGTGACCCCTGCTATTAGGGTATTTATAGCTCGTGCCCAAGCGGAATTAATATTTTTATATTATTATTATTACGAATAAACGTAATTATTATTTGAACTTATATTGATTTACATATGAAAAGTAATATTATCAGGCTCAAGTTCAGTTTTATTGAATTAATGAAAATTCAAAATTACTAAGAGTTTTTTTGTGTTGGAAAATATTATTATTTATATCCAATCAGTTTTTAGCAGAACGTATCAGTACTGATTTCAAGGCCGCTACACCTCTCATCAGCGTTCAAATGTCCAACTTTACAAATTTCGTAAAGTGGATACTAATTGAGAAGAATATCAACTATTTAACCAGTTTTCAACAGAAATAGAATATGAGAATTAATTTTTAATTCAATTTTTATTCTACAATGAAACAGTGCTGGTTAGTACGAAATTCCCTCATTACTGTTTGGAACTAATAATCAACACAAACTCATAGTCCGTTATCATCAAAGTATTCTACTTTGTATTTTAACGTTTTTGTTGTTTTTACTCTATATTAGGGAAATTCACATATTACTGTGACCCCTGCTATTAGGGTATTTATAGCTCGTGCCCAAGCGGAATTAATATTTTTATATTATTATTATTACGAATAAACGTAATTATTATTTGAACTTATATTGATTTACATATGAAAAGTAATATTATCAGGCTCAAGTTCAGTTTTATTGAATTAATGAAAATTCAAAATTACTAAGAGTTTTTTTGTGTTGGAAAATATTATTATTTATATCCAATCAGTTTTTAGCAGAACGTATCAGTACTGATTTCAAGGCCGCTACACCTCTCATCAGCGTTCAAATGTCCAACTTTACAAATTTCGTAAAGTGGATACTAATTGAGAAGAATATCAACTATTTAACCAGTTTTCAACAGAAATAGAATATGAGAATTAATTTTTAATTCAATTTTTATTCTACAATGAAACAGTGCTGGTTAGTACGAAATTCCCTCATTACTGTTTGGAACTAATAATCAACACAAACTCATAGTCCGTTATCATCAAAGTATTCTACTTTGTATTTTAACGTTTTTGTTGTTTTTACTCTATATTAGGGAAATTCACATATTACTGTGACCCCTGCTATTAGGGTATTTATAGCTCGTGCCCAAGCGGAATTAATATTTTTATATTATTATTATTACGAATAAACGTAATTATTATTTGAACTTATATTGATTTACATATGAAAAGTAATATTATCAGGCTCAAGTTCAGTTTTATTGAATTAATGAAAATTCAAAATTACTAAGAGTTTTTTTTGTGTTGGAAAATATTATTATTTATATCCAATCAGTTTTAGCAGAACGTATCAGTACTGATTTCAAGGCCGCTACACCTCTCATCAGCGTTCAATTGTCCATCTTTACAATTTTCGTAAAGCGGATACTAATTGAGAAGAACATCAACTATTTAACCAGTTTTCAACAGAAATAGAATATGAGAATTAATTTTTAATTCAATTTTTATTCTACAATGAAACAGTGCTGGTTAGTACGAAATTCCCTCATTACTGTTTGGAACTAATAATCAACACAAACTCATAGTCCGTTATCATCAAAGTATTCTACTTTGTATTCTAACGTTTTTGTTGTTTTTACTCTATATTAGGGAAATTCACATATTATTACGCTTGGGCACGAGCTATAAATACCCTAATAACAGGGGTCACAGTAATATGTGAATTTCCCTAATATAGAGTAAAAACAACAAAAACGTTAAAATACAAAGTAGAATACTTTGATGATAACGGACTATGAGTTTGTGTTGATTATTAGTTCCAAACAGTAATGAGGGAATTTCGTACTAACCAGCACTGTTTCATTGTAGAATAAAAATTGAATTAAAAATTAATTCTCATATTCTATTTCTGTTGAAAACTGGTTAAATAGTTGATATTCTTCTCAATTAGTATCCACTTTACGAAATTTGTCAAGATGGACAATTGAACGCTGATGAGAGGTGTAGCGGCCTTGAAATCAGTACTGATACGTTCTGCTAAAAACTGATTGGATATAAATAATAATATTTTCCAACACAAAAAAACTCTTAGTAATTTTGAATTTTCATTAATTCAATAAAACTGAACTTGAGCCTGATAATATTACTTTTCATATGTAAATCAATATAAGTTCAAATAATAATTACGTTTATTCGTAATAATAATAATATAAAAATATTAATTCCGCTTGGGCATGAGCTATAAATACCCTAATAACAGGGGTCACAGTAATATGTGAATTTCCCTAATATAGAGTAAAAACAACAAAAACGTTAAAATACAAAGTAAAATACTTTGATGATAACGGACTATGAGTTTGTGTTGATTATTAGTTCCAAACAGTAATGAGGGAATTTCGTACTAACCAGCACTGTTTCATTGTAGAATAAAAATTGAATTAAAAATTAATTCTCATATTCTATTTCTGTTGAAAACTGGTTAAATAGTTGATATTCTTCTCAATTAGTATCCACTTTACGAAATTTGTAAAGTTGGACATTTGAACGCTGATGAGAGGTGTAGCGGCCTTGAAATCAGTACTGATACGTTCTGCTAAAAACTGATTGGGTATAAATAATAATATTTTCCAACACAAAAAAACTCTTAGTAATTTTGAATTTTCATTAATTCAATAAAACTGAACTTGAGCCTGATAATATTACTTTTCATATGTAAATCAATATAAGTTCAAATAATAATTACGTTTATTCGTAATAATAATAATATAAAAATATTAATTCCGCTTGGGCACGAGCTATAAATACCCTAATAGCAGGGGTCACAGTAATATGTGAATTTCCCTAATATAGAGTAAAAACAACAAAAACGTTAAAATACAAAGTAGAATACTTTGATGATAACGGACTATGAGTTTGTGTTGATTATTAGTTCCAAACAGTAATGAGGGAATTTCGTACTAACCAGCACTGTTTCATTGTAGAATAAAAATTGAATTAAAAATTAATTCTCATATTCTATTTCTGTTGAAAACTGGTTAAATAGTTGATATTCTTCTCAATTAGTATCCACTTTACGAAATTTGTAAAGTTGGACATTTGAACGCTGATGAGAGGTGTAGCGGCCTTGAAATCAGTACTGATACGTTCTGCTAAAAACTGATTGGATATAAATAATAATATTTTCCAACACAAAAAAACTCTTAGTAATTTTGAATTTTCATTAATTCAATAAAACTGAACTTGAGCCTGATAATATTACTTTTCATATGTAAATCAATATAAGTTCAAATAATAATTACGTTTATTCGTAATAATAATAATATAAAAATATTAATTCCGCTTGGGCACGAGCTATAAATACCCTAATAGCAGGGGTCACAGTAATATGTGAATTTCCCTAATATAGAGTAAAAACAACAAAAACGTTAAAATACAAAGTAGAATACTTTGATGATAACGGACTATGAGTTTGTGTTGATTATTAGTTCCAAACAGTAATGAGGGAATTTCGTACTAACCAGCACTGTTTCATTGTAGAATAAAAATTGAATTAAAAATTAATTCTCATATTCTATTTCTGTTGAAAACTGGTTAAATAGTTGATATTCTTCTCAATTAGTATCCACTTTACGAAATTTGTAAAGTTGGACATTTGAACGCTGATGAGAGGTGTAGCGGCCTTGAAATCAGTACTGATACGTTCTGCTAAAAACTGATTGGATATAAATAATAATATTTTCCAACACAAAAAAACTCTTAGTAATTTTGAATTTTCATTAATTCAATAAAACTGAACTTGAGCCTGATAATATTACTTTTCATATGTAAATCAATATAAGTTCAAATAATAATTACGTTTATTCGTAATAATAATAATATAAAAATATTAATTCCGCTTGGGCACGAGCTATAAATACCCTAATAGCAGGGGTCACAGTAATATGTGAATTTCCCTAATATAGAGTAAAAACAACAAAAACGTTAAAATACAAAGTAGAATACTTTGATGATAACGGACTATGAGTTTGTGTTGATTATTAGTTCCAAACAGTAATGAGGGAATTTCGTACTAACCAGCACTGTTTCATTGTAGAATAAAAATTGAATTAAAAATTAATTCTCATATTCTATTTCTGTTGAAAACTGGTTAAATAGTTGATATTCTTCTCAATTAGTATCCACTTTGCGAAATTTGTAAAGTTGGACATTTGAACGCTGATGAGAGGTGTAGCGGCCTTGAAATCAGTACTGATACGTTCTGCTAAAAACTGATTGGATATAAATAATAATATTTTCCAACACAAAAAAACTCTTAGTAATTTTGAATTTTCATTAATTCAATAAAACTGAACTTGAGCCTGATAATATTACTTTTCATATGTAAATCAATATAAGTTCAAATAATAATTACGTTTATTCGTAATAATAATAATATAAAAATATTAATTCCGCTTGGGCACGAGCTATAAATACCCTAATAGCAGGGGTCACAGTAATATGTGAATTTCCCTAATATAGAGTAAAAACAACAAAAACGTTAAAATACAAAGTAGAATACTTTGATGATAACGGACTATGAGTTTGTGTTGATTATTAGTTCCAAACAGTAATGAGGGAATTTCGTACTAACCAGCACTGTTTCATTGTAGAATAAAAATTGAATTAAAAATTAATTCTCATATTCTATTTCTGTTGAAAACTGGTTAAATAGTTGATATTCTTCTCAATTAGTATCCACTTTACGAAATTTGTAAAGTTGGACATTTGAACGCTGATGAGAGGTGTAGCGGCCTTGAAATCAGTACTGATACGTTCTGCTAAAAACTGATTGGGTATAAATAATAATATTTTCCAACACAAAAAAACTCTTAGTAATTTTGAATTTTCATTAATTCAATAAAACTGAACTTGAGCCTGATAATATTACTTTTCATATGTAAATCAATATAAGTTCAAATAATAATTACGTTTATTCGTAATAATAATAATATAAAAATATTAATTCCGCTTGGGCACGAGCTATAAATACCCTAATAGCAGGGGTCACAGTAATATGTGAATTTCCCTAATATAGAGTAAAAACAACAAAAACGTTAAAATACAAAGTAGAATACTTTGATGATAACGGACTATGAGTTTGTGTTGATTATTAGTTCCAAACAGTAATGAGGGAATTTCGTACTAACCAGCACTGTTTCATTGTAGAATAAAAATTGAATTAAAAATTAATTCTCATATTCTATTTCTGTTGAAAACTGGTTAAATAGTTGATATTCTTCTCAATTAGTATCCACTTTACGAAATTTGTAAAGTTGGACATTTGAACGCTGATGAGAGGTGTAGCGGCCTTGAAATCAGTACTGATACGTTCTGCTAAAAACTGATTGGATATAAATAATAATATTTTCCAACACAAAAAAACTCTTAGTAATTTTGAATTTTCATTAATTCAATAAAACTGAACTTGAGCCTGATAATATTACTTTTCATATGTAAATCAATATAAGTTCAAATAATAATTACGTTTATTCGTAATAATAATAATATAAAAATATTAATTCCGCTTGGGCACGAGCTATAAATACCCTAATAGCAGGGGTCACAGTAATATGTGAATTTCCCTAATATAGAGTAAAAACAACAAAAACGTTAAAATACAAAGTAGAATACTTTGATGATAACGGACTATGAGTTTGTGTTGATTATTAGTTCCAAACAGTAATGAGGGAATTTCGTACTAACCAGCACTGTTTCATTGTAGAATAAAAATTGAATTAAAAATTAATTCTCATATTCTATTTCTGTTGAAAACTGGTTAAATAGTTGATATTCTTCTCAATTAGTATCCACTTTACGAAATTTGTAAAGTTGGACATTTGAACGCTGATGAGAGGTGTAGCGGCCTTGAAATCAGTACTGATACGTTCTGCTAAAAACTGATTGGATATAAATAATAATATTTTCCAACACAAAAAAACTCTTAGTAATTTTGAATTTTCATTAATTCAATAAAACTGAACTTGAGCCTGATAATATTACTTTTCATATGTAAATCAATATAAGTTCAAATAATAATTACGTTTATTCGTAATAATAATAATATAAAAATATTAATTCCGCTTGGGCACGAGCTATAAATACCCTAATAGCAGGGGTCACAGTAATATGTGAATTTCCCTAATATAGAGTAAAAACAACAAAAACGTTAAAATACAAAGTAGAATACTTTGATGATAACGGACTATGAGTTTGTGTTGATTATTAGTTCCAAACAGTAATGAGGGAATTTCGTACTAACCAGCACTGTTTCATTGTAGAATAAAAATTGAATTAAAAATTAATTCTCATATTCTATTTCTGTTGAAAACTGGTTAAATAGTTGATATTCTTCTCAATTAGTATCCACTTTGCGAAATTTGTAAAGTTGGACATTTGAACGCTGATGAGAGGTGTAGCGGCCTTGAAATCAGTACTGATACGTTCTGCTAAAAACTGATTGGATATAAATAATAATATTTTCCAACACAAAAAAACTCTTAGTAATTTTGAATTTTCATTAATTCAATAAAACTGAACTTGAGCCTGATAATATTACTTTTCATATGTAAATCAATATAAGTTCAAATAATAATTACGTTTATTCGTAATAATAATAATATAAAAATATTAATTCCGCTTGGGCACGAGCTATAAATACCCTAATAGCAGGGGTCACAGTAATATGTGAATTTCCCTAATATAGAGTAAAAACAACAAAAACGTTAAAATACAAAGTAGAATACTTTGATGATAACGGACTATGAGTTTGTGTTGATTATTAGTTCCAAACAGTAATGAGGGAATTTCGTACTAACCAGCACTGTTTCATTGTAGAATAAAAATTGAATTAAAAATTAATTCTCATATTCTATTTCTGTTGAAAACTGGTTAAATAGTTGATATTCTTCTCAATTAGTATCCACTTTACGAAATTTGTAAAGTTGGACATTTGAACGCTGATGAGAGGTGTAGCGGCCTTGAAATCAGTACTGATACGTTCTGCTAAAAACTGATTGGGTATAAATAATAATATTTTCCAACACAAAAAAACTCTTAGTAATTTTGAATTTTCATTAATTCAATAAAACTGAACTTGAGCCTGATAATATTACTTTTCATATGTAAATCAATATAAGTTCAAATAATAATTACGTTTATTCGTAATAATAATAATATAAAAATATTAATTCCGCTTGGGCACGAGCTATAAATACCCTAATAGCAGGGGTCACAGTAATATGTGAATTTCCCTAATATAGAGTAAAAACAACAAAAACGTTAAAATACAAAGTAGAATACTTTGATGATAACGGACTATGAGTTTGTGTTGATTATTAGTTCCAAACAGTAATGAGGGAATTTCGTACTAACCAGCACTGTTTCATTGTAGAATAAAAATTGAATTAAAAATTAATTCTCATATTCTATTTCTGTTGAAAACTGGTTAAATAGTTGATATTCTTCTCAATTAGTATCCACTTTACGAAATTTGTAAAGTTGGACATTTGAACGCTGATGAGAGGTGTAGCGGCCTTGAAATCAGTACTGATACGTTCTGCTAAAAACTGATTGGATATAAATAATAATATTTTCCAACACAAAAAAACTCTTAGTAATTTTGAATTTTCATTAATTCAATAAAACTGAACTTGAGCCTGATAATATTACTTTTCATATGTAAATCAATATAAGTTCAAATAATAATTACGTTTATTCGTAATAATAATAATATAAAAATATTAATTCCGCTTGGGCACGAGCTATAAATACCCTAATAGCAGGGGTCACAGTAATATGTGAATTTCCCTAATATAGAGTAAAAACAACAAAAACGTTAAAATACAAAGTAGAATACTTTGATGATAACGGACTATGAGTTTGTGTTGATTATTAGTTCCAAACAGTAATGAGGGAATTTCGTACTAACCAGCACTGTTTCATTGTAGAATAAAAATTGAATTAAAAATTAATTCTCATATTCTATTTCTGTTGAAAACTGGTTAAATAGTTGATATTCTTCTCAATTAGTATCCACTTTACGAAATTTGTAAAGTTGGACATTTGAACGCTGATGAGAGGTGTAGCGGCCTTGAAATCAGTACTGATACGTTCTGCTAAAAACTGATTGGATATAAATAATAATATTTTCCAACACAAAAAAACTCTTAGTAATTTTGAATTTTCATTAATTCAATAAAACTGAACTTGAGCCTGATAATATTACTTTTCATATGTAAATCAATATAAGTTCAAATAATAATTACGTTTATTCGTAATAATAATAATATAAAAATATTAATTCCGCTTGGGCACGAGCTATAAATACCCTAATAGCAGGGGTCACAGTAATATGTGAATTTCCCTAATATAGAGTAAAAACAACAAAAACGTTAAAATACAAAGTAGAATACTTTGATGATAACGGACTATGAGTTTGTGTTGATTATTAGTTCCAAACAGTAATGAGGGAATTTCGTACTAACCAGCACTGTTTCATTGTAGAATAAAAATTGAATTAAAAATTAATTCTCATATTCTATTTCTGTTGAAAACTGGTTAAATAGTTGATATTCTTCTCAATTAGTATCCACTTTGCGAAATTTGTAAAGTTGGACATTTGAACGCTGATGAGAGGTGTAGCGGCCTTGAAATCAGTACTGATACGTTCTGCTAAAAACTGATTGGATATAAATAATAATATTTTCCAACACAAAAAAACTCTTAGTAATTTTGAATTTTCATTAATTCAATAAAACTGAACTTGAGCCTGATAATATTACTTTTCATATGTAAATCAATATAAGTTCAAATAATAATTACGTTTATTCGTAATAATAATAATATAAAAATATTAATTCCGCTTGGGCACGAGCTATAAATACCCTAATAGCAGGGGTCACAGTAATATGTGAATTTCCCTAATATAGAGTAAAAACAACAAAAACGTTAAAATACAAAGTAGAATACTTTGATGATAACGGACTATGAGTTTGTGTTGATTATTAGTTCCAAACAGTAATGAGGGAATTTCGTACTAACCAGCACTGTTTCATTGTAGAATAAAAATTGAATTAAAAATTAATTCTCATATTCTATTTCTGTTGAAAACTGGTTAAATAGTTGATATTCTTCTCAATTAGTATCCACTTTACGAAATTTGTAAAGTTGGACATTTGAACGCTGATGAGAGGTGTAGCGGCCTTGAAATCAGTACTGATACGTTCTGCTAAAAACTGATTGGGTATAAATAATAATATTTTCCAACACAAAAAAACTCTTAGTAATTTTGAATTTTCATTAATTCAATAAAACTGAACTTGAGCCTGATAATATTACTTTTCATATGTAAATCAATATAAGTTCAAATAATAATTACGTTTATTCGTAATAATAATAATATAAAAATATTAATTCCGCTTGGGCACGAGCTATAAATACCCTAATAGCAGGGGTCACAGTAATATGTGAATTTCCCTAATATAGAGTAAAAACAACAAAAACGTTAAAATACAAAGTAGAATACTTTGATGATAACGGACTAT
Organism: Lypha dubia; assembly: GCA_947311025.1. Taxonomy (NCBI): domain Eukaryota; kingdom Metazoa; phylum Arthropoda; class Insecta; order Diptera; family Tachinidae; genus Lypha; species Lypha dubia. The sequence goes on along the minus strand of OX371265.1, from coordinate 12,643,228 downwards.
GAGTTTGTGTTGATTATTAGTTCCAAACAGTAATGAGGGAATTTCGTACTAACCAGCACTGTTTCATTGTAGAATAAAAATTGAATTAAAAATTAATTCTCATATTCTATTTCTGTTGAAAACTGGTTAAATAGTTGATATTCTTCTCAATTAGTATCCACTTTACGAAATTTGTAAAGTTGGACATTTGAACGCTGATGAGAGGTGTAGCGGCCTTGAAATCAGTACTGATACGTTCTGCTAAAAACTGATTGGATATAAATAATAATATTTTCCAACACAAAAAAACTCTTAGTAATTTTGAATTTTCATTAATTCAATAAAACTGAACTTGAGCCTGATAATATTACTTTTCATATGTAAATCAATATAAGTTCAAATAATAATTACGTTTATTCGTAATAATAATAATATAAAAATATTAATTCCGCTTGGGCACGAGCTATAAATACCCTAATAGCAGGGGTCACAGTAATATGTGAATTTCCCTAATATAGAGTAAAAACAACAAAAACGTTAAAATACAAAGTAGAATACTTTGATGATAACGGACTATGAGTTTGTGTTGATTATTAGTTCCAAACAGTAATGAGGGAATTTCGTACTAACCAGCACTGTTTCATTGTAGAATAAAAATTGAATTAAAAATTAATTCTCATATTCTATTTCTGTTGAAAACTGGTTAAATAGTTGATATTCTTCTCAATTAGTATCCACTTTACGAAATTTGTAAAGTTGGACATTTGAACGCTGATGAGAGGTGTAGCGGCCTTGAAATCAGTACTGATACGTTCTGCTAAAAACTGATTGGATATAAATAATAATATTTTCCAACACAAAAAAACTCTTAGTAATTTTGAATTTTCATTAATTCAATAAAACTGAACTTGAGCCTGATAATATTACTTTTCATATATAATGGGGTAAAGTTACCAAAATTAAAAATTTTAATGGATAATTTTATTTTCGCCCTTTTGTCTATCACTTTTCTTTATCACTGCCACATGCCAATGCATACAGCGGAAGAATTTTTTTTCATCATCACTGATATTCGCACTAAGAAAAGAAATAAGCTAAGTCATAAGTATTTAACTTCAATTTGCATTGTCCCCCCATTTTTATAAGACGAATGTAAAAATTGTACCTTTTAAAATAACGAAACTCATTAAAAAAAAAAAACTACGGGTAGCACTCCGGGAGTGCCGACAGAAGTGAAAACGTTTTGTGATTACAACAATACACGTGCTATTGCCAAATAAATTATGCGTTGATATAAACAATTATATAAATACATGCAACAAATTTAACCACTTATCAAGGCGTATGCAACAGGTGAGTTTACTAGCACAGCTGACTGAGCTCGCTTTATAGCACATTTTCATACAAACTGATATAGTTTGAAGAGAGTACATAAAAATGGTTACAGTTTGGTACTCATACGTATTAAAATGCTTTTAATTTGTTTGTGTGTTTTGATGTGAAGCGAGTGCTTTATACCAACAAAATACATGTTGTTTTTGGATTGTTGTACTTGTTGTTGCATACCTGCTAGTTCTGCAATGCCACTTATTGTAAACGCAAATGAAACTGCGCCCGAGAAGTTAACAACCTAAATTTTTTTCGCTCAAAATGAAGAGAGCGCCATCTTAATCAGTTTCACTCAAATTGAAGAGTGCGCCCTCTTTGGTGCACCAAAAAATGAGTGTTTTTCTCATATATGGCAACATTACCCACAAGAGAGGGCGCTCTCTTCATTTTGAACGAAAAAATTTAGGTGTTGGGCCTTACTACGGTCCCCGAATCGACTTCGACTGTTGTACTAGATTAAAGAAACACACAACATTTTTCTTTAATCTATTACAGCACTCGAATCGAGAACCGTAATAAAACCCAATATCTGTAGGTTGTTAACTTTACTCCGACTAGGCATTCGCACAAACAGAGATGCTACAAGCGTGACGGTGTCGCGAGTTCTGAGGTTTTGTCTCATCCAAAACTTTCGTACCGCGCCAATAGAAGTTTTCACTTCAAAAATGGTATCCTCAAACATGTACGATTGTTAGGAAACAACCAGTCAAAACTAACACGGGCAAACTTTATATTTTAGTATCCTAACAAACAAATTTCAAAAGTGCAAAGTACATCTTTTTTTATATTTCGCTTTTTTGACCTATGAACTAATTGTTATTTTAAATGAATTTATATCACTTGTTTTTATGTTTTTTTTATTTTTGTTTATTTAGTTTTTAATTTATAAAAAAAGACTGATTTAATAATTCATTTGTACAGGATATACATACATATTATAATTTAAAAGTTGTAGGGATTTTTGTAGAGACAATTTTTTGAGCGCGTAGGGAAAAATAGGGATTTTTAAGTGCTGCGTAAAGATTTCTCAAAAGAGTGTATAACATCACTGATAAAATACATACATATGTATAGAGTTAAAAAATAAAACAAATTATTTGAATAATTGATTTATACATAAGTATGTACATACATACCTACATACATACATACATATATATGTATCTATATTTGCAGATTTGTTACTACATTAAATAGAAGCTATGCAATAGCTTAATTAAAAAAAATTTTTTATTTTGAATATTAAAAAATGAGCTAATACGGCCTAAAATTCTTCATGAAATAAAACAAAATATTTCATTTCAGTTTTCCTGACGATACAATTATTTGTTGACTTTATCAAGGTTGGGAGATCTATTTAATTGTTTAAAAAACTTTCGGTTAATATACAAAAATAGCTTTAATATCACTTAGAATATAAAACTTACATTAATATTTTAATTTTCATTCACAATTTGTAATCATTTTTAAACAATTTTTTCGATAAATATTTTAAATTAAAATTTTTTTATATATGTATATAAAGTCAAAAGTTAAATAACACAGCTCAACACACTATATCACAGGTTTATTTAATTGCTACTTTGTAATTTGCGCTAATATTGTCTGTGTCTTCTTTTAAATTCATCGTCCTTTCCCTCTTCTGCTGTATTCGCAGCTTTCTGTTGAGTACCTTTTCTTCTCGATATTCTCTTTGTCTAATATTTTTACATTTTCAAAATCAGCTGTTTGGCCAGTTTCCAGTATGTGTTGTGACAAAGCTGTTGAATGTTTGTTTTTATCAATGTCATTTTTATGTCCTTTTATTCTTGTTTCCAGATTGCGCTTTGTTGTACCAATGTAGAGCTTATCACAGTTGTTGTTCTTGTTGCCCTTACAGCTTATTTCATAAATAAAAAAAATGTTTAATTTAAAATATTTATAGAAAACATTTTTTAAAAATGATTACAAATTGTGAATGAAAATTAAAATATTAATGTAAGTTTTATATTCTAAGTAATATTAAAGCTATTTATGTATATTAATGGAAAGTTTTTTAAATAATTAAATAGATTTCCCAACCCATGATAAAGTCAACAAATAATTGACGAAACGTCGGGAAAAATGAAATAAAATATTTTGTTCTACAGATGAAAAGTAATATTATCAGGCTGAAGTTCAGTTTTTATTGAATAAATGAATTCCGCTTGGGCACGAGCTATACATACATACTTCTCATATGTACATCAATATAAGTTCGAATAATAATTATGTTTATTCGTAATAATAATATAAAATATTAATTCCGCTTGTGCACGAGCTATACATACCCTAATAACAAGGGTCAAAGTAATATGTGAATTTCCCTAATATAGAGTAAAAACAACAAAAACGTTAAATTACAAAGTAGAATACTTTGATGATAACGGACTATGAGTTTGTGTTGATTATTAGTAATTTCCAACCAGTGATGGGTAAAATGAATTAAATTAATTCTCGTATTCTATTTCTGTTGAAAACTTAGTTAAATAGTTGATATTCTTCCCCATTAGTATCCACTTTACGAAAATTGTAAAGATAGACAATTGAACGCTGATGAGAGGTTTAGCGGCCTTGAAATCGGTACTGATACGTTCTGCTAAAAAAACTGATTGGATATAAATAATAATGTTTTTCAACATAAAGAAACTCTTAGTAATTTTGAATTTTCAATAATTCAATAAAAAATGAACTTGAGCCTGATAATATTACTTTTCATCTGTACATCAATATAAGTTCGAATAATAATTACGTTTATTCGTTTTAGGCCGTATTAGCTGATTTTTCAATATTCAAAATAAGAAAATTTACATTGGCCATACAACAAAAATAAAAAAAATTGTATTCGACTTAGTGCTGGGATGCTATAGTACGAATATTTTAACTAATTTTAACTATTCAGGCATTTTGTTATTATCACTTTATTTAAATTACTAACTGCAATGGTGGCGTCGCCCGCCCGGCATAAGTTTTGATTTACTACTTATAAAGTGCCCTGGAGACGATCAAAGAAACACCTCAATCAGTGGATATGTGTGAGTATCGTGTTTTTTTCGTTTTCGTACAAATAAAATCGTCAATCAACATTTTTGTTGTGACTTCGCGGCGTCTTGTGCAATACACAAAAATATCGGAGCATAAAATTAAGATATATGCCTGTGCTGCCATCTTTCTACTTATTACACTTCGATACAAAACAACTGACATTTTCTTTGTCAATCACAATTGGAGACTATCAAAATAATTACACGTCAAAATAATATATCAGAAGATTTTTATTTTCATCAATCAGAGCCGACAACGTATACGTTTACCCGAAAAAATACGACTGCACGCACACACTTAGAACGTTGATATGTTTTTTATCGTCTCCAGAGGGCACGAGAAAAATGTTAAATAAAACATTTTTAAAACATTTAGAATTAATCCCGTTTAAAAATTTGTTTCTCTTCGCAACATGCATACATACGAGTATGTAATTTGAAAACATATCATTTTATTAAAAAAAATTAAAAAGTAAATAAATAGAATTAAACTAAAGGAACGGTTCAAAACTGTATTTTATAATATCGATACCGATATTTATTCCTATCTATATTTTCGATATTTTTAAAATATCGACATATATTTTCAGTGTTTTGACCATCTTAAATTATAGATTAACTGCCTGGTCCACGATGTCGACCGCTATCGCTCGCTTGCTTTTGTGACGACAAACAGCTGATTTGCGCCCCACTAAGAGTTTTCAGCACGACAAGTCGATCGACAATCAAAGCGAGCGATAACGTAAGCATTCTTGTACAAATTTGCGCCCCACTAAGAAATATTGTACGACAACAACTGTCAAAATCAGTCACTTGCTTGCTTGCTGGTTGTCGACTGAGAAATTAATTTGACAAAATATACATACATATAAAAAATTGGTTATTTTATAAATAATTTTAGAAATTTCATGATGGAAAATTGATATGTAGGTATTCATGTATATAAATATGTATTTTGATAAAAATATTCTTGTACAGCTAATAATTATTTATTACCAACAACATTTTTCAGCCTTAAAGGCAAATCTGAAGCAGATGCAGGTTCTAGTTGAATTTGTAAAATGTACACAATATCAAAAAAATTATTTTGCTATAAGTTATTTTTCACAAAATTGATTTATTGAAAACATATGTTTTGTGTTTACATTTGACGCAAGGCATATTCAAGAGGTGAGCTGACTAGCACAGCTGACTCAGATAGCTTTAGATCAAATTTGCATACTAACTGATACAGTTTTACAGCATACACAAATAATTGCTACAGTTTGTAAAGCATTTTTAAGAAATTGTTAAATTTATTTGATTGTTTCAATAAAAAAGCGAGTATTTTATACCAACAATATACTAGTTGTTTTTTTTTGTGTTACTTGTTATCGAATATATAATATTTTCCAACACAAAAAACTCTTAGAAATTTTGAATTTTCATTAATTCAATAAAACTGAACTTGAGCCTGATAATATTACTTTTCATATGTAAATCAATATAAGTTCAAATAATAATTACGTTTATTCGTAATAATAATAATATAAAAATATTAAATAATATCTCTGATTATATATACAAATATATATATTTGTTCCTTATTCTACTTGTAGGATTAACTCCGTATCTGTAATTATAAACTATTAATAAAATTGCCTACTAGCCGCCTATGTAGCCGCCTACGGCCGGGTTCATACAATTTCTTCACCACCGCTAATTTGTTTATTTAATATTTTCTAATTTTTTTTCAATTTTCTATAACATAAGCTATGTATATTATGTAAAATGTGTTGAAAAATCAACTTTCAATGAAGAATATATGCATGTTGTAAAAGCGGCAAAAACAAATATATATTTGCATGCGGCCTTGCACCGCATCGAAGTTGTTCAACTTCGTTCTCTGTGTATGACATTTCAAGTTGAATAAAATGGATATGAAGTTACACTGCAACATATGGAATGAAACACTTTTTCATATTAAAAACGGGAATCGCATTTTGTGCAACTGCGAAAAGATATTGTGTAAAGTTGTAATGAAAACGAAAAATTTTTTTACATTTCACGTTGTCGCAGAACCAGAAGCTACCCCCTGCTTTATGACATTAGCAAAAGAATCTGTATTAACTATATTTCAAAACTAAAAAAAAAAAATAAAAAAATAACGATTAGTATAATTCAAAGGATACAAAAAAATTTCAACCAACTCCAAGTTCAGCAGACACAAATGTTGCTCAATAATCTGCTGAACGCTTTGATTACTGATCGTTGAGCAAACATGTTGAGTGAGCGCTCACTGTTGTTGGTAGCAAAGAAAATGTACGATACATTTCATAAAATTTCGATATTCCACTTCAGTTTGACTTTTGAATCAAATTTCATAATATATTTTTAAATTTTAATTAATATAAATTATCAAATAAATATTATGAAATGTTTTTACATAATAAAATTCAATCAAAGTAAAAATTTTTTTTTTTGATATTTTTGACAAAAAAGTGAGCAGACCGTTCAGAAAAATTAACAAAATCAAAAGCTGCTACATCTAAACTGTTTAGTAGCAGCTCTTTCTGCTGAACGCGCCCAATGTGATAGAAAATTAAAATATGTATCAGAATTATATGATTATACACTATATTCTGTGAATAGACGGCCTTCGGACGTCGTTAATAATTTGCTCCGACATGGCGGTATATATTATAGCTTGGGAATTTCGATTAGAATTAGAAATCATTACGATTCGAGAAATAAAATAATCTAATCATTAGAATTGAATTTTGATAAAAATTTCAGATTACTAATTGATTAGATTAGAAATAATCAAAAATATAATCACAATTAGTGACGATTAGCATTTCTAATTAAAACTAATCAAAACTAATTAAAAAAATAATTGATTAGATTTCTTGATTATTTTTGATTAGATTGATTAGATCCACTATTTTTAACTATTTTTGTGAAAAGAAAATATTTATTTATCACATTTGTTGCTATATTTACATAATGTAACAGTTTTTGAATATTGCATAAAATTGCATACGGTGCATGTGTGCTGATTAGAGGTGTGTAGCTCCTGAACGAACTAGTTCAACTGAACGATTCACACAAGTGAGCTAAATGAGCCGCTCACCTTACTGAGCGTTTTTAGCTCAGTAAGTGAGCGCTCTTTACAATCAATCAATTCAATTTCATGTATTATGACAATTGGATTTTACGTACCCTAAAGAGCTTTTATTTCGTATGGAATATGACATTTGGCACAATACGATACTTTTGCGATAGTATCTACAGTATTGTATTAAATAAGGGTTGATTTTGATAGCCAGCGTTGCCAAATAAGCTAATTTATCTTTACTTTATAGTTTTTCTAAGCATTGATCAATTTTGAAATAATTTATTTAAAACATTAAATATATAAATACAGCAGACTGCAGGATTTATATTTCACCGTATTGGTCTGAATTTTGTTATATTAACTCCAATTTCTGAACCTATAATTCCTGCCCCATTTTCCTTATATCACAGTGCTAAGGTTTAAACTTACTTCTTTATACCTGCTAATATTAGGAAGAATAACAACCAAAGTATTTTTGAATTAAATCATTTAACGCCAAACGTAAATCATGAAACAGATGATGATGACTGATACTCATTAGGTTTAACGAATTATTAAAAAAAAATTTATTGATAAGTTTTGGGAACAGAATTATTGGAATACCAATTATACTAACAACTTTAAATTTAGTATCATTATTCTCAAATAATAGAAACTTAAAAATATGTTTGGGGCAAAGGAAAGTATTTAAGCAAGTTTCCGAAAAATCACTCATTTTTAAAACTTTTTGATGCATGAATATTTTTTCACAATTTTTTTACATAAATTAATTATTTTGAATTTTTCTTATATTTGTTTTTTTACATGGGTGTCACTCGATTAAGATTTGTTTCAATTTACTAAACAGTCACACATTTAAAAATTGACTATCAATTTGATATAAATTTTGCTTTCAAGTTTTGTTTCAATTTTTCATTCAAGTAACACTGCAGTCAGACGTTCAAGTTTCTTTTCAATTCTCTTTCAAGAAATTTACACAAACTGCTACTCAAAATTCACAAAAATTGAAGGCTGTGACGTAGGCAATTTCAAAGAAATTTGCTTTCAAGAACACAAAAAATTATGGCGGCAGAATATATGTACTTATGTATGTATATGAAAACTAACGAGAGTTTATAATCAAAATGGCAATCATCTGCTTTCTTGAAAGCAATTTGAAACACTCAATTGAACGAAAATTTGAAAGCAAATTTTCAGCAAATTTTAAAAGTGTGAGTGTATTGGTAAAAAATAAGAGAGGATTGAATCTTGAAAAAAAATTAAATGAAAACTTGATCGTGTGACACCTATGTTAGGCTATGTCTTAATAAAAAAAATTAAATTAGCTGTATATTGTAGCTTATTTTTATATAATTAAAACTAAAGGTAGAATTAGTCTTGACTTTCTGTTCTGTTCCGGATCAGCTGTTCATTTTTTGTGTATGCCAAACATATATTTTCAATTAGTTGTTTTGTTCTGTTACGGACCATTCTGTTGAAAACTGAATTTTACTTACAGTTCTAAGTGACAGCAAGAGACAGCTGCTTGTTTCAGTAAACCAAGCCGATCGGAACAAAATTGCCGCGTAATCGCTGATAAATTTTTATTATGACCGCCACCATCGACTTTAAACACATTAAAAACAAAACAATTTTTAATAAAAAAAATATTATATTCATGAAAAATTTATAGTGAGTAGAGTGCTTTTTAATTAAATAACGTTTTTAACTTATTTGCTTTAAAATTATACAACCTGATAATTAAGACGAAGCGCCGTTTTAAATTTGTGAACACTGCTGCCGCCGCCGATAATATATGTATATTTGGCTATGTATATTCTGCAAGAAACAGCTGATACGTTTTTACAGAACTTCTAACTACACCGATCTGCACCGTGGACAAAAATCACGATTCTATTATTTTTTACATTGTCTTTGTTTTCATTGTCCGACGGGCAGATTCGCTACCCATAAAAATACAAATAAATAAACATATTTGTCTTGAAATTTGAAAATTAAATATATTAATGTAAGTTTTATATTCTAAGTAATATTAAAGCTATTTATGTATATTAATGGAAAGTTTTTTAAACAATTAAATAGATTTCCCAACCCATGATAAGGTCAACAAATAATTGACGAAACGTCGGGAAAAATGAAATAAAGTATTTTGTTCTACAGATGAAAAGTAATATTATCAGGCTGAAGTTCAGTTTTTATTGAATAAATGAATTCCGCTTGGGCACGAGCTATACATACATACTTCTCATATGTACATCAATATAAGTTCGAATAATAATTATGTTTATTCGTAATAATAATATAAAATATTAATTCCGCTTGTGCACGAGCTATACATACCCTAATAACAAGGGTCAAAGTAATATGTGAATTTCCCTAATATAGAGTAAAAACAACAAAAACGTTAAATTACAAAGTAGAATACTTTGATGATAACGGACTATGAGTTTGTGTTGATTATTAGTAATTTCCAACCAGTGATGGGTAAAATGAATTAAATTAATTCTCGTATTCTATTTCTGTTGAAAACTTAGTTAAATAGTTGATATTCTTCCCCATTAGTATCCACTTTACGAAAATTGTAAAGATAGACAATTGAACGCTGATGAGAGGTTTAGCGGCCTTGAAATCGGTACTGATACGTTCTGCTAAAAAAACTGATTGGATATAAATAATAATGTTTTTCAACATAAAGAAACTCTTAGTAATTTTGAATTTTCAATAATTCAATAAAAAATGAACTTGAGCCTGATAATATTACTTTTCATCTGTACATCAATATAAGTTCGAATAATAATTACGTTTATTCGTTTTAGGCCGTATTAGCTGATTTTTCAATATTCAAAATAAGAAAATTTACATTGGCCATACAACAAAAATAAAAAAAAAAAATTGTATTCGACTTAGTGCTGGGATGCTATTGATATTTCCGACTTTACTATCGATTGAATGTTTATACTTAAAGCTTAGATCCCACTATCGGCACAATGTACCGATTTTCGCCGGCTCACTGAAATAAAGTTATAAGTAATAAGGTGAATTTGCATTATTTGTCAACTAATTTAAATATAAGGACATAATTGCACCACACTGCATTGGTAATAAAGCCATATAGACTTATTCCAGAATTAATTGAGAAATAATGCAATTTTGGTTTAGTACTTATGACTTTATTGCAGTGAGCCGACGAAAATCGGTACAGTGTACCGATAGTGGGATCTAAGCTTTAGTACGAATATTTTAACTAATTTTAACTATTCAGGCATTTTGTTATTATCACTTTATTTAAATTACTAACTGCAATCGTGGCGTCGCCCGCCCGGCATAAGTTTTGATTTACTACTTATAAAGTGCCCTGGAGACGATCAAAGAAACACCTTAATCAGTCTTTGTTTTCATTGTCCCATAAAAATACAAATAAATAAACATATTTGTCTTAGCGTGTGAATCTGCACCGTAGACAAAATTGCATTTGTAATTTTCTAGGTTAAGTTAATTTCAAAAATAAAGATACAGTTCAGTCTAAATTTGTGACTCGAATAAACTTTTTGATTTTAAACACTCGGTACATCCTCTTTGACGTGTCTATATCAGTGTTAGACAAACAGGAGCTGCGGTCGCTGCCGAATTGTACACAGTGTAACAATATTAAATATTTCTTTTTAAACTTTCGGAAAAAATTCAATTCTGTGTTGTTTTGTCAAAGGTCTACAGAATTGTTATAATATTAAATTATATAATGCCGAAATATATTGAGTAGGGGGAATTGTATGAACATTGCAATTAAATGTTATGAACTTGAAAGTTTAAGAAGTTTTTAAAATTTCATCTATATTTATTTCGGTTTTATGAAGTTTAATTCTCAGCAAGTCTTCTAATTTTGTGTCTGTTAAGCATTTTTAAACGTCTTGAAAAGCATGTTTTATAAGTGCCGTCTTCATACGGGCGACATTGCTTTGCCAGCGCAAGTGCAACAACGCAAGAGGCTTTTAATATTTCGCTATCCTCATCTTTTTCAATGTGATCTGGCTGTTTTAAAAATTTATTGGGGATTTTGGCTTTCATTTCATCAAGCAATTTTTGCCTTTCATTATTTTTAAATTTTTCATAATTAATATGGCACGACAAGTAATGCCGCCTTATATTAAATTTGTCGCATTTTGCTAATTGCTTCAACAAAATATAAAATTGCGGCTTCCTTTCACTATTTTCAAGAAAAAAAAAAAAAAAATACATCACTTCCCAAGAATTATTGAGCATAGTTGCTCTGTGTTCTTTTTATGTTGATTACGAAAAAAAGTAAACAAAGCCAAACAAGCGTGCGTGGTGTTGCTTAAACAGAGACTGATGTTTTGAAACGAACAAAGTTGTTGTATACATGTCAATTGCCGACCATGTCTGTGTGAAAAATACGATTATTGACTGCCTCACGAGGCTATGGAGTGGCTAACACTGGTCTATATACATATGTACATCATATGACAGGCAACATTAAAATCTATTGCTGAATTCACAACAATTTGTATCGTCTATCTTGTATGAAATACACTTTTGTTTATATGTTTGTGAACATCTACTGTATATTTTATCGGCTTGAATCTTGTATTGATGGACGAAAGAAGAACAAGCACCATACAAATACTCTCTGAAAGTATGTACATATACTCTCTGAGTATTGTATGAAATACGATTTTTGCAAAACATATGAAATAAAAGTGTAAAGGTAGAATTAGTCTTGACTTTCTGATCTGTTCCGGATCAGCTGTTCATTTTTTGTGTATGCAAAACATGTATTTTCAATTAGTTGTTCTGTTCTGTTACGGACCATTCTGTTGAAAACTGAATTTTACTTACAGTTCTAAGTGACAGCAAGAGACAGCTGATTGTTTCTGTAAACCAAGCCGATCGGAACAAAATTGCCGCGTAATCGCTGATAAATTTTTATTATGACCGCCGCCATCGACTTTAAGCACATTAAAAACAAGACGATTTTTAATAAAAAAATATTATATTCATGAAAAATTTATAGTGAGTAGAGTTGTTTTTAATTAAATAACGTTTTTAACTTATTTCCTTTAAAATTATTCAACCTGATAATTAAGACGAAGCGCCGTTTTAAATTGGTGAGCACTGCCGCCGCCGCCGATAAAATATGTATATTCGGCTATGTATAATCTGCAGGAAACAGCTGATACGTGTTTACAGAACTTCTAACTACAAAAATTCAACAACAGAACGGCACAGAACAGAACAGAAAGTAAAAGTCAAGACTAATGAGGCCTTAAGTTGTTTCCAAATTAGTAGTTTAAAAATAAAAACGTTATGGTAACGCTGATATAGCAGAAACATTTTTTGTTTTCGCTTTGTTTACTTTCGTAACTGACGTAATAGACTGAGCTGAAACCAATGGAGCTAATGTATTTTACTGAACTAAAGTGAGCTATTGAACTAAACTGAGCTATTGAACTAAAGTGAGCTATTGAACTAAACTGAGCTACTGAACTAAAGTGAGCTATTGAACTAAAAGAGCGAACTAGTTCAGTTAACTGAGCTGAGCGGAAAAGAGCGCTCACTCAACAGAGCTGAAAAACCCAACTCTAGTGCTGATTCTGCTTATATATAATTCAAAAAAAATCTAATCACAATTAGTGACGATTAGCATTTGTAATCAAATCTAATCAAAAATAATCAAGAAATCTAATCAATTATTTTTTTAATTAGTTTTGATTAGTTTTAATTAGAAATGCTAATCGTCACTAATTGTGATTTTATTTTTGATTATTTCTAATCTAATCAATTAGTAATCGTCTAAAATGGCTAACTAATCATAATTAATCAATTTTTCAGCACAATTAAAATTTCTAATCCAATTGCTAATCATTAGATTACTAATCATTATTCCCAAGCTATGGTATATTTATACATTAGGGTGGCCCAAAAATTTCACATTCATCCTACAGCCCAGGGCACCCACTATATTTTTTATTTCAGTTGAAAGTAATAAAGTTCCAAAATTTCAATGCCTTAGGTGGATTAGAAGGCAGTGCTCAACGTCTCCAAAATTTTAAAATTTTTGATATTTTCTTACTTTTTACATATTAATTTATTGGTTTTTCTTTTTTTTTTCCACATACTATTTTTATGAAAGAAATACAAAGAAAAAAATCATTAAAAATATGGCTTTGCCATCAAATGCAACACGTTAAGCGGACACTATATTCTTAATATGTGTCAAAGATTTAGAACCAATATCTAGATTTAATCAATTACCAACTCCCAGGCAAGTTCTTCTTAGATTCCATTTTTTCCTGCAAGAAAAAAGATTGGTTCGAAATGCAAGTCATAGCACTATAGAATAACTCATTTTAAAGTGGAAAATGCCGCTATTCTGATTAGGCTTGTAAAACATTGTATTGATAAGCTTGAAAAATTACATTCTGAATGGCTTTTGTTAAAGAAAAATAAGGGAAGAATCTCTCATACCCAAAAGAAGCGCGAAACACTGTTTCAAGAGCAGCTAGATATGGTGTTTGATATTGCTCACATTGATGCACTTACTAAGGGTAATCACGATGGTGATTGTGCAAATATGCATTTTGCAAATTTGTAATTTTGTTCACAAAAATGTGATAGCCCATCAAAAATTCTGGCAACACTGACCTCAGGTGTCAAGTTACAAATGCATAAATTTATTATTTACTAATAAATTAAAAAAAGAAGACTAAAACTAGTCTGTATGTCACAAGTTATTGTTTATTTTCGTTTGCAATTAATAAAATATGCACTACTATCTTTGATCATGTTTTTTTTAGTGCAAACGAAGCAAAATTAAGCAAATTGCAAATACATACATTTTGTTGTTATGTTGTGCAAATGTGTGTATAATTGCACACATTTGCATCGTTTGCACGCTTTGCACTACCCATCGTGATTACCCTTACTATGTGTGCAAAGTTGGCGAAGATATAGTTTTTAATTGATCAGAGGACGGAAAGAAGTATGATTATTTCATCAGCGGACAGGGAATACAACAAGAAACAAAAAGAATTATTGAAAGAAAAAAGAGACTTGAAAAAGGGAAAGAGCCAGTTCCCTCTTCCGCGATATCTCCAACTGAAATTATTTCAGATTCAGAAGATGAATCACCCCAACATTCTCATTCAGCCAAAAATACATCAAAAGAGATTTATAAGCCATCAAAATCTCTAAAAAGAAGGGAATCTCAAACGGAATTGCAGACTGAACCAATTGCAAAGAAATCTTTATTTTCTAAGCATGTCCCTAGTGCATTAGATCGCAATAAGGTTTCTGATAGGGAAGCCTTAAGACTATCGCAGCAGCGTTGGGACATGACCCTAATTCATTGCCACTATCACGAAGCACTATTCAACGCAAAAAGAAAGAACGAAGAAAAGCTGTGTTTGGGGATATAAAAAAACTGCTTCTTTTGACGATCCAGTTATTATTCATTGGGACGGGAAGATTCTTCATGATATATTAGGCACTGAAAAAGTAGATCGTTTCCTCGTATTATTATCTACAGATGGAAAGGAGAAATTACTTCGAGTGCCAAACTTATAAGTGATACCGGAGCAAACGCAGAGAATGCTGTTTATAATGCGCTATCTGAATGGTGTTTACAGAACAAGATAGTAGGCCTGTGTTTTGATACTACATCCGTTAATACAGGATTGAAAAATGTAGCTTGTGTTTTGCTGGAAAATAAAGTTGGAAGAGGATTATTATGGCTAGCAAGCAGGCACCACATTTTGGAGATTGTTCTCAGTAAGACTTTTACTCTCTGTTTCGCACCATCCAGGGGGGTTATTATGTATTTCGATTCGAATCGAAAACGCTTTCGAAAGAAATTTCCGAATGGAAAGGAAAATCCTATTATGTAGTACGATCGAAAGGCCTGCAGAGTTGTTTTAATAGTTTTAAGGGAAATTTTCAAGTGATGACAAATTTTATATGTAAAAACTTCGTAGCACTTTGCATTGTTTAATACAAATGTCAAAATTATGTTGAAACATTTTAAGTGCACATTTAAAAATACACAAGAACTTAAATGGATAGTGTTTAGTTGTGGGAAAGTGGAGGATATTGATTCAGAGAGTTTCTAAAGGATATTTATAAAATATACATGGATCATTATGAATCTCAGTGAAAATTCGTGTGTATTACATTCTTTAAAAGTAGTAAATATGTACATATGTATGTATGTAAATGAAGCTACGTTCACATTTATCGAAGAAACCTTACCCAAGAAATAAACTAATAATTTATTTCTTTTAATTCCAATTTTTTTAATTAAGGGCTAGCAATTTTTATACTGTTTTTGTAGAATAATTAATTTTATTTTGCATTATAAAAACTAAGTTGAATTACACTATCCCTAAGCAAAACTAGTAGTTACGTTATTTTGGAAAAACATTTAATAAATGTGAACGCAGCGTAAATATTTCGTTTAGCTAAACTCCACTAATAATGACTTCTACCAATATCACGATGACGAAAGAATTTTGATTTTTTTTTTCATTCGTACAATTAGATACATTTAATAAAAAAATTGCTTCAAATGAAATTATACGAATAAAAAATATTAAAAAATTCTTTCAACATTGTGAAATAGACAGTTAAAAGCACCATGTGTATTTTTGATTTTTTTAAGTACTTAAAAACATAAACTAAGAGATTTCCGCAATCAAAATGGCATTCGAAAACAATATATACGTTAATAACGCTTTTGACATTTGCTTTCGTACTACATAATTGCACCTTCGATACATTTAATAAAAAAATTGCTTCAAATGAAATTATACGAATAAAAAATATTAAAAAATTCTTTCAACATTGTGAAATAGACAGTTAAAAGCACCATGTGTATTTTTGATTTTTTTAAGTACTTAAAAACATAAACTAAGAGATTTCCGCAATCAAAATGGCATTCGAAAACAATATATACGTTAATAACGCTTTTGACATTTGCTTTCGTACTACATAATTGCACCTTCGAAGGGGAATTTCTTGCTTTCCGAAAGGGATTAAAAAATTCCCATAATTTACGAACGTTCGAAAATAAATTTTCGAAAATCGTTCTATGTAATCCCATTTCTACGAATTCGTAAATTTTCCGATTCGAATCGAAATACATAATAACCCCCCAGTTCTCCTTACATTCCTTTATTTATTTATTTATTCGTAGTAATATAAAAAGCCACATTTTGGCCAATTTTAATATATATTACAAGTAGCTAACCTGAATAAATATAAGTATGTACATATGTTCTTATGTTAACTTATAATAAATGTTCAGTCTATATCAACAATAAAAATAATAATATCTTATAATGAAGAAAACAATTCATTTTGAATTTAAGAGAAGTTAAGTTAAGTTCATCAGTTCCCCAACCGGACAATAAGGAAGTCTTAAAACGAAAAGAGATAGTTACATGTAGATCCCAACAATGGTTCAATGGTAGTGTTCGCCAAGGCAGCTATGACAATTTAGCGACAAATTGCACTAACCATTAAATGTACATCGCTTATATATGTGACTAGTTCAGGTTTGAAAGGTATCTAATTAGTTTTAAGCGGAATGCATTATTGGAATGCGAGAAGGTCCTTAGTTCCAAAGGTAAATAGTTCCAATACCGCGCTACCCTAACAACAAACGACTTTTCATAAAGAACAGTATTAATCCTAGGTATTAAAATCTGAGGGTTCCTTGTAGAACGCATGAAAGAAAATTTAGACAGAAGCATTGAAGGCAATCTGCTTTTAATGATTTTATAAAATAAGGCCAAGTTGCGTTGACAAACGAAGTCATTAAAGGAACAGCCGAGAAAGTTCTTTACCCTTTCAGATATATGATCACGCCTACGTAAATTGTAAACATATCTGACAATCATATTGACAATTCTATTTAACTTAGAGGTTACATAAGAGTACGTTCCAGACACAATGTCAAGACCATAAAGTATATTCGTCAGCAAAAGGGAATGAGCAAGACGGCATCTTATATGAAAGGGTAAGTGAATATTTGTTGCATATAATCTGCGCAGAATCCCTATAGTCTTGCAGTGCAAATTATGTAGGTGAAAATCAAAGGTCAAATGGTTATCAATATAGATCCCTAAACACTTCATCTGGTCTACAAGTGGTACAGTATTCTCACCAGCAGTAATAGAAAAATCGAATGTACTACAGTCAGAACCAACGAAAGCAAGCGCCTTCGTTTTCTGAGAGTTCAGGGTTAATGAATTTATGGAAGACCATCGCAAGCATGACCCTTTATAAACAAAGACAACTATCAACCATTTTAAGAAGCTCCTGGCAATATACATTTCAAACTCGCCGCAGTAAATGCTTTATTAATTACCTTAAAAAGCAAAAAGCAGCCCAGAGACGATTACAAGGAACTAATAGAGCTGTCTCTACTAGCTCTTGGTCATACTCCAGCAAAAATTCATTGGAGAGCTCCAGGTGCAGTCCACCACGCTCGTTGGATGGCGAAACTGATATACGCCATCAAAATGCACTTGTTTCGTGAGAAATGCGGTTTTGATATCACACAAAAGGAAAAATCGCAGTTAGAACGCTTTGTGAACTTTGGAGTTCTTGTATATGTAAAATATTGGTTTGAAGCGCCTATGGCTACAAATGCAGCTTGGGCAGACCTTTGTCTGTGGAAGCTACGAAATTATTGATCCCCAAGTTAGTGAAGTGGTTAAAAATGCTATAAAATCCCATCTTTGGTACCTCTCGGATGAGCTAGTCGCCTTAAGTTTATTGTCAGAGAAAGTATCTAATGAGGCAAAGGTGGCAATTGTCAAGAAGATGAAGTGTGAGCCTACTAACCGGAAGATAAGATTAGATTCGTCGCTTTTAACTGGCGAAGCCGTATTGGCTGATTTTTCCAACAAAAGATCTTTGCAGCTGTTTGACAAGTTAATAATAAACTCTATTTTTTTGAACACACATCCAAATGAATGGAACAGTAGTGAACATTACATTAGTGGTAAAAAAAACCACAAATAACTTGAAAGTTGTTAATGACGTAACTGAGCGTGGTGTCAAACTGTTTGAATAGTTTAATAAGCTTCTAACAAATGATGAAGAAGAGAAACAATTGCTCCTGCAAGTGGTTGAAGCTAACAGAAAGTGGGTTCCGACCGAAACTACAAAGTTGTTTCTGTTTGCAGCTGTCAACTTCAGAGGATTAAATCGTGCTTATTTATCCCACTCACCACTTTTCTAAAAGATTTTTGTATTATTCATCAACTTTATACTTTCAGTACAAACTAATTTATTACTTCTCAACTTGTAGTACTTATTTTAAATAAACCCCCAAAATGACAGATCTTTCAAGTTTGTGATTAATGTTTCATGTCCTTGAGCACTGTCTTCCAATAGTAATATTCTCTTCAAACTCTGTCAAGATACTTTTGTTATTACTAGTAAAAAAATTAGTGGGTGCCCAGACATATGAACTAGTTTTTAAATTCTGAGTGTATAATATGGGCCACGCTTATGTACATGGCACCACGAAATAAGCCCCAATGAAATAAGCCCCAAATCGAAAAATGAAATAAGCCCCAAAAAATTTTATGAAATAAATCCCAAAAAAAATGAAATAAGCCCCAAACAAAATTTACGAAATAAGCCCCAAATAAAATGAAATAAGCCCCAAAAAATTTTATGAAATAAGCCCCAAATTTTTAAAAAATTAAATAAACCCCAAAAAAATGAAATAAGCCCCAAATTTGTTAACTTTATGAAGTAAGCTTAAGAAGAAATCATAAAATGCAAGAATTTTATCCTCTAAATTATATTGAACACCGGCTTCGCGTTCCAAGCATTCTCTGCATAACCGGCCTACGGCCGGGCGCAAAGAATTTCTCCTCTATGGTATATCGAACGCAGGCTTCGCGTTCAAAGTATTTTCTGCATAACCGGCCTACGGCCGGGCGCAAGGAATTTATCCTCTATGGTATATCGAACACCGGCTTCGCGTTCCAAGCATTCTCTGCATAACCGGCCTACGGCCGTGCGCAAGGAATTTATCCTCTATGGTATATCGAACACCGGCTTCGCGTTCCAAGCATTCTCTGCATAACCGGCCTACGGCCGGGCGCAAGGAATTTATCCTCTATGGTATATCGAACACCGGCTTCGCGTTCCAAGCATTCTCTGCATAACCGGCCTACGGCCGTGCGCAAGGAATTTATCCTCTATGGTATATCGAACGCAGGCTTCGCGTTCAAAGTATTCTCTGCATAACCGGCCTACGGCCGTGCGCAAGGAATTTATCCTCTATGGTATATCGAACACCGGCTTCGCGTTCCAAGCATTCTCTGCATAACCGGCCTACGGCCGTGCGCAAGGAATTTATCCTCTATGGTATATCGAACACCGGCTTCGCGTTCAAAGTATTCTCCGCATAACCGGCCTACGGCCGGACGCAAGGATTTTATCCTCTATGGTATATCGAACACCGGCTTCGCGTTCAAAGTATTTTCTGCATAACCGGCCTACGGCCGGGCGCAAGGAATTTATCCTCTATGGTATATCGAACACCGGCTTCGCGTTCCAAGCATTCTCTGCATAACCCGCCTACGGCCGGACGCAAGGATTTTATCCTCTATGGTATATCGAACACCGGCTTCGCGTTCCAAGCATTCTCTGCATAACCGGCCTACGGCCGTGCGCAAGGAATTTATCCTCTATAGTATATCGAACACCGGCTTCGCGTTCAAAGTATTCTCCGCATAACCGGCCTACGGCCGGGCGCAAGGATTTTAGATCTATTTTACGGATATGAAATAAGCCCCAAATAAAATGAAATAAGCCCCAAAAAATTTTATGAAATAAGCCCCAAATTTTTTAAAAATGAAATAAGCCCCAAAAAAAATGAAATAAACCCCAAACAAAACATTTGAAAATTTTTTGGGGCTTATTTCATTTTTCGATTTGGGGCTTATTTCATTGGGGCTTATTTCGTGCCACCTATGTACATATGTAGAACAGATTTTCTCCATAGCAGTTATGTAAATTTTTTCGTTGAGAAATTTAAGGGAAATCGGAAATATGAAAACTTCAGAGGTCCATAACTCGAAAACAATGCATTTCCGCGAAAGTTACTACACTAAATTTTCGTGTTTTAATTTTATATCTACCCATGCAATTGTTTTTTCATTTAGAGGTGCGTCGGCAAATTTGATTTAAGCCATCTGCAGCTATATTCTGTAATTCTCGTAGCTAAAGCTAAATATCGATCGCTAAAATTTTTAGGGCGCAAATTTAAGCGATTTTGCTAAAAAGGTATTCTGTAACTCTATTCGCTTAGCTAAAATTTACTTTTTTCGCCGTAGCTAATTTGCTATCATTAGACCATTCCTTTCTTTCTTATTTGATAATATTGTAGTGTACACATGTCATACCACATGCACAGTAGGTACATACCAACTTCAACTGTGTAGCGCAACAAGCGATAATGTTACACATGTTAAAGTGTGGCAAAAGTGATTTGGAACAAATATTGAATTACAGAAATTACTGTGTGCAAGTTGATGACACATGAAAATTTAATTTAATTTTATATTATTTTATTTTTCTTTATTAATAAATTGAGTGATTTACAAATCACTCAATTCTAGATTATCATATACATAGATTCTCATAAGTAGTATTTAAGCTAGAATATTTTGTAAATAAAATCAGACTTAAACTATCAACATAATTCGGCACTTGCTTGCCTTCGTTTTTATTTGAGTTTCAAAAATATTCTGGCAGTTCTTTTGAACGCCTAATTACTGGAATTACCTGGAACCCTTTCAGCTGTTTAAATAGGGAAACCAAATTTAAACATCCTTGCGCTCACCACATGGCGATCCTGCCATAACATTCGATAAACATTATTACACCACATGGCGATCCTGCCATAACATTCGATAAACATTATTACTTTACAATATAATATTGAAAAGCGACAAATATATATGCGTGTATATTTGGCATTTTATATTAGTGTTACCTTACATTATAATTTATACTCCGTAACAATGATTGTGTTTTTGTTAAAAAAAATTTTGAAAATACTTTTTAAAACGTCTATTTTTAAAAGCTATTTCACAAAGTTCTAGTCCAAACTTATTGGTTTTTTGCAGCACATGCATTTTGAAAATTGTAAAGCGCATGATATTTGCGTAGTAATTTCTCAAGAATGCATTACGTCCGAAAGTTATGGGAACATTTATAAGAGATGGCATCACTGTTAAGATATCTTCAAGCAACAAATATCTGTATTGAACATTTTTATCAAAAGCTTGTGATATCATCTGTTTATTCTACTCCCAGGTTTTCAATCTCAGAGAGTCAATATAGCGCATTTTATACGACACTGGGTCCCGTTTTCTAGCAGCTGGCGACTACAATGCTAAACACACTTTTTGGTTTTCACGTTTAATCAGTCCTAAGGGTCGTGTTTTGTTTGACACAATTTCAAAAATGGGTTTGAATGTAGTTTAAAGTGGTCAGCCAACATATTGGCCAACGGATCGACAAAAAATTTCTGATGTTATCGACCTTGGAATCTCGAAAGGTGTGCCCAGCGAAATGATTGAAGTAGAAGCATCTTTGGATTTGTCTTCAGATCACTCGCCTACTATTATCACTATTTACTCACACACAACTGCAACACCAACATGTGATTTACCGCTGACATCTGCACGTGTGAACTGGCTGAAATACAAAAAACATTTGAGTGCTCATTGCACGGAAAATATGCCATTGAGAACACCTACTGACATAGAAAATTCTATAAAGTTGTTTGAAGCACATGCTAAACAAGCTGCTCTTAATGCTTCTTCAATTCAACCAAATCAACATGCCAGATTTAACAATATTTTTTGTGCGGATATAGAACGGCTATTGACTGTTAATATTGCTGAACTGCCACCAGTCGTCTCCTTACCAGAAACACCGCTAAAATTTAATATTGTGGAGATTGAAAATGCTATTGCTAGTCTATTGCTAGTATCGACAAAATAAGCAACAAAGTGCTTCAAGAATTGCCATATATTGCAAAAAGAATAATACTATTCATTTTTAATGGTATTTTACGGCTGTAATACTATCCGGCAGAATGGAAGGTTTCGATGATTATTATGATACCAAAGCCCGGCAAGGATCATACGAAGGTTGGATCCTATCGGCCTATTAGTTGATTGCCCAACATTTCAAAACTATTTGAAAAGCTGTACATGAGCAAGCTGATGCCTATAGTGAATAGAAGTGGATGCATTCCAGATCATCAATTCGGTTTTCGCAGTCAACATAGCACTATTGAACAAACTCACAGACTTGTGAACGTAGTTAGAGACACCTTTGAAAAAAAGAAATATTGTTCAGCGCTTTTTATTGACACACAAATTAACACAAAATCTACCCGCAAACATCGTCAGGCTCTTAAAAAGCTATCTAGAGGAACGAAAATTTGTAGTTAGGGAAGGCAATTTTTCAAGCCCCCCGCAGTCGATTGTAGCCGGAGTACCTCAAGACAGTATCTTCGGTCCTTTACTTTATTTAATATATGCCTCTGACTTACCGTTAAGCAGTAACATTCACACGTCAACATTTGCTGATGATACGGCTTTTCTAAGCGTTTATGAAAATCCTGTAGAAGCTTCCCGGAATCTACAAGGGTACATCTCAAAATTGGAAACATGGCTAAAACAATGGCGGATAAAAGTGAATGAGCAGAAATGTGTACACGTTAATTTTACTTTACGCAGGGAAACATGCCCGCCTATACAAATCAACACCGAGACTATACCGCGACACTCTGTAGTCATATATCTAGGCGTTCATCTTGATCGTCGTTTAACATGGAAATCGCACATAGACGCGAAGTTGATCCAAATGAAACTAAAAGCTGCCCAAATGAATTGGCTTATTGGAAGAAACTCTATACTAAGCCTAGACTGTAAACTTCTATTATACAATGCGATCCTAAAACCAATATGCGCCAATGGAATCCAGTTATGGGGCACTGCCTCAGCATCGAATGTAGAAAAAATTCAAAAGCGACAAAACAAAATTCTACGTACTATAACAGCAGCCCCATGGAATACCCGAAATCATCGAATTCACAAAGATCTCGATGTTCCGTTGGTTAAGTCAGTATTTTTTAAACACGCGAAAAAATACATTAAAAAACTTGAGTTGCACCCAAATCCACTTGCGCGCCATATTCTAGAGTATAGAGGCCACACCCGGCTTAGGAGGAGGGATACTCTTTCTATCAGCCGTACACGAGAGATGTAAAACAACAAAAATCAACCGTTGAAACTAAAAATTTTGTTTAGCATTGGCTAAACATATATTTTTTTTTTAGATTTAAGATTTGAACAACTTATTGATGTTTCAATTTAATTGAAGATTCAATAAATAATAAAATTAAAAAAAAAAAAAAAAACTGTTAAGAAATAATTTCAGTAACCAATTGAAATTTTTTTCTATGTTAAAACTGTGGTATTTGCTGGCGGTACTGTGGCGTAGTTATTTGAAAGTATTTATTTTCATTAATTTTGTAATATTGTAAAAATCTTTTTTTTTTATAAATTACAGATTTTATATAAAATTTATTATTTGGATTTTATTTAAATTAAACTACTCATAAAACACTTCAACCTGTCATGGGTGTTGCAGTTTTCTTTTTGTACAAAGCAGTGGAAGTTCTTATAAAGCTGTTGCCAATGTATTAATTAATTCAATTCATATAATTTATTTAATAATTCAAGATGGGAAAATATGTTCTTAACATGGCGAAAGAATAAAAAAGAAGTACGGAAGTATCCTTTAAGTCAAAAGATTGACAGTTCAATCTTAGTAGTATATATTAACACGGATGTATGCATTTGGATTGGTAGAGTTGCATAAATAGTGCAACAAACTTCCCCTCAAACTAAATGCATTTATAAAAAATACTGTTACATTACAATTTTTAAACGTTTACAGCCATACATATGTTTTTGTTTCGACAATATTTTGGTTAAAATATCTGCAGCATTTTCATTAGAAACAACATATTTTACATCTATCTCTTTGCTTTCATATTTTTCTCTTATGAAGTGGTAGCGGATGTCGATATGTTTACTCTTTCTATGGACATTTGGATTCTTAACTAGAAAGGCAGCGCTCTGATTGCCACAAAAGATAGGTGTTGGCTTAGCTATGTATTCATAAAAACCCATTTCTTTCAAAAGACCTCGAATGAAAACCACTTCTTTTCCACCTTTGCATAAAGCGACATACTCGGCTTCCATTGTACTGAGAGCTACTAACGACTGCTTACGGGATTCGCAAGCTATGGGACCACTCATCATAAAAACTTGACCGGAATAAGATTTTCGATCGTTTGCGTCTCCTGCCCAGTATGCATCAGTAAAACATTCGAATTCTTTACATTGGTTAGAGAAACAAATTTTAGCTGCAGCAATCCTTCTCAAATATCGTAGAACGTGTTTTGCGGTAGCAAAATGCTCTTTGTGTGGATGCATATTATGTTGTGACAGTTTTGATACGACATGAATTAAATCTGGTAGTGATATAACAGCCAGGTACATTAATCCACCAACTAAACTTTGATAGGTCATTGTTTGCAAATTTTCTCATTTGTTGTTGCATTTTTTTATAACCATTCCACTAGGCCATGGCGTAGATGCCGGTTTACAATTGTTCATACCCCATTTTTCAAGTAAATTTTCGGTATATTTTTCTTGATGTACAATAAAATCTCCGCTTAAGCCATCTCTTTCTATCTCCATTCCTAGATAATATGAGATGGCTCCACTATCAACTGCTTTTACATGTCGGTTTAAACTATTAATTATATTTCATTCCTTCTTCACTTGAACATGACAATAACATGTCGTCTACATAAATTGCAATAAGACTTAAGCAATTTTCTTCTCGTTTAACATACACGTAAGTATCGTATTTACATTGCGAAAAACCAATTTCTAACCATATATCATTTACTAGTTTGTTCCAGTCCCGACCAGACTGTTTGAAACCATACAATGCTTTATTTAATTTGATACTTTCTGCGGCTGATTTTTGTCTTCAAACAATTTTGGTTGTGCCATGTAAACATCCTCCTCTAGATTCCCGTTTAAATATGCTACCTCAATATCTACATGATTTACGAATAGCTTCATTTTATCGTTGAACATCTGACGAGCGGAGCAAAAGTTTCCTGATAGTCTACTTGTGAACAACCGAGTGCAACTAGGCGAGCTTTATATTTTTCAATCGATCCATCTGGTTTTCTCTTTAATGCATACACTCATTTGCAACCGATTACATTTTTGTTATCTGGCCTTTCCACCAGTTCCAAGTTTTATTATCTATCAAAGAATTATATTCGCTCTGGACAGCTTCTTTCCATTTGTGAGCGTGTTCGGAATTAAGTGCATTATTAAAATAAATAGGGTTTTCGATCCATCTCTTATTATTTTTGGTCTGCCTCTTTTTCTAATATTTTTAATTTCAACTTTATCTGCAGTTTGCCTCATATTTTCTTTTTCATCGTCTTCTTCTTCTGTATCACTACATGATGCACTAATTTCACCCACCTGTTGATCTATACCTTCTTGTTCATTTTCTTCGCCAGCTTCAATTTCATCCTGTTGTGTTGTAATATCTTGCTTATTTAAGACATTGTTAAATATGTCCGCACAAAAACTCTCTGGACTTGGGCTTGGTATTGAGTCTTCAAATGATTGTTCGAAAACAATGACGTCTCTGGAAATTACTATTTGACGAGTATTTGGATTATAAAGGTGAAATTCCTTCGTATGGAGTTGGTATCCAACAAATTTTACTTTTGTTCCTTTTGGTATGAACTTGCTGCCTTTTGGTTTTATACCTTTGTTAAGCATGACTGCGTCACATCCGAATATTTTTAAGTGAAATACAGAGGGTTGTTTTCCATGCCATTTTTGATAAGGTGTGATATTACCAAGAACTCTTGTGGGTGCCCTATAGCGTAGGTATGTAGCAGTGTTTACTGCTTCACCCCATAAATTCTGTGGTAAGCCTGATTATTGCAGCAAGCACCGTCACATCTCGACCAACGTCCCTTATTTTATTTATTGAAATAAAATTTGAGTGCAGCTCAAAGGGCTATTAGACACGCATACTTGTCTGCAGACATGTACGATGGCATACTTTGCGTTTTGCTATTACACTATCGAACGCTGACGCACAGTGTTGCGAAACCGGAATTTTTTGGAAATCATATTGTCTAAACTGTAATTTTAATTGTATCGATGAGAAACTTCTACAGATTGGTCAGAATGAAATCCCAAACAGAATGAGTGAAAAAAAATTTACACCGAAAAAAATTGTTGGGTCAAATTTATTTATTTATTTATTTATTTATTTATTTATTATAAAAGTAATACATGAGGCCTTTTGGCCTATAAAAAAATATTACAAGTATTTGTATAAAAAATTTCTATGATACAAATGAATTTCGCTTCAATAATCTATACAGAGATCAGTTACTTAAATGTAAAAAATAAAATATAATATACACATATACATATAAATATATACATAATAAATATATGCAGTAGGTTTCAATAACTTAGTTCAGTAGAAACAATTCAATCAGCAGTGGATACAAGGTAAAGGAAAAAAATAGAATATTATTCAGTAGAGTAGAAGTTAATTAACTTTCTCTTAAAGGATGACAACGGCAGAGCAAAAGAATGTAGGTGGCTAGGCAAATAATTCCACAACCGTGCAACACGAACCACAAAGGATTTTTCAAATACAGCATAATTAATACGAGGAATAAAAATTATACAACTTCTGGTAGATCTTAAAAAAGATATCCTATTGACAATTTGCATAGGTATTTGTGATTTAAGTATTTTAAAAAGATAAATCAGTAGTCTAAACTTTAAGTAATCTTCAAACGAAACTTTTAAGAAATTTTCCCAGTGGTTCGAAACATGGTCTCTTATCCTAAGCCCATAGACAAATCGTATAACCTTGTGAAAGACAGACTTTATTTTTTTCCTATTATTCAAGTTGCAGCCAGAATAAACCTCAATACAATAATTAATTTGGGACAGTAGTAGCGCATGAGCTAGGGATTTTTTAACATGCAGAGGCAAAAATAAATTTAAATGATAAAGCCTGCGTAAAGTGAGACAAATCTTTGAGTGCAAGCTGTTTATATGCAGTTCGAAAGTAAGTTGGTCATCAATAATAACACCGAGACATCTTAAACTATTTACTATTTCAATTCTAGTATCCGCTATTTTCAACTCAATATCAACACTATTTAAGCCGGTTTTTTTAAACAACATAGCTTTGGTTTTATCTGGATTTACCCTAAGCTTATTCACTAACATCCAATTCTCAACTGTATTTAGTTCATAGTTAATAGTGGCTTGCAGGGCATCCAAAAATTGATGTTCACCAGACCACAAAAACTGAATGTCATCAGCAAACACCAATGGCTTAGCAAACACAAAATTCTGAAACAGATCATTAACAAAAAGGGTGAATAAGATAGGGCCAATCACAGATCCTTGGGGAACTCCAGATCTGACCGATTTTAAATTTGATGAACGACCATTCAGCGAAACAAACTGCTGGCGATCACATAAATACGTCCAGATCAATCTACAAGCACTTTTAGAGAACTCACATTTATTGTACAGCTTTGTAACTAATAAGGAATGATCAACTTGATCAAAAGCCTTAGATAAGTCAACCGACACCAATACACTAATCTTACCTACATTCAAATTCATTCTTATGGAATCAGTAAGCTCAGTTAACAGGTAGCTGGTGTTACGGCCTTTGCGAAAACCATATTGACATTCATTGATCAAACTCTTATCATTAACACACTTCGTTATTTGGTTCCTCATTATGATTTCAATTACCTTCGATAGAGGTAATTCACAGTAAGGTGTCTACCTTTTTTAGGAATAGGGATAATTTTTGAGATTTTCCAATCAGACGGAAAAGACGATGAAGTTAGTACATAATTTATTAAGTGAAGGATATGCTTCCATATATATGGATAAACTAGCTTTAACAATTTGATAGAGATGCCATCAGCACCCGTCGAATTAGATTTAATGCAACGAAAAGCAAAAAACAACTCAGTTTCCGTTATATTTGAAAAAGAAAAACGGTTCCTATCGTTAGTAAACAGTGTAAAATTTGGAGTATTTATAGTAGAGATTTGTTGAGTACTAATAAAATGTTCATTTATTTGATCGCCGTCCATATCATAATCATTATTTACTTGTTCAGAAACTCCAGCATTCCGTAGATTATTCCACATTTGTTTAGTAGATCCTATTTTAAAAATACGAGTACTATGATTTTGCTTAAGTTTTCTTATCTTGGATTTAGTTATGTTGCGAAGTTCACAATACTTTTTCCAGTTTCCCGGACTTCGATCAGAATAAAAAGCTCTTAAAGCAATGCTAGTTAAGGATCTGTAGTAGATAATTTCATTATTAAATTTCAGGTAGGAAAACTTGGATTTTTTTGTAACAGCTTTTTCGGGTATATAATTCAAAAGATCATTGAAAATGTTATTTAAGAATAAAAGTTTTTTATCCGAATCTGGGAAAAAGTAAAGTTGAGTGAAATCAGTTTGCAGTATATATTCCTCAATGGAGGCACGATCAGCATGTTTGAAGTCTCTAAAGTACACAGTACTTTCTGAAAAAATTACTGGTATCTGAATGGATGCACAGATAAGAGAATGTCTGGAAATAAATGGTATTTGAAATTGGGCAGAATTGTTTACCGTCAATTTATCGCTAACCAGAAAAAAATCAATTAAAGAAGTGTTGTCATGAGCTAAGTCATAATGCGTGGGCATAGAATTATGCCAACATTTTAAACCAAACCGATAGCAAATATCGCGAATGTCCATCGATTTTGAAACATTAAACAAGTTGTTATTGAAATCCCCAACTACAACTAGGTCACTATAACGAACAAAGAGATCACTAAATGATTGCTCAAATAGGGATAAATCTCCTCTCGGAAGATATACAACACCAATGACCAAATCATTTTCCAGCTGAATAAACAAACCCTCACAAGAATAGTACTCAGCGCATTTAAAAATGGGCTTGAACTTAATACCATTAGTAACGAAAATAGCAACCCCTCCACCTCGACAGCCTAGGGGCCGATACCCAGGAATATTTACTGCTTGGTCTAATATAATAGGATCAAGCCAAGTCTCAGAAACACAAATAATATCCAAACAGGAATGTCTAAACAGTGAAGCCAGCTCATCGAGTTTATACGATCTGTCTGATGGGCAAAGGCTTTGTGCATTGAAATGAGCTACTTTAATATTACTGAAATCATTGCTAAAAACTTTTTTAATTGAATTGTCACTAATAATCGGGCCTAAATTATAATTTGTATTATTCATATAAAGGTTTGTTTAAAAAAGAAAAACCAAAAGAAAATTTGATATTACATAAAATCTATATATCACAACTTTATATTGCTTTCCTTATTACATATAACTATTCTGGGCCTTGAGATAATAAGAGCTACAACATATAGTTAATTGATTTGATTAAAGAAGTATTTTCATTAATCCAAGAAAGAAGAATAAAAAAAAAAGAAATATGTAATTATGTAAACAAATATGCACACAGCTCCGCCAAATAAGTTACCAAATAATCTACAAAAATTGAATAATTAGTTTTCATAAAAAAAGCAGCTTTTGTGTGAAAAAATAAACAGGAATTAAAATTAACTTCTAGAAGAGAAAAAATGCAAAAAATTCAGATAATCTGCATATTTGGCAACGCTGTACGCACAAATATGAGACATACACATATACATATGTCTGCATACTCGGTATGTAAAACCAAGAAAATACAACTACGTACATACATACATACATAAGAAATGTCATAAGCAATCCATAGAAATCTAGTGCGCGATCGCCTTTATGTCCAAGCATCTGCTTGCATCTAGAATTTGAACAGTGCCATCAGGGAGTTTGACTTTAGCCATAGGAATATCTCTATTTAGTATGCTGAACCATAAAATCCTTCCTTCTTTGCGTAGCGACCGACAGTGATTCTGTAGTTTAATCCCCGCAGACGTAAGGTTGTCATTGAGGTAAACTCGAGTAGCTAGATTTGAGCTAATTGCATCTTTTAGTTGGATCTTTGGATTTTTAAAGTATGCACTCATTAGCTCATCCCTGAGCATAACAGTGTTGAACTTCAATAACACAGTCTTACCATGTCTCATATAAGTACAGTGATTTATATCTGTAGTACCAACAGTGATGTTATAAAAACTTGCAATATTAAATACGGTATCCATCAAATTGCTTATACCAGAGGGCAGACCACTAATTAAGATATCGGCTCTATTCAAATGTCTTTCCAGTTTATTTAATTCCGCATCGAAGTATGACATTTTATTTGACACATCAGTCTCTACTTTATCCATCTTGTCCTTGCAGGTATTAATATTATATTGAAGTTCTTTTGTAGAAGCTGCTAAGTCATCGCTGATACTGTTTATCGACCTTTCAATACAGGTTTTTAGGTCCTTTTGTTCAGAACGTATTTCGGCGGCAAACGAAGAAAAGGTGCTACCAAATTTTTTGTGAACTTCGTCAATGTACTTAAATATTTTGGAGTCATCACTTTTTAGGTTAGGTTGAGAATTACATCGGGTACAATTAAAATTTATGTTGTCACTATCACCCAAAAGAACATACAGCTCCTTAGAAATACTACCACATGGTGCATGATACCATATACCACAAGAGCTACACTCCACACCAGCATCATTCTTGGTAACATTTTTGGGCTTAAATGCAGTTTAGTGAAGCTTCACCAAATTAAATAAAAATTAGCCTATGTGATAGAAAATTAAAAAATAAGAAGAAAATATTAAATAAAAAAGTTGGCGGCAACGCATAGTTTTCGAGCTATTGGCCTCTGAAGTTTTCATATACAGTCACGGACTTAAGTATAGGCACAACAGCCATGTAGCATTTAAGGATTGAATTAAAAGCCGAAGGAATATTTTTTTTATTAATATTGGTATTAATATATTACAGTCTGCTGTATATTTCAAGACTGTAGCAGTTTTATTCGTGCAGAAAGATGAGTTAGACCGTTATGAGATAAAAAATACAAAAAGTTCTAAAATACAATGGACAAAAGTATAGGCACACTTTTTTGGACATCTCTCCCTTTAATTTAATTATAAAAATCTGGCAGCAATTTTACATTTGACATATGCTGTTATATTCCGTTATTAAAATTTTATTCATTTAAGTAACTAAAAAGTTGCAAAAGTTTAGAAAATATTAATTTTGTTTGTAATCTTGTTGAAATGTGTCCTAAACAAAGTGAAACGACTGAATCTCAGCGCAAAATAATTTTACATTTACATAACCAAGGCAAATCGTTTGCTGAGATCGGAGAATTGATGAACCGCAGCCGAAAGCAACTTTGAAAATGCAAGTCGCTGTGGTCGGCCTCGCAAATTGACTGAGAGAGAACGTGCTCAAATCGTACGAAAAGTAAGAAGTGATCCAAAAATAACATCTTCTCAGGTTGCCGCAGAGATAAAACAAGATTTTGGCAAAGATGTACACCCAAAAACTGTTAGGAGAACGTTACATGACGCTGGGTATAATTCACGTGTGGCTAGACGCAAACCATGGATATCTTCTGTTAATAAAAAAAAGAGAGTGGACTACGCCAAACAATTTGAAAATAAACAATGCGATTTCTGGGATCAAGTACTGTTCACAGACGAAAGTAAATTTAATATTTTCCGATCTGATGGACACGCTAGGGTTTGGCGAAAGAGTAACACTGCATATGAAGAAAAAAATCTTTTACCAGCAGTAAAGTATGGTGGCGGAGGTGTTTTGGTATGGGGCTGTATGTCTTCTGCGGGTGTGGGAGAGCTTGTATTTATTGAGGGGATAATGGACAAGACAGTGTACCTTAACATTTTAAAGGAAAATGTCACAAAAAAGTGCAGAAAAGCTTAACTTACCTGAGTCGTTTACATTCCAGCAAGACAACGACCCGAAACATACAGCACATGACGTAAAGATGTGGCTTGCATATAATACGGCTCATGTTTTGCCACACCCCCCGCAATCCCCAGACTTAAACCCCATTGAGCATTTGTGGGAGGAATTGGAGCGAAGAATCCGAAAACACACAATTTTAAATAGAACTGAGCTGAAAGCAGTTTTAGTGGAAGAATGGCATAACATAGGCGAAAATATAACTAAAAAGTTAGTCCACTCCATGCCAAATAGACTTAAGGCCGTTATTAAGCAAAGGGGACTGCCAACTAAATACTAGATACATGTTCTAAGTAGTTTTTATTTATGTAGATATAGTTGTGCCTATACTTTTTTCCCGTGAAATAATGAATTTTTTTAATGTTTTTTTCCATAACTTTTTTTGCAAAGAAAATATATTTAATTTTCATGGTTATTATTTTAATAAATAAGTTTTATACCTATAATTAATTCATAAAATAAATATTTCGTGTTTCCTTATATAAATAAAAAACAGTTTCTTTTGAAATTACGCTAGTGCCTATACTTAAGTCCGTGACTGTATATGTGCGATTTCCCTTTGCATTTCTCAACGTACTTTAGTGAAGTTACACCAAATAAAATAAAAATTAGCCTATGTGATAGAAAATCAAAAAATAAGAAGAAAATATAAAATAAAAAAGTTGGCGGCAACGCATAGTTTTCGAGTTATTGGCCTCTGAAGTTTTCATATAAAGCTATGAAGAAAATCTCGTCTATATACCGCCGTGTCGGGATATACCATGGTGGAGAAAATCATTAAGCCCGGCCGAAGGCCGGCTATGCAAAAATTCTATTCTATATACCGCCGTGTCGGGATATACCATGGTGGAGAAAATCATTGAGCCCGGCCGAAGGCCGGCTATGTGGGCAAACTTTACAATTAAAAATAAACTTCTTCTTAATTATTAATACGTTTTATTAAATAAATATATTTACGTAATGCATAATTTAATTTTGAATTCAAATATTATTCGCTTTCTATCACATAGGCTAATTTTTATTTTATTTGGTGTAACTTCACTAAAGTACGTTGAGAAATGCAAAGGGAAATCGCACATATACATATATGAAAACTTCAGAGGCCAATAACTCGAAAACTATGCGTTGCCGCCAACTTTTTTTGTTTTATATTTTCTTCTTATTTTTTGATTTTCTATCACATAGGCTAATTTTTATTTAATTTGGTGAAGCTTCACTAAAGTGCATTTGTTCCCATTTTTGCTACATCCACCACATTTAGAAGGCGCCATATTTCAGCTCAACAGCAATTTAATATATGTAAAGCAGCAAGTAGGCACTGTACTTTTATATTATTATTATTATTAAGACAGTTTATCAGCTTTCTCAGTAGAACTATTTATAGTTTTAATTAAAGTAAATTTAATCAAATTAGAAAAAAACGAAAATCTCACAGCCGCAGAAATAAAAATTACTTTCACTCGCTCATAGAGTTGCCAGATTTTTGACAAAAGTCAAAAATAAAAAAAAAATTGTTCGAAAAATTTAAAAAAAAATTTATTTTAATTCTTCTTTTATTTCTGATAAATACCCTATGATTAGTTTTTAAAATAAATTATAGGGTGGTCCGAACAAGAATTATAAACGTCAAATTTTCATGATTTTTCGATATTTCTTGAATAACTCTGAAATTTTATACAAAACCAAAATCTATTTCATTTCTTATTTGAAAGGTGGCAATAAAAGCTTTAATTTGATACCGGTTTGAAGTCAATAGCTTCAGTTTTAAGAGAGTTATGCTCATTTTTGTGGAGTGCTAGAATAGATGTAGAATAAAAAAAAACTTTGATGATACTATTTTATAACACAGGCATATTTTATTGCATTCTACAGAAAAATTACAAATTATCAGTCATCTACCAATAAGTTCATTGCTTCCTCTGATAATTCCAGGTTTTTCTTCTCCTTCAGTATTCTCCTACTTGTGATTGCGGGATCAGAATTGGCGAGCAGATAATGTAATATGTCTTCACAATTGTCTTTTCTTGATGTTTTCCTCGCATGGTAAAGCCTTGTGTTTCTGAAGTCCTTGTTTCCTGCTTCCAATGCTTCTTCTGATAGTTGGCCAATGGGGACCAAAAATGAAGGAATTATTTCAGCTCCATGAATAAGAACCTTGTGGACAGTTGGTGGGATATAATGCCACGAATATTTCTTTACATAGAGACATATGTACATCATACATCCTGTTAAACTCTTGAAAACGTGCATTGTACTTATTGACGGACTTTTTCAATTTATCTTTTATGTTTGGAAATATTAAACTACTTTTCACTCCATGCGCATGATCAAGCAATTCCAAAACATCCTCCACGTTTCTAGCCTTACTCTGTTGCATCAACTCATGCAGTCCTGATAGGAAATTTTAATGTATTCCATAATTCTTGACTGTCAAAATTATAATGGAAACCACAGTGAACTTCATTGCACTTTTATATGCATAGTGGAGAAAGATAAAAACAAAGGGGGAGAGAGTGAGCGAAAGAGAGAGAATAAAATATTAAAACAACAGAGAGAGAGAAAGGTACCACCACAAGCTAAAAGAAAACACTATATAAAGACGGACACACACGCGGACTAATTAGTGACAAAAAAGAAAACACTGAAGATGGCGATTAGCCGAAACCGGTCTGAAAATAATAAAAATTTGACGTGGGATGACGGAAAGTCACCCGAAAACAAATATGATTAAATTATTCAATAAGTGATTCCGCGAATTTCCGTTCTATTTCTATGGAATAAATACTGAGAGTGATATACTAAAATCGCTATAACTCCCAGGCAGAGTAGCAAGTCGTAATGGCGCGATCGGCGGCGCGCTGAGCCGCCGGGTAATATTTTTAAACCAAGCCGCCGCCGATTCCATCGGCTTGCCGGCGGCTTGAATGCAAGCCGATTTGATCGGCTCTGCCGAAATTTTTAACCGTTTTTTTTTTTTCATTTTCGATGCACATATCAGCGATATTATTGTACAGCATGGAAAACCGTGTTGTATACGTCACTTAAATCGCAAATACAAAATTTATGAAAATGCAACACAGAAAGTAGCTTTACCCATTTGGAAGTAAGTGGTACTTTGCACTTCATACTTATATGCGAAACAGTTAGCCTTAGCATTAATTATAGATGTACATTTCAAAAGGATAAGATTGGTGACAAAATAAAACATATTGCTAAAAAAGTTTATATATGTATATGCCGCCGCGGCTGATAGGTAGCAATGCTAGGCTAGTAGTCCTGAGGTTGTGTCGGTTCGATTCGGCCAGAGATCCTGGGTGTTTTCTGCAGACAAGCTAATCGCTTTGTAGAAGTCATAGATTAAAGAAAAAACAATATACATATATACATACATATGTACTTTGGAAAACAGTTTAAATAATACATATATATTTATATTTATTGTAAAAAAAGTTTAAATAGTTTTCTAATTTTGTTGACATTTTTAGTTTTAATGGTATGTATAATAATTTTTAACAGCCTTATGCAAAAAAAAAATCTTAATTGAGGTTTGACGCTAACAAACATACATATGTATATTAAAAATTTTTTCAGGCTTAAGTTCGTTTTCTCTAAATTTAATTTTGTTATAAATTAAATTATATTGTACATATGAAAAGTAATATTATCAGGCTCAAGTTCAGTTTAATTATTATTAATTTTTGTTTGTCTGGTTAATTTCCTTTTGTTTGAAATATTTTTTTTTATAATTTTGAATAAAATTATTAAAATTTGAATAAGCAAAATCGCCTTAGTTCACTGCATATCAGCTGTCGTTTTGCAGTTAAGTGTTGCATAAGTAGAGTAAATATAAGCTATTGGTTTTTAGTGTTGCTTATTTGCAAAGGTGTAGCATGTGCATTTCTCTGTATTTTGTTAGTGTAGAGTAAAACTATACTGCACGATTTTGCAAATGCAATGATGCAAGACTATTTGCACAAGATTGTGAATAGGGCTAATATATTTTGGTAAAAAGTTTAAATTTTATTTTGTCGTTTAAACTTTAAATATAACAAAATGAATACTCTAAATAATTATTTTAATACTACGGAAAACAAGTGAAGGTGGAATTCTTGAGTATCAGATTATTCTTAAGTGTTTTAATTGATATCTTCCTACTACTTTAATTGTATGTACTTATGTACTCGTATATAGGATCGATTAATAATTTTTTAAATAAATAAATGAAACTGAGCTAAAATTTATGTACATTTATTTGAAATTAAAAAGATTTAGTTTAAAATTTTTTAGCATTAGAAACAAATTCACATCACTTTATTTTTATTAATATGTACAACCATTGGAAATTATATGCACGCACTTAGCGGCGCGCCGATATAATAATGGCTAGCCGGTAAAACCTTGGCGTAAGCGGCTTAGCCGCCGCCGCCGACACATTATACCCTCGCCGCCGCCGCCGACAAAAACTCATCGACTTGCTTCTCTGCTCCCAGGAGGGCAGGTATGGGCAGCTGATTTTTTCACAGTTCGTTGAAAACAAATTATGTAACATTTCTGTAGTGGTTTGGAACTGGGACTCTCTGGGACTTTTTAGATATTGCTTACCTAACCCAAATTTTAAGGAAAAATGGACCTTTAGTCGGGTTTTCGCTCTAAAAAAGGTGCATATGAAAATGTCTCAAACAACATTCCTTTTTTTTACAGAAGATACTTGTCCGAAGGCAGATTTTTTTTCCGAATCAAAATATCTGTCACCAAAATCAAATGACATCATTTTGAATACAGCCCTGAAATCCCCTCTTTTCGTGAAAATTTTGTATATTTGACTTCTAAAATCAATTAAAAATCAACGGGCCAACATAAAAATAAGCTTTATGTGTTTTTTGTTTACTTGGAATGTCTGTGACAAAATTGCATCATTAAAAACACTGAAAAAAATAATCGGAAAAAAGTTACTTTTCCACTAGCCGCAACACAGTGTGACGGCATACATCAGTACACATACATATATGTTGTGTGTATGTTGGTGTGCGACAGACATCAGAAAATCAAAAATTTTTGAAAACCAACATACATGTCTGACGTACTCGACATACATGCTATAAAACTGAGTTTTGGTATGCCATCGTACATGTCTGCAGACAAGTATGCGTGTCTAATAGCCCTTTTAGGAACATACCACACATTGTTAAGTGTAAGAGTGCAATAATCTAATTTTATTTGTACTACTCCAATTCCTTCTGCATAAATACTTTCTCCAGATGCCAACAAAATTCTTTGCTTTGAATCTGTTATTTCTGCAAAATATTCGAGATTCAAAACATTTTAGATTCTTTACATTGCTATCGCTATGGCTGATATGTTTGGCAACACTGATTAGCAAACAAGCAATTTATAGTGGATCTAAACAAATTTATTTCAAAACAAATAAATAAACTAATAAAAATCCAGATTTTATCAAAAACTAAGAAAATAAACAGCAATAAACAAGAAAGTATTGAAATATAGTTGAATTATTGAGTAAATACTTAAAATGACTGAGTGCAGTAAATGCAGATCAGCAATCAGGGGTGAAAGTGGCATACGTTGTAATGGTGTGTGTGCAAAAATATATCATTTTACAAAGAAATGCGCGGGAATTGACCAATATTCTGCAAAAATATTTGATGAAAACAGCTACATACGATATATGTGTGATGATTGTATGCAATATATTCAAAATGTTGATTTGGTGTTAAAGGAAATACAAGATATGGTGCAAAAAAACAAACAAAGATAGTTAATCTTATAATATAAAAATGAATTTGAGAGTTCACTTAAGCAAAATGAAAACGAAATAAAAATTTTACTGGAAGCAATAGAAAAACGATATGATGCAAGATTCAAAAAAATGGACAACATACAAAAAATGTGTGAAAATAATGTCGAAGAAATAAAAAGCCTGTACACAAATGTAAGTGAAGCTGAAAACAAAAATAAAGACATACATACATATATAAAAAAATTAGCAACAACAATGTAAGAATGTGCGATGAGATTAAAAAAATGGTAAAAGAAAATAATGTAAAAGCAAAGATGTCATATGCACAAACAGTTGCAAAAAAAAGTGCGTTGCCAGATGTATCGAAAATTGCCCCATTAATTATTAAGCCCAAAGAAAAACAAACGGCACAAAAAACCAAGGAAGAACTAAATAAAAAAGTGGACCCAATGAATTTGAAAATTGTAAATGTTGAAAACCGAAGAAATGGTACAGTAGTTATACAGAGCGAAAATATGGATGAACGGGAAAAAATAAGAATGGCGGTTCAGAACGAAATAAGCGAAAAATATGAAATCAAAATCCCAAAACAGGCTGAGATGAATATAATAATAACTGATATGAATTTTAAAATCAATGAAAATGAGTTGCTAGAGAAAATTAAAAAACAAAATGATGTAATGAAAGACAGCAAAGTTGAAATAATAAAATGTTTTGAGACCAAAAGATTTAATAAACCTGTATACAATGCGATGCAAAGATTAAATATTGGTTGGGAGAGATGTAGAATATTTGATGGTACTAATATAATGCAATGTTTCAACTGTCAAGGATTTAATCATAAAGCAAATGAATGCCGGAACGAAACAATATGTTTCAAATGTCATGGAAACCACAAGAGTAAAGAGTGTACAACTGAAATATTGAACAAATGTGTAAATTGTAACAAGGAAAATAAAAGATTAAATCTAAGTCTTGAAGAAAATCATGCAACGATCAGCAAAGAATGTCCAGTTTATAAAAATAAACTAAATTTAAAAAAGAAAAGGCTCGGACTAGATACCGAAATTTAACAACCAAAGAATATTCATGGCTTATACACTAACATTCAAGGGCTAATAAATAATTTTAACCAACTAGAAATAATTGTGGAATCTGCTAAACCAGACTTTATAGTATTATCTGAAACGCATATGACGGAAAAAATTGATGAAACAGAGGTTGAATTAAATGCATACAATATATATACAACAATATCTAAATCGGCGAAAACTGGTGGTGTTATTCTATATTTTAAAAAACAATGGTTGATTACAAAGATGAAGACTTGCGTAAAAATTTATGAGCACTGGATTAGCGCATATATGGCAAAAAATGATAATGTTTCATTTATTATAATAGCAATATATAGGTCTCCAAGTTATTCAAAAGCAGAATTTTGTGATGCGCTACAAGAGTTCCTAGAAGAGATATGTGAAAACAACTGTGACATAATAATTGCTGGTGACTTTAACATCGACTGGAGGACTGATTTTTACAAACAGGGAATTGAAGGTATACTGAATGATAATGGTCTGAAACAGATAATGAAGGAAGCAACCATAATAACAAGCAGCTCGAAAATAACAATAGATTATATTATAACAAATAATGAAATAATATCTGCTAAAACGAATATAAACAACAAAATATCAGATCACGAAGCAATAGACATCTTAATCGAATGTGAAAACAATACTTTAATAACAGAAAAAAAACAAATTGAGATTTTTAAATATAATAAAACCCATTTTAGAAATTAACTGAGTGCAATATTAGAATATAATGATATGTGGAGTGTTAATGAACAAGCAAAACATCTTGATAAATGCATGGATGTTACGATATCAAAATTTATGATAAAAAAAACAAATAAATGAAAGCAGTAGCAATAAGTGGTTTAGTGATGTGCTAAGAAATCTGAAAGTACAAAAAGTTAGAGAATACCAAAGAGCAGTAATCGAAAATACAAGCGAGGCGGGGATAAGCTACAGAACAATAAGAAACAAATATAAAATCAAAATAGAAAATGAGAAGCGCAACTATATAAGCAATAAAATTGAGACATCTAAGGACCAAAAAGAAATGTGGGCTGTGATAAAAGAACTTGTCTTAAAAAAACCTAGAAATGTGATTAAATCTGTGATATTTAATAAAGTAGAATATAAAAAAAATTCTGAGATGGCCGAAAATTTTAACAATTACTTTGTAGATAGTATTAAAGAAATAAGAAACTCAATTGAAAATGTGCAATATAGGGACCTGATATCTGTGATAAACTCAAAATTTAAGTTTCGTGCAATATCTATAGTAGAATTAAAAGCATTGTTTAAAGATATAAATAACAAACCCGATTATAAAAAAATTACAAAGAACATCAATATGGACACATGGGACACAACTGGCAATATTTTAATGAACATTATTAACAAATCATTACGAACAGGAAATTTTCCTACAAGTTGGAAAGAAACAATGGTGACACCGATTGCGAAAGTAAAAAATACAAATAAATGTGAAGAATTCCGTCCAATAAATGGTTTGAAAACATGTGAAAAGGTGCTGGAAAAAGTTGTAAAAACTCAGTTAGAGGAATATTTAGAACATAATTCTTTACTATCTAAATATCAATCAGGATTTAGAAAGAAGCATTCATGTGAAACAACGGTGAACTACTTAGTAAACAGATGGAAATGTGTAAAGAAAAATAATAAAATATTGTCTGTTTTCCTTGATTTTAAACGGGCTTTCGAAACGATTGATCGGAATATTTTAATACAAAAGCTTCATAGATGTGGTATCCAGGACAATGAACTAGATTGGTTTAAATCATATTTAGCTAATCGAGAGCAAAGAATAAAATTGAATTCCGTACAATAAGATGCGACTGAAAATAACTATGGGGTCCCACAGGGCTCAATTCTTGGAACACTGCTATTTATTGTTTATATAAATGATATGGAACGAACATTAGAGAAGTGTGAAATAATTAATTATTAAGCAAACAATGACTTCGGGCTTGGTTCAAACCCTCGCCAGAGCATGTCAATCAACATCATTAATTTCTCTAATTGTACATTAGTGAGACATTGTTTTAATTGTTGTAGGACTATTTAAGTGATGAAGGCATAGCACTGGTCACTAAAAATCTGTTCCGACAGCGATTGATACTATCCAAGCTAATGTATGTACACAACATCGCCCTCCTTCGTCGGTTAGCAGAATCATCGGCGAAGTAAAACAATTAATAAAATGCCTGCTAATATAGCTTAACAAAGTTAATGCGTCTACCTAACACCGGAGGCGCCTCAACACTGCTATAAAAATAAACATAGCGCGCAAAGCAGAGTTGTAAAAGAGTTAAGCCTTCTACATTTTCAACATCTATCTTCTCTACTCCATCCCTCTCTCTGAGTTCCCGCACAATGCACTGCATACGTAGGGGTCATTCCCTGGTAGCACTCCGGGAGTGCCGACAGAAGTGAAAACGTTTTGTGATTACAACAATACACGTGCTATTGCCAAAAAAAATTATGCGTAGATATAAACAATTATATAAATACATTCAACAAATTTAATCACTTATCAAGGCGTATGCAACAGATGAGCTTACTAGCACAGCTGACTGAGCTCGCTTTATAGCAAATTTTCATACAAACTGATATAGTTTGAAGAGTGTACATAAAAAATGGTTACAGTTTGGTACTCATACGTATTAAAATGCTTTAAATTTGTTTGTGTATTTTGATATGAAGCGAGTGCTTTATACCAACAAAATACATGTTGTTGTTTTTGGATTGTTGTACTTGTTGTCGAACTGCGCATACCTGCTAGTTTTGCCATGACACTTATTGTAAACGCAAATGCAACTGCGCCGGAGAAGTTAACAACCTAAATTTTTTTCGCTTAAAATGAAGAGAGCGCCCTCTTCGGTGCACCAAAAAATGAATTTTTTTCTCATATATGGCAACATCACACACAAGAGGGCGCTCTCTTCATTTTGAGGGAAAATAATTTAAGTGTTGGGCCTTACTAAGGTTCTCGAATCGACTTCGACTGTTGTACTAGATTAAAGTAATACACAACATTTTTCTTTATTCTATTACAGCAGTCGAAGTCGAATCGAGAACTGTAATAAACAACAATATCTGTAGGTTGTAAACTTCACTCCGACTAGGCACAAACAGAGATGTTACAAGCGTGACGGTGTCTGCGAGTTCTGAGGTTTTGTCTCATCCAAAACGTTCGTACCGCGCCAATAGAAGTTTTCACTTCAAAAAAAATATCTTTTTATGTTGATATTGGACATGTCAAGACCCATTTTTAGGGTGGTAACTACCA
Organism: Lypha dubia; assembly: GCA_947311025.1. Lineage (NCBI taxonomy): Eukaryota > Metazoa > Arthropoda > Insecta > Diptera > Tachinidae > Lypha > Lypha dubia. The sequence continues at coordinate 12,600,419 of OX371265.1, read as the reverse complement.
TTGTTGTTGAGTTTTTTATTTCTTTTGTAATCATTCATCGAATTCGCCGCGAATGCAACTTCATCTAACTTCCGACATTTATTACCTTGTCTTGTTTCTAATTCATATATTTTGCAAATAAGTTTATTATAAATAGGCAAATTGTCTCTACTTCCCATTGCGCCGACAAAACTTTCCATCTCGTCAGGTAAGCTACATAACAATAAGATAGATAGCATATCATCGTTGAGCTGTATACCAATCTCCTAGAGGTGCATAAATAGTGCAATAATGGGCAAACTCTTTATGCTAAATAAAGATACTAAATGAGCATGTATTTTTGCTCTTTTTTATCCTTTTTGTAGTTTCCTACATTGTTTCTAAAAAATAAGGCTAAACAACGATGATATAAAAAACAATTTTGCTTAAATTACTTTTTAACGCCTTCAAAATATCGTTGCTTAAATTTTAGGGTTTCTAGCTGGAAAATTTGCTTTTATATGTGCTTAGAGAATACAAATGTATAACATTTTAGCGATGTTAGCCGAAGGCCGTCTATGCACAAAAACTATTCTATATACCGCCGTGTCGGGATATACCATGGTGGAGAAAATCACTAAGCCCGGCCGAAGGCCGGCTATGCAGAAAACCTATTCTATATACCGCCGTGTCGGGATATACCATGGTGGAGAAACTCAGTAAGCCCGGCCGAAGGCCGGCTATGCAGAAAAACTATTCTATATACCGCCGTGTCAGGATATACCATGATGGAGAAAATCATTTAGCCCGGTCAAAGGCCGGCTATGCAGACAATCTAAAAAACTGCTTTGACACCTAAAGATTTTAAAATTTAAATAGAAAATTTGCAAATTCATATAGATCTAGTCAAAAGCTTTCAAATGTTACCAAAAATTGTCCTTATACGTTGAGAAATGCAAAAGGAAATGGCACATATACATATATAAAAACTTCAGAGGCCAATAACTCGAAAACTATGCGTTTCCGAGAAAGTTACCACATAAAATTTTCGTCTTATTTTTCGATTTTCTATCGCCCTATGTATTTTTTTTTTTCATTTGGAGCTGCGTCACTAAACTAGATTTGTTCCTTTGCGTTAGGCAGTTTTTGTGCTAGAATTATTTCTTGTGCTGAATATACGAGCAACATAAAACTTTACCAGTATTGACCAGTTACTATCATAATCGCAGTTCATAAAAACTCATTAATCGAAAAGTTGGGGTTGCTGTCAATTTTTATACCCTTCACCAAAAATGGTAAGGGTATTTATAGGTTTGTCATTACGTGTGTAATTTCCACAATATTTATATGAGGTCCATATAGTATATATATACTGGATCCTTATAATTAAAAAATTTAACTGAGCCCTGTCCGTCTGTCCGTCTATCCGTCTGTCTGTACGTGAAATCCATTTTCTGAAGACACAAGAAGAGCTAGAGAATTGTTTCTTAAAGTAAAATGTAGGGATTTTTCTAAGGATGCTTCGTATTGAAAATCAGCAAAAATAAAAGTATCGATTCTGAAATGGATATATATACAAATAAATGAAGATATATATATATTCATTGCAGAAATAAATTTATAAATACACTAGGTGCCTCAGTAGTATTGAATACGGGGTCACGCGCATTGAATATGTGTCAGAGACAATAATTCAACACACGACCCATCGTGCTACTGAGGCTTGTTAGTACTTTGTGTATATTAACTTAATAATAACTCAAAGTATTTTTTCGTACAAACCCCTTTTTGTCACACATCTAAGCATGTGTGTATAAAAACACAAGGCATTTGCTTTTGAAAGATCAGCAGACTCAAATCGTTATTTGCTTTTACATACCAAGCAATATTCTACACACATAAAAATTTCAATTTTGTTTTTCACCAAAGCACATTATAAACATAAACATGTATGTATGCACACAAACACTATACATACGTACCAGACAAGTAAACTCTGTGGAAAAAAATATCGCACACTGATGATTACAAATATGCTCTGATGTATTTATATGTATGTTAAAAATGCTTCTGTATTTATCTTTTAAAATGTTGTATATTTGTCAATTTGTTTTTCATTTTAAAAATTGAAATATATGTACATAGGCTTGTAACTATATTTGAAAATAATAAACAGGTTATTTTATACATATATATATACATATATATATATACATAATTGAAATGAGCCGTCGCTAAAAAGTATTTTGTCACCAGTAAAATAACTTTTCATTTATGAGGTGTTTTTTGATATGTATGTACATACATACATAAGTACCTATGTAATATGTCAATAACGAAGAATAAATACATAACTTACATAATTACTATTTGAAATAGCCCTACGTTAGAACAATGAATATTGTTTTAGCCTTCTCGAAATCGATAAACTGATACGTTCTGTTAGGCTGATTGGATAATCTAAGTAAGTACATACATATGTATGTAACTAATATGTATAATAGCTACATACATATGTATGTACATATGTATGTGTTTTTAAAAACCCCCTAGTAATTTGAATTTTCATCTAAGCAAGTAGGTATGTACATATGTACTAAGCTTTAAGCTAACTCAAAATAGTGTTGACTTTTCAAATATCAAATTATTAGGTACCTACAGTTAAAATAATAGGTAATTATGTGTGTAACAAATAACAATATACATATGTATGTAGGTACCTACATAGCAATTATATCAATATGTATGTATAACAATATCAACTTTAAATCCGTGCTGAAATGAAAGTAACAAGCCAAAATAGGGCAAACATATGTATGTATGTACATATGTATGTAAAAATGTGCGTATAAATATAAAACAAAGTTACCCATCAAACCAAAAACTTCGATTTTGTAACGAATTCGAAAGTTTCGATTTGTTAAAAATTGTCTTAAAAATGTCGTTTAGACTATTCTTAATGTTGTCGTAATCATTTTTAATTGACTAAAGATCTGCACGTGATAAAACACTATTTATCTTGTAAATTTTATTAAATTTTTCTTGTTAATTATATTTATCTATTGAACTAAAAATAATACAGTATTTTTCGGTTAATTGACCCTACGGTTAATTGGTTTCCACGCTTGATTGAACCACATGATCGGGCAAAAAAATATTGCATACGAAAACACATGTAAATTTCCTCGGATAATTGAACTCGGTTAATTGATTTTCCCGCTTAATTGGTGCAAAATTCATGTCATAAAAAATAAATTTCCTCTTACTTTTACCCGGTTAATTGCATTATTATTGAAAAATAATCTGGCATTTTTGCACATACATATTTGACATCATTTGTGAAAAAATTTGTGTTTAAGTTTATGTTTTTTTTTTGTAAAACCAATATATGAATTGTTTTTTATTTAGTTTATAAATTTTATTTTTTTGTAAAACTCATGTGCACACAAATAGTGCATTTAATAGTACATATGTACCTACAATAATAAATACCTGCGATACACATACATATATGTACATTTCTTTCTGTTAATTGCCTCTTTTTTGTTTAAGGTAAAAAAAAATTATTTTGAAAAACTTAAAGTGCACATATGCGATTTCTTTTAATTCATTAGTATGTAGTTCCAACTATGCGTGATTTCTGTAATTGAACAAATTGTTCAATTAAACGGGATTCTTGTAATTGAACGAATTGTTCAATTAAGCGGGTATCGGCTAATTGGTTCCCCGGTTAATTGAACAAAAAGTTGTGCAAATTTTGATGTGCAATTAACCGAAAAAGACTGTATTAACGAATTTTACCTGATTTTGCAATACTTACTTAATAATTAAATTTTTTAAAAAAATGTTTCTCTTCACAAACTCAATTTAAAACTTGTAAACATCAAATAGGTATAACTTCAGACATAATACAGAAATGTCTTACGGTAGAAAAAATAAATATTTTGTATTATTGCCCATGCGCCCAACCATACCTACAAATATATATTATATAATTATTTGTATGTATATAAATATATGTATGTAAGCCTGAATGTTTTCATAAAAAGGGCATACCCTGCAGTTTTAAAAGTAGAATTTTAATCGAAATCGTTAAGTATTTCCCTAACGAAAATCCGACTAAATACTACAGTGGCCACAAGTAATGCAAGAGTTCGCCTTTGAATCTCTCACACATATACATGTAAAAAAAGTGTTTTTAAAGGTAAAATGAGCAGAAGTCAACTAAAACGTTGCATAAACAAAGAAAAAGAACAATTAATTGAATATTTTATAACTATTGAAAAAGAAATTTGATGAATAAACAAATATCAAAAAAAAATTTAAATTTCTGTAGTATTTTCATTTATGAAATATCATTGTTGATCTAACTGGTACATTTTGACTAGAGAAATAGTTGGGAGTTGCTCACCAGTGATCTCATCGGTCTGATCGTGTCAAGTGATTACCGTCAATGTCATCCGTATGTTAAAATCGTCAGTCGAGTGCATTGCTAGTTGTTAGGCTGGTTGTTAGTGGAAATGGCTGGTAGCTCGCGAAATAGCTAGACTTTCGCTAGCTACGCCGACTGCAGGGTATTTATAATACTTGCAAACAATAATATTTATACACACAGAAGCAGAATTACATATATATGTATGTAAGTATTTGTGTTGAAAATGTTAATATTTGTTGAATTTTAAAGTTCTAACTAAGCTTGATGTTGATCTGATACATACATATATTTGAGCTATCCATGAATAAATAATAAAAGCTGTCGATGGATGTTGAAAAAATTTCCATTATCTTTATTTTATGTATGTACCTACGTACTAGTAATGTTACGAATACTTGTATTCGATTTTTCGACTATTTGCTTATTTTAATATACTTTTATTCGTATTCGACAAGTAAGTATTTTGTTACATACCAGAAATTAAACATTTTTCCTGTTATGGGATGTTTGTTTCATATAAATTAGATTATTTCTAAACAAAATATGTTTCAATCAGCAGGTTTTCTTTTAAGCAAATGCAAGCAAGTGCTTTGAGATTGATCAAAAATAATAAATAACAATTTTTATTTTCAATTAAGCGATTTTTACATATAAACAGTGCGTTCTTATCCGAATTCGACTTTATACACATATATTTACCGTGTAGTACCTACACCATACCATAGCGTTTTAATTTACTTTAGCAAAAATAAAATTTCGGTTCTGAGTTTTGATTACATATATACAATTTTATAAACCTTTCAAAAATAAATTTAAAATAAATACTCATGTGATCCAGTTTTGAACTGAGGAGTCGCTCACTATAATTCTACCCACTAACCATTGTGCTACAAAGGCTTGTTAGTGTTGAATGTATATTAACTTAATTATAACTTTACGTATTTTTTTGTACAAACCCCTTTTTGTCACACATCTAAGCATGTGTGTATAAAAATACAAGGCATTTGCTTTTGAAAGATCAACACATTCAAATCGTTATTTGCTTTTAACATACCAAGCAGTGCTGCCACGACCAAAAAAATATTACAACCAAATTTTTGAAAAAGTTACCAAATGTGAAAAAATAACCAAATTTAAAATGGATTTTTTATTAAAAAAAAAATTAAAATTTATTTAAAGTTGCATTACATACAGTTTATTTGCATTTTATACATAGTTAAATAATAATTGCAAAACAAGAAAACAAAAAAAAAAATTCATACTAACAGTAAATGAAAAGGAGAAACTTAAATTGAAATCAGTTTTTGTTTATTTGAGCCCTTATTCGTAAAAATAGCTTTTTTATAGGAGTTAAACCTCCCAAATGTTTATACAAAATTCATTTGATTGAAAGTTTACAAATTAAAATTTTTTTTGAATAGGATCATTACAATAAACAAAATTTGTACTGCACATTTATAAAAAATAAGAAAGGAAAAAGAGAAATTGTTTTTACATATTAATAAAATTCTTATTAATAAGTGAAAAACATAAAAAGAAACTTAAATTTAAACAAACTTTTTAAAGTGTTTATTTATTTAAAATAAGCAATATTTGTACTTCAGAAAAATATGTAATTGTTTTACAAAATTTTTCTTTTAAATCAAAAAATCAATAGATTTACAATTCACAGTATTGAGATTAGAAATTATGTACGAATTTTCAATTCATATCTTTTTCAGACCATAAATAATGGGCAACATTTTGATTTTTGCACAAATATTTCGATTGGATAATATTGTTAATAGTTTTAAAATCAAGACTATTACGAAATTTGGTTTTGTTTAAATTAAGCTGTGAAAACATTCTTTCGGCTGCAGCAGAACTATGTGGCAATGATAATAAATTTTGTAGGAAATAAAAAAATTGTTCGAAAGTTTTTTCGTTCATCCCATTTTTGTTTTGAAAGTTGTCAGGTCTAGTTAGATGTGAATCATTGAATATTTTTTGATAATTGATTAGTACATTTAGGAGAGGTGTTGACAGTGTTGGGACCCAATCATACTATGAACAGGTAATTAAAAATTTTAAAAATTGTTTTCAAAGTTTAACAAGTTATATATATAGTTAAAAAATATTCAAACGAAAAAAGTCACCAAAATGAAAAAATATTCGCATCTTACATTGAAAAATAAAATTACCAATTTTGGTTAGAAATAACAAAAAACGGCAGCTCTGATACCAAGCACTGTTCTACACACATAAAAAATTTAAATTTTTTTTCCACCAAAGCACATTATAAACATAAATATGTATGTATGTATGCACACACATCGTTTTTAGAACACTATACGTACCACAAAGTAAACTCTGTGGAAAAAAATGTCGCACACTGATGATTACAAATATACTCTGATGTATTTATATGTATGTATGTTAAAAATGCTTTTGTATTTATCTTTTAAAATGTATATTTGTCAATTTGTTTTTCATTTTAAAAATTGAAATATATGTACATAGGCTTGTAACTATTTTTGAAAATAATAAACAGGTTATTTTATACATATATATATATATATATTTTTTTTTTTAAATTAATATACACAAAGAACTATCTAGCCTCAGTAGCACGATGGGTCGTGTGTTGGATTATTGTGAGCGATTCCTCAGTTCAATACTGGAGTATTTATTTATTTTAAATTTATTTCTGAAAGGGTTATAAAATTGTATATATGTATGTAATCAAAAATCAGAACCGAAATTTTATTTTTGCTAAAGTAAATTAAAATGCTATGGTATGATACAGGTGTAGGTACTACACGGTAAATATACATTTGTGTATATATATACATAGGTATATATGTATTTTTCGGTTAATTGCACATCAAAATTTGCACAACTTTTTGTTCAATTAACCGGGGAACCAATTAGCCGATACCCGCTTAATTGAACAAATCGTTCAATTACAAGAATCCGCATAATTGGAACTACTAATGAATTAAAAGAAATCGCATATGTGCACTTTAAGTTTTTCAAAATAATTTTTTTTTTACCTTAAACGAAAAAAATGCAAGTAACAGAAAAAAATGTACATATGTATATGTGTATACGCAGGTATTTATTATTGTAAGTAGGTACATATTTACTATTAAATGCACTATTTATGTGCACATTAGTTTTACAAAAAAATAAAATTTATAAACTAAAAAACAATTCATATATTGGTTTTACAAAAAAAAAAACATAAACTTAAAGAATAAAAACAATTCATTTGCAATTAACCGGGTAAAAGTAAGAGGAAATTTATTTTTGATGACATGAATTTTGAACCAATTAAGCGGGAAAATCAATTAACCGGGTTCAATTATCCGAGGAAATTTACATGTGTTTTCGTATGCAATATTTTTTTGCCCGATCATGTGGTTCAATTAAGCGTGGAAACCAATTAACCGTAGGGTCAATTAACCGAAAAATACTGTATACATAATTGTAATGAGCCGTCGCTAAAAAGTATTTTGTCACCAGTAAAATAACTTTCCCTTTTATGAGGTGTTTTTTGATATGTACATACATACATAAGTACCTATGTAATAGGTCAATAACGAAGAATAAATAACTTACATAATTACTATTTGAACTAGCCCTACGTTAGAACAATGAATATTGTTTTAGCCTTCTCGAAATCGATAAACTGATACGTTCTGTTAGGCTGATTGGATAATATAAGTACAAACATACATATGTGCCTAATATGTATAATAGCTACATATTTCTACATATTTCATTTAAAAATATTTCTCGAATAATTTGCACAGAGTAGGTACATTTTCCAAAAAAAAAAAAAAAATCATAAAAAAGTAGTACATAAAATGTACAAAAACATTAATTTATATATATATGTATGTACATATATGTGTGTATGTTAAAAATGCTTTTGTATTTAGAAGTAAAAAATATGTGATTTGTTTTTCATTTTAGATTCCTTTTAAACTCAGTGAGAAAAAAAGTAATGATAAAACATGCACACATACTGCTTACAGTATTATCAAAGGATATTAACAAAGGATATACAGGCTTATTATATTCTGCGAATCACATATATATGCATTGGTGAAGGGTATATAAGATTCGGCACAGCCGAATATAGCACTCTTACTTGTTTAATATTACTAGGTATTTTTGTTTTGTTTTGAGCAGTTTCACTAAAATAGACTTAAATATATGTACATATATACATACATACATTGTATGTACAAAACATACATTGTATGTATGTATGTATTTACTTTGTTTTTTTTAACATTACGGTTCTGTTTGCAATTTAATAATTTTTTTACCTGGGATGGTAACGCATCCAGGAAATGGCCATTCTTTCCCATTGTCGTTCCCATTTTATCTACTACAAATAAATAAATCTTCACAAGACTTTCATTGATTTTACTTTATGTTGTAATCCAAAAGGCTAACGCAATAACCATACATACATATGTATGTACTTATAATGAAGAACTATTTGTTTAGGAGGATGGAACGAATGGTATTCCAAATTATGATAGGCATATACACACAACATGCTTATACTCTGCTATCCACGTACATAATACTCATTGGATATTAGCTCTAATATATTAAGATATACTTTTTAATTTACTTTACACAAATGTTTTAATTATTATATGTATAAACACACAAGAAATAGTTACAATCGGGGATCGAAGCCGAACATATTCATCGGCGGCGGCTGACAAAAACATTTTCGGGGACGGCGTCTTGCAAAGTTATCGTCGGCTCGCAAACGGCTGCAATATTTTTTTATTTAATTCCTTGTATATATGTACTTATACTATGTTCACACTTATGAGTTTAACGTCTCATTCGTGTTTAAGAGCCTAAACACTTCGATTTTGATATGTTTTACCATACAGTGACTTGTTTTGTTAAACATCTCAAATGAGAAGTTTTAGTATTAAACATCTCGCTAAACACGCAAAAGGCAGGATTACAAATATATTTGGAGTATGTTCAGTGCGTTTTTTGACAACTCTGTAATGTTTGTCATGCTATTAAATGACCTCACAGCAAAAAAAAAAATTCTATATGCATATATTTCACCATTTAATAGGCTAGCAATTTTACTAATTTCATGAGAAAGAAAATAATAATATACATAAATAATAGTTTTGTACTGATATTTCTTTCCAGTTGTAATATAATATTAGTTTCTCAAACGCGCAATATTACAAAAACACAATAATCAGCTGACGAAACGTCAATCTTAAACATCTCAATTGTAATGTGAACGGTTGTGTTTAGCTTCTAAAACATTTGCCTTAAACACGTTTAAAAACACAAGTGTGAACTTAGTATTATATACATATGTACATATGTATTTATATAAATAATTATTGGTACTTAAGTAACAATATAACATTTTCAATCGTGGTCACAGAATAAAAAGTTATTTTATATAGTCTATGATCGTGGAATAGTATACTGTGTACAATGGTGCCAAGCGTGACGATTTTACGTAATTTTGACAATTTTTTAGAGCGAATTTCACAAAATGACGATTGATAATTTTTGTTTAGTGCCACTTATACTTTGACGATTTTTTTGTCTTCACTACTCAACATAACCTCTACATGTGGTAAAATGACAATCTCGATAGATAAATTTATATTGTTTACTAAAATAATATATTTTATCATTATAAAATTCCTATCAATTAGGGTTATCTCAATACATACAATGTACATATGTATATCTAAATACTTAGGACTTCGAAATCTTCAAAACAAAAACATTTTGATATAGAATTTTAAAAGATGGATTGAGTATCCGATTAAATATATGTATTTTTTTATATAAGAAATATGTATATGCCAAAAAAAAGAGAATTATGCGGTTTATGTTTGTTTGTAAACTATATTTTTGTTATGCAATAGCATTCAAAATATTTCCAAATTTACTCAACGCAAATTTTTCAAAGGATATACATATGTAGGTATATAACATTTACAGGCTAGCTGTAGCAATCATTAAAAATCAATAAAAATTTGATTTGTTTTACAAAAAAAAATTTAATGGATATTGTGTTTTAAAACATGTATATATTTTATAATTATTTTACTTTTTATGAACATTGCAAAAGTTGTATGTATAGAGTACATTTTTTAATCCCAACAACAAAAAAATATTCGCAGTTTTTGGATATGGCCTTATAGATGGGACCACTAATATATAATTTGATTTTTAAGCTATTGCATAGCTTCTATCGCGGGCTTTGAGGCGACCGAATTAAGAAATTTTGAAAAGTTTGTTTCTTAAGTCTTTTGTTTATGAAACGAAAAAACCTGGAAAAAATCTGTTATTTGTTTTTGAAACAAAAAAAAACTGGAACTAAGTTTGTTTCTTAAGTCTTTTGTTTTTTGAAGTGAAAACTTCTTTTTTGTATAGTCTATAGGCTGGTACTCTGTTCATAATTTCGTGCGAAATGCTGTCAAACTGCATATAAAAGAATTTCGTATGAAATATTTGTGAAATTATGTTGCAAAAGTAGTACTGTGTTCTTACATCGGAAAACACGCGAAATGTATCTGTTAGATACCCCGATTATACGCATTTCTTATTTGTAAATAAAACTATTTGCAAAAACTTAACTCACTGTTTATAGCCTTTTTCCTCTAGCATACATTTTAGAGGAATGAATGGAATTTCTTGAAAATGTGAAACTTGCGTTTCCATTGGCAACATCTAACATCTACCATCTTCTCAGCTCTCAAAAATATAAAAATACTTACAGCATAATTTTTTGTGGAAAAAAAATATAAATAAAATTAAAATGGATTTTGAAGAAACATTAATAATTGGACTCGTTCATGCTTTACAAGAACAAACAGAATTGTTAATGCAGTGTTCAGAAAAAAGCATTAACACGAACTTTTTATATTTTTTTTTTTTTTTTTTTTATTTATTTAAAGTTTTTATATGCATATAAAAAAAAGCGATTCCCTGAAAGACATGAGAGTTCTTTCTTATTCCTCTCAACTCTTCTATTATGTCCTGCCACAAGTCCAGCAACATATTTTCAAAATCCTGTTTCCATACTAATGTATGTACAACATATAAAGTTAAAAAAAAAAATAAAAACTTACGTGTGCCACTCATTTCGATGTAAAATATTTTTCTTTTTTTTTCTTAAACAATTATGTATGTACATATGTATGTCATTCACAAAAAATGAAACTATCAATATGTATGTATCTGTCATTTTGCTAGAGATGACATTAAAATTATCGGAAGATGATGATTGGAACAAAATGATATAGGAACATCTTTTAAAGATGTTGACTTTTAGTACTGTGTATTTCTTATGGGAAGATGTTAACATCTTCTCAAATTGATGGTAGATGTTACATGTTGCGTAGTGAAAAAAGGCTATGAGAAAAACCATATTTTGGTTCAATTTACACTGTTTTTGTTGCAATTCACTCGTTTCATGCGGATAACTTTATAGCAAAGACTATAAATATATAAAGATATTGCACGTAGAACATTGAATAAAAACAAAAATTGTTTGCGTTAATGATGCTGTGGGGGGAAGTAGCAAGAGAAAAGACCACAAAAATTTTAGGCATACATACATATGTACGTACATATGTAAGTATGTATGTAGTAATAATTTTGCCAAGTTTATTTTGTTGTTGTTTTTGAAACATTTTTGTTTTTTTTAACTCTACTAGAAATTATTTTCCACAGAAATTATGGTTTTTTTTTTTGTTGTTTACACATATAAATCATGCTTATAGTGCATTTACATTGTCTCGAAATCTAGTACTTACGAGATTTCAAGCTAAATCTAGTTTTTTTTTACTAGATTTCCCATACAAAATGAAATCTACTATGTCACTTGATTTGGACGAAATCTACCTAAATCTAGTAGTACTTAGTGATGCAACTATGGTTTCTTTCCAAATTGTACCAAAAAATACTACGCTGTACAAAATAAAATGACATTTCATTTAAAAAATACAACTGACGAAATTGTGCGCGTTAATAAAATTATTGCAAAATTCAAAATACATACATATGTAAATTGGAAAAGAAATGGAAAATAAAAATGAAGCAGAAATTTTAAATAAAAGGTAATGTTATTTTTTAAATGCCTATGTCTTTATAATGCCATATATTACATTTGTGTTACAGAAAACGAATTTACAAGAAAAGAAATACATGGAAAGCGGAGGAAGAGTCTCTTCTAATAACAATTTGGGGAGACTTTATAGATGATTTAAGAGGGTGCCGAAAAAATAGCCACGTATACCAGGAAATATCTAGTGGGATGAAGTGCAACGGCTTTGACTTTAGTCCAGAGGAAGTGAGAGTTAAAATACACAACCTCACAAATAAATATCGGTAGGTATACACATTTATAATTGTATATAATTGCTATGTGGTATTATTATGTAGGCAAATAAATAAACGATTAAATATCTACATGTATTTTTTTCAGGGATGAAAAGCGAAAGGTTGGGCCCTCTGGTGGATCGCCATCAAATTGGCCGTTTTATGAAAGGCTTCACTTAATTTTGGGGTCCTACAAATCGAACTGCATTGAGGTGATTATGGACGAAATCATAGGTAAACCACCACAAAAATATTTTCTATTTGTGCCTGTTATTAATCACGTTTTTTTCCCTTAGCAGACACCCCCAGTACATCAAATAATGGAGAAGATGTTGAATGCATAAATGATTCATCACAAAACTCATTAGATGAATCATACAAATCCAGTCCACAAATGAAAAAAAGGAAAAACTTTCAAACAATAATGTTGGAGAAAATTCAAGAGTCTAATGACATCATAAGGAAAGAGATGCAAAAGAGTGCTGAGGTGGACACAAAAATATTGCAACTACAGGAGGATTTAGTGTCAATAGAAAGAGAAAGAAATGAAATTCTGAAGTCAATTTTAAATAAGTAAATTGACGAGATTTATATACTACATTATTATGTTTTGTTGTTAAGTTGCCAAGAAAATACTGAATTTTTATTGTTTTTGTTTTTTAAAGATTTTTTTTGTTAATGTTTCTTTTTATTAAGAATTCTTTGTTAATTTTTTTTTAATAAAATTATTTATTGATTAAAAAGTTTGCAATAGCGTTTCTAATTTCTTCACTTTTAGGGTTGTAATCGTAAGTGAAATCTTCACTATTCGGCTGTCCCCTGATTGTTTCACTATTGTCTTTCCATGTCTCATTAAATACTTCATTATTGTTATTTAAAAAGTTGTGCAGGACGCAGCAACATTTGATTATATCATTTACATTTTCAATTCTATTGTCTATCCCTTTTCCAAGTCGTCGGAATCGTGCTTTTAAATGTCCGAACGCATTTTCAACAACTCTACGGGATTTTGACAAAGTATAATTAAATATTTTTTGTTTTTCTGATGCATTTACATGAAATGGATAAGGTTTCATCATGCATTCAGATAAGCGAAAAGCAGAATCGCCTATTAACGTAACCGGAATTTTCACTCCATCGTAAAAAATAGCTTGTTCTTGAAGTATGGGACTTAATATTTTTTCCTCAAAACAGATCTCTCAAATATGGTCGAATCATTGCATCGACCTGGACATCCAACATTAATATATAAGAAACGGTATCTATAGTCAACAATAGCGAGCAAAATGACTTAGTACCATCCTTTGTAATTGAAATAATCACAAGTTTCCGAAGAAGGGGGGTGGACCTCAAAATGGCATCCATCTATTTAAAAAAAAAATGAAATAAATAACGCAGAACATAAACATAAAGCCTCGTCTTTTATTTTAAGATTATATAATTAATATTCATACCTACTGCTCCAAAACATTGTGGAAATCCATTTTTTTTAAACCCGTTCACACTTTCCATTATTTTTGTTTCGTTTATAAAATTTGATGGCAGGTGTTCTTCTGAAAGAGTTTTCCAGACCTGTTTACAAAATTCTTTTAATATAAGGCATACACTAGCTTTGGACACTCCAAACATGTGCGCTATTGACGCGTACTCAGAAGAAGACTTGAGACAATAAAGAGCAATACCAATTCGTTTTTTTAGTGGGATACATTTTCTAAACGTTGAATCACTTTTGCGCATCGATGTTAGTTTTAAGCATAACAGCTCAAAAGTTTTTCGGCCCATTCTGAAATTTTCGATGAACATTTCATTTGACATAGTGGGAACATCTTCTTCCCAAACGGAGCCATGACGAATCTAATAAAATTTTTCATATTAATAAAGAAAAAACTGGATGTTATTGTCTATATGTACTTACATGTACCCATTCCATTCTGCTGTTTAACAATTGTGTGTAGCAATACATTTTAATTGTTTTCTGAAATTTTATATTTAACAGATGTTGGCGCTTCTTTTTAGGCAAAAACATAATTTCCGATTGGATTTTTTCCGCTCTGGATGAACAAAATACTAATAAATGTTCTATATTTTTCATTGTTGTTTATTATCAAATACAATTTGAATATACATATATATAAATATGTATAAAAATTTTTCTTTTACATTTAAGTCAGCTGTTTTTGTTAAGAATATAAAATCTAACTAATGTCGAAAACATGCAATGTAAACGAGCTAGATTTTGAGAGAGATTTAAAATCTAATCCACTAGATTTCGAGACAATGTAAATGCACTATTATTGAGAAATGTGTTTGTGTGTGTGTTATATTTCTTGTGCAAAGCACATTCAATAACAATATTAACAACTAAAAGCAGTTTCTTGTTTTCATATACATAAATCATAAACAGTGCAAAGCCAATGCGACCGATTTCTATGGCTGTAGGGTAAAATTACGTTTTTTGTTATTGTACTATTGCATTTATGTTGATTCGCACCGAACTATGTATACTCATTTGTTTTATTAAATATTTTATTTTAGAATTTTCAATTGTATATGTAGTTAGAATATCTATGTATGTGTATGCATAAATCAAATAAAACGTGCGCTTACCTGAGTTCGACAACCATAAAATTTATTATTTTGTTTACAAAACTATTATAAAATTTATTAAAATCTTTTTAATAAGTGATAACTAGCACAAGAAATGTAATTATTTTTGGTGATTGGTACATATTTAATAATTTTCTGGATTGAGCATATGTTTTATTGTTTCAAAATTTTAAGTTTTTCGGCGCTCGTTAATTTGTATTTGTATGTTTCCCTTGAGGAATGCTTTCGTAAAAGTGTAAGAATTAATAAATTTAGCATCTCCATTCTGTGCTTATATCATACGTTGTTTTCTTGAAACCAAAAGGAATATATTGTGTTTTTGGTGCAATTTACACATTGCTCAACAATAGTTTTTTTTATATTTTTTATTTCTTAGGATTCAGAAAAATTTTTTTCGAAAACTTTTATATGAATCTTACATACTGCAAAAAATAAGTCTGATGGAGCAGACAAACTTCAAAAATCTGAATTTTTATGATAATCTTTTGCATGTACAAACATTTCTGATGGATATGACAAAATTTGCGCGGGTTTTATTAAATCCATACGGCAGCGAGCACAAGATATCCGTTGAGCTATGTAACCAACGAAATAGCGGCTTGATGTTAACTCTATTGGAATGTTTTCAGAGTTAAAACAATCAGCATCTTCATTAAAATAATCTTCATTTTCGGCTAATATATTTGTAACATCTACGTCAGGAATGTGAGTGCTTTCTGATGTACTGCCACTTCTTTGAGTATCCTCTAAAATTGTTTGAAACTCTATAGGTAAAAATATCGCATCGTCTTTAGCAAAATTCGATTAGGTACTAAATTGAGTTATTGAGCCACGTACCGACACATTTTAGATTGAATATAAAATTAACTTTTACCTTTTTTATGAATCTTAATGTTTTTTACTAATGCCAATGAATTTGTTTTTGTTATATACTTTTAAATATGCCAATAAGTAAATGGTTTTATTTATTTCAATATATTGATTTTTATTTATATTATATTCGCATTTAAATTTTTATTAATTTTGAATCATGTTATTTTTAATTTCATTTCTAATGTTTTTTGCTATGCTAAGAAGATAACTATCTACATTACTGTCTGCGTTGATGTTAATTGAAGATGTAGTAGTAATATCTTCCTCATTTTGTAAATTAACACCCTCTACTTTATATAATAAACAAATATTGTGAAGTGAACAGCAAACATGAAAAATTTGAGCGGCCTTTTCTAGGGAGTAATGCAGTTATCTCGCCGCCAGGAGACAACGAAATCTTGCTTTCAGTAAACCAAATGTTCTTTCTATGATCGACCTTCCTTTGGAATGTTGATCATTAAAAAATGATTCAGAAGAATTTTCAGTAGAACTCCGGTATGGTGTCAAAATCCATGGCTCCAAAGGATAACCAGAATCACCTAAAAAGAATATATATTTATATATATATATACATATATAAAAAAAACGTAAAGTTTTAATTTTACCAAGAATTCTTGTTCCAGTATCTCCAGCTTGAAACTTGTGTTTTAAAAATTTTCTCTCTTCAGACAAATTCCAAACATGAGAATCGTGACAAGCACCTCCAAAACGTCCATTGATAGCTCTTATGTACATTTCATGATCACAAAACTAAAAAAGATATTAAGTAATACAGTCAATTAAAATTTTTGTACGTTATAACCTACCGCCATCGCATTTATACTGTGCTGAAGTTTTCTATTAAAATATAAATGCTCATTTGTATTTGGTCTTATAATTTGTATGTGAGTTCCATCAACTGCTCCAATAACTCCCGGTATTGCACATTTACTATAAAAGAATCTTTTAGCTTCCATTTTCTTCTCTTCACTCATTTCAAAAACAATATGCTTAGGGCAAAGATTCTTTTCTATTGCTTCCAATACCTCGGATAAACAAATACAAATATATGATTGAGACATACCCAATAAACGGTCCTGACCAATCTGATGTTGATAAGCTCCTTGTCCAAGAAATTTTAAAGTTGCTGCCAATTTCAATATTGGAGGGACAGCACTAGACCTTTGGAGTTCTTTAAAATCATCTTTTATGGAGTTTAGCACGTACATAAATGCGTTTTTGGTAAGCCTAAAGTTTTTCACAAATCTAAAAATATTTCCGCACTTAGTAAAGCATACAAAATATTGGT
This sequence comes from Lypha dubia, assembly GCA_947311025.1. Lineage (NCBI taxonomy): Eukaryota > Metazoa > Arthropoda > Insecta > Diptera > Tachinidae > Lypha > Lypha dubia. Next base: position 12,582,873 of record OX371265.1, on the reverse strand, counting down.
ATATGTTTAAAATTGACTACTTACGAGCTTTCATTTAGATACATAATATTCGATGAATCTCTGATAATTTTCCTTTGTACTCTCTCCGAAGCAGAATCTTCTTCATCACTTTCCCACAATGTAACACAATCCATTTTTTACGTTTTTATTTTTTCAATAAAACAGTTTTATTTATTATATTTTAGCACAATATTGACATTTTCACAGTGCTGTCAAGTTTCTCCGTATTAGAGATAAGCATAACAAATAATTTCCCTTCAATTTTTAAACACAACTCTGTAGTCCTTTCGAACGCACTACATAATACGATTTTATTTTAGAATCGGAAATTGTTTACGAATGTTCTTTCGATTCGAATCGAATTACCCCTGGTGGGTTATTATGTATTTCGATTCGAATCGGAAAATTTACGAAGTCGTAGATTACATAGAACGATTTTATAAAATTTATTTCCGAACGTTCGTAAATTATGGGAATTTTTTTTATCCCTTTCGGAAAGCAAGAAATTCCCTTTCGAAAGTGCAACTATGTAGTACGAAAGCAATTGTTAAAAGTGTTATTAACGTACATATTTCTTTCGAATGCCATTTTGATTACGGAAATCTTATAGTTATTGTTTTTAAGTACTTAAAAAAATTAAAAACACACATGGTGCTTTTAACTGTCTATTTCACAATGTTGAAAGAATTTGTTAATATTATTATTTGTTAAAATTTTATAATTCTAAAATTTTTTATTAAATGTATTTGTACGAATAAAAATTCTTTCGACATCGTGAAATCGGCAGTAAGTCTTTATTAATGGAGTTTAGCGTTAATTAATGTGAGGCAAATATTTTTGCATTCAATTCAATCTTATGTACATACAATACATACATACTTATTACTTTTAAAACATATATTATTCACGAATTTTCACTAAATTTCCTTTGGAATCTCTCTGAAGCAAAATCCTCAACTTTCCCGCATCAAAACACTATCCATTTAAGTTACTTGTGTATTTTAAAATTTGCACTTAAATTGTGGAATAACTTGCCGACTGAAGTAAGTACTTTCGTTTATTCCTGTTATGTTTTCAAAAATAAGCTTTATTCGTATTTTGTTCGTAATAATATACATATACCCTTAAAGAATCTTATCGCTGCTGCGGACTAATTCGGTTTTTTGTTTCTTCGAATGATTTTTGGCCTTCATCAACATTCAGTCGGTGCACAGTTCAATACAATTTAATTTAACTACATTTAATATACAAACATAATTTATTTTTACTTTTTTTTGTTCAGCAAAGAACATTTATGTAATTTTATCTTTATTTTAATGTTTTTGTATTAAAATTTGTATAAAACAATGTAAAGTGCTACCAAGGTTTTACATATAAAATCTGTCATCACTTGGAAATTTCCCTTAAAATTATTAAAACAACTCTGCAGGCCTTTCGAACGTACTACATAATACGATTTTCCTTTCGATTCGGAAATTCCTTTCGAAAGCGTTTTCGATTCGAATCGAAATACATAATAACCCCCAAATGTATATTTTGGATTCTCAATTGACTTTCAAAAAGCATTGCCTTTTCCCAAACTTACGACTTCCATATCATATTACAAATGGAATATGTACGTTTTAAATTTGGGATTCCATCAGTTTCATAACAATAATATTGACATGTATCTTTGGGATGAAACAATAGCATCAAAAGGTTCTCCGGAAGTTGCTTCGGGTTCTATAAAACATCTTAAGAACGTCACAACTCAAAAGCATATTATTGCATATAGTGACTCATGTACAAGACAAAATCGTGACATAAAACTGGCATTAACTTGGATGAAGATTGTTCAGTCTTTAGAAAACGAATAGAATATTGTGGCTACGTAATTGATAAGAACGCAATACGTCCAATGAAGAGCAAAATTGAGGTTATACAGAGTATGAAAAGGCCAACAAATAAGGACGAGGTAAGATCGTTTCTCGGGCTCATAAATTATTATGGTCGATTTGTAAAAAACTTAAGTAGTATAGTATACCCACTCAACAATCTTTTACATAATGAAGTTCTATTCAATTTTAATGAAGAGTGTGAGGAATCATTTAAGGAAATAAAAAAACAAATGCAGTCAGATACCCTACTAACACATTATGACCCAAGTAAGGTAGTAGTGGTAGCAGTGGGCGCTAGCCCCACAGGAGTAGGTGCGGTGCTTAGTCATTCGTTTGATGATGGATCCGAAAAGCCATTACAATTTGCATCACAAACTTTAAATAAAGTTCAACAGCGTTACAGTCAGGTGGATAAAGAGGCATACGCTATAATATTCGGCGTACGTAAATTTTATCAGTATTTATATGGTAAAAAAATCATTTTGGTGACCGATAATAAAGCTATTTCGCAAATATTTGCTCCAAATAAAGGCATACCTGTTTTATCGGCAACCAGAATGCAGCACTATGCTATATATCTTTCACATTTCAATTATGAGATACGGTTAAAAAAGTCAAAGGACAACGCGAATGCGGATGCAATGTCGAGACTCCCGGTGACAGATAGCAATCCGAATATTGAAGAAATTGACTTAATTGAGTTGAATGCCATTGAAAATTTACCAGTAACAGTTCAAGAACTGAGTGAAATTACTAAAAATGATAAAGATGTAACCACATTAAAGGAGTGCCTTAGATACGGTAGAAAATGTGATGGTGCAGATCGTTTCGGTACACCACTACAAGAATTTACATTGCAGAAAGGATGTATTTTAAGAGGAATACGGGTATACATTCCAAGTTTATTACGAAGCAGAGTATTTAAAGAACTTCGTACAGCGCATTTTGGAATGTCAAAAATGAAAAGTTTAGCCAGAGCATATTGTTGGTGGAGTGGGATGGACAAAGATATTGAAGAAATGGTAGCACATTGTGCCCAGTGCCAAGCGATTGGATCAAATCCAAAAAAAAATAAACCCCGTGCATTGCTGGATGCCAGCTAGGAAGGTTTTTGAGCGGGTACATGCTGATTTTGCTGGGCCATTCCTCGGAAAATATCTGTTCGTGATGGTAGATGCATTAGTGGCCAGAAGTACACATTATCCCCAACATTACAACAGAAACGACCATTCGTAAATGTGAAGAAATTTTTGCAACTTTTGGTATTCCGAACATTTTTGTAAGCGACCATGGTGTACAATTTAATTCAAATGAATTTAAAATTTTTTTAAAAACAATGGTATACAGCATAAGCAAGGTGCACCATATCATCCGGCAACAAATGGTCAAGCAGAAAGGTTTGTCCAGACGGTAAAAAATAAACTCAAAGCAATGAATTGTACTCCAGCGACGATGAATAAGGATTTATTGAAAATTTTAATGGCATATAGGCGGGCGATACACCCGGCGACAAATAAATCTCCTGCTATGTTGATGTTGGGTAGGCAGTTACAATCGCGGCTGGAACTTTTATTACCTTCACATATGGTTGGACCACAATTTAGACAACCAAGTCTCAAGAAATTTACGGTGGGCCAAAGAGTGGCAGTTCGTGACTATTTATCATCCGTAAAATGGCGGTTCGGTACAATTATAGAGCTCATTGGAAATTTACACTACAACGTTTTGTTAGATGACGGTCGTATTTGGCACGTTGAACAAACAAAAAGTATTGGCGATAAAATCGAAACAATTGCGCTAATAAAAACTTCTAGCCAAAGATCACTTCCTGATAATAATAATACGGTCGAAGTGGGGAAGGCGCAACCACAAAATGAGTTTTTCGATTCTTCCAGAAATTCTAAAGAGGTTGAATCGGAACTTGAAGATTTCGAGGGATTCGATACAGAATCGGAAGCCGCTAAGGAAGGTGGGCAGAACTGTATTGAGAACGGTTTTAGTGGTGAAGAAGGGCAGCCAAAAGAGATGACATGCCGCAGATCAACAAGAGAAAGACGACCTCCAAAATATCTACAAGAATATTCTAAATAAATCCATTTTGAAAGTAAACCTGTATATATATATATATATATATTTCTGTTTATTCCAATTTCATATTTCATAAAATTTTCATATTTCAAAATAATATTTCATGGTTAAATATATTTATATATTTATATCTATATACATACTTATACTAACAAAAAACAGTCCATAATGTAAAATAATTTTAAGGGGTGAAGAGCTGATGTATATGTGTACACATACACCTATGTAATTCTAATGTAAGAAAGAGAATTTAAAATAAAGCAATTTTAGTCTGTAAAAAGAACTCTAAGCGTGTAGTTGATTTATAACAGCATAAAATAAAGATTGAAAAATTACATAGTGTAATGTACACATGTCATACAACATGCACAGTAGGTACATACCAACTTCAACTGTGTAGCGCAGCAAGCGATAATGTTACACATGTTGAAGTGTGGCAAAAGTTATTTGGAATTTGGGATTTATATCTATTAATAAATTGAGTGATTTACAAACCACTCAATTCTAGATTATCATTTAGATTTTCATAAGTAGTATTTAAGCTAGAATATTTTGTAAATAAAATCAGACTTAAACTGTCAACATAATTCGGCACTTGCTTGCCTTGGTTTTTATTTAAGTTTAAAAAATATTCTGGCAGTTCTTTTGAACGCCTAATTACTAGCTGGAACCCTTCCAGCTGTTAAAATAAATCAAGGGCTATAGGGAAAGAAAATTTAAACATCCTTCCACTCTCCACAATAGTCCTAATTCACACTATCCAAGTCGTATTGCAAAACTTAACACGATTTCTTCTTTGAACTTTCACTCGTGTTATTGCTTAAATTGTTCTTCATTTTGTATGAATGTATGTATGTATTAGGCTTTTGCAAAAGTACAAAAAACAAATACTTAAATACATTCTCTTTTTTTCGTGTATTTGTTTTATTAACCCTCTCTTTACTATACCTTCTTCTGTTCTCTATTATAAGAAACAAACACAATAAATACTGTTTCTGTACGAAATAAATACAGCAAGTATTAAAGCATGTAAGAACTAAGCATAATAAGAGCCAAGCACATTAAGTAAAGACAAGCACTACTTAACCTATTTACTAAAATACTTGAGTATTTTTGTAAGTTTTAAGATAGTTATCTTATGGGCTATTCTGGTCAGTGGTATTTATTATCGATGCAAATATTACAATTTATTTCATCTTTTACTCAACGTATCGTCGATTATGTTTGTCGACTTCATCAGGAGTACGGATTTATTAAATTAAATTCTGTTAAATGGAAACACTTTTGTTATACATATATATACAAACATGTTGAGAAATATGTTCTTGTAAAAATTATTTTTAAACTAAAAGGTAGCATAAAAATATAAAGTTAAACTTACGATTTCCATCACATTATTGTTGTCAAAAAATTATTATAAAATTTGATGGACAGTACAACACAAAATTAGAAATAGTAAATTGACCAATAATCAAATATCACAGAATTGAAACTAAAACTATATCACAGAATTTTTTACTTTATGTTGATCGCTGCGGAGTATTGGAGCTTAGTTTGATCTTTGTCTTCTTTGGTATTTAGAGCTTTAGATAAACGTTGTTGTATTCTTAGGCTCTCTAGTGTGTATCTCTTATTAGCAGATTTCTCTTTGTCTAAAATTTTTACGCTCTTAAAATCTATTGTGTGTTTACTTTCTTTTATGTGCTGTGATAATCCCGTCGCTTCTTTTCCTTTTCTGATATCTGCTTTATGTTCTGCTAATCTTACACCTAGCATTCTCTTTGTTGTCCCAACATACACTTTGTTGCACTGCTCCCTCTCATTGCCTGTGCATGTTAGCTCATACACCACATTGTCTGTTTTTAATTTATCTGTTGCTGTCTTTTTTCCCGTAAATAGATGTCGTAGTGTTGTATTAGATTTGTGTGCTACTGCTGCGTTTTCATTGTTGATGATGTCTTTTAATGTTTTGTTTTCTGTCAATTTCGGAATAAAAGGTACACTGTAAAAATTATTTGCTTTTGTTTCATCCTTTTTCTGACCTTGTCTGTTGTTAAGTATTTTGTCGATAATATTATTTATAATATAACTTGGATAATTGTTTTTGGTCAATATTTCCTTTGTTATGTTGATATTTTTCTTTCTGAATTTTATATCACTTATTTGGAATACCTTTTTGACAAAGTTAGTAGCAGTATTGATTTTCATGCTCATGGGTTGTGTTGAATTAAAATTAACTATTCTTCCTGAGGCCGTCGGTTTCATATACCAATCAGTATTTACATATTTCCCATTTTTTATAATTTTCATATCTAAGTATGGTATTTGGTTGTTGTTTTCTTTCTCGATGGTGAATTGTATTTTGTTGTTATACGCGTTAAGTTCGCTCAAAATGATTTTTTCGTCATTTTTGTTGATCACTGCGAACAAATCGTCTACGTATTTCGATATGACTTTTATGTGTACTTGTTTGTGTTTTAGTTTCTCTATAGTGTCGTTGAGTAGTGTGTCTAGCACTATATCAGCAATGCTTGGTGATAAAGGGTTCCCCATTGGCATACCATATGTTTGACGGTAAAATTTTTTGTTATATGTGAAATAATTGTTATCATTAAGACAAAATTTTAAAAGTTTGAGAAATTCTGTTCTTGGTATAGTTGTGTGTGTTTTTAATGTTTCCCATTTATCAAGTATATTGTTAATAGCGAGGTGTGTTGGTATATTAGTAAAAAGTGATACAACATCGAAAGAAACTAGAATGTCATTTTCGTCCAAAGATATTGCACATAGTCTTTCTTTTAATTCAAGAGAATTTCTCACATTAAAAATTGGGCTGATTATATTTTTTATTATCGAGCCCAGATGTTTTGCTAAATTGTAACATGGGACTTTGATTGAAGATGAAATTGGTCGTAGTGGAACATTCACTTTGTGTATCTTTGGTAAGCCATATAATTCAGGTGACTTTGCTGCATGTGATGTCATGAAGGATTTTTGATATTTTGTAATATTATTGGATTTGTACAGTTGTTGTATTATATTGTTGTTCATTTTCTGTAGTTTCATAGTCGGGTTCGATATAATCCTTTTATATGTGTTGCGGTCTTCTAATAGTTGGTTCATCTTATTATTGTAGTCATCCTTATACATAATAACTGTTTTATTACCTTTATCCGCTGTTGTTATAATCAAAGTGTCCCTGTGTTGCGCAACAAATTTTTTTTGTGATTTCATATATTCCCAGTATAAATTTCTCCTTTGGGGTGTTTCTTAAATTCCTCTTATGATACGCGATCCTATTTGCTATCTGCGATCTCTTAATGTCTTTCTCTGTTTTATCCGTTATTGATTGTACCCACTGTTCTATATCAGCTATTAACGGAATTGGTGCGAAATTCGATTTGGTTACTGGTAGTGCGAATTGGCTTCCTAATGACAATATCCATTTTGTTTCCGTTTCAAATTGTATGTTCGTATGGTTTACGAACCAGTCTTCGTTGTAAGTAATGTTATATTCCGTAAATTTTTGTTTTATTAGGTTTTTGATTTTTTTCTGATGTGTAGATTTCGTCTTTAATATGATGTTATTATATTTCATCCATTGTTCTTTTGTAAATTTCTTGTATTCTGTTTCGTATAATGTATTTTTTATTCTGTGTTTTTTATGTTCAATTAATTTTTTTATTCTTGTTGTTTGTATGTGAGTATCCCTAATTTCAATGTTAAGTATCTTCATGTGTAGGTTAGTCTCTATTTTTGTGCTGTAAGTTTTATTTGGTTTGTATGAAATTTTGCTTTTATTTAATTTGATGTTAAGATCAAATTATCAACATATCAATAGTTGTATATACTTAGATAGGTATGTACATATGTATATTCCATGAAATTAGCTGCTAAATTAATGCTAAAAATAAAATCCAAGAAAATGCTTAAAATACCCACATGGTAAAATAAGAACCTTGCAAAATACTTACAGAATATTAGCAAAAAAAAAATGTTTACTTTACAGCCATACCTAAACAAGAGCGGAAAGCGGAACGTTTTCTACCGCCTAGCGTTAACGCTGAAATACCATACCTAAACAAGAGCGTCAACGCTTTGTCATAAAAACAGGGTTATTACAAAATATATAACAACCCAGATTTAGGGTTCTATAGTCGATTAATCGTTTAATCGACTAGTCGACTTTTTGTAGTAAAAAGTCTAAGGTCGACTTTTTTGTGGTCAAAAAGTCTAAAAATCGACTTTTGCTTTCGATTAATCGACTTTTTTTTCTTTTGTTTTTGCTTGCTTCTGCTGGTTTTCGATGAAGCAAACAATAAATTGTAGTCAAATTTGAGGTTTTTCCGTATTAAACGCTATTAATATTTTTTCCCTCCAAATTTAAGGTTTTGTTAGTTTATGGAATTAGCAACATTGAACGAGTCAATAAAAACAATGTGAAGAAAAAAGATTGCTATATGTGTATAACAATAGTGCTAGTTCACTCGCTCTAATTATTATCAGTTATTGTTTATATGCAGTTTTGCCAGGTAATTCTTTATTCTTATTCTAGATTTGCCCCTAGCTTAACTCAAAATTTCCAAAATTTGTTTGCAGCAACTAGCTCTACACACAAAGAAATACCGAGGGCAAGATTATGTCATTTCATTGGTAAATCATTGTTTATTAAATTTGTAATCATTTGTCAAGGCAACTATAACATTTGAGCAATGATAACAATTATTTGCCAAGTTTCTTGTACATAATTGGTAGTATTTTGCTAAAAAACAAATATTTGACCACGTTCTTATTAAACTTTTACCAGGAAATTTGTACGGTTTAAATTACCAAGTTTCTTGTTTCATAATCCCCTAATTTTTTTCTACGTGTACCAATGTTAATTTAAAAAAAATCCCTCAATGTCACTAAACTAGGTTCGAGGCACATTTTTATAATGTGCTCACTTAAATATCCCAGTCATTTAACTTTTTTTTTTGTCTACAGTGAAAAGTTCTGGTGTATTTGGTTTTATTGGCTATCCTTATGGATTTTGGGCTGCTGAACACGAAACTGAATGTGTCTAATAAAATTTTTGCCGGGTAAAAATTGTGTTTTTTTTTTTGTTTTTCACTTATAACTTCCAAAGTTTGCATTCTATGACTATCTTTTTATTTTATGACTATCAATTTTGCAGCGAGACTCTAATCGACTTTTTTTGAGCAAAAAGTCGAAAAGTCTAGAGTCGACTTTTTGAAAATTTTCAAAAGTCGAAAAGTCGACTTTTAGCTCGTACTATATAACCCTACCCAGATTATAATAGTATACTCATAACCTAATAATACATGCATCTCTACAACAAACACAACAAAAAAATTCCTCAGAAGTCAAAAGTATAAATGTGTATGTGTGTATGTTTCAACCTGTGACAAAAATATAAATAAAAATTATTCATTCAAATACGAAAAAATAAATACAAATCAAAATTTAACATACATATAAAATTTAAATAAAAAACAAGTAATTTACAAGAATTGTCAGCTGGGCTTGTAAGACTACCTTATAGTCATTGTATCATGAGTTCTTGTCTTTTGCAGCTAACTTCACTATTAAACGCGCTGTCAAAATCGGATTTTCCAATTGCAAAATTTTGCCGCCGCGTTATTTCGGGATGCTCCATACAAATTGTATGGGCATGAGAACTTTTGACAGCTAAAAAACGCTTGCCGCTCTTGTTTAGGTATGGCTGTTACTCTACTTATAGTGAATAAGAATGAGTAAATACTAAAGGTGAGCACAAGTCGCGTAAAAGTGTACAGTATTGCATTTTTTTCAACTGCGAATATTGATTGTAGTTGTTATTATAATTGAGTGTAAAGCAAATATAGAGAACAATGAAACAACAACACACAAAACTGTTGTACAACATTTGAATAGACAGTTGTTGGACGTGTACAATAAAACTACTGTACACTTCAAAGTACACATTATTTCACAAGCATTTTATAGAAAGAGAAAAACAATTTAATTTTTTGTAACGAAATTTTATTTCCATTGTTTTATTTACCAAAAAAGAGAAATAAATAAATAAAATAAATAATAAAATAAAAATTCCATATGATATAAGTATATTTTAGAATGGGAAGAAAAACATTACAAGTATGTATGTACATATATTAATTTCAAAAAATAACAATTTATAATCATAATTAAACTCCTTACATCTATATCCATGATATTATTTTAATTCTATGTTTAGTAAATTGTTAAATTAATTATAAATGATAAAGCTTAGAACAGCATCACACACGAAATAAAATACAAAAGGCACGCTCAAAGTACGTGTCGTTCTTTGGTTTTCTTCACACATGCACATATTGTCACACTATAATATTTCTGTTGACAATATTGTCAATGGCATTGCAATAGTGAAATTTGCTTTCCACACTACAATAAATAATGCCGTTGCTTGGCAGATACATAAATGTTGTTGTATACTTTTGATTAAAGGGAATAACAATTTTAGTGTTCTTATAAAATCAAGAGCAATAAAACAAAGAGAACAATTCAATACTGTACATCTTGTGTCTTAAGCAAGCATATGTTTTGTGCTCACGTTTAGTAAATACAAATACTTTGAGCGTATAAAGAGAATAAATGTTTTGTTTTTTTTTTTTTTGTTTTTTTGTATTGTATTTACTTGCTTTGATCCCCTTTTGTACTTGGAAAAATTCTGAGAATTTTTAAAAAAGCAAATGTTTTTGAATTTAAATGTACTTAGTGCAAAAGCCTAGTCTAAAAGTCTTGCATACTTCGGTTTTCTTCTTGATGAAACAATGTAAAATCTATAAGTTTTATCTCCTTTTTATTTTCTTCTGTTTGTCGTTAGAAGTCTTTTCTTAGATTGCTTGCCTTAAAAATATTTACAAGTTTTTATACTAAAATTTTACTTAAAACTATAATGCAGTGCAGCATTTTACGTGATTTTGTAAAACACTATTTGGAATTTGTATGTCACATTTTAGTGACTCATATGAGTTAAATGACTTTTGGGTGGTCAAATGACACACAGAAATATTACATAGTATCGTCATAATTTATTATTAGTAACGATTCAAATTACTATAAGAACAATTGAAATGTGAGACCCTTTAGTTTGTTCTGTTTTGGGTTTTGCATATTTTACAAACATATTCAATTTGTTTTTATTTAGGTTTTTCTATATTTGCCGACACCAAAGAATTTAATTGTTAACATATGTAGTTCAGTGTTCTCAAGTAACGTTTATACAAAATCACGCTGTGCCTAGTATTCATGCATTGTATGAATACCCTACAGTATGCATATACTACACTAGTATGTATGTATACCTACTTAACACTACGAATAAGACAACAAAACGAATTTCATGAGTACATGAGAGGGTGTACTCGTTTCTTTTCCCCCTGTCACTCTCTCCAAAAACTAATAAGCAGCGTTGTCAACTTTGAAATTTCAAAACGCAACCAAATGGAGCAAAAAACGCGCCATTTAACACAAAACGCACCAAGTTCAGATTTTTTTTTTTATTGAAAATTTTTATTGAATTAATTTTGCGTTTTTAAAACATTTAACTTTTGCTTAAAATTCTAAGGTTGAATCAATATTGTGCCATTACATAAAGTGCATCATTCTCCACACTTTTTCAATGCTAGATAATGTTTCGACATCGGATTCAAATTGTACTGTTAATGGCATGATATCATATTTGTAATGGGATAAAACATTTTGTACAATATTGGTCGTTGATGTCGTTTGTAGCTAAATGAGCTCAAAGCTGGAATGTGTTTACGTGTTCCAGCATGCCGAACAAGGGTGGATATTTAGGCGTGACGTCGCAAATTGCAATAAAAGCATCTTACTTTTGTGATATTATTTGATCAAGGCCGAATCCATTGATTAAACTCACATTGTGATTCCCAAATCTTTTTTATATTTCACTTATAATATCCTTTTTTTTACTCCACTATTGACACTTACTTTAAATATTTCTTTTAGTAAATAGAAATTTTTTTTCATTTTATTGTTACAACACTTTACAGGCCGACCACACAAGCAATAAGTTAGGCAATTATTGCCGTGGCAACCTTCAAATTCTGTTGTCAACACTAAATATTAACGTGTAGACCGCACGCATATGAGTTTGAATACATATTCAGCAACATATGTTAAAACACATTGCTGAGCAATAATGTTTTAACACATGCTGTCAAATTCAATTGTGATTTCTATGAAAATTGTTTTTTTGGGCAAATAGAATAAAAAAATTAAAACACAAATGTATAAATAAATGAAAACCACAAAAAAGTGAAACATTTTTAATATAAGCGTTCATACTATTGATAATGCTGAAATTTTTCTTTACAATTAAGCCCGTATTTAAAATTTACAATACAAATAATATACAACCTTCTTCAGTAAAATTTTCATATTTGTGTTCTAAGATATCTACGATTTCCCTACCACAGATACATATTTTAACACTGGCAATTTGACGTTTTAATTCTGCCGACGTTATTGCTTGTATTAAGACACATGAAATTGACGGCACAGGGTAACCAGAGATGACACGAGACGGAAGATTTTGCATACTTGTTTGTATACACTCATACAATCGCGGGTTTTGGTTATTTTCTTTGTGCTGTCTTTCTATCCAAATTAAAATTATAAATCGCAAAACTAATTAAATATCCATATATTTCTCTAATTCACATTAAAAATATTATTAATTAATTAATTTAAGTTGGTTTTCACTGATCGTTTGTATTTTATCACTATAATATCTGCAAAATATCAGAATTTATGAAGTATGTATGTATGCATGTGTGTATGTAAGTTAAAAACCACCACCATTTGGCAAATTTCCAGCATATATGTACGTATGTATATAAATTTAATATACTGAGTATATAAGAACACATTAATTGTTTTATCACTTTATTTTCGAATTATATGCCGTAAATACTTAATATTATTACATTTTATTTAATTTAAGCGTGCTTTCATGTAGCATTTTCCACTAAAAACTGAACTTTTTTTTTGCTTTTCGTTTTGTTTATCTTCATAACAAACACACTAATGTTGTCTCTTTTTCACGATGCCGAGTTATGATAATTAAAATATGATCGAAGTCCAATTTTTTTTTTTTGTCATCTCTGGTTACCCTGTGTTGACGGTCTGTTCGGGGGGTTATATAACCGCATTTTTCATGCATTTTATAAAAAACGAACAATGCTCGCTAGTCTCGAGAATACTTTTTTTTTGCTAAGCTCTTTAGCAGACTAGACAGAAACTTTTACTACAAAACCAATTATGTACTATGAAAATCTAAAAGGGACAGAAAATTCCCTATAATGAAATGTTTCATAATACAAATTATCTACAACAAGACGGTTTTACCATAGATAACCAGAGATGACACGAGACGGAAGATTTTGCATACTTGTTTGTATACACTCATACAATCCCGGGTTTTGGTTTTTTTCTTTGTGCTGTCTTTCTATCCAAATTAAAATTATAAATCGCAAAACTAATTAAATATCCATATATTTCTCTAATTCACATTAAAAATATTATTAATTAATTAATTTAAGTTGGTTTTCACTGATCGTTTGTATTTTATCACTATAATATCTGCAAAATATCAGAATTTATCAAGTATGTATGTATGTATGCATGTGTGTATGTAAGTTAAAAACCACCACCATTTGGCAAATTTCCAGCATATATGTACGTATGTATATAAATTTAATATACAGAATATATAAGCACACACTAAATTGTTTTATCACTTTATTTTCGAATTATATCCCGTAAATACTTAATATTATTACATTTTATTAAATTTAAGCGTGCTTTCATGTAGCATTTTCCACTAAAAACTGAACTTTTTTTTTGCTTTTCGTTTTGTTTATCTTCATAACAAACACACTAATGTTGTCTCTTTTTCACGATGCCGAGTTATGATAAATAAAATATGATCGAAGTCCAATTTTTTTTTGTCATCTCTGGGTATCTGTGGTAATACATTAAAATTTATTTAATGTAGTCCTACTGACTAAAAAACGTACCCATCAATGTCTTATGCCTGTGAAGTTTTAAGTTTGCAATTTGGAAATTATGCAAATCATGTTGGAGCTCACTGGTGGAACATACAAGTAAGTAAGTAAAAGTTAATGAAATAAACATATGGAACATATAATTGATAAAAATTCCATTACTGTTTTAAAGGAGTCGGAATTCATGTATGATCAGTCCGCTGAGCCAGGAGATACATACATATATGCCATTATGTGTTATATAGGCAAGGTGTTAATTACAATGTAAGTTAATTTTATTTAAAAAATTAGATAAAAATATCTTGCAGTCCTTCCCAATTTTTAGAAACAAACAAACTTACACTCCGCACTTGTTATTGGTCGCTTTGGATGGCTCTCTAAAGCATTTACCACGCGAGGGTAAACTTTACGGCAATAGGTTGAAGAGAGGCGGCCTGGATGATATTGCAAAGGCGGAGTGAAAACAAAATGAATTTCAATCAGATCTGGACAAATCGGAAATATGCGTTGGTGAAAAGGATTATAATCTAGCAGATAATGTTGACACATGGGCTGATTTTTTCTACGCTCGCTATCACCCACGCACTGTAAATATTATCAAACAATACCGGCATGATAGTGAAAAACAAACGCTAGACACTTTCCCGCGGCGTTGAACTATGGCAGACAGAGGAGTTTCCAAATGATTTTTGCGATCGTATACGTCAGTATGTTGAGATATGTGATTTTTTGCAGGATTTTCAAACGACTTTTGATTCCTTTAATGGGTTTTCTGGTTTGGCTACTAAATGTTTAGAATACACAAATCATGAATAAAAAAAGTATGCCCATACACAAATACAGTGTATATTGAAATTAAATATTGATTTATTATATATATTCGGCTTAAGGTCATATGAAAAAATTAATAAAACACATATATATTGGGCCATAACTATAGTCAAACACTAAAGTCGGTTCTTTTTAAAAATAACTTTAAATTAAAAGCCTGCTCTTACTTATTTTCTAACTATAATTAAAATTAAAGTTTGTTTTAAGTTGAACCGACTTTAACTGGGTGCAACCTCAAATGTAGAAAATGTTTGCATACAATCTGCGACGAAATATGAACAAGTGGCACCTCTGAACAGCTGTCATTGAAAATTGAATAAAAAGCTAAAAACAAAAAAAAAAAAACTGCAAAACGATAAAATTAACCAGGAAAAGTGTGTTTGTGTTGGACAGAAAAGAGTGTTTGTTTTGGAAAAATGGAAAAGGTAAGGCTAATATATTTTCCTTAAGCTATATTTGCTAATCATTGCTAATTAGTTACAGGATCCAAAAAAATCAAGAGAAAGAGAGGCAAACTGGTCTTCTGCAGAAAAAGAGCTTTTGAGGGAAAGTATAAATTTGCACCTTGATGTTATAGAGCACAAAGGCAACGATACTTCCATGATATTAAAAAAAAAGAATGCATGGAAAGCAATACGGGCTGCCATGACTTCCGCCGGCTATGAACGCGAAATTCCAAAACTCAAATCACAATGGGTAAGAATGAAAGTGAGCGCCAGGAAAGCTGTTGGTGTTATGAAAAGGGCATCTGTTGCAACTGGTAATTATGTGCAAATTCCCGAAATAAATGCGGAGGACAATCTAGTCCAAGGTATGATTTGGAACGAATTTGAAGAAGACGAGATTTTAATAGACAGCAACTGCACCAATATGCCTGAATATTTAGAGGATAGTCGGAATATAATTTACGAAGATATTGCCATCGAACTGGATAAATCGCCCTCAATTTCTAAACAATGCTATGCTGATGCAGTCCATGAAAACAATCAAGATATTTCGCCCACCATTACACCTTTGAAATCTATAAATAACACTCAAAACAGAAAGAATTCTTCTTTTTCCAAAATTCAACGTCTCCGAGGCCTTCCCAAAACACCATCGAAAAACAGCGTTATTTTAGAACGACAACGCCAGATTGCCAAAGAAACATTGCACTCTGAAGAAATCAGCAAACTTCAGAAACAACATCTTGAAGCAGAAATTGAAAACAAGAAGTTACTCTACACTCTTGAAATAAAGAGACTTCAGAAACAAATAGATTACGATGCAGAATTGCATAATTTGAAAATGGAAATTCTGAAAAAAAATAATTCTAGTCAAATTATATGAATATATATATGTTTTTCTTCAACAAATATTCTTAACATGGAAGACAAAAAACTGAAGTACAAATTTTTAAATTATATTTAATAAGTTTTAAACAATCTTTATTTTATATTTTTGCAGTAGGTATTGAAATACGATTAATTTTATTTTTAAATAATTTTTAAAAGCACAAATTCTTGAAATAATAATATTATTTTATTATTTATTTAAATATTTGAATTTAATAATATGTAAATAATTTAATAATTCGAACTTCTGGCGACTTCTGTTTTATATAAAATTATTTCTTGTTTATAACATATTTCGATACGCCTTTGTGTATCTTCTTCAGGAATTCTTTTTATTTTTGAAAGCATTGTATACAATTTTTCCTTTTTGATGTTTTATAAAATATTAAAAAAATTTTCTGAAGATGCACAAAGACGTATAGAAAAATAGAATAAGCAAGAAACATTTTTATAAAAACAGAAGTGACCACAAGCTCGAATTATTAAATCATAAAAAAAGTTTTCTGTTTATAAAAGTTAAATAAAATAAATTTTAATTTCAATGTACAAAGTATGTACACACATATATGTATAACATATATTGCCTACTAGTGCCTGTACAAAGTGCAAGTTTATGAATTTTTTTTAATACATGTAAGTACATATATTTGTTAAAGTATTACTCAAGTTTTTGAAATGAATAAGACTGGTTACCGTTAAAATACAAAACTAAGTTATTGAATTTGATTTAATTTTAATAATTTTTGTTTTTATTAAAGTTTGTATCTACATACTTACGTATAAGTAGAGTACATAATTATAATTTTGGTTTTAGTTAAAATAAAAGCAGTTTTTGTGAACCAATTACATATATATGTATGTATATATTTGTTTTAATAAATTTGGTAAATGGATTTAAAAAGCGAAACGACTTTCTTTCATCCTTAGAAATAAGCGTTTAAGAAAGCTGAACGGTATGCGTTTCCAGTACTGCTACTATTATGCTCAGGTAAAATGCTTGCTATATTTATGTTCACATTTGTTGCATCTGGGCGAACAGAAGAAGAATCATTCAAAACTAAAAAAAAAATGTAAATAGGAAATAAAAATGTGATTAATACGACAATTTTTTAAGTTTTGAAACAATACAATTATAAAAGCAGGGTATACGGAAAGATAAAATATGTACTTACATATACATATGTATGTAAGTATAGTACTTAAAATCCAAAAAACCGTATGTGCAATTTGAGTTCTTTTTTTTATAGGAAAATCAAAACGCTATGGCTCAATTCACAAGCCTGAGTGTATCGTTTAAACTTGAATTTAGAAAGACAAATTCAAACACAAACATTAAACCAAAAAAAAAATAAAAATAAATGTGAATTGATTTTGTTTTATCAAATTTTGTTTGAGTTTGTCTTTCCATGCACAACGATAAACAATACAACTAGGCTTGTGAATTGGGCCTATGAATTTTAGTATACTATATTTACTTAGTAAAAGCTTTTTGAATTTCGGTAATGAAGTCGATATTTTCGACATATAATTATATATACGAGTATATAAAGAATTTCTCTAGATATTTATATGTATGTATTTTGATTAACTACATCATAACCAGTCAATAATTCTGCTGAGATTCTATTACAAATTGATTTCTTATGAAGATCTCAAAAATTAAAATTTCGGCAGACTTACATACAGAATTTCGTTCTTTCGCAATATTATGGAGCACGGCTACTGCTATCACTATATTTTTTGCAGTGTCCAGATCCACGCGAAGCCTTTCGAAAATTGAACGAAATTTAGATTTTAGTTGCCCATTCAGACACTCAATTTTACTTCTCGTTGCAATATGGCATTTGTTATATCTACAAAAAATTAAGTGAAATATTTATGGGAGTGAAATAATTAGGAGAATTAAACAACCCACCTTTCTTCTTTTGGCGTTGAAGGGTTCCTAAAGGGAGTCAACAAAATGGATGATAAAGGATACCCTGCGTCTCCTAATAGTATACCATTATGCTGACCCTTGGTTTCCTCCAATTTCCTTTTTAGTTGGCACTCAGACCAAATTCTTGCGTCGTGCTTTGATCCACGAGACCTTGCCACTATGTCCATTATTTTGCAGTCAGCATCGCATACAATCTGTAAAAAATATTAATATACATATGTATATATAAAAGATTTGAATATACACATACAACTCATAACATTGTTGACTCACTTGCACATTTAATGAATAAAATCCTTTTCTATTGATGTAATGGCCTGCCATATCGTGACCAACCTTGTTTGCCGGGCACTTTATTCGTACGTGAGTGCAGTCAATGGCACCTATAACATTTGGGAAGTGTGCAACCTGGAAAAATCTTTTTTTCACCTCTGTGATTCCGGAGCTTTTTGAGAATTTTATAAAATATGGAAACAACAAAGCAATTTTCTTTGAAATATTTTTTATTATTCTCCCAACAGTTTGTTGGGACATCCCGTGAAGATCACCTGTAAAAAATTTTTACTTTTATTGTAATACATGTATGTCAATTGCGTGCCCATATTTAATGTGACATGCCTAATGCGACATATTGTTCTAAAAATTAATTTGCAAGTTTTTTGCTTTTCAAGACACTATTGAAATGCTTGAAATTTATTGTACTTACCAATGTCACTTTGGTGAGCATTTCTTCCCAGAAAACGAAACGTTGTTAAAACTTGCAAGTCTTTCCCGATTGGTAGCCCTCTGTTATTCTTCGGTTCTTCCACATCTAACAAACTTATTAAATAGTGTGTAGCTATTTTATCTAGTCTATACCGCGAAAAAAATTCATCGTCATCCATCTCAAATGGACAAAATCTTTCCTTGTAAAACTTAGGCTTTCTTACTTCACACAAATCGTCTAAAATTGCGAAATCATTCTCAATGTTATCAATCGACCACATTTTTTAATCTTTCTTTAACACTTTTCCACACTTTATTTAGAAATATGAAATAATTCGCCAAATTTGCTATTTTAATTTTGTTACTTTTCAAAATAAAAGATTTTCTTTTAAGCGGCAAACCGCTGATCAAGTTAAAGTAATGTTAACTGTGTTAAAAACAACTTCAGCTGGTTTTATTTTTAAAAGCGGCTTTTGTGACAAAAGTACGCTTTTTCTCGTATATAGTATCTGAAAAGTACACTTTTTAATAAACTATACTTAAAGTGTATTTTTTTGATGACTATGGTTACAGCCCATTATGTTTTCGTACATGTACATATAAGTATCACATCCATTTTTCAATACTTTGTTATATGTACTTATGTATTTTAAACAATAAAAAAAAGCTAACCCAACTTTTAAACATAATCAATTTTTGACACTTCAGATTCGCAGCTGATCTCTGTATCGGCTAACGAGGCCACCTGGTCTTAAATTCGCCTTGATTGATGGGTACGTTTTTTTAGTCAGTAGGACTACATTAAATAAATTTTAATGTATGTTCCAAGACCTCCTTCCTGTTTATTATACCATTGTTCGGACTTTATTAATCTATCTTTCAATAAAGTTTACATCATAGACTATACAAAATATTCTGTGTTTTTCATTTTAATGTTGAATTTTATACCACACATTGACGCATTTGTTTTGACAGCTCAGATCAAGGCGAATTCTTTAATTCGCCTTGCTTACTGCCTGTTTTTAGAAAATGAAAACAAAATAGTGGGTGAGAATTTATATTGAAAACAAAAACAAATTTTCGTATTTTATTGTTGCCGAATTCAGCTGGCGGCTTTTCAAAAAAAAATATTTTTGACGGCTTTTGTAAGCTCATTGGTTGTTTCACACTGGCTTAATTATTCTGGAATATCATGGAAGTTTTTAGTTCGTTGGCACAATTTTACATCCATGGTCTAATAATCAGGTCTTCGCAAGAAGAAATATGGTTTTTTGTAGGGTTGTGTTTTGACCGTTAAATAATCTGCAAAAAAATGGTAAGTCCCATGGTCTTGTCAAAAGTTGTTTACGTTTTTGGCCGCCATCATCAATATATAATTTTTTACGCTATTCTTTTTGTTGCTGCATAACCACTAAATACATACAACCACAGCTATTTTTGACACTATCATGTTTTTTACACAAACAAAATGCATGTCGTTTTTTATTGTTGAATTGATAAGCGCACCTTATATTATTACACCATGACATCCAGCAGCACAAAACTATAACATACACACTTACTAAACACAGGTTCTGTGTGTTCTTTTTTACAGACCGTATTTAGTCCACAGAATATTATATAGTCTATGACATGGTGGAATAATAAGGTGCGCGTAAGAATACAACAATAAAAAACGACATGCATTTTGTTTGTGTAAAATTCATTCAAAATTGTCAAAACAAAGCTGTATACATAACAGACATAGTGGTTATGCAAAAACAAAAAGCATAACGTAAACAAAAATATTCATGATGGCGGCCAAAAATGTAAACAACTTTTGACAAGACCGAATTAACTTACCATATTTTTGCAGATTATTTAACGGTCAAAACACAACCCTACAAAAAACCATATTCCTTCTTGCGCACACCTGATTATTCCACCATGGTCTATGATTTAAGCTCTAAACGACGACAGCAGACAGCACAACTTCACCGCTTCAAATGCTGCCAAGTTCAAATGCTGCTCTGAAGTCAGCTTCATAATTATTTTGAAGACAGCAACAACATAATAATCAGCTGATGTGTAAATCAATCAAGTTTTTATAGATATTAAAAATTACTTCAAAGTTTAAAAGTATAAAAAATGAGTGCAGAAAATTTAGTGAATTTTATTACAACAATTGCTAAAATAGCGCAGACTACTGCTGAAGTGTATAAAGCCCATAAGTCGAACAGTACAAGAAGCCGAAGATGGTGGGTTCGCCCAGTAAATATAACCCTGATGAAGAGGGCTTTTACAAAACATGTGTACAACAGCTTAAGGAAAAAGATGAAGAACACTTTTTTAAAGCAACCAGGATGAACGTAGGTAGTTTCAATTTACTATTGGAACTAGTAAAGGAAAAACTGGAGCGATTTTCTAACAGAAAAGCTATTGATGTCGAGGACCGTTTGGCTGTAACAATTATGTAAATATAATTACTTTCTTTCTTTTTGATATTATACTCAAAACAGTTCTAGGTACTTGGCGCAGGGATGTAACATCCAAATTCTTCCCTGGGCTTATAAAATGGGGATTTCAACTGTTCGGAAAGTCGTTTATGAATCCTGTGATGCAATTTGGGATGAGCTGCATGCTGTGTACTTGTCACCTCCAACGGTTCATGAATTTAAAACAATATCGGACAAGTTTTATGTAAAAACTGGTATGCCAAATTGCTTAGGAGCTATTGATGGAAAACATGTGCGCATAGTTTGTCCAAACAAAAGCGGTTCACTGTATTATAATTACAAAAAAGTCGTTGGCTAGCTAGTAGGTACCATCGAGTGCACATGAATTTCAAAGAAGAAGGAGGTTGGTCACACCAACAAAATTTATGCATTTATGTTTTAAGAAAACAGTATGAAACATTCTCAATTTATTTTTAATTTTTTATAGGTATTTGATATGTTTTTAAATATTTTCGCTTGAGTACATTCTGAAATAAATGTAAAATTTTATATATAGGTATTTTATATGTTTTTATTTTATTTATAAGCAGAAAAAATTTTTTGTAAATAAGGCGGTTTATGTTTATTAATTGATAAAATTTGTCAATAAATCTTTTAAAACAAATAAAATTTTTTAACGATTAATTATAAAAATTCTCAGAATTTACTTAAAAAATTACAAAAGTTCTAAGAGAATTAATACGTTACATACACAATTAAATTAAAAACTCTGACAAATGTCAAAAGTTTTTTTATTAGTATAGATGATGTGAAGCAATTTAAAAATTTTTAATATTGATGTTTAAAATTTTCCCTCATTGCGAAATATTTAGTAAATTCGATCTTAAAGGGCTTTTAGACACACATACTTGTCTGCAGACATGTACAATGGCATACTTTGCGTTTTGCTATTACACTATCGAACGCTGATGGAATACTTCAGTACACATATATGTTGTGTGTATGTTAGTGTGCGACAGACATCAGAAAATCAAAAATTTTTGAAAACCAACATACATGTCTGACATACTCGACATACATGCTATTAGACAGTGAGTTTTGGTATGCCATCATACATGTCTGCAGACAAGTATGCGTGTCTAATAGCCCTTTTATACTTTTAATTCCTCATAAAATAATTGCCAATTCGTCATCACTTATACTATGTTCACACGACAAACTGAAACACTAGGTTCGCTCCGTGAACCTCGATGGCGAACCCATGTGTTCTCACGACATATTCTATGTTGGTTCGTACTTCGACATTCTTTTATTGTTTAAAATATAATTTACTATTTATTGCTTTTTCATTTTATTTAATTATTTACATAAATATAAATATATGCTTTATATTTGTTCAATGTTTTAATTAAATTTTAGCACTTATCAATTGTTTTTCTTTGTTAAAATAATTTTGCACAACTAGTTCAGATAAACTAACGATAATTTGTTATCAAAATTAGAGATGATAGTAAATTATACGGGTTCGCAACAAGGTTCAAAATGAAACACGTAGGTTCGCTCTCAAAATTTTGTATGGCGAAACATGTAGGTTCGATCAAGGTTGGCCCGCGAACCAAGAATGAGAGCGCGAACCTCTATAATTTCTGTCCGTGTGAACATAGTATTATTCTCGCCATATTTCTGCCAACTATGTATGTTCCGCAATGTGTATAATAATAATAATGTGTATACCATGGAATAATAAGTAAGGTAAAATTGTCCCGGCAGCTGTAGACGTGTTTTCTGTATGTCAGTTTATTTTTATTTTGTTTGAAATATATTTTACAAAAATTAAATTTTGTATTTTTTATATTCTTGTTTTTCTATTTTTGACACACAGAAAACATTTTACAGTAACAAAATGCCTGTTGTTTTATTATTTATTATGCCATGGTATATACAATGAAAGACAAACTTCAAATGAACACACAAAGCAGAGTACACGTT
The DNA here is from genome assembly GCA_947311025.1 of Lypha dubia. Lineage (NCBI taxonomy): Eukaryota > Metazoa > Arthropoda > Insecta > Diptera > Tachinidae > Lypha > Lypha dubia. The sequence continues at coordinate 12,559,602 of OX371265.1, read as the reverse complement.
TACATTACTGCCTGATGAATTAGTCCAGTGTAAATTTGAAAGAACAAAAATTGGGCGGCTAATAAATTGTTCTAGTGTGAAAATGACCATTTGTAAACTATCGGCGTCGGTCTTTGATTGAGCAGAAAAAAGTTTGTTTTGTGAGGATTGCTATATTTATACTACTAACTAAGATTGCTATATTTATACAAAAACAAATTATAAAATTCGTTTCTGCAATTTTTATTTACAGTAGTAGTGTTGAGTGCGTGTTATATTGTTACAAATATGATAATTAACAATTGATTGTTTAACTATCGTGTGCGTTCGTTGTACAAGTTTAAGTATGTATGTAGGTACTAAGTGCGTATGTGTTAAAGCTGTAAGTAAATTTTGATAAAGTGCCTAAAATTATACATATGTATATTTGAAATTTTTAGAAATTAATACGTTATTAGAAACAAATTTAGTATAGCTACATTGTTCAAAAAATATCCTCATCGATAGAGAATCGAAAAATTAAATAAAAAAATTGTCGGCGGTGCTTAGAAATGTATTGGTTATTCCTTTTTATATGAAAACTTCAAAGGCCAATAACTCGGGAAATAAGGTTTGCCGCCAACATTTTTATTTAATATTTTCTTCTTATTTTTCAATTTTCTATCACATAGGCTAATTTTTATTTTGTTTGGACCAACATCACTGAAGTACATTTAAGCCAAAAAATTAAATAAAAAAAATTGGCGAGGCTTAGTTCTGAGTTATTGGCCTCTGCAGCTCCAGTACAAAATTTTCATTATATAGTGTATTTTAAAAAAAATGTCAATTATGGGTTCATTTAAAAGCTTTTGAGAAGACGTTCGCTGTCATGTGACCCACCGGAGGGTCACACAAATTGGCTTCTGTTCTATTGCCCTCTGAAGTTTTCATACATATGTATATGTATGTGCGATTTGCCTTTGCATTTTTCAACGTATAAGGCTTTGTAAGCTGTTGACTAGATTTTAATGGATTGGTTAAAATACAAAAGATTTCAGTGATATTTAAAAAAGAAATATTGTTTTTATTGTAGTTATGTATATTAATATATAATAAATTAGTGTGAATTGCTCTCAGACTCTTTCCAGCGAACAATCTGCTGCCATAAATGTTATATTTTCTATATTATTGTTTGGGTGTACAAGGTGGAGAAAATTATTAATCCCGGCCAAAGGCCGGCTCTGCAGAAAATCTATTTTATATACCGCCGTGTCGGGAAATACCATGGTAGAGAAAATCATTAATCCCGGCCAAAGGCCGGCGCTGCACAAAATCTATTCTATATACCGCCGTGTCGGGAAATACCATGGTGGAGAAAATCATTAATGCAGAAAATCTATTTTATATACCGCAGTGTCGGGAAATACCATATTGAAGAAAATCATTAATCCCGCCCATAGGCCGTTTCTGCAGAAAATCTATTCTATACACCGCCGTGTCGGGAAATACTATGGTGGAGAAAATCATTAATGCAGAAAATCTATTTTATATACCGCAATGTCGGGAAATACCATGGTGAAGAAAATTATTAATGCAGAAAATCTATTTTATATACCACACTGTCGGGAAATACCATGGTGAAGGAAATCATTAAGCCCGGCCAAGGGCCGGCAATGCAGCGAACCATAGTGTATAAAAACTGTTTTATATAAAATCTTCAAATGCACATAACTCTTTAACAGTTTTGTTGTTTTACTTCTCATTTTTAATTTTTTACAATTGTTTTTGATCGAATTCATTCAGAAATGTATTGGATATTCCGTTTTATATGAAAACTTCAGAAGCCAATAACTAGAAAACTATGCGTTTCCGGGAAAGTTACCACATACAATTTTCGTCTTATTTTTCGATTTTCTATGTAATTTTTTTCCATTTGGAGCTGCGTCGCTAAACTAGATTTGTTCCCACGAATCTTTTCCGTGAGGCCACCGGTGGGTCACACGCTGCATTATTTTGTAATGCTGTTTTCACCACGTCCTGCGAACCAAACACTTTTTTCGTTATTGGCACCTACCTAAAAAGTTTGTCTTTGTTACACAAAAGCAAAGAGTGGATTTGATAAACTATTTTAGTAGTTATTTAAATTAAAAAAAATGCTCTTGGCGAACTGGTAGTTCTTTTTATACTATACTAGCTAATCCCTGTGCGCGTCGCTACCGCCCTCGATATAAAATAAAATTAATTTATATATCCTATTGTGAAAATTTAATGACGATCGGTCCAGTAGTTAAGACTATATTATGATTTTTATTATTCCAAAAAAGGGGCGTGGTCCCACCCACTTTTCTCCTGGTACGTATTCCAAATTATGCAATACCATATGTAGCAAATATCATCGATTTAAAATATGGCGATTTAAATTTTTGGGTTATATGGGCGGTGCCACGCCTCTTTGCCCAATCAAAACTTCATATAGCCTATTATTCCTTCCAGAGTCACAGTAACATGCTGTGAAAATTTCAGGAACACTTAAATTATAAAGTAGAATACTTTGATGATAACGGTCTATGAATTTGTTTTGATTATTAGTAATTGCCAAACAGTGATGAGGGAATTGCGTACTAAACAGAACTGTTTCAATATGTTGAGTAAAAAAATGTATTAAAATAAAACAAAAATCCAGGTAGTGCAAGAAAGTAATTACCGAAAAATAGTTTCTGACTTTGAGTCAAAAAACAAAAAATTTTATACGTACCAATTAAAGAGTGCTAAAGGTCTAAACCGTCGTAATAAAAGGCAAAGACTCTTACGTGGATCCAGAAGAGGTAAAGTCTGGCCTTGAAAATTGTGGCTTCAAAGTTAAAAATGTTTCAAACATTAAAAATAGGGAAACAATTTCCCAACCTATATTTAGAGTCGAGCTACAGCCTGGTGACTTGAAAATAAAAAAGAATAAATCCCACCCAATTTATAATCTAAAGTACATGTTACACCGAAGAGTTACGGTTGAGCTTCCTCATAAAAAAACTGGATCTGTTCCATGCCTGAACTGCCAAGAATTTGGGCACACGAAAACTTATTGCAAGTTGCATACAGTCTGCGTAGTATGTGGTGAGTTACACAGTACCGCTAACTGCGACAAAATTAAAGGTGATCCCAAGGCGAAAACATGTGGCAATTGCGGCGGAAATCACACTGCCACCTATAGAAGCTGCCCCCTTTACTCCTTTTTTAAGAATTCATCAAACAAAAAATCTAATGCTACTCCCGCTCAGCCTAAAACCCCTTTTAACTACCCACAATTACCTCAACCGTCTACCAGCCAGAATCAACACTCTAACGTTTTCAAGTCTAATGCGACTAGTGCTCACCAACAAGCTAATAATAAATTTTCATACGCTAGTATTTTAAAAAGCAACCACAGTACGGCGCAAAAAACCGTAAATGTTAATGAAGATTCGGGGTCTAACTTTAGTCGTATTGAAGCCTCAATTGTAAGCTTAATACAAACAGTAAATACATTTACTCTCAACATGTCCTGTATGATGCAGGAAATGTTGAAAATGCAGTCTACCTTGTTGCAGGCTGTACTAAACAAACCATGAACTTAAAAAATCTGTTTTTGGAATGCAAAAGGCATCTGCCAACATAAAAACGAAATAGAGTATTTTCTTCTGGATAAACAAATCGATGTTATGTTTATCTCAGAAACTCATTTGACGTCTCGAAGATTTTTCAGAATTAGTGTATATAATTTTTACCACACAAAGGATCCTTGAGGTAGAGCTTGTGGTGGTTCGGGAATTCTAATAAAAACGAGAATAAAACACTACCTGTTAAATGATTTTTGTGAAGATTATCTTAAAGCAACGAACGTCATCTGCATCGACAATTACTATTAAAAACTTGTAATATCATCTGTCTATTCGCCCCCCAGATTTTCAATTACCGAGAGTCAATATACGGCTTTTTATAAATCACTGGGCCCCCGTTTTCTAGCAGCTGGCGACTACAATGCTAAACACACATTCTGGGGTTCACGTTTAATCACTCCTAAGGGACGAGTTTTGTTTGACGTCGTTTCTAAAATGGGTTTGAACGTAGTGTCAAGTGGTCAGCCAACATATTGGCCAACATCGACAAAAAATTCCTGATGTTATTGACTTTGGAATAGCAAAAGGTGTACCCAGCGAGATAGTTGAAGTTGAAGCATCTTTGGATTTATCTTCTCACACACAACTGTAACACCTACATGTGATTTACCGATGACATCTGCACGTATTAACTGGCTGAAATACAGAAAATATCTGAGTGCTCATTGCTCGGAAAGAATGCCGCTAAGAACACCTTCTGACATAGACCATTTCCTGAATTGTCAAGTTATAATTAGTGTGTAGTGAGATGTCATTCACTACTTTCAACCACAGTGAATTCACGTTCCCACGACAATCGGATCTTCGCTCCGGAACGACCCGAATCCAATTCGGCCAAGGATTGTCAACTCAGCAACAGCTGTATCAGACGGAAGTTTTTTCCACAGTAAAGCTCTCCCGTCACAAACAGCATCAGAGCTGTTACAACAACAACAACAGTGAATTCAGCTTACCATTATGATATATATTGTTCAGCAACAATTTCTTGTCAATGAAAACTAGCATCCACACAAAAATGTAACAACACACATATACAAAATATTCTTTGCATACAATATGACGCTGTCAAACATACCAAACAATAAAATATATATATGCCAGTCCAACCAAACACAAGTTCGACTAGTTGACAAACATGCCGATCTTACAATGACTAGTATTTAAAAATTTTTCTTCTTGAATCAACATATCTATTTTTGTGAATCACAAAGCATAAAAATAGCCTTCAAAATTATTTGAGCATGTACTCAAGTATTTATGTTTTAAATTTTATTTATTTGTTACGGGTTAGCAATATCTAAATATATATTTCGTAGGTAGCCATACCAACTCATCAGTAGATGTTTTATTATTTTTTTTTTTTTATTTATTTATTTATATCCAACCGAGCCCATAGGGCCTTATATAGTTGGAGGCCTTACAATGTAAATCTATATATGTATATATATATATGTATGCGTTGCGGCATTATTGGGGACGGTAAAATATGTAACTTTTTTTAACATTTTCGTATAAAAAATAAATAAATAAGGAACTAAATTCAATATTTTTAATTAAATTTTATTTATGTGGGAGTAAGAGCGTTTAATTAACACTGTGCCATTATAAGGGACTGTAAGCATTATTTAGTAATTTTTCGGCACCAGTCCTCAACAATTACAGTGTATAAATCTTGCCAGACTGTCACTATATTTCCCCGGTTTTTTACTGATGGCGGCATGTATTTCCAAAGTGCCACTGATGTTTGATACGAAATATCTGGTGGTTACTGTTCTACAAAAATTACAAGAACAACACCCGTTTATTTTACTTGTTTTTGTAATTATTGTATAAAAATGATGCCATCTTCAATATACAAATACAATATACGTATACCTTGGTTGTTTTTGTAATAATTGTATAAAAATTATCCCATCTTCAATTTGTAAAGACAGTATACGTATATTTTAGTTGTTTTTGTAATTATTGTATAAAAATGATGCCATCTTCAATTTGCAAAATCACTATACGTATATTTTGGTTGTTTTTGTAATTATTGTATAAAAGTTATGCCAACTTCTATATACAAAATAATATACGTTTATCTTGGTTATTTTTGTAATTATTGTAAAAAATGATCCCATCCATGGTGGAATAATAAGGTGCGCGTAAGAATACAACAATAAAAAACGACATGCATTTTGTTTGTGTAAAATTCATTCAAAATTGTCAAAACAAAGCTATATACAAAACAAAACAAAAGTTGTTTTGTATGTATTTATTGGTTATGCAAAAACAAAAAGCATAACGTAAACAAAAATATTCATGATGGCGCCCAAAAATGTAAACAACTTTTGACAAGAAAAGCATACTTTTCCATTTTTTTAACGGTCAAAACACAACCCTACAAAAAACCATATTCCTTCTTGCGCACACCTGATTATTCCACCATGATCCCATCTGCAATTTGTAAAGACAGTATATATACGTATATTTTAGTTGTTTTTGTAATTATTGTATAAAAATGATGACATCTTCAATTTGCAAAAACATATTTTGGTTGCTTTTGTAATTACTGTATAAAAGTTTTGCCATCTTCAATATACAAAATAATATACGTTTATCTTGGTCGTTTTTGTAATCTATATACATATATAAAAGAAAGTCGTGTTAGTTACTTCACTTATAACTCAAGAACGGCTGAACCGATTTAGCTGAAAATTGGCAGGGAGGTAGTTTAGAGCCAGGAGAAGGACATAGGATACTTATGGGCGGGATTGGACAAAGAGGCGTGGTACCTCTCATACAAACCACAAATTAAAAATCTATTATTTCTGCTCCTGATAACGGTATTTGAACAAAATTTGGTACGTCGGTTTGGTGTGCATTTTTTAAGTGCTGCTGCAAATATGGGTGGGATTGGACAAAGGGGCGTGGTACCTCTCATACAAATCACAAATTAAAAATCTATTATTTCTGCTCCTGATAACGGTATTTAAACAAAATTTGGTACGTCGGTTTGGTGTGCATTTTTTAAGTGCTGCTGCAAATATGGGTGGGATTGGACAAAGGGGCGTGGTACCTCTCATACAAATCACAAATTAAAAATCTATTATTTCTGCTCCTGATAACGGTATTTGAACAAAATTTGGTACGTCGGTTTGGTGTGCATTTTTTAAGTGCTGCTGCAAATATGGGTGGGATTGGACAAAGGGGCGTGGTACCTCTCAAACAAACCACAAATTAAAAATCTATTATTTCTGCTCCTGATAACGGTATTTGAACAAAATTTGGTATGTCGGTTTGGTGTAAATTTCTTAAGTGCTGCTGCAAATATGGGCGGGATTGGACAAAGGGGCGTGGTACCTCTCATACAAACCACAAATTAAAAATCTATTATTTCTGCTCCTGATAACGGTATTTGAACAAAATTTGGTACGTCGGTTTGGTGTGCATTTTTTAAGTGCTGCTGCAAATATGGGTGGGATTGGACAAAGGGGCGTGGTACCTCTCATACAAATCACAAATTAAAAATCTATTATTTCTGCTCCTGATAACGGTATTTAAACAAAATTTTGTATGTCGGTTTGGTGTAAATTTCTTAAGTGCTGCTGAAAATATGGGCGGGATTGGACAAAGGGGCGTGGTACCTCTCATACAAACCACAAATTTAAAATCTATTATTTCTGCTCCTGATAACGGTATTTAAACAAAATTTGGTATGTCGGTTTGGTGTGCATTTTTTAAGTGCTGCTGCAAATATGGGTGGGATTGGACAAAGGGGCGTGGTACCTCTCATACAAATCACAAATTAAAAATCTATTATTTCTGCTCCTGATAACGGTATTTAAACAAAATTTTGTATGTCGGTTTGGTGTAAATTTCTTAAGTGCTGCTGCAAATATGGGCGGGATTGGACAAAGGGGCGTGGTACCTCTCATACAAACCACAAATTAAAAATCTATTATTTCTGCTCCTGATAACGGTATTTGAACAAAATTTGGTACGTCGGTTTGGTGTGCATTTTTTTAGTGCTGCTGCAAATATGGGCGGTATTGGACAAAGAGGCGTGGCACCACCCATATAACCCACAAATTTAAATCGCCATATTTTGGGCATTTTTTGACCTACGTCGATGATATTTGGTACATATGGTATTGCCATAATTTGGAATACGTACCGGGAGAAAAGTGGATGGGACCACGCTCCTTTTTATTAAAATTAAAAATCGTAATATAGTCTTAACTACTGGACCGATCGTCACAATAGGATATATAAATACTTTTAATTTTATTTTATAACGAGGGGGTAGCGAAGTACACCGGGATCAGCTAGTAATTTTATAAAAATGATCCCATCTTCAATTTGTAAAGACAGTATACGTTTATTTTAGTTGTTTTTGTAATTATTGTATAAAAATGACGCCATCTTTAAAATATAAAATCTACATAAGTTTATTTTATTGTTGTTCTTCAATATATATTAGTAAGCCTGCCAATGAATACATTATACATTAATTTTTAAACTGGTTTATAAAATTAACATTTACCATCCGCTTGCATGATTTTGTATATATATGTATTCTCTTCGGCTCATACATTCTAAGTTTACATGATGAAATTATTTAATTTTTAACATACCGTTATATGTCTGTACAAAGGCGAATCCACTTACCAGGTTTTAAGGCCGTGCTTCACTATCCTACACAATCGTACGATTCATTCACAGGAAAATCTTACAAAAATCTGACCGACTTTAAAAAATCGTTTCAAAATGGTGTTGTAGGTGCCACACTATTACACAAATCTGATGCCAAAACATCTGTTTGTGAGTATTCTCAGCGCGTTGGTGCTAAATACTACTCTGATCGCATTAAAACTATCATTTTATGAACATTTTCATAAAACTTTACAAATCGCAAGACTTGCCAAAAAAATCTGTCACACAGATGCATTTTTAGTCCACACTAACATAGTTTATGAGCACACATGTAATATTTGGCAGATCGCACGATTGTGTAGGATAGTGCAGCACGGCCTTTAGTAACACATAACACATAATAAACAATGTATATGCACCACTACAACAAAACAACACTAAAAACACAACAGGCATTTTGTTAATGTTAATAGCCCGTTCAGCGTGACGCAAAATTAAGTAATTTCCTGATTTTGACCGGAATCAAGTTGAAATTATGTTATTTCGCATGCGTTTTGACAATTCCCAAATTAAGTAATTTTACTTAATTTCACCGAAACCAACTTGAAATTACAATAATCAACCCTTTTTTGTGATAAATACCATTTTTGTTCCAATCGTGCTCATATGTACACCCGTGTTTGTCGAGAAAAAAGTGTCGTTTGTTTACAAAATATATTGAATTCAATATTTAAAACTGAAATTTTTTATTAGTTGTTTGTTTTTTGAAATTTAATAGTGTATATATATGTACATATTAAAGTGGCAAAGTAAGTACATGCATATATACCTACGCATAATATTATCAGCTGTTCTTAAAATTAACTCATGTGTCAAATGTACCAGCATGAACACCTTGGATTTCGTTTGTAGTTTCAACTTAAAATTACTTAATTTCGCGTCACGTAAAACTGTTCTCATATGAACCAAATTTGACAGTTTTGCTCGATAAATTCGCACAAATTCGCCCCTGTATCCACCTGATAATAAATTCGCCTTGGTATGTACATTAACTGGATTAGAAATACAAAGAAATTTGCAATAATTTCTGAACGGTTTCAAGCCAAGAGAATAAAAAAACAAAAAATGTAGTAGAAATAAAAAAAAAAAACAAGTAGAAAATATTATTTAAAAATATTGGCAGTAACTTAAAATTTACAGGTTATGATCGGGGCACATTTATTCAGATAAACCCTAATTAACTAACTCAAAAAAAATCTCTTCTGATGACAAATAAAATTGAAAACAATGTGGCAACGAAATATTTAACCTGAAGATCTCATAAGATGGCGAATTTGCAGAAAATTTTGTGAATGAATTGAAGCCCAGAGATTTAAAAAAGAAACTATGTTGTAGAAAAACGTAAAGTAAGAAGAAAATGTTAAATAAAAATATTGGCTGCACCTCCAAATTTACGAGCTATGAGCATGGCCTATTTATAACAGGTACTCTTTGATAGATGTTAACTAATGTTCCAAACAATGTGTCAAAGCATTTGACATATCAACTAGATTACAAACACAGCAAGAACTACATCTGAGCTGTCAAAAACAATTGTTATGAATTCGCCTTACAAACCCGAATTCGCAATAAATTTATGAATGAATTGCATTCAGGAGAAATAAACGCTATACTTTGTTGAAGCAAATGCAAAATGAGCTGAAAATATTATAAAATAATTAGCAACAATTTATAATTTAGAAGTTATGACCTGAAGTTCTCATAAAATGGCGAATTTGCAGTAAATTTTGTGAATGAATTGAAGCACAGAGATTTAAAAAACAAACTGTGTTTTAGGAAATCGTAAAGTTAGAAGAAAATATTAAATAAAAATATTGGGATTGTTATGAATTCGCTTTACAAACCCGAATTTGTACTAAATTAATTAATGAATTGAATTCATGAGAAATAAAAAGTATACCTTGTTGTAGAAATTGCAAAAATAAACAGACAATGTTATAAAATAGTTAGCAGCTATTTATAGTTTAGAAGTTACGACCTTCTGAAGTTCTCATAAAATGACGAATTTGCATAAATTTTGTGAATGAATTGAAGCCCAAAGATTTAAAAAACAAACTTTGTTGTAAGAAATCGTAAAGTAAGAAGAAAATATTAAATAAAAATATTGGCTGCACCTCAAAATTTACGAGCTATGAGCACGGCCTATATATAACAGGTACTCTCGCTTCAATTCTTAACTAATGTACCAACAATGTGTCAACAAGGCATTTGACATATCAACTAGATCCCAAACACAGCGAGATGATCATCAGAGCTGTCAAAAACAATTGTAAAAAAAATGTTGTAAAGTATTCAACTTTTCTCAGAAAGCTTTCGGGAAAATAGTTGAATCCATAATCGATGCTTATTTTCAACCTCATTCGCTTGCGAGTAGTGTCATATGCCCACTCCTTCTACTTTATGAGTTATTTTCAAATTACTAAAAGTGTTTTTTTTTTTGTAAAAAACTGTTGTTAAGTATACAACTTTTCTCAGAAAGCCTCCGTGAAAATAGTGGAACCCATAATCGATGCGTATTTTAAACCCCATTCGATTGCGTGTAGTGTCATATGCGCACTCTCTCTAGTTTCTGAGATGTCAATAAAATAGTGTTTGGAAAATTGTTCGAAGAAACCTCCGGATATATTAAATATAACTAAAATGTCAATAATGACAGTCATATAATGTGATACTAGAGGACTTTTGCTATATATTCTCATTTTTATATTTTTAATTTATTAATATATTACTTTAAAATTATGGCATTCAAAGTCGTAATATTTTTCACTCTTTGTTTTTATTTTGCATATAAAAAACATTAAAATTATAACATCCGGTTTGATAACTCCATGTTTTTTTCTTCACACGCGTACTTAAACAATTGTTATGATTTCGCTTTTCAAACCCGAATTCGCAATAAATTTATGAATGAATTGAATTCAGGAGAAATTAAAACTATACCTTGTTGAAGCAAATGCAAAATAAGCTGAAAATATTATAAAATAATTAGCAGTAATTTATAGTTTAGAAGTTATGACCTTCTAAAGTTCTCATAAAATAGAAAATTTTGTGAATGAATTGAAGCCCAGAGATTTAAAAAAGAAACTATGTTGAAGAAAATCGTAAAGTAAGAAGAAAATATTAAATAAATGAATTGGAGACAACTTATAGTTTAAGAGTTATAAGTATGGCATAGGTAATCTCGCTTTAATTCGTTTTGATATTCTGTCAAAAACAGTATTTAAGAATTCGCTTGTAATTTGGTATCAATTCGCCTTGAAATCTACTTGAACAAAATGAAAGTAAAAAAATTAATCGGCGGCTATTATATCTTCTTGGGAGCAGCTATCAATAATCATCGGCGGCAAAGTTTTACCGGTTGTAGCTGACTCAAACAATAGTTATGATTTCGCTTTACAAACCCGAATTCGCAATAAATTTAAGAATGAATTGCATTCAAGAAAAATAAAAAGGGTAATCACGATGGGTAGTGCAAAGTGTGCAAACGATGCAAATGTGTGCAAATATACACACATTTGCACAACAAAACAACAAAATGTATGTATATGTAATTTGCTTCATTTTGCTTCGTTTGCACTAAAAAAAACAATGAGCAAATATAGTAGTGCATATTTGATCAGTTGCAAATAATAGTAAACATTAACTTTTGACATACATGCCGCCATATTTTTATTTCAAGAAAAGTTAAATTGTAAAAAATAAATTAGCTTGTGGTCGCTTAAAAAAAAATTAAAGCAATTTGAAATGGATTGTGAACATTTTATTAAAGATCCCTTTACAAGTAAGAAGAGGCAACGGAATAAACCAAATAAAAGATGGTTAGATGAAGACATCAAAAACATTTTAGAATATATGTATACGAACCAATCAGGATTTTGAAGTAAGTTTTACATATTTTTTTATGATTTTTAATACATTTTTACATACATATATATTTTAGAAGCCCACTGCAAAAATATACTACACAAATCTCTTGAAAAAGGTTTGTATAGATGCAACTTGGGACATTCTCAAGTGGAAAGTGAGACACCTCAAAGCTAATTACTTTAAAGCCGAAGAATGGAGAAAGAACACAGGTTCAGGATTGCTAGATTCCGATGAGGGAATTTCAAGTATAGAAGGTATAAAACATCTAAACTGATTTATGCATTGTGCAATTCATACATTGTTAAACATTTTCTCTTTCAGAAAAACTACACAAAATATGTAAATTTTATAAGGATCTACATGATATATTTGGACAAAAACAATCTGATTTTCCCTTTTAAACCTATGAATCATCTTCAACAAGTGATATCCTAAGCAGCACTGAATTATGCAATGAGTCAGGAGATATGCAGGAGTATTTTGAAGAGTTTGAGGCATTAGATAGTGAAGGTGAAGAAGTTGAATGTAATGAAGTAACAGAGGTGATAGTTGAGACGGACTTGCAAATTACTTCACAAGTCAAAGTAAACAACTCTTCCTTATTAAACAAAGAAAAAATTAAAAACTTTGCAAAAAAATTAAAAAGTTCATCGCCAAAAACAGCTATTGATAAGCTTTCTGAACTGCAAAGCGAAAAAACTAAATATTTAAAATCGAAAATTGAATTTGAAAAGGAAAAATTTGCCAAAGAACTGGATTTAAATGAAAGAAAATTTTTAGAAGATGTACAAAAAAGGAAAGATGAAATGGAAATTAAACAACTAGAAATTGAAAAAGATGAGAGGCTGAAAAAATTGGAAATTGAAGCAAATGAGAGAATGCAGAGGTATGAAGTGGATGTAAAATACAAAACTAAATAATCATTTATATTTATTTAAAAATAATAGTTTTAATACTTACTTTAGTTAACCATTATAAAAGAATTATTAAATTAATTTTGTTGTGTTTTGTTTTGTTTGCTTTTTATTGTTATATTCATTATAATACTTTTGATTTCATATGAATTTTATGTAATACATATTATACATGTAAATAAAAAATTTTTTTTGTGTTTGTTTTAATTTACATTTGTTTTGATAAAAACCTATTAAAACATTAAGGAATGTAGCGCTTGCCTTTTTAATTCATATCTTCTATTTTCTGGTCCTAGTTCTTCAAAATTATTCCCTTCGTCATCTCCACAGCTTGTAACTTCACTAATGTTTCGAGTAGTTTCAGGAATGAGTATATTATGTAAAATGCAGCAAACCATTATCCACTGACAACAGAACATATGATTTTGTTCAGAATTTATTCTCATTCTTAGGTTTTTAAGACTGCTAAATTTTTCTTTCAGAATTCCAAAACAATGTTCAATTCGTACTCTATACTTGCTGTGCCTTTTATTAAATTGTATCCGCTTTGTACTATCCATATGAGATGCATTTCTTCTATAAGGACATTACTGTATATGATAATGGATATGCCGAGTCTCCAGCAATAAACTGATTACCAGTAAAATAATTAGAACTTTCTTTATATATATCACAATTCTTAAAAATTTTTGCGTCGTGATGACTTCCTGGATGTCCAACTACAACATGTCGAATTTTCAACAAATAGTCACAAATTACTTGTACCTTCAAGGAATATTTATGAGTTCGAGAAAAAAATGATACCGGACTTAGAACAGGAGTTTCTGCTAAATCAATTTCACTTCCGTCAACGTAACCAATACAAAACGGCAGCTCGTCATATGTGGCTGCAACGATAGCTGGCCAGAATATGTAACGCGATTGCAGGTTTAATATCGCTTTAAAAACACGTCGAGTTATCTTGTCTATTGTGCCTCCATCCCCAACCCCAAACAGTGCCCCAATCTTCTTTAACAAAGCACCTTCTCCTGAAGATCCCAATCTGTAAAGGACTATAGCTAATTGAAAATGGATTGGCAACTGTTTAGGTGAATGTAAGTTGTTGAAAACATCATCATTAGACACAAGCAAAAAGAGTTGATCAAATTCTGCACGGTTTATTCTCCACATCTGCAGGAACCTGTTCTCATCCAGTACGGTTAAAATATTTTGGGACCAGTGAGTAGACTTTGGAACACAATTTAGTGCACCACGGCGACATGACAAAACTAACAGTGTATTTTCTATTACTTCATCTAAAATGTTGGAAATTGACTCTTCCTCCAAATCTATAAAAATGTACATAGTTTGTATTAGTTTATTTTTAACCATTTTTTTAACTTACCTTCATACTCTGCTACTTCAACATCGCTAATAGCACTGTTAATCAAAAAGTTTATAATATTTTCATTTTCGCTTCTTTTGGGCATGTTTTTTAAAAATTTATTTAATTTTATGCGCTTTGGTATATTATCAATAATATAAAAACTTTTGACAGCTGCGGGCAGTGCTGCCAGAACTTTAGGTGAGATGCCACATTTTTGTAAGAAAATTAAATGCTCTTCACGAAAATGCACTAAATTTAAAAGTACGCTCACGAAGTACACTAATATGCACAGCAAATTTGCAAAATGCATATTTGCACAATCACCATCGTGATTACCCTTAAAAACTATACCTTGTTGAAGCAAGTGCAAAATAAGCAGAAAATATTATAAAATAATTAGCAACAATTTATAGTTTAGAAGTTATGACCTTCTGAAGTACTCATAAAATGGCGAATTTGCAGTAAATTTTGTGAATGAATTGAAGCACAGAGATTTAAAAAACAAACTGTGTTGTAGAAAACCGTAAAGTAAGAAGACAATATTAAATAAAAATATTGACTGCAACTCAAAATTTAGAGCTATGAGCCTTTTTAGAACAGGTAAACAGAAAATATTTTAAAATAATTAGCAGTACTTTATAGTTTAGAAGTTATGACCTTCTGAAGTTCACATAAATTAGCGAACTTACAGAAAATTTTATGAATGAATTGAAGCCCAGAGATTTAAAAAAGAAACTATGTTGAAGAAAATCGTAAAGTAAGAAGAAAATATTAAATAAATGAATTGGAGACAACTTAAAGTTTAAGAGTTATAAGTATGGCATAGGTAATCTCGCTTTAATTCGCTTTGATAGAGCTGTCAAAAACAGTATTTAAGAATTCGCTTGCAATTTAGTATCAATTCGCCTTGAATTCTACTTGAACAAAATGAAAGTAAAAAATTAATCGGCGGCTATTATATCTCCTTGGCAGCAACTATCAATAATCATCGGCGGCAAAGTTTTACCGGTAGTAGCCGACTCTAACATTAGTTATGATTTCGCTTTACAAAACCGAATTCGCAATAAATTTAAGAATGAATTGAATTCAAGAAAAATAAAAACTATACCTTGTTGAAGCAAGTGCAAAATAAGCAGACAATATTATAAAATAATTAGCAACAATTTATAGTTTAGAAGTTATGACCTTCTGAAAATATCATAAAATGGCGAATTTGCAGTAAATTTTCTGAATGAATTGAAGCACAGATTTAAAGAACAAACTATGTTGTAGAAAAGCGTAAAGTAAGAAGACAATATTCAATAAAAATATTGGCTGCACCTCACAATTTACGAGCTATGAGCACGGCCTTTTCTAACAGGTACTCTCGCTTGAATTCGCTTTGATTCTCTAATGTACCGATCAATGTGTCAACAAAGCATTTGACATATCAACTGGATCCCAAACACAGCGAGAATTATCATCTGAGCTGTCAAAACAATTGTTATGAATTCGCCTTACAAACCCGAATTCGCAATAAAATTATGAACGAATTGCATTTAGGAGAAATAAAAATTAACCCTTTTTGTGGGAAATGCAAAACTAAGCATAAAATATTATAAATAGTTAGCAGCAGTTTATAGTTTAGAAGTTATGACCTTCTGAAGTTCTCATAAAATGGCGAATTTGCATAAATTTTGTAAATGAATTGAAGCACAGAGATTTAAAAAACAAACTGTGTTTTAGGAAATCGTAAAGTTAGAAGAAAATATTAAATAAAAATATTGAGATTGTTATGAATTCGCTTTACAAACCCGAATTTGTACTAAATTAATTAATGAATTGAATTCATGAGAAATAAAAAGTATACCTTGTTGTAGAAATTGCAAAAATAAACAGACAATGTTATAAAATAGTTAGCAGCTATTTATAGTTTAGAAGTTACGACCTTCTGAAGTTCTCATAAAATGACGAATTTGCATAAATTTTGTGAATGAATTGAAGCCCAAAGATTTAAAAAACAAACTTTGTTGTAAGAAATCGTAAAGCAAGAAGAAAATATTAAATAAAAATATTGGCTGCACCTCAAAATTTACGAGCTATGAGCACGGCCTATATATAACAGGTACTCTCGCTTCAATTCTTAACTAATGTACCAACAATGTGTCAACAAGGCATTTGACATATCAACTAGATCCCAAACACAGCGAGATGATCATCAGAGCTGTCAAAAACAATTGTAAAAAAAATGTTGTAAAGCATTCAACTTTTCTCAGAAAGCTTTCGGGAAAATAGTTGAATCCATAATCGATGCTTATTTTCAACCTCATTCGCTTGCGAGTAGTGTCATATGCCCACTCCTTCTACTTTATGAGTTATTTTCAAATTACTAAAAGTGTTTTTTTTTTGTAAAAAACTGTTGTTAAGTATACAACTTTTCTCAGAAAGCCTCCGTGAAAATAGTGGAACCCATAATCGATGCGTATTTTAAACCCCATTCGATTGCGTGTAGTGTCATATGCCCACTCCTTCTACTTTATGAGTTATTTTCAAATTACTAAAAGTGTTTTTTTTTTGTAAAAAAATGTTGTTAAGTATACAACTTTTCTCAGAAAGCCTCCGTGAAAATAGTTGAACCCATAATCGATGCGTATTTTCAACCTCATTGGATTGCGTGTAGTGTCATATGCGCACTCTCTCTAGTTTCTGAGATGTCAATAAAATAGTGTTTGGAAAATTGTTCGAAGAAACCTCCGGATATATTAAATATAACTAAAATGTCAATAATGACAGTCATATAATGTGATACTAGAGGACTTTTGCTATATATTCTCATTTTTATATTTTTAATTTATTAATATATTACTTTAAAATTATGGCATTCAAAGTCGTAATATTTTTCACTCTTTGTTTTTATTTTGCATATAAAAAACATTAAAATTATAACATCCGGTTTGATAACTCCATGTTTTTTTCTTCACACGCGTACTTAAACAATTGTTATGATTTCGCTTTTCAAACCCGAATTCGCAATAAATTTATGAATGAATTGAATTCAGGAGAAATTAAAACTATACCTTGTTGAAGCAAATGCAAAATAAGCTGAAAATATTATAAAATAATTAGCAGTAATTTATAGTTTAGAAGTTATGACCTTCTAAAGTTCTCATAAAATAGAAAATTTTGTGAATGAATTGAAGCCCAGAGATTTAAAAAAGAAACTATGTTGAAGAAAATCGTAAAGTAAGAAGAAAATATTAAATAAATGAATTGGAGACAACTTATAGTTTAAGAGTTATAAGTATGGCATAGGTAATCTCGCTTTAATTCGTTTTGATATTCTGTCAAAAACAGTATTTAAGAATTCGCTTGTAATTTGGTATCAATTCGCCTTGAAATCTACTTGAACAAAATGAAAGTAAAAAAATTAATCGGCGGCTATTATATCTTCTTGGGAGCAGCTATCAATAATCATCGGCGGCAAAGTTTTACCGGTTGTAGCTGACTCAAACAATAGTTATGATTTCGCTTTACAAACCCGAATTCGCAATAAATTTAAGAATGAATTGCATTCAAGAAAAATAAAAAGGGTAATCACGATGGGTAGTGCAAAGTGTGCAAACGATGCAAATGTGTGCAAATATACACACATTTGCACAACAAAACAACAAAATGTATGTATATGTAATTTGCTTCATTTTGCTTCGTTTGCACTAAAAAAAACAATGAGCAAATATAGTAGTGCATATTTGATCAGTTGCAAATAAAAGTAAACATTAACTTTTGACATACATGCCGCCATATTTTTATTTCAAGAAAAGTTAAATTGTAAAAAATAAATTAGCTTGTGGTCGCTTAAAAAAAAATTAAAGCAATTTGAAATGGATTGTGAACATTTTATTAAAGATCCCTTTACAAGTAAGAAGAGGCAACGGAATAAACCAAATAAAAGATGGTTAGATGAAGACATCAAAAACATTTTAGAATATATGTATACGAACCAATCAGGATTTTGAAGTAAGTTTTACATATTTTTTTATGATTTTTAATACATTTTTACATACATATATATTTTAGAAGCCCACTGCAAAAATATACTACACAAATCTCTTGAAAAAGGTTTGTATAGATGCAACTTGGGACATTCTCAAGTGGAAAGTGAGACACCTCAAAGCTAATTACTTTAAAGCCGAAGAATGGAGAAAGAACACAGGTTCAGGATTGCTAGATTCCGATGAGGGAATTTCAAGTATAGAAGGTATAAAACATCTAAACTGATTTATGCATTGTGCAATTCATACATTGTTAAACATTTTCTCTTTCAGAAAAACTACACAAAATATGTAAATTTTATAAGGATCTACATGATATATTTGGACAAAAACAATCTGATTTTCCCTTTTAAACCTATGAATCATCTTCAACAAGTGATATCCTAAGCAGCACTGAATTATGCAATGAGTCAGGAGATATGCAGGAGTATTTTGAAGAGTTTGAGGCATTAGATAGTGAAGGTGAAGAAGTTGAATGTAATGAAGTAACAGAGGTGATAGTTGAGCCGGACTTGCAAATTACTTCACAAGTCAAAGTAAACAACTCTTCCTTATTAAACAAAGAAAAAATTAAAAACTTTGCAAAAAAATTAAAAAGTTCATCGCCAAAAACAGCTATTGATAAGCTTTCTGAACTGCAAAGCGAAAAAACTAAATATTTAAAATCGAAAATTGAATTTGAAAAGGAAAAATTTGCCAAAGAACTGGATTTAAATGAAAGAAAATTTTTAGAAGATGTACAAAAAAGGAAAGATGAAATGGAAATTAAACAACTAGAAATTGAAAAAGATGAGAGGCTGAAAAAATTGGAAATTGAAGCAAATGAGAGAATGCAGAGGTATGAAGTGGATGTAAAATACAAAACTAAATAATCATTTATATTTATTTAAAAATAATAGTTTTAATACTTACTTTAGTTAACCATTATAAAAGAATTATTAAATTAATTTTGTTGTGTTTTGTTTTGTTTGCTTTTTATTGTTATATTCATTATAATACTTTTGATTTCATATGAATTTTATGTAATACATATTATACATGTAAATAAAAAATTTTTTTTGTGTTTGTTTTAATTTACATTTGTTTTGATAAAAACCTATTAAAACATTAAGGAATGTAGCGCTTGCCTTTTTAATTCATATCTTCTATTTTCTGGTCCTAGTTCTTCAAAATTATTCCCTTCGTCATCTCCACAGCTTGTAACTTCACTAATGTTTCGAGTAGTTTCAGGAATGAGTATATTATGTAAAATGCAGCAAACCATTATCCACTGACAACAGAACATATGATTTTGTTCAGAATTTATTCTCATTCTTAGGTTTTTAAGACTGCTAAATTTTTCTTTCAGAATTCCAAAACAATGTTCAATTCGTACTCTATACTTGCTGTGCCTTTTATTAAATTGTATCCGCTTTGTACTATCCATATGAGATGCATTTCTTCTATAAGGACATTACTGTATATGATAATGGATATGCCGAGTCTCCAGCAATAAACTGATTACCAGTAAAATAATTAGAACTTTCTTTATATATATCACAATTCTTAAAAATTTTTGCGTCGTGATGACTTCCTGGATGTCCAACTACAACATGTCGAATTTTCAACAAATAGTCACAAATTACTTGTACCTTCAAGGAATATTTATGAGTTCGAGAAAAAAATGATACCGGACTTAGAACAGGAGTTTCTGCTAAATCAATTTCACTTCCGTCAACGTAACCAATACAAAACGGCAGCTCGTCATATGTGGCTGCAACGATAGCTGGCCAGAATATGTAACGCGATTGCAGGTTTAATATCGCTTTAAAAACACGTCGAGTTATCTTGTCTATTGTGCCTCCATCCCCAACCCCAAACAGTGCCCCAATCTTCTTTAACAAAGCACCTTCTCCTGAAGATCCCAATCTGTAAAGGACTATAGCTAATTGAAAATGGATTGGCAACTGTTTAGGTGAATGTAAGTTGTTGAAAACATCATCATTAGACACAAGCAAAAAGAGTTGATCAAATTCTGCACGGTTTATTCTCCACATCTGCAGGAACCTGTTCTCATCCAGTACGGTTAAAATATTTTGGGACCAGTGAGTAGACTTTGGAACACAATTTAGTGCACCACGGCGACATGACAAAACTAACAGTGTATTTTCTATTACTTCATCTAAAATGTTGGAAATTGACTCTTCCTCCAAATCTATAAAAATGTACATAGTTTGTATTAGTTTATTTTTAACCATTTTTTTAACTTACCTTCATACTCTGCTACTTCAACATCGCTAATAGCACTGTTAATATAAAAAAGTTTATAATATTTTCATTTTCGCTTCTTTTGGGCATGTTTTTTAAAAATTTATTTAATTTTATGCGCTTTGGTATATTATCAATAATATAAAAACTTTTGACAGCTGCGGGCAGTGCTGCCAGAACTTTAGGTGAGATGCCACATTTTTGTAAGAAAATTAAATGCTCTTCACGAAAATGCACTAAATTTAAAAGTACGCTCACGAAGTACACTAATATGCACAGCAAATTTGCAAAATGCATATTTGCACAATCACCATCGTGATTACCCTTAAAAACTATACCTTGTTGAAGCAAGTGCAAAATAAGCAGAAAATATTATAAAATAATTAGCAACAATTTATAGTTTAGAAGTTATGACCTTCTGAAGTACTCATAAAATGGCGAATTTGCAGTAAATTTTGTGAATGAATTGAAGCACAGAGATTTAAAAAACAAACTGTGTTGTAGAAAACCGTAAAGTAAGAAGACAATATTAAATAAAAATATTGACTGCAACTCAAAATTTAGAGCTATGAGCCTTTTTAGAACAGGTAAACAGAAAATATTTTAAAATAATTAGCAGTACTTTATAGTTTAGAAGTTATGACCTTCTGAAGTTCACATAAATTAGCGAACTTACAGAAAATTTTATGAATGAATTGAAGCCCAGAGATTTAAAAAAGAAACTATGTTGAAGAAAATCGTAAAGTAAGAAGAAAATATTAAATAAATGAATTGGAGACAACTTAAAGTTTAAGAGTTATAAGTATGGCATAGGTAATCTCGCTTTAATTCGCTTTGATAGAGCTGTCAAAAACAGTATTTAAGAATTCGCTTGCAATTTAGTATCAATTCGCCTTGAATTCTACTTGAACAAAATGAAAGTAAAAAATTAATCGGCGGCTATTATATCTCCTTGGCAGCAACTATCAATAATCATCGGCGGCAAAGTTTTACCGGTAGTAGCCGACTCTAACATTAGTTATGATTTCGCTTTACAAAACCGAATTCGCAATAAATTTAAGAATGAATTGAATTCAAGAAAAATAAAAACTATACCTTGTTGAAGCAAGTGCAAAATAAGCAGACAATATTATAAAATAATTAGCAACAATTTATAGTTTAGAAGTTATGACCTTCTGAAAATATCATAAAATGGCGAATTTGCAGTAAATTTTCTGAATGAATTGAAGCACAGATTTAAAGAACAAACTATGTTGTAGAAAAGCGTAAAGTAAGAAGACAATATTCAATAAAAATATTGGCTGCACCTCACAATTTACGAGCTATGAGCACGGCCTTTTCTAACAGGTACTCTCGCTTGAATTCGCTTTGATTCTCTAATGTACCGATCAATGTGTCAACAAAGCATTTGACATATCAACTGGATCCCAAACACAGCGAGAATTATCATCTGAGCTGTCAAAACAATTGTTATGAATTCGCCTTACAAACCCGAATTCGCAATAAAATTATGAACGAATTGCATTTAGGAGAAATAAAAATTAACCCTTTTTGTGGGAAATGCAAAACTAAGCATAAAATATTATAAATAGTTAGCAGCAGTTTATAGTTT
Source organism: Lypha dubia (assembly GCA_947311025.1). Lineage (NCBI taxonomy): Eukaryota > Metazoa > Arthropoda > Insecta > Diptera > Tachinidae > Lypha > Lypha dubia. The sequence continues at coordinate 12,537,256 of OX371265.1, read as the reverse complement.
AGAAGTTATGACCTTCTGAAGTTCTCATAAAATGGCGAATTTGCATAAATTTTGTAAATGAATTGAAGCCAAAAGATTTAATTTAAACTTTGTTTTAGGAAATCGTAAAGTAAGAAGAAAATATTAAATAAAAATATTGGCTGCACCTCAAAATTTACGAGCTATGAGCACGGCCTATATATAACAGGTACTCTCGCTTCAATTCGCTTTGATAGTTATTAACTAATGTAGCAACAATGTGTCAACAAGGCATTTGACAAATCAACTAGATCCCAAACACAGCGAGATGATCATCAGAGCTGTCAAAAACAATTGTAAATAAAAATTAACCCTTTTTGTGGGAAATGCAAAACTAAGCATAAAATATTATAAATAGTTAGCAGCAGTTTATAGTTTAGAAGTTATGACCTTCTGAAGTTCTCATAAAATGGCGAATTTGCATAAATTTTGTAAATGAATTGAAGCCAAAAGATTTAATAAACAAACTTTGTTTTAGGAAATCGTAAAGTAAGAAGAAAATATTAAATAAAATTATTGGTTGCACCTCAAAATTTACGAGCTATGAGCATGGCCTATTTATAAAAGGTACTCTGGCTTTAATTCGCTTTGATAGATATTAACTAATGTACCGAATAATGTGTCAACAAAGCATTCGACATATCAACTAGATCCCGAACACAGCGAAAATGATGATCTGAGCAGCCAAAAAACAATTGTTATGAATTCGCCCTTTTATACGGGTTGTATTTCCAATAAATTTTGGAATATTTAAGTCCAAGAAATATAAAAATCAATCTTCGTTGAAGGAAATTTAAAAATAAAAATAAACTGTTAAATAAAAAAATTTCCAGCAACTTATGGTTGCTCATAACCTGAAGTTTTTATACAAACGAGAATTTGCAATAGATTTCTTAATAATTAGGTCCACAACATATAAAAACCAAGCTTTAGTGTAGAAAACTGAAAATTTCTGAAGTTTTTATACAAACGAGAATTTGCAATAGATTTCTTAATAATTAGGTCCACAATATATAAAAACCAAGCTTTAGTGTAGAAAACTGAAAAAATATATATAAAAAAAAATTCCAGAAACCCTACTATAAGAAAAATTAAGAAAAATATATATATTTTAATGTTCTTTTTGTTGTTTGCATGTATTTTACACATAAAATAGAACAATTAGCCAAAATTTTTATACTATTAATTTCTGTATCTTACGACAAAAGTGCGTTTGATGACTGCGTGTTGCTACCACTATAAAGATCCACAGTATAAAATATATAGCCGCCAGATAGCAATTTCTTTTTAACGCCGTGAAAGCCGGGAAAAATATGAAAATATATGGCAGCGCCAAAAGCAATTATTTTATTTTTAAATCAAATTTACTAATTGTTACCAGGCATATATCGATATAAAAATATTATATAAGCATTAAACAAGCTAGCCGTAATCAATAGAAATTAAAAAAAAAAATTAATAAGGTGTCCCTAATAATACAAGTCCTCAAAAATGACGATGTACCCATTAGATTATAGGGGACCGTCCTCAGTAATAGCAAAAGGCATCAATAATGACAATATATCAAAAAATTGTGCCTAATAATAGCACAATGCATACACATATATATATATATATATATATATATATATATATATATATATATATATATAACGATTTTACTATTATCGTTATTACTGTGTTAATAAAACACCGGAATTTATTATAATCAATTCAATATTTATTCAGTTTGTCTTAATATCTAGACATTCACCCCTATCGTGAACAAATTTTCCCTCGTAACTTTTTCCCTTTTCCCTTAATGGCAATCGTGAACAACTCCCATGAAAAAATTTTATTCAGTCCAGAATAATAACGTGAAAAAATGCTCCCATGAAAAAATTCCCCTTATCGTGAATAACTTTTTTCCCACAAGTTTTTTCACTTTTCCCTTCGATTTATTCACTTTATTTTTGATGGGGAATAGAACAAAACATGTTTGTAATTCTTCATACAACTTGAATATTAAAGCTTAAAAAGTTTATTTAAAGAAAAATATCTAATAATAAGGTACCAACTGATGTATTGGTCAACAAAATGCAAAACAACAAGTCTATTGCCTGCGAATTTGTGAAGCTTTATGGCTCGATTATGGATAGCAACCGAACTTCAGTTGCGTTGCCAGCCGGCAACTGAAAATTTGTGGTTGCCAGAAAAGCACTAAATAGCAACTGAAACTGGCAGCTCTCAGTTGCCAGTTGCCATCCGTAATACAATTCTCAGCAACTGGCAACGCAACTGTGGTTTGGTTGCCATCCATAATCGACCCATTAATTTGTTGGAATTTTTTCGTTATGTTGGCTTTCCAAAAGTAGCCGAACCATTTAAACACATAAAAGTTAGAATGCAATAAATAAAAGCTGCAAATAAACTATCGCTCCAACACTGAATATTTAGCTTTCCTTTTTTTAAGTTTTCTTTAAAATATATATTTCCAAGTATATTTTATAACAAAAATTTCTTTTATTTTTTTATTTTTATTATCTTCTTTCTTATTTTACATTCACAACGAATTGATAGCGGGAACAAACGTTCCCATGAAATTCACGATATCAAATTTCCCTTCATGGGGAATGAAAATTTCATGGGAACAAAAATTTCACATTTTGTTCACGATAGGGGTGAATAAAAAAAACTTTACAAAAATATAGAAAATATGTGTTTCCTTCAATACACGAGAATACGAAGTAATCAAATGTTTTTTCGTGTTGACAAAGAAGCGTTTTTTATTATAAACTGTTTTAAGTGCAGTGTTGCCACAGTACTCCCCGGTTAGACTGAACCGAGCTTATAAAAATCGTATTGGAAGTCTTACTTGACGACCGGAGCGAGTGGTTGAAGTCGATATGGGGTCAGAATTTGTAGACGTAGTTTTTTCGTTTATAAGGTGCGTTTTAGTTGTTTCTGCTGGCACATCCTGCTTTGAATGGTGTGTCGTAGTTCTTCCATTTGACGTAGACTCTTTTGTCTGCTGTGTTGCGGTAGTGGTTGGCTGTAATTGCAGGTTACTTTCTGGTCGATGTGATTCATTAGCTAAATACGCTGGTTTAAGCCTGTCGATCGATATGTTGGTGTTTTGCTGCTTATATTTATTTTATTTTGAAGAACTTTTCGTTTCTCTCTACATTATTATAGGGTCCTTCGTACGGGTGTGACAAAGACGGTCGAATTGAATCATTTCGCACAAATACGTGTGTGCATGTGTCCAAATCTGGATGTTTAAACGTTTTAGCCTTGCCATGCCACGCCGTTTGTTGAGGTTGGATACTTTGCATCGCTTCACCCAAGTCATTCAGTACCTTAGTTTCTGTTTTTATATCTGTCTGTGGGGCAAAAAATTCAGCAGGAATACGTAACGTAGTTCCTAGAACCAACTCAACTGGAGAAGCCATAATATCCTCCTTGTAAGTTGTTCTTAGGCCAAGCAAAATAAGTGGTAGGAATTTTGTCCATCGGTTCTGATCGTGGCACAAAATTGCTGCCTTCAGTGTTCGATGCCACCTTTCAATGATTCCATTTGCTTGTGGATGGTATGGCGTGGTTCGAAGGTGCTTGATGCCTAGGTATCGCGTTAATTCCTTGAATAGATGCGACTCAAATTGTCGTCCTTGGTCACATGTTATGTTTTCTGGAATGCCAAACCGAGCAATCCAACCTGATATGTCGCTGACATGTCTACAATAGGTATTGCCTCCGGCCAGCGAGTAAATCTGTCTATAATTGTGAGACAATAACGGTATCCATCGCTGGGAGGGAAAGGTCCAACCAAGTCGATGTTTATATGCGAAAAGCGGCGGTCGATTCCTTTGTATTTTTGAAGCGGTGATTTTGTATGACGCCCTATTTTTGAACGTTGACATTGTATGCAGCTGCGAGCAAAGTCGATACTGTCACGCCGAATATTCGGCCACACGAATCTGCTAGTCATCAATTTAGCGGTTGCCCGAGTACCAGGGTGCGACAGGTTGTGTGTAGCCTGTAAAAACTTTTTTCGTAGAGTTGCCGTTATAAATGGCCGTATGCGCTCTGTCGAATAATCACAGTACAACTGGCTTTCACTTCCTGGAATGGCAAAAGGTTTTAGTCTTATTTGGTAAGGATATTTACCTTTGATAACAGCGTCGAGCTCTTCGTCGGTCTGTTGTGCTCGTGCGAGCTCCTCAATGTCAATGGATGAACCAATTGTAACTGTTGAAATTCTTGAGAGCATATCTGCGGTGATATTTTCTTTTCCTGCGATGTGCCGGATGTCGGTAGTTATTTGGCCAATAAGATCGAGCTGTCTTGCTTGTCGGTTGTTTGCCTTTTCAAGTTTCTGTCGAAAGGCATAAGTAATAGGCTTATGAACTTGCTCGGGAGCGGATTGTGTTTTGAGTAGATTCTCTAGGTACAAACTTCTTCATCATCTGAATCAGTTGTCCTAGTTGCTGTTGTATTGAATTAAACTCATTGTGATCGGTTGTTGTTGCCATGCTTTTTGAGGTTATGTTGACTTCCTCTACTGAGTTTATATTACGAAGGCCGAGCGAGTCAACAATTGCATCGGCAATGGTCGTTTTATCGGCGATGTCAACTTTTGCTGCAATTACCGCTGCTTGAGCGTGTGGCGGAAGCCGCGCGGCCTACAAGTCAATCAGAATATTTTCTTTTAAGGCGGTTCCGGCAACCCGCCGCATCTCATTCAATAACTGTGATGGTCTCATGTCCCCTAAGGGCATTTCCGACAAAACACGTTGTAAGCGACGTTGCTGACTATCCGCAAAATGCTCCATTAGTTTCGCTTTGATGTAATCATATTTGTTTTGTGGAGGTGTCGCATCGATTATTGAACGTAGCTCGCTTAGTTTTTGAGGCGGAACTTGTGCCATGGTAATGTTGTACCTTAATTGGTCGCGGTGTATGCCAGAGGGAGCAAACCAAAACTCTAATGACATGAAATAGGATTCGATGTTTGTCGCGTTCATACTGGGCGGTGTTAAACGAACAGCCGAGGTTGCGTCCACTCTGACGTTGTTGGCTTGTTGTGGTATGTCTTCAAGCGCATTGTCTTCGGTTTTTTCGCTACCGCCGGCCATCTTCTAGAATTTTTGTGGAAAGTTCGGAATTGAATTGATCACGTCGGGGTCACCAATATAACGATTTTACTATTATCGTTATTACTGTGTTAATAAAACACCGGAATTTATTATAATCAATTCAATATTTATTCAGTTTGTCTTAATATCTAGACAATAAAAAAAACTTTACAAAAATATAGAAAATGTGTGTTTCCTTCAATACACGAGAATACGAAGTAATCAAATGTTTTTTCGTGTTGACAAAGAAGCGTTTTTTATTAAAAACTGTTTTAAGTGCAGTGTTGCCACATATATATATATACTATTATACATAGTTTGTAAATACAAATTTATTATAAGGAAAAGCAATTAATTTTATAGTTGTAATTATTAATTATTTAAACTTCGCAATTACAAGATATCTAAGTAGGTCGGTTCAGCTGCCTAAAATGTTCAACAAGCTTAACCTTAAATGAATCACGTGTAAAGTGGAACTCTCTTAAAGTGAGTGGTAGTGAGTTCCAGCATTTGTCAACACGAACAATGAAACACCTATCTCCAATAGTTCGATTTCTAGTAGGGAGAAGCAACTGAGGGTTTCTATCACTCTGCAAAAATATGAAATGTCTACGGACATATTCTGGGCAGTCTGTAACCATAACCTTATAGAAGAACCTTTATGTTTAAAAAATTTTAAAGCTCATCTATTTATACAAAAACTCACAAATATATTTGTGTATTACAAAGCATAAAAATAGTCTTTCAAAACTTTTCAAACATACACAACAAATTATTTTCCATTATGGATGTGTTTACTTTTCTACACCTATACAATTAGACAACCGCTGGTTGCCATTAAAAGTATTTATAAGGCCAAAAAATGAAAAGTAAATCTCTCCTTTACAAAATTTTACATTTATTTGAGCATGTACTCAAGTATTTATGTGTTAAATTTTATTTATTTGTTGCGGGTTAGCAATATCTTTATATATATAATTCTACTGTACGTGCGTTGTAACTGAACTCCTCATAAACGGCTGGACCGATTTCCATAAATTTTTTTGTATGCGTTTGGGTGGCGCTCCGGGTGGTTTAGATTTACAATTCGGTCCAATTGGACAAAGGGGCGTGTTACCTCCCATACAAACCACATATTAAAAATCTATTATTTCTGCTCCTGATAACGGTATTTGAACAACATTTGGTACGTCGGTTTGGTGTGCATTTTCTAAGTGCTGCTGCAAATATGGGCGGGATTGGACAAAGGGGCGTGGTACCTCTCATACAAACCACAAATTTAAAATCTATTATTTCTGCTCCTGATAACGGTATTTGAACAAAATTTGGTATGTCGGTTTGGGGTGCATTTCTTAAGTGCTGCTGCAAATATGGGCGGGATTGGACAAAGGGGCGTGGTACCTCTCATACAAACCACAAATTAAAGATCTATTATTTCTGCTCCTGATAACGGTATTTGAACAAAATTTGGTACGTCGGTTCAGTGTGCATTTTTTTTAGTGCTGCTGCAAATATGGGCGGGATTGGACAAAGAGGCGTGGCACAGCCCATATAACCTAAAAACTTAAATCGCCATATTTTGGGCATTTTTTTACCTACGTCGATGATATTTGGTACATATGGTATTGGCATAATTTGGAATAAGTACCAGGAGAAAAGTGGGTGGGACCACGCCCCTTTTTTAGGAAAACCAAACCCTTGGACTGATCTTCCTGAAATTTTCACAGCATGTTACTGTGACTCTGGAAGGAATAATAGCCTATATGAAGTTTTGATTGGACAAAGAGGCGTGGCACCGCCCATATAGCCCAAAAATTTAAATCGCCATATTTTGGGCATTTTTGGACCTACGTCGATGATATTTGGTACATATGGTATTGGCATAATTTGGAATACGTACCAGGAGAAAAGTGGGTGGGACCACGCCCCTTTTTAGGAAAATTAAAAATCGTAATATAGTCTTAACTACTGGACCGATCGTCATTAAATTTTTACAATAGAATATATAAATACTTTTAATTTTATTTTATAACGAGGGGGGTAGCGAAGCAGACCGGGATAAGCTAGTCTAAATATATATTTCGTAGGTAGCCATACCAACTCATCAGTTTATGTTTAAAAAATTTTAAAGCTCATCTACATATGTATTTATACAAAAACTCACAAATATATTTTTGTGAATTTGCAAAGCATAAAAATAGCCTTCAAAATTTTTTAAACACATAATAATAATTTTCCGATGTAACGTAGGTCGATCACAGCTTTTATATATTGTTGCAGTAATTTGAAAACAACTTAAAAAAATTACTGCATTTGCGGAGACACGCATAATGATTTCTCACTATGTTAATATATTTAAATTCTTTTACCAGTATATGTAAATAACATCAATGTGAATGTTACTCATAAAAGTTTAATCTCTTATTGGTATTTTATTTTAGTCGTCTCACGTGATCGCAAGAGAATACTTAAATATTACGTAACTAGAAATGGATACTTTCGATGTCAATGATAAAAATAGGTAAATTGTGTGGAATTTCGATTTCTTGATGAACATGAGTATGTTATAACATACATATCGCGCAATAACTCATAAACAGTCAACCCTCAAAATTTTTCAAAATGTTTTATACCAGTTTACAGATCCAATCTCTATCGACAGTAAAAATTCAGTTTTAATTTCTTTAAATCCGTAACTGGAAGAATGTGTTTGTGCATGTTTTAATATTGCTTGCACAACTCGTATAGCATGAACGGTACTTTGCCTTTCCTAAAAATTTTGTGTGTTTTCAAGCTGTGACTGTTTGTGTGATTTAGTGTACGATATGTACATAATTGCTTCTGTTTTTCAGCTGGTATTTTGGAGCTATGTCGCGTCAAGATGCTACTGAAGTGTTAATGAATGAACGTGAGCGTGGTGTATTTTTAGTACGTGATAGCAATTCGATCGTAGGAGATTATGTACTGTGTGTAAGGTAATATAAAAATCAAAATTAAATTTTCTGATGGATTTTAAATTTATTAATATATTCATATAGAGAGGACACTAAAGTTGGTAATTATATTATAAATAAAATACAGCAAAATGACCAAATAGTTTATCGAATTGGAGATCAATCATTTGAAAACTTATCAAAACTTTTAACATTCTACACATTACATTATTTGGATACAACACCGTTGCGTAAACCAGCACCAAAAAAAACTGAACGAGTTATGGGGAAGTTTGATTTTGATGGCAGCGTAAGTCGAAGATATTTTATAAAGAAGTGAAAAATACGTTAATAAGTCGTTCATTAAATTTTTTAACATATTAGGATCAAGATGATTTACCATTCAGACGTGGTGAAATATTAACTATTGTTAGAAAGGATGAAGATCAATGGTGGACAGCCAAAAATACTTTAGGACAAATTGGTCAAATTCCAGTACCTTATGTGCAAAAGGTAGTAAATTAAATATGTATGCTAAGAATATTTACATAGTAATTTGTGGTGAAAGTCGGCTTTCTTTTATGACATATATGTCAGCGTTGCCATATTGGTGCTTTTCGGGTATTTTCTGGTGCTTTTTTACTCAAGCAATACCCGAAATTTTATTAAATACCCGTTTTTGAAAATCGGGTATTTATAGTGCTTTTAACAATTTCTCACAGTGCTTTTAAGTGCTTTTTAAATAATCAACATTTTTGGCATTAATGCATTTTCCTACTACATATTCTTTAAACCCACCTAATACTTTTCTAACCAATAGCGTATTATTTGCATCTATGTATATTTTGATTAGTACTCGCAAACTGTTAAGAGTTTGAATTCTAGAATTTCTCAAGCATATTTTTTTTTAATTCGTGAAAAAATTTCATGATATATTTCTTTAGCAACGATTTACATTTAATTTACATACCCGTTGATTTGTTTGTTGTGTAAATATAAGCAAGAAAGTGCCAGTTATTAAAAGTAACTTCTTCATTCATTTTATATGTGTTAAAGTTCATCAACTAACAATGGCTTTCCTTTAGATGGAAAAACGGGCTGTACGTATTATCGCCCAAGTGAAAATCGCCCGAAGCAGCTAAATGAAGGAAAGCCCAAAATAGTTGGGTGATTCGTCATAGTGAAGAAACACCCAAAAAACAGTGCCCGGTCGCCCAAAAAAGATGAAGGAAAATCCAAAAGTGTGAAATGAATAATCGCCCAAAGATTTTGGATGTTTGTTCATTATGTAAAATCATCCGAATTGAGATTGAATAAGCGTCCAAAAAATTTTTTTTTTTGTTTTTTAACTCTTTACAAAAATTGGGCAATTATTCATTATGAACAAATACCCAAATATCTGAAAATGTTGAATCACCCAGTCGATGAACGATCACCCAATTTATTTTAAAACAATTTTTGGGCGGTCCTACATATTTGTTAAGCGGTCGATTTTCACTTGGGCCATTATTCGTACATCGGGAAAAACGAATATATAGAAAAGCTAATCTAACTAGCTAGCTAGCTGATCTAACTTTTAAAAGATGGCTTAGACCAACAAAAGATGAACTGAAAGCATATTGCATTTGTTGTAATTGTGAAATAAATGCAATATGAAAGCGATTTACTCCGACTAAGTCTCACAAAAAACATGAAAAATCAATAGATCCAAATGCAATTTTTTCAGTACAGCCAAGGCTGTCTTTTGATCCACCAGACCCAAAACAAAATTAAGTTAGTGCTTTTGTACCCGAAATTTTTTTCATTTTTACCCTTTTTTACCATATTTCCATGGGATCACAGTGCCTTTGATGTTGCAAGAGTTGGCATCACTGATAGATGTATTGGTAGAACTATTTGCCCTAAGATATATCAAAATTATTATGTGACATATGCCACGACCACTTGTCAATTTTTTATAAATTTTCTTTGAAACCAATATACAATGAGCTACACGCACAAAATTCAACTTTTGAGCTGCATCAGTAAATTAAATATCATCATATACGAGTAAATAGTCCATCGGTACGGGAAGTGCCATGCCGCTCCTACTTAAGATTTATAAAATTTTTACCTATTGTTTCTTGGCCGAATATCAATTTTTAGTATTCGCGAATACGAATATGTATAACAATATTCGCCGAATACGAATATTAATTTTAAAATTTAGCGCCAATTAATATATCAAATTTAATTGGAAACAATCCTTCCTTTGTGTAAGTAAACAGGGTTTAAAAAAACTAATATAATTACTAAAAATTGCCCACATATTTCATAATTTTATGTGAAAACTAGAAAATATTTACCTGATAACAAATACATTTAGAGTTTTCTAAAAAAATGTTTATGCTTGCAAACTAAATAATATATTCAGTAGCTTACACGCTATAAAAAATACCAAACATGAAAATTATATGGCTTTCCAACCAAGCACAACTTCGACTATAATGACGAACATGGCCATCTTAAATGAGTAATATTTAAATAATTTTCTCTTTTCATCAACAAATATCAACCCTAAAAATATTCTTGGATTCAAGAAAAAAATATATTATATCTGAACGGCAAAAAAAATACATATGTGTTGTAAATTGCAGATTCCAAGAATTTTTAACGGTTACACATTCATAAAGCAAAAAGCAGTTGTGTGTCATTTTTATGAGTATAATGAAAAGCGTGTATGAGATTTTATGTGTGTATGTATGTACGAATCTATATACAGTTTGTAAAAAACTCTACAAGAACAATGACGGTCATTTGATGCATCATCTGATGGTCATTGCTGATGGGTATACCCATCACCATTCTCTAGCATTTTATTAAGGGCAATATGAAAAAACTGATGTAAACATTCTCTTTCATACTTGTGGATTTCGTGAACTATAGTAAAACATATATCTGAACTCTGCTCACTCCACAGTATTTTACTAATCAGTACTGATGTAAACATAGTCATAGCTGCAAGAGTGTTAGTAAATAAGTTTTGTGTGAGTTACAGCCATACCTAAACAAGAGCGGAAAGCGGAACGTTTTCTACCGCCTAGCGTTAACGCTGAAATACCATACCTAAACAAGAGCGTCAACGCTTTGTCATAAAAACAGGGTTATTACAAAATATATAACAACCCTGATTATAATAGTATACTCCCCTACAAGAACAATGACGGTCATTTGATGCATCATCTGATGGGTATAGCGTTAACGCTGAAATACCATACCTAAACAAGAGCGTCAACGCTTTGTCATAAAAACAGGGTTATTACAAAATATATAACAACCCTGATTATAATAGTATACTCAACTACAAGAACAATGACGGTCATTTGATGCATCATCTGATGGTCATTGCTGATGGGTATACCCATCAGCATTCTCTATCATTTTATTAAGGGCAATATGAAAAAACTGATGTAAACATTCTCTTTCATACTTGTGGATTTCGTGAACTATAGTAAAACATATATCTGAACTCTGCTCACTCCACAGTATTTTACTAATCATTACTGATGTAAACATAGTCATAGCTGCAAGAGTGTTTGTAAATAAGTTTTGTGTGTGTTAGTTTCCATCAGCAATTTCTTGTAGGGCTCATAACCTAATAATACATGCATCTCTACAACAAAAAAATTCCTCAGAAGTCAAAAGTATAAATGTGTATGTATGTGTGCATGTTTCAACCTGTGACTAAAATATAAATAAAAATTATTCATTCAAATACGAAAAAATAAATACAAATCAAAATTTAACACTTGAAATAAAAAACAAGTAATTTACAAGAATTGTCAGCTGGGCTTGTAAGACTACCTTATAGTCATTGTATCATGAGTGCTTGTCTTTTGCAGCTAACTTCACTATTAAACGCGCTTTCAAAATCGGATTTTCCAATTGCAAAATGTTGCCGCCGCGTTACCGCCGCGTTATTTCGGGATGCTCCACACAAATTGTATGGGCATGAGAACTTTTGACTGCTAAAAAACGCTTGCCGCTCTTGTTTAGGTATGGCTGTTAGTTTCCATCAGCAATTTCTTGTAGGGAAATATCTTTGCACAAAAAAATTTAAAATACTATATTCATTCATGAATTTCAACAAAAACACGTATACATAAATAGTGTTTTTTTTACACATCCCATTACGGTACTTGTTTGCGACTATAAGGCGCCAATACTTTTCAAATAGACATACACATTACAACAACAAAGAAAAAAGGAGTTTACTCAGTATAAAAAGTGTAAAAAAATTGCATTTTGCAAAAATTTTGTGCATTTGGGTTTTTCCATAAATGTAATGGAATGTGAAAGAGGTCAACAAAGATTTATGAATAAAGTGATCGTTATTTATGCAATAAGTGACCGCATATTTGAATAAAAAAATGCCATGAAAACGAGTCTCAAAAAATATTATACAATTGGTGTATTTTAATCACTACGAAGGAAAATCTGCCAAGGAAATATCCCATGTTTTCTCTGAAAATCAGAACTGAAAATAATTAGAACTGTTTATAATAACCCCCAATCCAGCACGAGAGGAAAAAGTCTTTGGGTTACGTGTTTCACATTCAGCCATCAGAAATATTCTTCAGAAGCACAAATATTCGTCAAAAGTGCCGTGGAAAAAACCCCTGCTCTGAGCTCAAAATATTAAAAAGAGATTAACATTTACCACCGAACATGTTTCACTTCCTCTAACGTACTGGTGCGATGTTATTTTCTCAGATAAAACAAAAATTTTTATCATAACGACGGACCGCAAAGAATTTTGCGGAAGCCCCTAACAGCACTAGAAAATAAAAATCTTATTCCTACAGTAAAGTTTGTAAAACTGTCCGTAATGGTATGGGGCTGTATATCCAGCAAAGGAGTTGGTGTATCAGGATTTTGGATGAAATAATGACTAAAGAAGTGTATCTTGATATTTAAAAAAAACGAGCTGACCGCCAGCGTTTATAGACCCCTATAATCCGAATAAATTAAAATATAAATACTATCAAGATAATGATCCCAAGCATAAATCTTATTTATGTAGGTCCTGGTTACTATACAACTGTACCAAAGTTATCGATACCCCTGCCCAAAGTCCGGATATAAACCCTATCTAAAAAAAAAAATATAGGAAAAAGGGCACCACCGAACAAAAACGATTAAAGAAGAGTGGCAAAAGAACTGTTTACATTAAAGAGTGTTAACAATTTAGCGATAAGTAAAGGCCGTGCTTCACTATCCTACACAATCGTACGATTCATTCACAGGAAAATCTTGCAAAAATCTGACTGACTTTAAAAAATCGTTTCAAAATGGAGTTGTAGGTGCCACACTATCATACAAATCTGATGCTAAAACATCTGGTTGACAATAAATACTCCTCTGATCGCATGAAAGCTATCATTTTATGAAAATTTTCATAAAATTTTACAAATCGCACGACTTGCCAAAAAATCTGGCACACAGTTGCATTTTTAGTCCACACTACCATACTTTTTTAGCTCACATGTCATATTTGGCATATCGCGCGACTGTGTAGGATAGTGCGGCACGGCCTTAAGTGATAAATAGTTTGTTCAAGTATTCACAACATTCCACCTGAACAAATTATTTGTATAATCTATATATGTATATAAAATTGTAACGTTACTGACTGACTGATTCATCATCGCACAGCCTAAACGCCTGAAGGCAAAAACTTGAAATTTGGACCAGGGCTTGGTCTCTCCCCAAATCTGATCCACTAAGACGGGATTTTTGGAAATTCGAATGTTTAGGGGGTAAAAAAGGGCAAAAACGGTAACCTTATATCTCTAAAACTAAAAGAGATACAAAAAAAAATTTAATGCTTATCGTTGTTCTTTAGAAAAATAAGCGGACAGGTGTCTGGTACTTTTTGGAAATTCAGACCTTTAACAGCGTAAACGGGTAAAACCTGCATTTTTGTATTGATTTGTCACCCCATCTATCTTTTAAACCCATAAACATAGAAATAAGGTTTATATCACATTTGAAACTTATTTAAAAAATCCAAATACATATTTGGTACTTTTTCGAAATTCGGACGTTTAAGGGGTAAATAGCGTAACTATTTTTGGTACTTTTTTTATAAAACATTTTTTTTTATTTATTGACATAAACGTATTAAATTATGGGCTCCCACTACAATAATTAAATTTTTCGTGTTTCAATGGGGAGAAAAAAGTACCAAAAAGGGGAAATACGGAAAATTTAATTTCTTACTTTAGCTTTTTGGTTCTACAACTGGCAATTTATTTTAATAATCGTTAATATTGGACCTAGAAACATAAACTTCAACATGCAATGTCCTGAGTGGATAATAACCTATGAGGGTACTTTTTGCTCTTCAACTGGTACTTTTTGAATTTCCGTTAGTTATAATACTAGAAACATAAAATTAAACATGCAAAGTCCTGAGTGAATGAGAATTCGTTAGAGGGATCCTTTTGGTACTTTTTTGTTCTTTAACTGGTACTTTTTTCATTTTCGTTAATATTAGACCTATTAACATAAAATTAAACATGAAAGGTCCTGAGTTAATTAGAATTCGTTAGAGGGATCCTTTTGGTACTTTTTCGTTCTTTAACTGGTACTTTTTTTTAATTTTCGTTAATATTGGACCTATGAACATAAAACTAAACATGCATGGTTCTGAGTAAATGAGAATCTGTAAAATGGCTTTTTGGTACGTTTTTGTTTTTTAACTGGTACTTTTAGAATTTTCGTTAATATTTGACCTATTAACATAAAATTAAACATGCATGGTTCTGAGTAAATGAGAATCTGTAAAAGGGCTTTTTGGTACTTTTTTTTTTACCTGGTACTTTTTGAATTTCCGTTAGTATTGGCCCTAGAAACATACCAGACATCTTCTAACTTCATTTTGATTGTCTTACTATTGATTTTTGATGAAAACTCAATGGTACCTTTTCCTTTAGTGGTAAGTGTTTCTTTACCAGCGGCTTGAATATAATGTTGTTCTTTAAAATGTTCATATTCTATAAAAAATTCCACTGAATTTGTAATGTGTTTCGTAGCACCATTGTCTATCCACCAATCCAATGTTGTTGAATCCACGTTTTCATCAGTTATTGACTGAAGAGGGACGTTAGAATAATTAACATTATCTTTTTGAAATATACATGGTTTTCCGTCAGCTATCCATTTACGGCATTCTTTTAACCAATGACCCTTCTTTTTGCAGTAATGACAAACATCATTCTTCTTGTTTGTTTTAAAGATTTTCTTGGCATTGAAGTCTTTTATGTTGCTTACAAATAAAGCTTCTTGATTCTCTTGATCAGATATATCATTTTTCTTTAAATTCCGTTCATAAAGACAAGGCTGCATTATAAGTTCATCTAAAGACTTATCTCCATCACAAGTTAGCATCATCCAACTTGATTTAAACATTTCAAATGACTTTGGCAACTTGTATAAAATTTTACAGACTAACAACAAATCTGGTAATGGGTTTGTGTCTTTTAATTTTAAACCATTATTAATTTCATTAAATAAATTCTTGAGCTCTGATATATGAGTAGAAACATCTTTGTTGTTATTTAATTGAAAAGCAAAAAGCTCAGTGCACATCTTTAAAGTCGCTTCAAACTGTTCCTTTAAATCTTGAAATATTTCTGAAGCACATTCTATATCCATCACTTTTTGATAGATTTCATCAGTTATAGTGCTTGTGATAATGCTTTTGGCATAGCAATTGGCTTTCCTATATTCCCTCTGTTGAGCTTCAGTTGATCCATCTGATATGTGATCTGGCTTTAATAGTCTTCTTTCAACTACATCTCGGGCTCCATCATGAAATTCAAGCAGATCTTTCACCTTTCTCTTCCATATAGGCCAATCCGTCTCACCAGACAAATGTTTAACGAACTTGCAGAATTCCATTCCTTGAGGCACACAATTTTTAATAAATTTCTTTTAAATTAATTTGTGTTTTACAATAATATTTATTACCTTGTATTATTTGTGATTTATATATTTAATATTATCTAGTATGAATGGATTTTATAAAACAATTTTTGTCAAAAATTATTTTTACTGACTTACTTCAATAAAAACTTTACATACAATAAATTTGGTGCTCAGGACTATTGTTATTTTAACATAAACATCCAAAACCATTATTTGGGTAAATAATTTTCTATAAATAAGGACAGATATAGAAAGCTGAGAAAATTTCCTTTAAAATAAGCCCTCTTCCAGCGTTACAGGTCAACTATTCACCAATTGCAATTTGTTAAAATAACAATAGTCCTGAGCACCAAATTTTCTCTTAAAAAACCGGAAGCTCAATTTTGATTTTAGAACCATGGTTTCTTTGGGAAAAGTTCTTAGAATTTCCCGTAGATTACGATTTTGCTATACGCTTAGTAGGCAAAAAACTTGACCCACCCTAATACACACTGATCAACTTCACTGCGTAGCAAACCGAATTTAATTTTCTGTTCCAGACACGACTTGATTGTTTGAGCCCGTATATTGATTTTTGCAAACAACAAACCCGACCGCTGTCATCATTGACACCTTCTGGCTGAATCATAAATATCTCCTGCTTAAGATCGCCATTGAGAAATGCTGTTACTGCATCTATTTGATGTATCATTAGTTTATGCTTTGCCGATAAAGCAAACAAAAAACGTAAAGATCTGTAGCGGATTTCAGGCGAAAAAGTTTCATCATAATCGATGCCTTTCCTTTGGCTATACTCTTTAACAACTATTCTCGCTTTATGACACGCTTCATCAACATTTGCATCAAGTTTTGTTTTATAGACTTGCATTTAATTGCCTTTTTATTTTGCGGCAATTCAGTTAAAAACCATTTGTTGTTTGTTTTGAGTGACTCCATTTCTAATATCATTGCTGATTTCCAAAGATCAAATTGTGGACTCTGAATAGCTACATTGTATGTTTCCAGGAGGATTCTGCTTTTCGTTACGATCAAGGCGTTTAACAAATAGATTATATTTTCTTCTGGGCCTGTTTGCAATACGTTCTGAACGCCGTATTGTTTCGTCGACGTCAATTGTGTTCAGAAAAATTACCATGACTGTTGCTGCTAACTGCATCTTCAAATTCATCGCTTTCAAAACCAATGAAAAGCTCTTGTTCTTCTTCAGTTGTCGATTCTACACTGAAATCCTCCTCTGAATTGGCAACTTCACCACTAATTTCAACTACGTGGAAACAACTATTAGTAGGATTATTTTTAGTAACACGTACCTTATTGTTGTTTTCAATAAAAACTACATCACGGCTAATTATAATTTTGCGAGTTACTGGATCTTTTAGTCTGAAAGCTTTGCTTTCGCTGCTATAACCCATTAAGAAACATTCTGTTGATTTGGCACTTAATTTGTCTCGTTTTTGTTTTGGTATGTGTACGAATGCTCTGCTTCCGAAATTACGCAAATGTTTTAAGCTAGGGTTTTTACCCGACCACATTTCTTCTGGACAGATCTCATTTCCACGGCATGGTACAAGATTAATTAAATAAGCCGATGTGATTGCCGCTTCAGCCCAATATACATCATCTAAACTTGCAACCAGCAACATACACCTAACGCGCGCAATTATTGTGCGATTAATGCGCTCAGCTACGCCATTTTGCTCTGGTGTGTATGGTGTTGTTTTTTGGTGAACTATACCATGATCAGAAAGGTATTTTTCAAATGTGTTTGAACAATACTCGGTGCTCCGCACTGTTTCTCGGCAAACACTTTAAAACGCTTGAATTCTATAAAAACGTCCGATTTGCTTTTCATTGGTACCACGAATACTTTTCGCGAGTAATCGTCCACAAAAGTCAACATAAAGCGATTTCCAGAAAAGGAGTTTTGTCTTAGCGGTCCCATAACGTCTGAATTGTTGCACGATTACCAGGTTCTTTGAACGAAGCGCGTGTTTGCTTTCCTTATATGCAAACCACACATCTTTCATTTACAATACCGCCTTCTATTTTTCCGATGTTATTTGCACTTAATATGTTCTTCAAATTGATACTGCAAATATGTGCGAGTCGTCGATGCCACAGCTCACTTTCATTTGCAGCTAATAAGGCTTTGTCATTTTTATTAATATTTACAACACAGTTCAATTTGTAAAAATTCTCAGAAGCTTCAGCTGTCGCCAGCAATACACCTTCTTTATTAAAAATTTCGCATTTCTTATTTTTAAATATTACCTTGTTTCCTTTTAACGTCATTTGTCTAACAGAAAGCAAATTTACAGACAGGTCAGGAACATATTCAACATCTCTTAGAATGCTTCAGTCTGATTTAGGCTTAAATTTAAAATGACACTTAGGCCGATGTCAGAGTGGCAGCGTGAAGCAAAGCAAAGAGTGTAGCGATAAAAGTACTTTATGTATTTTCTTATGTGTTCGCTCAAAAGATGTCGTAGTGAGCGCAGAGCGACAAGAGAGTTTCAGCAGCAAAGCAGGTTGTGAAGTGGTTTATAGCTGAAATGGTTATTGTCATTCTTTTTGTTTGTTTGTTTTCTTTTTTATTATGTATGTATGCATTTTTTTAATACGGTTCTTTCGCATTTATTGTGAATTTTATGTTCGTTCAACACGTGGATATTGCAATTATATATTAAATTAATTAAATTGTGCTACATATAAAAAATAAAATCAATACGATGGAAATTAATATAGAACAATTAATAACTGAAGTGTTTACGCGTCCTGTACTTTGGAACCAAAGAAATAAAAATTATCATAATCGGATTATGTCTGACAAAAATTGGAAATACATTGAAGAAGCAATGAAACAACCAAGTAAATATATTAAATAATAAATCGTTATTTGTATATGTACCTTAATATTATAATTAATTTCTCGCCAGGTTGTTTGGGATTTTTATGAAATTTGTCCAATGTTTTTGAAGCTTGTGCTGGATTTTTTTCCAAAATATAATCAAAAGTGTCAATTGACATTCTTGAATAATCAAAAAATTTTTGAGTTCCTTATACAAATGGTAGAATTCGCCCTACGATTCTCTACGATTTTTATTTATTTCGTGTATACCTTTCTTTTTAACAAAAAATGCATTAAAAGTATTTATTGACATAAATAACTCTTCATCTGAATCCATCTTGAACAAATTAGCACCGGCAAAATACTAAACTATTGCAAACACATTAACTCGCTTTGCACAATGTAGCTCTCACTCTGACATATTGTAGCATTATTTTAGCGTGAACTACATCGCTACACTCTTTGCTTTGCTTCACGCTGCCACTCTGACATCGGCCTTACATCTCCAACGGACTTAATATTAATTTTTTCGTTGTTTGCCACTACAACGTGTTTGTCAGTAACACTTTTAATGCTGCGCAAAATACTTTTTGTGTTCGTCATGTGAGACGTAGCTCCAGAGTCTATATACCACTGATGTATGTTGTTGCTTTTTGTTGTAAGAAAAGATGTTGAAAGCAAAGATGCTGATAACGAACTTTTTTTGTTGCCTTGAACATTTTGTTTCTTTGAGCTTTGTGGACAATTTTTCGCAATATGTCCGTCTCTTTTGCACGCATAGCATTTGGTTTTACGGGGGTTGAATTTCTTATTAGAAACCAATGCTCTTTCCTCTACTTTAGGGGAATCAAATTTCGCGTCTTGAAACAGCAAATTTTTGACAATGTCGACGCTTAATTTTGCTTTTGAATTTTCAACGGCCATAACAAGAGGTGTGAATTCCTCTGGAAGTCCGGCTAGCATAAGTGAAGCAACTAGCTCATCATCCAGTTTCAAGCCTGTCTGTTGAACCTTTAGAGACATCAATATTGTTTAACTTACAAATTCCTTGACATCATTAAAGTCAGATAGTTTCATTTGCACTAAATTCTTAAGCAATTCGACCTTCCTGGTCAGTCCAGGGGGGTTATTCTGAATTGCGATGCGAAAACAATGTAAATAAGATTGCTTTCGCATCGCATTTGCTATCGCATTGAAATCCAGAGTAACCCCCCAGTATCCTCGAAGGCGTTTAACAGTGCATCCCATGCTTCTTTTGCGTTTGTTGCGGTTGCTATGTAAGCAAAATTGGCGGTTCAATCATAAGAGTGATTTCTGCTAATGCACGTTCGTTTTTTTCTCTGTCACTGCTGGAAGCATTCTCGGTAAGACCACTGCTTATCACGTTCCAACAACCCTTTAACACCAAATACGATTTGGCGTGGCGCTTCCAAACATCAATGTTTTCGCGTCCACGTAGTTTTTCAAAAGGGAAATACAAATTTGAAGCCATTTTATATATTTAAATATCTTAAATGACTACCGAAAAACAAATACGAACTTCTTTTTTTTAATTTAGTATTCTCTTTTATTCAATCGTTATTATTACTTCTATTGCGCGTCATGCGGCCCATAACCTGTTGTTACGAAAGTTAATAAAGAACTGAAGTTTATTGAAAAGTAAAAGAACTGTTTACATTAAAGAGTGTTAACAATTTAGCGATTAGTAAATGATAAATAGTTTGTTCAAGTATTCACAACAATATAATATTCCGAAGCTAATTCAATCGATGCGAAGACGTCTGCAAGTGGTAATGAATGCTCGAGGTGGACACACAAAATATTAGAAAAAAATATTAAAAAATTTACATGTGCAAAAATTTTTTTACAGTAGAGAAATTGAACTATTTTATTTTCTAATATTCTACATTAGAATTTTTTATTTGTTATAAAAGTTTTTTATATACATATTATATTAGCAAAATATATGTTTATAAAATTCTGTTCGAAAAACATTAAAAAATTTGTTTATTTTTATTAGAAATCAACGCATCTTTTGAAGTTTTCTTATTTTGCTCTATGTGCAAAGATATTTTTTACAAACTGTATATACATATGTACATACATATGTATTTAGTAATGGTCTGCATGAGTACATCCAAACGGTGTTTCAATACATTCATATGTTATTTAAGTACGTAAAGTTTCATACCACATAAGATTTGAATACGCTGTGTTTTACATTTACTGTTAATAAAACCAAATGAATGAATGCATAAGGCGAAAGAGAAAAGAAAATAAATCTACTTGATGAGAAAAAATACTACCCACATTCAAATAAAAGAAATATCTTAAAATGAGTGGAGTAGTTGTATGAATATGTGTCGAATATACTATTATTTGAATGTTTTCTAACTACATGAATATATTCATATTACTACTAGTATTTTCTGTATTCATTTTTTTGTGATTATGATTTTGAAAATAATAAATAAACAAATGCATGCATACACATGTAGGTCTTTAGTAAAATATATTTTCAGTCATTTATTTATTATTAAAAAATTAAAAGTACACATACATATGTATATGTATTAAACACATGCAATGTTCCACTTAAATGGTACAATTTTTTTTAACTTATTACTACGAGTACTTTCGGATTATTGTACGTAAATAAGATTTTATTGTCATTCTCAATTGTTACGTTGAACAAGCAAGATCTCTTACTGATATCTATCTCAAATATTTCTGCAACCGAATAACGGTTCTACCAATTAAAAAGTCAAAACAAAGCTCTTTGTATAATTCTTAGCACAAAAAAAAAAAGAAAGTACAGTTTGTTTAAAATTACACATATAAAAGTGCTTAAAAAATAATAAACATGAATAAACCTCCTGACGTGTCTAAACAAAAAGATTACGCATACAATTCTGGTCTTAAGCATGATTATTCCAAAAGTTGACAGCGATAAAAACTTATTGAACGTGTCTCCCTTCTTAATTAAGAAGTTAATAGACTACACATGTAACGAAGAAGTAGCAGATGGTTCCATAATCGTGAAAACAAAGAACTCAACCCAAGCTAATAGACTCATTAAACTAACCGCAATGAGCGAAGATATTAAGGTAGAAGTAACAGAGCACAAATCATTAAATTTCTCCAAAGCAGTAATCTATTCATCTAATCTTTTCGGAGTACCTGAGGAAGAAATTATCAAAAACTTATCGCCCCAAAAGGTAACTGAAGTTAAAAAATTCTTAGGAAAGAAAAGGAAGAATTAAAAGAAACTGGCCTATTAATCCTAACATTTGCACAATCTGCTCTACCTGAACATGTGTACATGGGCTACGAAAAAATCTACATTCGTCCATACATACCAAACCCGCTTAGATGTAACAATTGTCTACATTATGGTCATTTACAGAAATCCTGCATGCTATCAAAACTATGCAATAATTGCGGCAAAACTAACCATATAGACACAGAAAACAATGATGAATGTATAATGGAATCAAGCTGTATCAATTGCAAAAAAACGACATTGAAGACTTCAAACACCCGGCAAAAGACAGAAAATGTCATATTTTCTTAAAAAACAAAGAAATCCAAGCCATACAAATCCTAGAAAAAACAACAAAAAAAAAAACACTGAAAAAATCTACAAAGACAGACATCTTAATAAGAACATCACCATTGCAGCTGCTACCAAATCCAATTACCAATCTACACCGCCTCAACGTGCACAACTTGTCAGCTACAATGACCCATTATTAAGCAACAATAATAACACCAACACTCAACAAAACAGATTCGAACACAAATCGCATCGATCAATTACCATCTACAAGTGGTTCCGGTAGAACCAATTTCACTACACAAATTCTAGCAAGAAACACATCCAAACGATTAAAGGCACAACTAAAAGCAACGTTCAAGTCTAATATCAAACCAAACAACAATCCAACCTACCAAGACGAAGTTGAGCAAGAGGATTTAATGGAGGAGTAATTTTCAACAAGTACTTCTATAAAAATTAATCATATCTATTATCTTTATTTATACCGCTTATACTTATTTTATTAACTACTTTATCACGCCTATAAGTTAGCCAATATGGACTTTAACATTATTCAATGGAACATTAGAGGATACTTAAACAACTACAACGAACTGCAACTGTTAGTAAAAAACACCATCCCAAAATTATAGCCTTACAAGAAACGCATTTTCACTCTATAGTGGGCCTGCCCACGTCCTTAAACTACAGAATATTTTTCAAAAATACAGCAACCCACTCCTACGGAGGAGTTGCCCTCCTAGTCCATAACTCCCTTCAAGTCTCTCCAGTCAATCTACCAAACAACTTCGAAGCAATCGGTGTCAACATTCAAGCAAAAATAAAATTTACAATAATAAACGCATATATACCCCTTCCGTCAACTTTGAACTTAATTCCCTCCAAAACATGTTTGATGGTGTAGATAATAATGTTTTTATCTTGGGTGATTTTAATAGTTGGAACCCCATTTGGGGATCCGAAACGGGTAACCATAGGGGAAATGTTTTAGCTAATTATATTGTTCAATCCAATTATGTAATATTCAATGACGGTTCACCAACACACTTTAGCACCCATAATTCATTTACCCACCTTGATATCTCTTTCGGGTCTCCAAACCTAAAACTTCAATCAAATTGGAAAACGGATGGCGACCTACACGGAAGCGACCAATTTCCAATTTTAATTAGACTATTTACTACATCTCATTCCACCCCTACCAGACCCAGACCTAAATTTTTGACCAATAAAGCCAACTGAGAAAAATTTCAAGAACTGTCTAGGAAATTTAATGATAAACGCCCTCTCAGCAATAACATACATAAGGAAGCCTCGAACATTCAAAAAATTATATTACAGTGCGCAAACGCCTCAATCCTACAAATAAAACAAATCGCTACTACTGGTGGTCGAAAAACTTAGAAAAATTAAAAAGAAATAAAAACATATTATGGAACATATTAAAAAGAAACATAAACAATGAAAACATAATAAATTACAAAAAAGCAACCGCAATATTTAAAAGAGAACTAAAAATTTCAAAAAACAAATCAATATCACATTTCACCTCGGAAATCAAGCCAGAAACTCCATCAAACAGAATTTGGGCGAACATAAGAAGTTTTTGTGGGTTAAATTTAAGGCAATCGATAACTACAATTCAATCACGAGAAGATACCAGCTTACATTTAACAGACAAACAGGATATAGCTGAAAAATTCGAGAAATATTGGTCAGATGAATCTGACGATAGCGCTCTCTCAGACGAATTCATATATAAAAAAATAGTTGGAGAGAACACAATCACACTATAATCCAAACATAAAAGCTAAAATGATAAGAGACATACATTACCATAACAGAACTTGACTTCGCTCTTTGCAAACTGAAGGGTAAAACCCCAGGTATTGACAGGATCTCGTACCCCATGATTAGAAATCTAGACCTTAATACCAAAAATAGACTTATAAGGCTATACAACTTAATCCTATCAAACTACATACCTGACTTTTACAAAATTAGCACTATTACACCTGTTCTTAAACCAAATGCAGATAAAACGAAATTGCAATCATACCGTCCAATCTCTCTTAACCTGACCACCTCAAAATTATTGGAAAAATAATTGCTAACCGCCTTTGGTGGTTCATTAACTCAAACAATTTAATATGCTCAAATCAAATTGGATTTAGAAAGCGAAAATCTATTGCTGACGCTTTACTTTTTATCGACGACCTCGTCTCCGACTCGCTATCACACAAAAATCACACCTCAATCATATCCTTGGACTTCTCTAAAGCATTCGACAAAATAGGAATTCACACAATCATGCATCAACTTTCAGACTGGGCCATAGGCCCGAAAATTATCACATATCACGGCTGAACTTTTACGCGAGTTAACTTTTCTAAGATTCTACTGTACCTACTTATTTTAATGTTTAAAACAGAAATTAAATATGCCTAGAAGTTCATACGTCGTGAAAACAAAAAATTAATTAATTAATCAAAATTAACAAAGAAATTAAATTTAGCCAATAATACAAAAAATAACAAAATTCAATAAATAAAAAAAAAATTAAAAACAGTAGTTTAAGGATTATATATTATTGATATTTTTCTGAAGAATGTATTTAAATTCTGCACAGTCCATTTGAAAGCTGACAGAAAATTTGAGACATTGAACATATACTTTTCAGTGTTGCCAGGCAATTCCTGTCTTGGGTGGTTATAAATTTATATTGTATTGAGTTTAAAATTTCGATATTTTGAGAAAATAAATTTTTTAATTTTGGAAATTTACTCATCAAAAAGAAAGGACGAAAAAGGACAATTCAATTAAAAAAAGGACAATCTATTTTGTTGAAATTTAAAGGACGTTGTGTCAAAAAATAGGACTGTCCTTTTTAAAAAAAGGACGGATGGTCACCGTATACATAGTTCAGTCTTAACGCTAGTTTATGAAAAAATAAATGAAAAACACATAGGTATTCCTATAAAATAAACATTAATTAGAAAAAATCAAAAAAAAAAAAAAAAACATGGAAATTTTTGTCTATTTAAATTAAATAAAATTTCTTCAGGTAACACAAAAAAGTTCAGAGGGTTTATTTTGGATTGCGATGCGAAAGCAAATGCGATGCAAAACCAATGTAAATAAGATAACTTTCGCATCGCATTTGCTATCGCATCGCAATCCAGAATAACCCCCCAGGCTTAGCGCTAGTTCACTGTTATTGTAAATGCCTACTTGTTTTATGTAAGTACATACATATGTATGTATGTATAATCAATGATCACAAAAAATTATAATAAAACAAACATCAGTCTTTTTTTTTTGATAAATATATTATTTATTGAATCTTCAGTTATAGATTGAAACATCAATAAGTTTTTCAAATCTTAAATCTAAAAATATTAAATATGCTAAACAAAATTTTTAGTTACAACGGTTGATTTTTGTTGTTTTACATCTCTCGTGTACGGCTGATAGAAAGTTCCCTCCTCCGAAGCCGGGTGTGGCCTCTATACTCTAGAATATTGCGCGCAAGTGGGTTTGGGTGCAACTCAATTTTTTTAATGTATTTTTTCGCATGTTTCGAAAATACTGTCTTCACCAACGGACCGTCTAGATCTTTATGAATTCGATGGTTTCTGACATACCAGGGGGGTGCTGTTATTGTATGTAGAATTTTATTTTGTCGCCTTTGAATTTTTTCTACATTCGATGCTGAGGCAGTGCCCCATAGCTGGATTCCATAGGGCCATATTGGTTTCAGGATCGCGTTGTATAGTAGAAGTTTACAGTCTAGGCTTAGTATAGAATTTCTTCCCATAAGCCAATTCATTTGGGCTGCTTTTAATTTCATTTGCATCAAGTTTGCGTCTATATGCGATTTCCATGTTAAGCGGCGATCAAGTTGAACGCCTAGATATTTGAATACAGTGTTTGCGGAATAGTCTCAGTGTTGATTTGTATAGGCGGGCATGTTTCCCTTCGCAACGTAAAAGTGTCGTGTACACATTTCTGCTCGTTTACTTTTATACGCCATTGTTTGAGCCATTTTTCCAATTTGGGTATATACCCTTGTAAGTTGATGGAAGCTTCTACTAGATTTTCATGGACGCTTAAAAAAGCTGTATCATCAGCAAATGTTGATGTATGAATGTTATTGCTTAACGGTAAGTCAGAGGCATATATTAAATAAAGTAAGGGACCGAAGATACTGCCTTGGGGAACTCCGGCTTCAATCGACTGTGCTGGGCTTAAAAAATTGCCTTCCCTAACAACAAATTTTCGTTCATTTAGATACCTTTTTAAAAGACTGACGATGTTTGCGGGTAGATTTTGCGTTATTTTGTGCATAAGACCTTCGTGCCATACTTTATCGAAAGCTTGAGAAACATCTATAAAGAGCGCAGAGCAATATTTCTTTTTTTCAAAGGTGTCCCGTACTACGTTCACAAGTCTGTGAGTTTGTTCAATAGTGCTATGTTGTCTGCGGAAACCAAATTGATAATCTGCAATGCATCCACTTATAGTCACTATAGGCATCAGCTTGCTCATATACAGCTTTTCAAATAGTTTTAAAATGTTGGGCAATAAGCTAATAGGCCGATAGGATTCAACCTTCGTATGATCCTTGCCGGGCTTTGGTATCATAATAATCATCAAAACCTTCCAATCTGCCGGATAGTATTGCAGCCGTAAAATACCATTAAAAATTAATAGTATTATTCTTTTTGCAATGCAAGGCAATTCTTGAAGCATTTTGTTGCTTACTTTGTCGACACCTGGGGCTTTTCTGGTGTTAAGACTAGTAATAGTATTCTCAATCTCCGCCATGTTAAATCTCAGCGGTATTTCTGGTAAAGAGACGACTGGTGGCAGTTCAACAATATCAGCAGAAATATTCGGGGTAAATACTTTTTCTAGGTGCTTAACAAATAGATCACCTTTTTCAGCATCAGTTTTTGCCCAGTCACCATTAGAGGCTCGTAATGGAGGTTTGCAAATCAATGGCCTTTTAAGTCCTCTGGCTGCACGCCACAGCGAATAATCTGTTGATGGTGTTGCATCGAGTTCTTGCAGAAATTTTTGCAGCGAAGCTGTTTTTTGTGTTTGCAAAACTTTTCTAAGCTGCTTGGTACACTCCTTAAGCCTTAATTTTAGCTGAGGCGATCTGTAACGTGCCATTCTCTTCGAGCTCTCCGTTTTTCAGTCAATAGCCTTTCTATATCTGCACAAAAAATATTGTTAAATCTCGCTTGTTGATTTGGTTGAATTGAAGAAGCATTAAGAGCAGCTTGTTTAGCATTTGCTTCAAACAACCTAATAGAATTTTCTATGTCAGTTGGTGTTCTCAATGGCATATTTTCCGTGCAATGAGCACTCAAATATTTTTTGTATTTCAGCCAGTTAGTACGTGCAGATGTCAGTGGTAAATGACATGTTGGTCTTGCAGTTGTGTGTGCGTAAATAGTGATAATAGTAGGCGAGTCATCTGAAGACAAATCCAAAGATGCTTCTACTTCAAGCATTTCGCTGGGCACACCTTTCATAATTCCAAAGTCGATAACATCAGGAATTTTTTGACGAGCCGTTGGTCAATATGTTGGCTGACCACTTGAGACTACATTCAAAACCATTTTTGAAATTGTGTCACGACCCTTAGGACTGATTAAACGTGAACCCCAAGATTTCAACTCCTGAAGAGGTGGCATAAGCACCAACGAAATGCATAAGGACATGCTTAACCCGTAACAAACAAATCTGTTATGAACGTAATAAAGGAGAGTAAGTATCTCAAATATTTTTATAATTACTCAGTCTTTCGAGTTAATATTGACAAACAAAATTTCATTGAAGGATTTACCATCGCAACTAAGTTTTGATAGCTTGTCAATTATTAGCGCACGAGCAATTGAAAAAACTCTTTCCGAAGAGGCGCTTGATGCCGGTATAGCGAATATTCGGCAGCTTAATTTAGATAATATTGGAAATTCATTCTTCCTGTCATTCCACCATTTCAAAATATTAAAATCGTCTCGTAAGCCTACAATTGTATTTCTGTACTTAGTTATTTCATTATCTATAACTGAGTTGTTAGATGTGGTATCTCCTATTGGTTTTATATATTTTTCAAATAAGGAATATATTTTCGATGTACTTAATTCAACGGGAGTTTCTATATTATCTGCATAATGAACCATCATGGACTTGTATTTATTCAGAATTTCTATTTGTTCTTCTGTGTTGAATTGAATAATCTGATTAGCAGGTGGGAATAAAAATATTGCCAATTTATGATATATTTGGGGTGTTCACACTGTTGTCATATCAGTCATATTGTCATAATGTCTTATTATTTTACAATAGTTTAAAAAAATTGTTGTTGTGCTTCAAACAAAAAAGTCATATAATAATAAGACATTTTGAGGTATGTTTATGGTTTGTCATAAAATAACTTAGCGTTTACACATGCAAGTGCAAGTGCGAAAAACTCAATACACTCACACTTTTTCACTAACACAAGCATAATTTTCGGACTTGCAGCTCTACTTGCAAGAGAATTTGCTTGTAAGTAAATTTTTGACACTTACCGCAAGTAAAATGACAAGTTAAGAAACAGTGTTACCGATGATGAGTTTTATATCAATTAACTAGTATTTAGTAAAATAAAAGTAATGTTTATAGCTGATTTTCTGTGTATTTATAAAAAATAAAAAACAAAAAAGAACACATCTATACAACAAAGCATCTTAATAGTATTTTCAAGCATTAATTTCATGCATTTTGAAAAAAAATTTGTTAAACCAAATATTATTTTCAGTAATTTTATGATATCGACAACACGGCAATACTGGATTCACATATTTTTCATAGCATGCTTACGCCTCGAGAACATTTTGCAAATGAACTTACAACTGACTGTGTAAACGCTCGATCAACTTGCAAGACTTTTGGCTATAATTTCGACACTTTCGTTGATAATACGTATACACTACTTGCAAGTAATTACTTACATGTGTAAATGCAGGGTAAGAGTAGAAATCTTAGTCGAGCAGCTGCAACTCCTTATTCGAGCCGGCGATAATATTTATAAGCCGCCGCTGCTTTTAAATAACATAAGAATGAAAACAAGGCCAATTCATTACCAGGTATATGCACGACCAAGTCGAATTAATTATAAGGTGGATGCAGTGGCGAATTCACGCGAATTTATACATTAAGCACCCCATACACGTTTCAATCCAATTGTCAACTGAGTCGGTTGTTGTTCAAATCAAAGCGTGTATGGCTATGTCAATTGATTAGTTTGGCAGTTGTCGAGTTGGTTGAAGAAAAATCAAAAGATTTTGATTTTTCAAGTTGGCTAGCAAGTCTTCAATTCGATTGAATTCTTGACAAGCTGTCAAAATTTATGTGTATAGCATGCTGAAATAATACAGAGCAAATTGACAGTTGAATGAAAATCTTTCAATTCAGTTTATGAAGTGTGTGGCCAAGAATCAATTCAATTGAAAGCCTCAATTAACAATTTAATTGAAACGTGTATGGGACGCATTACCAACACAGTCAAATTTGTTACATATTACCGCGCGTGCCATTTTAATGTGATTTTCGTGCAAAAGGCAAATTCATTACGACTACAATAATTCAACAAAGGAAACAACAGGCATTTTGTTTGTGTAAACGGCGAATTCATTACCTACTCTGTCAAAATCTCCATGCATAAAAAATTACATTAAAATGGCGCGCGCGGGAATATGTAACAAATTTGACTGTGTAGGTAAAGTATAAATTCGCGTAAATTCGCCACTGCATCCACCTTATAATTAATTCGCCTTCAATGAAAATATGTGTTTGTGTAACTGATCTGCCTGGCAGCTTGTGAACGTTTTTCAACTTGCCGCCGTCCGAAAAATAGTTCAGCTCATGTAAATGGCAACAGCTGCTTTTGATTATATTTATTTCAGCATATTGGTATACATAGATAAAAAAAATTGAAAATTTTAATTGATAATGGACATTTTAGAAAATTTACAGGAAATGTATTGTTTTCTTTATTAACAATTAAAAAACATTTGCATTTAGGCCAAAATGCAACCGTATGCGTAATAATCCGACTAAAAATGGTGTGTTATTAAATGTTTATCAGTTGGCACAATTATGACATAGTACACTTATTTATGACGGGGTGTTCACACTTGTCATATTTTGGTGTGCTATTATTTTAGGACATATGACTTATGACTACAGTGTGAATACCCCAATTGTTATTTTGCTTTCTACCAGAGTCTTCAATGTATCATACAAGCTTTTTTTAAATTCTGAAATAAAACTTGGCTCCCCGTTACTGCATATTTGTTTTCAATTTTGAATATGTGGATGTACTAAATAAATTGACACATAGGAGCTACCTTCTAGTTCCTTACAAGCTTCCATAAAATGTTTAAGTATTGCTAATAATTGATCCAAATAATATTCATTAATAATGTGATATTTTTCGCTTAAGTTTCTTTCACTCAGAATGTTTTGTATGTCAGCGAAATTATTTTTTATTGACAATAAATTAAAATAAACTGTATTTCACCTTGTGGGAGTAAAAATTTTAAGCTACGTTCTTAAATTAATATTTAACTCATATTTTTTGAAATATTTGACTAGTTTTGATGAGGTTGAAACTATTTCCTCAATTTGCAGAGATTTTTTTATACAGTTTTCAATTCTGTTATGGATGAGATCGTTGATGCAGTTGATATTTTCGTAATCTCTCAAGGCTGCTTTGATATTGCTTCCTCTGTCCGTAACTACAAGAACTGGATCATTAAAGGAACATGTAAACTCACTTAATAAATTATCCAACTTTTGTTTTATATTGAACCCTTTTTCGAAATAAAAATTTAAAAAATATATGTACATATGTATAGCATTTATGGTTCCATTAAATTTATATGTAATAGTTTTATGACGAACAAGAAAAAATATGACGTTCAAAGCAGGCCTAATTTTTTCATGTTCGATAAAGTTATTTATGTATTCTATCATATGTATACATATGTATGTACTTATATACGCGTATATTTTATAATATTACCTGTGTTCAAGATACCTTTCATTGACTTCAATCCCAATAGCTTGCTTTTATATACATCTGCCGTAACAAAATGTGCCGTTACTGCAAGGTACGATATTTTGGAAACATTTTCAGTCCACAAATCGCAAGTAAGACTATAACCGACTTTCTTAATGGAGGTAATCTCAGTTTTAAGCTTTTAAAAATGAATATAATGTAACTAATTTCTACATTCCTTGACACTGTTGATGGATGCGGTACGAGTGATTCGACATTAACGTTAGGACCCATCTCCTTGCCTAAATTTAGCATAAGCTTTGTATAAGCTTTTAATCCATTGTCAGCTACCAAGGAGTAGGGGCGAATAATGCAAGCCTATTTTGCATTCTGGTTAGGTTCAACAAAGTGACTTTCTTTTTGATTTTTAATAATACCACAGCATTTATTTTTGTTTAAATTTGACAATGATTGTTTGTTGAATTTATAAACATTCTTGCATATTTTACACGCTACAAAATTTGGAATCTCAACATCATTTTGATCTTTTATTTACCCAAAACAGTCCGTCCTCTTTTTTCGCAAATTTTATATGAATTTGCCAAAATCTTTTTCTTTATTTCGTTACTGTCCATTTTCAAACTTAAAAAAAAAAAAAAAAAAAACTACGGGTAGCACTCCGGGAGTGCCGACAGAAGTTAAAAAGGTTTTGATTACAACAATACACTTGCTATTGCCAAAAAAATTATGCGTAGATCGGAAGCGGAATCGCCACTGCTTTAGATTTGGGCTTGTAATGAGCTTTCGATGATTTCCTATGTTCATGCAAAAGTGCATGGTGACTTTGTTTGCAATATTTACAAGTGGCCGTGCTTAAACATTCTTTACCAGTGTGATTGGTAGACAAACAACGACCACAAACACGATTTACCGCGATCATGCGCAACCTCCTTTCAAACTCATATCTCGGAATCGGTAGCAAAAACGAATCGGACGATTCTTTCCACATATAGGACAGGTGGACTTTTTTTGTTGCTCTTGTTTGTTGTCTAAAGCATCCACCTGCATAACAAAAGTGTCCTCCGGAGCGACCTTTTCGATGACTGCTTCTGAAGTAATAACAGATGATGTCGAAGGCTCGATGAGTACATTTTTCTCCGATATATTTGTCACGACTAAAGATGGATTATTACAAGTGCTCTCAGAAATGAGAGGTAGTACGGGAGCACTAACTTCCATGGCTTCTTCGTAATCCAAAAGACCATCTTCTAATGAGTCGGACAAATTGGTGTCAATGTTAGAGTTCATTATTCTAGGAAAAAATTCGGTTAGTAAGAGTAAATTGAGTACAAAATGATTTGATATTAAAAGTCGGATAAAACCACAAGATTAGTTATGGGACGAGTAACTGATCCGTTTTGCGTGCGTATATCAGAACCCGTATAAATTTTTATCACAATTCCTAACTTCTACGAAGTAGCAGCTAGTTGTACGTTTTTAATAACGACTAAATCATTCAATGCGATTTCGCGCTGGGGATGTTTCCACTTATAACGTTTATGTAACTCTACTAGATATTCTTTCTATCTTTTGCAAAATTGATGAATCAAAGCTTTTATTTTACGATACCGATTGACGATACCGAAGGGCTATCATAAATAGTTGGTTCGGGCGGAGCTAGTATAGCTGACCCAATTAAGAAATGTCCGGGTGTTAATGCAAGTGGTTCACCAGGATTGTCAGGTAGAGGGCATAAAGGACGCGAATTGAAGCACGCCTCTATTCTGGCCAAAATTGTCGAGAACTCTTCAAAGGTATAGCGACAATTTTGGACCTCTTTTTGAAAATGAAGCTTGAAGTTTAATGTCAAGTCAAACAACTAGTTGCTCTTATGGTTCAATCTAAACTGTATTGTTTTATTCTCATCTTCTTATGTCTATCCTTATAGTATAACACTTATACCCATGGTTAGGTAAAAGAGTATTCTTAAGTAGAGTTGTAATAACTAGTATGTATATTATAAATAATGCAGGGTTGGCACTATACCTCCCTTTTTTTTTTAATTTAATCTTCAATTTACATTTGTACCTATGTATTTATAATATATTTATAAACAAAAGCATTAAAAATAAAATGTATGATATTTTACGAGTAATTATATGGGTAGATACCTCCTTTATTTTGAAAATTATAAAATATTTATATATTAATATATATCTATATTGCATACAATTAAGATAGGGTGATCACCTTACTTAATTATTTAGTTATTTTCAATTAATTTCTGAAATATTACAAAATTTTGTTAAATGATTTGTAAATATTATTGTTTAACACTAAAGCTTTATAAAGTGTTTATAAAAGATATAAATAAAAATATTTTCTTTAATTTTTATAAATTGTATTTCTTATGTTTTTCTTATTCTATTTTTATGAACAATTTTTCTTTTTTTTTGATACATTGTCGTAAATTGCTATATTAACACCATTGATATTTATGACAATATAAGGACCTTCGTAAATACTTTTGTGCTTTTCGTAGGGCTCTTTTTTCAATAAAACGCTGTCATCAACTTGTAATGATACTGGCTTAGCAAATTTGTCATGAAGTTTTTTATTCCTTTCTTTGTGTTTGTTAATTAAATCTTTTGCAAGGATATGGGTTTTTTGTAATCTATATTTAATCTCCTTGCTATAATTATCTAAATTATAAAGCGGTTCTAAATTGGTTTGTACTTCACTTGGCATTATCACTTTCTTACCAAAAACTAACTCGAAAGGTGTAAATTTGTTATCAAAGACTGTGTTTGGTGTATTATTGTGTTAAAAAGTGAAATATTTTAGGTATGTGTCCCAATCAGTCATGTTTTCTTTTATATAGGCTCGTATATACTCATTGAATACCCTATGATTACGTTCGACTGTGCCCAGACTTTGATGGTGATAGGCGCTTGAAAATTTTAACTCAATTTTTAATAATTTGCACAGTTCGGTGAATAGTTCATTTTTGAATTCGGTACCCTGATCTGATTTTATGGTGTTCATTCTCCCATATATTAAAATAAAATTTTCAAATATTGCACGCGCAATAGTATGAGCTGATATATCGGGAACTGAAATGGTAACTAAATATTTAGATAAATCACATATTAATGTTATTGCATATTTATTACCAAAAGCTGACTGAGGTAAAGGACCTATAGTATCTAAAACAACTATATCGAATGCTTTACTTGGTGTAGGAGTTAGAACTAGTTTTTCGACATTGCCTGGTCTGACTTTATTAAAAGTACACTCGTTGCAATTTTTAACAAATTTTGCAGTATCTTTCGTCATTTTTTTCCAATAGTACTTTGTACGAACTTTTGCGTATAACTTCTTTTGACCACAGTGACCACCAGTTAAAGGATCATTATGGTGTATTTCCATCAATTTTAGTTTATCGTTTTCGTCTGTTATTATTTCCGTTGGTTCCGTTAGGACTATTTCCAGAGTTTTTAATATTTTTATTCCACTATCTTTTAGAGTTTGAATTGAACAAATCGAAAAAAATGGATCACTTTTGGACCATTCTGCTATAAAAATTTTTTGAATGTTGGCTTCTTTTTGCAACCTCGAAAGCAAATTGTCTAAACAAATTGTTTCGTTAACAATCTCAAAATCAATATATAGCAATTTTTTAAATTTTTTATATATATGTATTTATGCGCATTTTAGTAAGTTTTTGATTCATATAAAATAACTCTGTTTTAATTTTTGAAACTTTTTTATCAAACTTGTGTGAAAATTTGTCGTAAACTTTTAATTGAATGGAATCTTTTTGTTGTTCTAAATCATTTTTGTTTTTGTTAGTTTTCTTTGACATTGCTCGAGTTGTCATTGAAAATACACTATTGTTCAGATTTTTTAGTTCATTAATGGAAATTCTGGATAAAGCATCCGCTCCTACGTTTTCTTTTCCTTTTATGTATTCAACGGTAAAATTGTATTCGGAAAGTTCTAATCTAATTTTTGTTAACTTGGACGAAGGATGTTTTATATTAAACAGGTAAACCAAAGGTCGATGGTCTGATCGCAGTATGAAAGAGGTACCATAAATATATGGCCGAAAATGAATAATCGCAAAATGAATTGCTAACAGTTCTAGTTCTATTATGGGTTTCTTTTGTTCGGATGGGCTAAATGATCTAGACGCGAAATAAATTGGTAAATCATTATCATTAATATTCTGGCTTAATATGGCTCCACAACCAGTTTTTGAGGCAACAACGGTAATTAAGAATGGCTTTTTAAAGTCGGGATACTGAAGTATTCTTGGAGATAATAAGGCTGATTTTAATTTGTAAAATGAATTTTGACATTGTTCAGTCCAGCCAAATGTTGTATTTTTTCTTGTGGGGAAATTCAATGGTGCTGCTAAAATAGCGAAATTCGGGATAAATTTTCGATAATAATTGGCAAATGCTACAAATCGTCTTACTGCATCTTTATCTGTAGGAATCGGGTACGTTTTTATTACACTGATTTTAGAATCATCTGGCAAAATGCCTCTTGCAGTACATTTATGTCCTACAAATGTGACCTCAGGTCGGAAGAAATTGCATTTGTATGGGTTTATCTTAAGATTGTGGTTTCTTAAAATTTCGAAAACCTTTTTCAAATTTTGAATGTGATGTTGTTTGCTACAACCTATGATAATAAATATCATCAATGTAAAGAAAAGCTTTGTTTGGTGCAAGGCCTGAAAAAGCAATAGACATCATTCTGGAAAAAGAATTTGGAGCTATATTAAGTCCGAAGGGTAAAACTTTCCAACGGTAGGATCCGCTATTAGTGCTGAAAGACGTAATGTCACGAGAATCTGGGTGCAATGGTATCTGGTGGAAACCATAGTATAGATCTATCACTGAAAAATATTTCGCTCGACCAAGGTTGTCTAAAATATCGTCTATTCTAGGCAATGGGAATTTGTCGGCAATTAACTTTTTATTTAAGGCTCGATAGTCGACGCACATTCTATAGGATTTTTTATCACTTGGTACTAATATTAAAGGACTATTATAGTTAGAGGTACTTGGTTCTATTAAATCGTTATCCAGTAAATTTTTAACTTGCTTGTTAATCTCATCTTTTTGGGTGTGTGCTAGTCGATAATTCTTAATGTAGACTGGTGTAGAATCGGTCAAACGTAGTTTTTGCTCATAAAAGTTTGTGATTGTCATTTTGTCATCTTTTAACGCAAAAATATCTGAAAAATTCTCACAAATTGGTAATAAATCGTTTCTAACATTATCTGGCATTTGTTGCTGCAATACATTTTTGAGCTTTGATGTACGTTCTGGATTGCGAACGGTTTTATTTACAGCGTAAATGTAAACATTTTGTAGCTTTTGCGCTTGAATATCATAATTTTTAATAATTTTTATTTCGGTTGTTGTGTTAACTACGCGTAAAATAGAATTCTCCGAGTCTTCAATGCCTTTTCCTATAAATACTCCCTCAGAAACTTCCTGAGAGTCAATGTACATTGGCTCTTTAATGTTTTTGAAATTAAAAATTCTATAGACTTCACATCTCGGCGGAATTATGCAAGAATATCCACTTGTACCCTGTAGTATTGGTATCTAAAGTCTAGTATCCTGAAAAAAAGAGATATTGTCATGGTATCATAATCGATATTACACTTGTTATTTTTAAGGAAATCTTTTCCAAGTATACCATTTGAAGGAATGTTGAAGTCATCATTGACTACGTGAAAAACTTGTGGGATTGAAAAATTTGAAATATTTAATTCTGTGTAAATTGTACCTAATGACGATACGGCAAATGTGTTTATTCCAGTTATACTGATTTTCTCATTTTCATTTAATGTTATATTTTGGCTTAAACTTGAAACTTTGACTAACGAAACGTCTGCTTGAGAATCTACGAGAAAAGTAAATGGTCTGTCTATGTTAGATAAATTCATTTGAATAAAGTCTGCGTAGCTAGGATTTAGACTATAAATTGATTTAAAAGGTTTTGGTTTTTCTAATTTAAAGTCGCCTCCACGTTTAAAGGCCTAACTGAAACCCTTCTGTTGTTAAAACCTCGCGAAAAATTAGCTCGGTTATTACCCCGATAATTATTTTGATGATTGTTAAAACTTCTGTTGTTGAGATTGTTTGCAGTGTGAAAATTCCTGCCACGAAAATTTCCACGATAGCTATAATTATTACGACGCTGAGTGAAATTATTTGCTTGATTTGCATTAGTTCTAAAATTACGGTTACTAGTTTGGAAAGTAAGAACCTGATGTTCTTTAATTTCTGTTGCCTGTTCAACAACTAGCTTTGCTACTACCTCTTTGGGGTCTGAAAAAACGGATGATGCTAATATTGATTTTACTAAATCAGACTTCGCATTTAACCGACACATGCTTACAGTTTGTTCGACTGCCATTTCATGTGCTTTACTTTTATTTATTCCCTCTATAACTAACGAACGTTCAAATGCTTCCGCAAGCTCCTCTGCCTGTTTAGAAAATTCTGAATAATTGTTATTTCTAACGCTTAAAGCTGCTATCTTACCAGCAACAACTTTGGAATTATCTGGTTTGATCCTACTTTTTAACGCTGTTGTAATATAGTTTACTGTCGTAATATTTTCTGGTAATGCTTCTCTAGCTTCTCCTTCCAGTTTTGATTTAATAAAGCGTAAAAGAGTAGTTATTAGGTTATAATCTGTGAGGTCTTCAATTAAACTGATCTTGTCTAAAAATGAATCTAACGCTAATGGATTACCATCGTAGTTGTCTCTAAGAATGGTTGAACACATACTAATATATGCTTTTTTTTGTTCCGTCGTTGCCATTTTGTTTAGAAGAAATTGAACGGCCTCAATGTCTAAACTATCTTTATTATCAGTATTTGACTCAATTTCCGACTCACTATATTCTGAATCGCTTTCACTATCAGTCAGGACGTCTTTGTTTACAAATTCAAACAGCTCTATGTTTTCTGGTGTTTTTGCGATAATTGATAACTTTTCAGAATATGTTTTTACGTATTCCAATATTGAATTATACGTTACAATTAATAAACTAACGTATTCGGTTATTTTAGTTTTTTTAGTTGAAATTGGACGATTTTGAAGGATTCTTTTCTTAACACTGTAAAAATTGTTAATCAATTCAACAAATTTTCCGTTGTCAAATTGAGACATATGTCACAAAATGTTTTATTTTTGTTTGCTTTTACTTCAAAAATTTTTTCAAGAAAATCCAAATTTTTCTAAATTTAATTTTAATTTTTCATTTCTTTTCCATTTGTATGATTTTCTTCATTAAAAATATATTCTTGTAATTTCTTTTCGTAGAGAAAATGTTGTTTTTATAATTTAAAACAAATTACCTTTGAATTATTTACAGTTTTGTCATATGCTTTTCCATAATCATCTTAAAAATCTACAATGTACTTGTACTTTGCGAAACTAAATTTATTCAAACAAAAATATTTCTATTTGAAACTAAAAATTCTAAATATTTTCATATGACATCACTTTTTTTTCCGGTGAAACAACCCTTAAATTTCGATTTTAATAATTTCCTTGCTTTAATGATGAAACAGAACTGGGGCTTGACGTTTTTCTTCATACAATTTGGCGGCTGAAAGCAGTCGTGAGATAGAATCTATTTTATTTTGCCAGCGACTTTTCTTATGCTCTCACTCTCAGAGTAAAATGCTCTCAACAATGCTACCACACTTTTATTATATTTCATACAATTTGTAAACAAAACCAAAGAAAAATAAGAACAAAAGAAAATAAAAAAAAAATTTGAAAGAGCAATATATTTATAATTTTCTACATTTGTAAATAAAATGAGTAATATTGTCGAAAAATTGATTGCAGATGTGCATAAACATGATTTCATATATAATTTGCAGTAATCAATGTACAAAAACAAGACTTGTGGATAAAAATTGGAAATGTGAATGAAGTTGAAGCCGACGCTCAGAGAAAAAATGCCCAGAATTAAAGCGTCGGCTTCAACTTCATTCACATTTCCAATTTTTATCCACAAGTCTTGTTTTTGTACATTGATTACTGCAAATTATATATGAAATCATGTTTATGCACTTCTGCAATCAATTTTTCGACAATATTACTCATATTATTTACAAATTTAGAAAATTATAATTATATTGCTCTTTCAAATGTTTTTTTGTTTTTCTTTTGTTCTTATTTTTCTTTGGTTTTGTTTACAAATTGTATGAAATATAATAAAAGTGTGGTAGCATTGTTGAGAGAATTTTACTCTGAGAGTGAGAGCATAAGCAAAGTCGCTGGCAAAATAAAATAGATTCTATCTCACGACTGCTTTCAGCCGCGTCTTTTATATGCCAAATTGTATGAAGAAAAACGTCAAGCCCCAGTTCTGTTTCATCATTTACTCTTTAAATTTTCTCTTAAATGCATATTTATCCTCTCAATTACATACATATATATTCGTGAGTATATGTGTATGTGTACATACATATGCATGTACAACTTCCAAAAAAAAAAAATTTTCCCATTTTAAGGTTTTATTTTGTTTGCTTATGTTTTTTTTATGTACATATATATATTTTTGTTATACATATGTAAAATTGATGAGGTTTGTATATATGTATTATGTGTATGTTGTGTATTGTCTGTTTTGTTTGTGTTTGAATATGTATATAGAAATTTATAAAATGAATAGTATATAAGTATGTGTGTAATATTCTAATATAATGATACCCATGGTGCTGTTTGTTACTAGGCTGTTGTTGGTTGATTTCATCTCTCTCGTGTTGCTGTTGTGTGTTGTTGTTGTCCTCCGATTTCATCTTTCATCATGGCTCAACATCGTATATTTTAGGCTATTTTATTTGTTGCTATTTTCTTGAGTGTTGTTTATTTTCGTTGTTGGTTAA
This sequence comes from Lypha dubia, assembly GCA_947311025.1. Lineage (NCBI taxonomy): Eukaryota > Metazoa > Arthropoda > Insecta > Diptera > Tachinidae > Lypha > Lypha dubia. Next base: position 12,496,819 of record OX371265.1, on the reverse strand, counting down.
TACCCGTCTTAGGCTGTAGTTTCGTATTTATTTGTTGTGTTGTTTATTTTGTTGACGTGTTTGTTGGTTGGTTATCTCTTCTTTTTTTTCATTGAAAATGTTTCATTTTTCATTTTGTTTCATTATTTTTTTCTTTTTTTTTCTGTAGTTTTCGTTGCTGTTCATTTCATTTCGTTGTTATATTTTTCTGTTCTGCAGTTTTTCTTTATTTCGTTTTGATTTCTAACTTATTCTTTTTTTTTTCACTTTATCTTTTTAAAGTGAAGTTTGGTACAGTTGTACCCAAAACACACGCAAAGGAATTTTCACCAATTGGGTTTGTACCATTTTGTTGTTTTTTTTTTTTGATATTCTTTAACTTACTTGGTTTTTTTGAATTAATGTTTTCAACATGTTTATTTGCATAAAAAAAATTCATTTCATTATTATTTTTTATTTTAAATGTGAATGCTTTATATTTATGTAGTAGCAAGTAGTACACATATAGATTAATACATACGTATGTGTAACTACATATATATTTGTGTTCTTAATTAAAAGTTATTAAATATTTAGCTTTACGTTTCCTATTGTTTTAATGATGTTGCAAAAGTGCGCTGTTGCTTTTTTTTTTAACTATATTATTAGTCATTTGATAATATTCTGCATATTTGTATGTAACACTATTATTCACTTATTTAATATGTGTTAAGAGCGATTTGTCGTATTTTTTTTTAATCGTTTGCTTTAGCTTTTTGTGTAGGTTTTTTTTTTTAATTTTTCCTTGGAATATTCTAGAAAATATACATACATACAAAGATGTATATGTACATATAAAAAAATATATCTAGAATATTCCACGACCGAGAACGCCATTTAATGTCAAGTCAAACAACTAGTTGCTCTTAAGCTAGGTACACACGATGCAAACAATTTGCAGCAAGTTGATTGCTGCAATCAAATTTGTACGTTTAAACACGAGTGCAAACATTTTGTTGCAAACAAAAAATTTGCAATAACTTTTTGCGGCAATAATTTTTGCTTGTGGTCTGTATACTGTTATTTTGGTTGCGGTACTTGATTGCTTGTTTGCATTCGCTGTTTGCCTGCAATCGCAATATTGCAGCAAACAAAAAAACAATGTCATTATGTGGGATCGCGATTTAACTAAAAAATTAATTGAAGTATATGAAAATTATACCGTTTTATGGGATGTCTCGTTAGCACACTACAAAAATAAGCATAAAAAGCAAAATGCTTATCGCGAAATCGCTGAAAAATTAAAAAAAGTGAAGAAGAAATAAAAACACAAATTCATCATTTGCGCACTGAATTTATGCAAGAGGTGCGCAGAGTGAAGCAAAAAAAGAGTGGCCAAGGTACCTCAGAGAACTATACCAGCAAATTGGAGAATGTCAGGGCTAATCGCTCATTTGGTGGAATCGCAGGGCGCATTACAGTGTCTTTTTTAGTTATATTTTTTTACCTTTTCTAATAAAAAATTGAAATCACTGACTGACATGCGGAAAAAATTTTAATAGTTTGTTTCATCGTCATTTTGTAGCTCTTTCAAAAGGTTCTGAAGCACTCCTCTTTCATCTCTTTTGGAAATCCAGTCTTTCACCCAACACTTTCTTTTTTTTATAGACTCTCATTTTCTTATTTTTCTACGTTTAATTAAAATTGCTAATATAGCAATTGCAGCAACTCTTGATTTTTGTGCCGACATAATGTAAACACGTCGTTATTGCTTGCCTTTCACAAAAAAACAGAGCAAATACAGATTTTTTCGTTTTGCTCAAGAGAGAGTCATTTGCGAGCTCTGCAAAAAAACTGAAAACACGTGTAAACATCAACGCAATATATTGCATGAAATAACCATGCAAAAGTTTGCGTGCAAAGTAAAAATTGATTTCAGCAAGAAATTTTCGTGCAATATTTGCATTGGTGTGAACATTTGTGCAAACTTTTGCTGCAAATTATTTTCAACTTGCTGCAAATTGTTTGCATCGTGTGTACCTAGCTTTATGGTTCAATCTAAACTGTATTGTTTTATTCTCATCATCTTATGTCTATCCTTATAGTATAACACTTATACCCATGGTTAGGTAAAAGAGTATTCTTAAGTAGAGTTGTAATAACTATGAAATGTGTAGTGTTACTATTTGTTTTTCCCTATAGCCCTTGGTTATTTTTAATAGCTGTCAGGGTTTCAGCTGATTTGCAAGGCGTTCAAAGGAACTGCCGAATTAATGGAGATTAAAACAAATACAAAAGGCAAACAAGTGCCGAATTCAATTGCTTGTAATAATCTGATTTTATTTACAATTTGTTCTAGCTTATATACTAAAATTTCTTAGGTCATTGAGTGATTTCTGAATCACTCAATATTTTACAAATTCATAAATAACAGAAAATAGAAATTAAAGTTACAATTATCAAATATTATATTACATCTTAAATTTACATGTGCCAACAATAACGCAAGCAAACAATATTCTTTTGACCCACTTCAACATGTGTAACATTTTCGCTTGTTGCGCTACACACTTAAAGTTGGTATTTACATACTGTGCAAGTTGTATGGCGACATGGGTACACTACAACTAGTATGTTTATTATAAATAATGCAGGGTTGGCACTATAGAAGCTTTTGACCCCTGCTTCCCCTAATCCACCCATGTGCGGCGCACCAGTCGGTATAAAACTCCATGTCAAACCTGTATATCCGAAGGTGGAACACATTCGAGCTTGACATTCTCTTAAAAAGGGTTTAAAATCATTTGCGATATCGTATGAGGCGCCTACAAAGTTCGTACCATTATCCAAAAAGATGGTTTGATGACAACCTCTTCTGGAAGTGAAGCGATTCAATGCGGCCAAAAAAGTGTTAGTTGATAAGTCTTACACTGCCTCTATATGTATTGCCTTTGTAGAAAAGCAGACAAAAAGGCAAACGTAACCTTTTGTTATTTTGCTGGACCTACTATTGTGGGTCTTCACATCGAAGGGACCCGCAAAATCAACCCCAGTATTAGTAAAGGGTCTATTAATGGCAGTCCGCTCCGGAGGAAGTGCAGCCATTATTTGACTACATGAACGTTGCCTATCAATGATACAACGCTTGCATCGACGAATCACTGCGCGTACTAAAACTTTTTATCTAGGTACCCAATATTCAAAACGATATATCCGCAACATTAATTGATTTTCACCATGAATCGACAATAAATGTATAAATTCCGCCATTAGTTTAGCAAATCGACAAGTATATGGCAAAATAATTGGATATTGTTCACGATAGGAAAGCGAGGGTGCTCTGACGATTCGCCCGTTCAATCTCATTAATTTATCTTCATCCAGAAAAGGATTCAAGGATAGTAATGAACTTTTGGGTGATAGAGGCGTCTTATTTAAGAGGCATTTGTACTCTTCAGCATAAAATGCTTTTTGCGCGACGATTGTCAAACGTAGTTTGATCTCCTTGATTTCTTTACTAGATACATATTCAAGTACAGGCAACGCTTTATCCAATGAAGAAAATCTATCGAAAACATCTTAAAATTTTGAAAAAAAATTACGCATGGACTTTTACCTTTTTCCTTTCTATATCCGTGTCAAGAATTTCTAACGTGTGTGTATTCCAATCGTTATTGTTTTGACTCAGCCATGATGGACCATGCCACCATAGTGTACTTTGCCTGCCTAAATCAGCAGGATTATCTTCAGACCGCACATGACCCCAGTTGTGACTTCCTGAGTTTTCTTGAATACGACAAATTCTATTGGCTACAAAGGTCGTCCACATACTTGTAGTCTTTCTGAGCCATGCTAAGACGATTGTCGAATCTGTCCAGCAATATATTTTAGAAATTGGAATTTCAAATTCAGTCAGCATATTTTTCAGCAATTCAGAAGCTAAACTGCTTCACATAATTCAAGACGTGGTAAGGAAACACATTTAATTGGATCTACTTTCGTTTTTGCAGCTAATAAATTAGTATGTATCACTCCATTGGAGTTTTTAACTCTGATGTAAATTACTCCTGCATATGCCTTTTCAGAGGCATCTGAAAAGACATGTAATTCAACTCTTAATGATTTATAATATTTTACCCATCTTAGGGTTTTAATCAGATTGACTTCATTAAAAAATTCGACAAATTTATCCCATTCCTTTTCGGTTGATTCCGTAAGAAATTCATCCCTGTCAATATTATCACGCCAGATGCTTTGCATAATAATTTTCGCAGTGATAATTACTGGGCTGACGCATCCAACAGGATCGAAAAATTTGGCAATAGAAGAAAGTACTTCTCTTTTCATGTATTTCGATTTTCGTTGTAAGGGAAACGTTCTAAAGTAAACCGAATCTAATTGAGCGTTCAAAAAAATTCCTAACGTTTTTGAGCAGCTCGATACTTCAAAAGTCAAAACATTTGAGTCCACCAGATATTCTTTAGGCAATCGTTCTAAAAGAGAAAGATCGTTTGCTGTCCATTTCTGCAATTCGAATCTAACTAATAATAAGGCAGCTGTCAGTTCATTCCTCGCTATTAAGGCACTGGCCATATCATGAGATCCCGAAAGGACATCATCGACGTACATACCTTTTCTCAGAATTTCTGCTGCAACAGGAAATTCCTTCTCACAATCTTCAGCCAATTGTAATAAAGTACGTATTGGTAAGTACGAAGCACAATTTATACCGAAGGTCACTGTTTGCAATTCGTAATCTTTCACTTGACAATCCCAAGAAGTGCGATAGAGGATTCGCTGAAACGGAGTATGAGATGCATGAACTCGAATCTGCCTATACATTTTTGAAATGTCACAATTGAAAACAACCTCCAGCGAAGAATCAAATTCACTAAATCAGCCTGCAACGTTGGACCTATAAAAAGATAATCATTCAGGCTGTTGCCATTAGCAGTCTTATTCGATGCATTAAAAACTACTCGACGGTTCGTAGTTTTCCTTTCTGGTTTGATCACTGGGTGGTGTGGCAAATAGCACGAATTTGTGACAGTTTGATTGGTAAATTGGATAGAACGCATGTGATCTGAGTTTAGGTAATCCATTATCACCTCATCATAGATATTTTTAATCTCCGGCCTTTTTGATAAGGAGGATTCAATTCGCATCAATTGTTATCGCGAGGAAACTCTGATTTAAAAGGTAATGACACGACATATCTACCCGTTGAATCTCTCACAGTGGTTCTCCTATAAATTTCCTCACAAATCTTATCAGAAGGCGATATAATTTTCTTCTTTGTACTTTCCTCTAACTCCCAGAATTTTAAAAGATTTTTATTTAAATTATCTTCTTCGGAAAAGGATATAGTTGTCGAAAAAACATTAACTGAGTTACTCATCGAAGAATTTATGGGTCCTGTCAAAATCCAGCCAAAACCGGTTTTCTGACCCATAAGAGTCCCGAAAATGCCTTGACGAACTTCCCCAAGAAGTATTTTTGGATATAAATCTGCCCCTAATAAAAAAAATCAACAGGTGTGCTTTTATAAAAATTAACATCAGCTAATTGTAGACTATTTAAGTCCGCTGTAAAGTTTGATGGGCAAACGAATGATGGCAAATTTTGTGATATAGACGGCAAGGCAAGAACGATTGTTTCCAAATCGATTTTCTTGTCTAGTAAAGTTCCAAGTCGAATGGAACACATCTTCGTCAAAGTTGTAGAAGCTTTGTTATCCACGCCGGAAATCTTAACATTCGTAGAATGTGACGTAAGTCTCAATTGATTTCGTAAGCGTTCCGAAATAAAAGACGCTTCTGAAGCTGGATCAATTAATGCTCTAGCTGGATACGTATTTTCTTCAAAAATGATAGGTCTAGACCATTGCAGGCCCCAACAACACAGAAGAATTCTGTCAAATATGATAAACTTGTCGATTAAAGTTTGTGGAGCTGGCTGCTGATGTTAATGGTCCATTTGTTGACATTTCATTTGACCGTAAATTAGAATTAAAAGTAGAACCGTTTGAATTAGATGTGTTTATTGAAACATTTGCTGAGTTGTTAGTAGGCTCTTCACGATGGAGCATAGTGTGGTGTTTTTTATTGCATTTGAAACAAGAATGGTCGCTCGTACAATCTTTGGCTACATGGGATTTTGCAAAACAGTTGATGCAGCAATGGAATTTTTTTATAGTCGAAAAGCGTTCACTTATAGACATGTTTTTAAATCGGTGACAGAATCTCAACACATGATTCTGCTTGTGGCATAAAACGCAAGTGAGTCCAGATCTTTTATTTCTAACATGGGCTTTAACCTTACGTTCGCCAGTCTTTCTCTCACTTTCAATGCTAGTGAGATCACGTATACAATCTAAGGTTTGAATACGTTCCGTTAAGAACTTGTCCAAATCCTTCCATAAAGATATAGCTGTTTTATTATGTATACTTTGTTCCCACAGTGTCACTGTTTGTGATGGTAATCGCTGTATTCAAATAAAAACAATAATTGGGTCCCAATTTGTAGTGTCAATAGAATAAACTGACGAAGCATTCAAAACCCCATTTATACCCCTTTGTAAAACTTTTAACGCCGAACTTGTTTCTTTGTGATGTTTTCTAATGAAAAAAGACACTTCAATTGATTACACTGTGAGACAAATTTTGAACAAAGTCGTGACCAAATGTATCTGACACTTAATCTTTATGTAAAATTGTCCACTGAGTCGGAATATGAAGTCAGAATAGTCAAAAATAGAACAGTTTTCGAGATATTCCAAATTAACCGTTATTTCTGTTTTTGGAAAACATGAAAAAAAAATTAAATTATTAAATTAAATTAAATTAAACTTAAATGCAAATATCTTCAAAAATTTTCGTCTATTTAAGAATTAATTTATTTTAAGGAAAGATAATAAAATTACTAAAACCAAGTACGGGTCGTGTGTAAAAATTTGTTAGGAAACTACTGAGTTATAGTCGACCAAATTTCAAATTTCACAAAAAAGTTAATGTTTTTTTGCAAGTTTGTTCTTTTCAACTTATTTTGTAAAACCAAGCATTTTTAATGTTTTATTATATCGGACATTAGTTTATTTCAATACGAACATTTTTCGCCAAACAAAACACCCAGATTGATGCAAAAGGTACAGAAGATTTAGTGAAACAACCCACTTTGTCAAATCAAAAACCCAAAGGAAGTAAATACGCATCATTTGGAATACGAATGCTACATATATTAGAAATTCCAGTTGTGCACGCAGTTAACGTTAAAGAGTCGTATGAGTCCATGTATGTAATTTAAATAAATTTAAAATTTTTTCAACAAATTTATTTTTCTTACTTTATGGCCGCCCGTCCTAAAAACAAACACAGCCTTGATATTTATCGCATTGAAAATAAAAACTAATCAAATAATACTGAATAAATTATGTTACCGTATTATCCTATACCATACACCGTTTTATCCTTTAGGTTTTATCGATATATATTTGTTGATTTTTGTACATAAATGTACTTCTACTTTTATATATCTGAGTATATAATTATATATTTTCAAATCACTCAGCACTTCAACTCACTAACCTGAATTTTCTTTGATGATGATTTAATTTCCTCGTAAAGGATTTTTTGTAGAATATTTCCTTAAATTCCCTTGGATGTAGATCCGGTTCGTAACGGCCAATGTTTCGGCGTATATCCGTTGAAGATTGGGAATTCCAGAAAATAAAACACAAAAGAGATTTTGAATAAATGATTAAATTCTAAAAATGAAATTCCACTTTATATACATATATAAAATTCAAGTAGGTATTACCTTAGGTGCTGATATATATATGTATGTATATATAAGTACGTGCACGTTGTGCTTTTAATAAAATGGTATTTAATATACTGTTATTTAAATATATGTATATGTTGTATGTGCACGTAGTGCTTTTATTAACAATATGGTATTTGTACGTAGTAATTTGATGAAGTTCAACGATATAATACTTTTTAAGTAAGGCGGTCAACAAAACTTAAGCCCCATAAGGGTTTTTTACTCGTTGAAGTATTTCCATCAAGGTTGTAATAAGATTTAAGGCCCAACCATAATATGCATAAGCTGGCTTAAGCTAATGTCAAAATTGAACGAAAAGTCTGTCAAATGCTTAAGCAAATTTGCAGAGACTTTTAGGTGGCTATAATGTACTTATGCGACTTAAAATTTAAGTAGTCATAGTTGCACACATACATATGTAGCATAAATAATTTTTCGAAAAATGTATATCTTCTTATTTATCCTAAACAAATTAAGTCTTGTACTCAAATGTATATAAAACGATTGTAATTAAAAAAAAAATGCTAAAATATACGTATGTATATTATTATTTTTACTAATAATAAGAAAAGATACAACCGAAATTATGTACTACTTATGTATGTAGTATTTATTTTATTTAAGGGCAAAAGTACTAAAATATACATTAGTGGAAATAAAATATGTTAAATAAAATATATGAAATGTCACTTTCGTGTACAGACACTTCTTTTCTTCCACATTTTCTATTAAATTTTATATGTAAACTATTTCGTCTTCTTTTTTCCATTTTCAAAATTAATTTATTTTTACGTACAAACATACATATGTATGTATGTATTAGTAGAAAAGCTGATTCCGTACGGAATGTGCGTTCAGTTTCGCACTTTGCTTAAGCAAATGACGTTTCATAAAACTTAACGAAAATTTTGCTTAAGTTCATTATAGTTGCCACATACGATTTACATGTATTCGCACAGTTGCTTAAGCTGACTTAAGCTAGCTTATGCATATTATAGTTGGGCCTTTACTTTCACATAAAAACATCATCACTGTGAAAGGACAGTGAAATGTCGAATAACTGAATGCATACTTGAACACAAAGTAAACAATTAAATGGAATGTGTCTCTTTGTTATGATCAAGTGTTATACCGAATTCATTCTCTTTTGAATTTTCACTCGTTTGACTATGTTAACATCTCTTTGAGTATTCAATATTTGAATGAATATTGTTTTCCTAGTGTGTATATAAACAAATGAATGATTTGAAGCAGCCTTTTATTATTTAGGTTAGAGTATTAACTTGTGTAGATCTCCATACATAGTATGTACAATGTACAGATGTATGTACATACATACATATCTGAACTCATTAAAAATTCTTCCAATTTTCAACACATATTTTTTTTTTGCCATTCACAATTATTTTTTTTTTCTTGAATCCAAGAATATTTTTAGTAATGTTTAGGGTTGATATTTGTTGATGCAAAGAGAAAAATTTTTAAATATTACTCATTTTAAGATCGCGATGTTTGTCATAATCAGGGCAAGTTTAAATATGCACAAAATTAAAGAAAAAAGCAAGCAAAAAAGCGCAAAATAAACGCTAAATAAGCCCAAGAATAAGCAAAAAAAGTTCAAATATGCTTCCAAAAATTAAAGAATATAAGCACTTTTCATTTATTTAATTAAATAATATTTTATTGCAATGCACAATCATATGTTTTTTTAGATTTTAAGAAACAAAAAAAAACTGTAGAATAAATTGAAAAAATTCATTCAACATCATTGGATGTAGTAGGAGCGAACTTAAACAATAATAATTCGCTTGGATCAATGTATTCATCAGCTTCGCTTTTGTTTAAAAAAATATTATTTGTATGTTGATGTTTTTATATTCGACCTTATAATTTGTAAATTTTAATAATTTTTATCCGGCCCAAGGTCATACCATTTATTTAAATAAAACTCTTTTTTGTTTTATTAAACTTTGCAATTTTAATTATTATATATTTATTACTTCAATATTTCGAACACCTTCGGTGTCCTTCCTCAGGAAAAAAACTTATAAAAATAACCAAAAATAAAAGCATTATTTAAAAATAATGTGTACAATAATAAAAAAAAAATAAAGAAAGAATAAAGAACAAAGCAAATTTTTTTATGTCTTGCATTAAATTAGGTTTGAGAGTAACTAAAAGCTTTTTTGTTTCTATTTTGCTAATATATGTGTGTTTATATGCATGCGAGTTAAGTCAATACCCATTTAAATGACTCAACCTACTCATTACCAATTAATTGGCAACAGTAGAATTTTTGCCAACACTAATTTTTCTTTTATTTCGCAATTATATTATATATAATATAATATAATATTATATTACACTAACTTTTACCGTGTAAATTAAATAAAATCCAATTATGAAATAGAATTTCACAATAAAAAGGAATGTCAAAAATTTTAAAAAATTACCACACTGAGGTGAATAAATGAAACACTATATATATAAGTTAAAAAATATGAAAAGTAAGAAAATAAATAAGAGTTGCCATAGTGGATCAAACTAAAATAGAATTTAAAAATAGTATTCATATGCGACTAAAAACTTTTCTGTACTAAATGGAATCTATAGACAAATTTATAAACGAATTAGAGAAAATTGAAGTAAATATTAACAAACGTAAAAATAGAGTTTACACCGAAGAATATAAATTAGAAAAATTAAAACGTTTGCAATTAATAAAAACAGAATTCGAAAAATATTCTCAATCATTAATTAAAGAAAATTGCGAAAAATTAATTCAACAAAAGAAAGTAAAGATACCAATTTAAAATCAGACGAAGAAGTAGGTAATATATCAAATATGGCTCACTTTGACATAAACGTCGTAGGCAAAAATCTACATGTGTTTAAGGGTCCGTATAAGGCGTTGGAAGACTTTTTGTTGCAAACAGAACTATTGCACGATATGATTCTTGCAGAAGAGAGAGAGCTTTTTATAAAATATGTTTACAATTTTAAATTAACTGCAAATGTTCGTAGCACAATTGGAGGTGCAAACAGAACAACAATAACATTTTTAGAGAAAAAATCTAAACCAAAAATGTAACAACGAGAATGACAATAACGGCTCAAATAAAAAGCCTGATCAACTTTTTATATGGGAATGTACGTCAATCTCAAATGTCAAAAATATAAAAAAAATTAAAATTTTAATGAGATTCAAAAATCAAAATACCCGATATTGCAATTAGTGATGTAGAGATAGTAATTAGGTGCAGCGACAATCCATCGAACATACAAATGTCATTGGAGAAACTTTTACCAAAAATGCTATCCCTAGGTATACACAAATTAGCTCTAAAAAATAATGATGTTATTTTCAAGAATATAAACATTGAACAATTTAAGGATATTTTTAATAAATTAAAAAGAAATGAGTGTGAAAATTTATATATTTTATTATATAGAGAACCCATAAGAATCATAGACAAAAATCGTCAAACCAATTTACAACCCTGAAAATTATGCCCAAGAATTGAGGTTCAGATTACAATATTCTATAACTAAAGCAAGAGAATATTTAGAAAAGTCGAAACAAAAACGAATAGACAAATGTTTAAAAACTAATCCCCTAAATTTAAAAGAAGGAGACTTAGTACTCGTTCGAAAATTTAACAGAAAAAAAAATCAGGCACCATATCATGGTCCATATAAAATAGTCAAAAGAAAAGGAGTCAATTCTATTTTAGAAATAGGTAATGAATTTAAAGAATACCATAATAATAATTTAAAAAAATATTAAAAACAAAAAAAAAAAAAAAAAAAAAAAAAAAACAAACAAATTTTAAATTTTAATCCTAAAAATTGTAAAATTTTTCTTAAGGGGAAGGGTGTAGTGCATTCTAAATAATATAATATTATATGTATTATTATATTTTATAAATGAGTAAACTTATTGCACTCACTGTTCTTAATATTACTTTTTGCACACGGCACTCTATTAATATTACTAACATAAACAATGTATTATTATATTTATATGTAAGTGTACTAATTACACTTACTGTTCTTAATATAACTTTTTGCACACGGCTCTTTATTAATATTACTACCATTATTACAGCAAACATAATACGATTGTTATTTTTTATATTACAACAATTGTATTGTTCTATATTAAACATGTTGTTATTGCAATACAACAATTATGTATAATGTATTTTATATTTTTTTCTCAAACTACAATTATATTTAGTGAATAAGAAATTTTGTAGTTTTAGAATACAGTTAGTTTAGAATATAAGGAACAAATTTTTGAAAATAAAATTAATTAATACTTTGCCTTCAATCGGCATTACTAATTCAAAAAAAAAAACATTTAAATTTTTATCTTTGCCTTAAATCGGCAAGTGGATACTGGCATTCATCTGCCATTCACTTTTTATTTGCCAGTGGCGTTTATTAGCGCCGGCAAACTCCAAGTACAATAAAATACTACCCAAACACCAATCTTTACAACATGGCGATCTTAAAATGAGTTATATTTAAAAATTTGTCTCTTTGCATCAACAAATATCAACCCTAAAAATTACTAAAAATATTTTTGGATTCAAGAAAAAATATTTCTGAATGGCAAAAGTTGATACTCTAACCTAAATACTAAAAGGCTGCATCAAATCATTCATTTGTTTATATACACACTAGGAACACAATATTCATTCAAATATTGAATACTCAAAGAGATGTTAACATAGTCAAACGAGTGAAAATTCAAAAGAGAATGAATTCGGTATAACACTTGATCATAACAAAGAGACACATTCCATTTAATTGTTTACTTTGTGTTCAAGTATGCATTCAGTTATTCGACATTTCACTGTCCTTACACAGTGATGATGTTTTTATGTGAAAGTAAATCTTATTACAACCTTGATGAAGTAATAAATATATAATAATTGAAAGTGCAAAAGAGTTTTATTTAAATAAATGGTATGTTCTTGAGCCCTAATAAAATAATTAAAATTTAAAAATTTACATATGAAAAGTAATATTATCGGGCTCAAGTTCAGTTTTATTGAATTAATGAAAATTCAAAATTACTAAGAGTTTTTTTATGTTGGAAAATATTATAATTTATATCCAATCAGTTTTTAGCAGAACGTATCAGTACTGATTTCAAGGCCGCTACACCTCTCATCAGCGTTCAATTGTCCATCTTTACAATTTTCGTAAAGTGGATACTAATTGAGAAGAATATCAACTATTTAACCAGTTTTCAACAGAAATAGAATACGAGAATTAATTTTTAATTAATTTTTTTTATTCTACATGTTGAAACAATTCTGGTTAGTACGAAATTCCCTCATCACTGTTTGGAAATTACTAATAATCAACACAAACTCATAGTCTGTTATCATCAAAGTATTCTACTTTGTAATTTAACGTTTTTGTTGTTTTTACTCTATATTAGGGAAATTCACATATTACTGTGATACTTCTTATTAGGGTATTTATAGCTCGTGCCCAAGCGGAATTAATATTTTTATATTATTATTACGAATAAACTTAATTATTATTCGAACTTATATTGATGTACATAAATTCAATATAAGTTCAAATAATAATTACGTTTATTCGTAATAATAATAATATAAAAATAAAAATTTAAAAATATTATTTTCAATTTTAACTAATGTTTGAATTTCAACATTTCGATTCATAACTTTCTTGAACTTTTCAAAAAATGTATTGTTTTCAAAAATTTTCATCTTTTCTTCCACTTTTTCTATAATAGACAAATTGTCTTTTAAATAAAATCCTCTTCTTTCTAGTTTGATTATACTTCGGAAAATACACTCGAAATTATCTTTTATGTACGGGAGATTACATTTTAAAGATGCATTTTTAAATAGAGCTTTTGCTTTATATATTGATTCCACCCATCATCATCGGAAACTGCATTTAACACATTGCAAATTTCTGTATAGTTGTCACAATAGTAAATAACACCTTTAAGCCAATCTAGTTTGCAATGTCAAGAGTTAAAGAATAGAAAATTCCATGCGTGAAAAAAGCACAAACTTTTGATTTTTATTTGCAACAGAAAGATTCAAAAATTATTTTCAAGGGCTGCCAAAATGCATTATAAGCAAATTCAAGCAGAGTATATTAAATAAAACAATTTTGCAAAAAAAGGTACAAAATAAGCAAAATCAAGCTTTTCCAGCAAAAAGCTTAAAAAACTTGCCCTGGTCATAATAGTCAAAGTTGTGGTTTGAATGGCATATATGTATATTTATATAGTTTTTTTTTTCATTGACAAGAAATTTTTGCTGAGGAATATATTACAGCGAATTTATTTTCATTTTGTGTGCTATTCAACAATTTTACTATTCAGATATATCTGGCGTGTAAGTACTTAATATATTATTTAGTTTGTAAGTATATATATTTATTTTTAGAAAACTGTAAATTTGGGTTTTCCAATAAGAGTGATATGATTTCTTAAAAAAAAAAACACACTTTTTGTTAAGGAAATTCAAAAGTCTTCACTTTTTTCACTAAATCAAGACGTATGTCATGAATGGCACGTTCAATATCGACTTGAAGAGAGTCTGGTTTGTTTGAAAAAAAAGGTAACTCTTTTTTAGGTGTTTCACATTTTTTATGGCTTTTTGATAACGAATTTGAAGACCACTACTGAACAATTTTAAATTATTTTACTTGCATTCTTTCAGATTTCGTTTTTCTTACTCTGTTTGCGTAATTCAGTGCTGTTTGGGAGATCATATTTTCGCAAATGGCGGAGCCACCTGTGTCGGTGGACTTTCACATATTAAATTGTAGTTCTTCTATTTTTAAAGCTCAACATTCTTCTACTGAACATGATATGAACATATAAGTCTTCAATTTTAAAATGCTGGTTGCAAAATACATATGTATATAGTTTTATTTGTTTTTTAAGAATGATATTATCTGACGCCAAAGATAAAGGGTTTTATTTAAATAAAATGAATAAAAATTAATATACATATTTATTTAAACTTAATGTATACTTTTTTTTTGAAAGTATGTATGCGCAAAATATTCGGGAAATATTCGCTTCAATTTGGCGAATACGAGTATCTTTAAACAAGCGAATAGTCGAATTCGAATATTCGTAACATCATTTGGTTCACTGGTTTGGGAGTTCATAGCGTTCAAACATACAAACAGATAAACAAACAAACAATTACTGAAATATATTTATGTAGATGTATTTTTACGTTAATTAATTTTAATATTAAGTATGGACTTTTCGCTACATTAATAATTAATTTTTTAGTATGACGAAAATGTAGATGAAAATTCGCTGGAGCGACCTTCGTCCGGCAGCAGCAGCAATTGTGGCGGCAGCAACATTATTATAAGGCATCGTAGAGTTTCACCTGGCGGAGGCGATATTACTCCAACACCGTCATCAATACAACAATTAAGTAATACGCTAAAAAAATCTGATTTAAATGTTAGTTTTCCTATAACTATACTTATAGAAAAACAAGACCAATTACTAATAAAGTATATATTTTTCATAGCGAAAACTACCAGCGTTTGCACGTGTTAAACAGGCTAGAGTTCCCAATGCTTACGACAAAACAGCTTTAAAACTAGAAGTTGGGGATATAATAAAAGTCACCAAAACCAATATTAATGGTCAATGGGAAGGTGAGCATAAAGGTAAAAAAGGCCACTTCCCTTTCACCCATGTCGAATTTATTGACCAAAGCGATTTCAACAGCAAAGAATCCTCCACACCGCAGTCGCAGTTGTTAGTTGAAGGACATACGATAAACAACGCCGATTAGGGTAAATCAACTTTTTTCTTTGGTTTAATTGGCATTAGTTTTCGATTTGTTAAAAATATATATGAAGCTTATGTGTATATTGCGAAGAAATCAGAGGACAATTATTTTGCGTAATAGTATTTGGGTACACTCCTATTGATCACACATAGACATGGTTTTTAAATATGTTAATAAATAATAATAATTTTAATCTTTGATGACAAGCTGGCCGATCCTGATGTTTGAAATGCAGCATAAGTTTGAACTGCTTTAATCATTAGAGCTAATAAAAAAAAAATCTCTTACACCAGGATACAATTTAAGTATTTATTGCGTTAGTTTTTGTTGGAAATTTAGAATATTTAAAAATATTAAATTTATTTGTAATTAGAGTGATTTCGAATAAAATTGTTTGCACACAGCAACCATTTTTAAGCAAATTTTTAATTTTCATGTGTAAATTAAATAATAACTCAAACTTGTGAACATTTTAAACAAACTGATGCTACTTATTGTTTTATAATCGATTGATTATTAATATTTCGGCGTATATCCGATATTTGTCCAGGTAACTAAATATAATACAAGAAATTCCAATTTTAAATAAATTTTTAATTTATTAAGATAAAATTACCTTTTATAAAAGATATTTATACAGTCAAATCCCGATAATTCGTAATGGCAAGGGACCGGCCATTTCTTACGAATTATAGGGGTTTTCGATTTAGCGGGATTTCGATTTTACGGGGTTAAAATAAAATAAATACGAATTAACGATAAAAAAAAAAAAAAACAAAAAAACACTCTCAATGGATACCATCCTAAAATAAAATTCACCATTGAAATGGAAAACGAGGGAAAAATATCCTATCTTGACACTACATTACACAGAATTAACAACAAAATATCCTTTGATTGGTATACAAAAAAACAGCTCATCAGGAAGAATCATTAATTACAATGACACACAACCGAAATCACAAATAATTAATACAGCTAAGAACCTTGTGCGTAGAGTCCTGGACATAAGTGATAAACAATTTCACAGGCAAAATATAAAAAAAGTCACGAAAATATTAATGGACATTAGTTTTCCCCCTAATCTAATCGAAATACTTAAGGTGTTATGATACTTGCTATTTTTTGTATTGGAATTTTTTAGGATTGACTGAATGAAACAACAAATGCGAGAAAGAACAAGAAATACAATATGTAAACAAACCCAATTTTCTGATTGACATTTCTCATTCATATTTTTTTTTTTGACTAAAACAAGAAAAAATGGTAAAAACTTGGGCAGATAAAACTATTTCGTTTTTAATAAATGAAATGAAGCAGGTGCCCTTCATATGGGATTTCAAATCACCACAGTACAAAAATAAATTTAAAAAAGTGCAATTTTGGGACGAGTTGGCTAAAAAAATCAACACAACCTTTGCTCCAATGGTTCCATTTAGTTCTGGTTGGTAAAAAATTGTTTATTTAATATTTTATTTAATAATATAGTTTATTTTAGCTGATGTGCCAAAAAAATGGAGTAATTTAAAAGCTTACTACCATACAGAGCAGACAAAAGGTATCAAAGCTAAAAAAAGTGGATGCAGCGCTGATGCAGTGGAGGATGTATTGTCAAACTGGAAATATAGCCAGCCAATGGACTTTTTATGCACCACAAATCAGGCTACATCCTCAGTCAATAATTTCAACAAAAGCAGTCTTGAGGTAATTATTTGAAATATACGGGCATGTTCTACAAATCGAAATGAAGTGAAATTAAAAATTATTTATAAATAACCATAGTTATTCCGGGTTTTAAGAGTTGTTCTTGTAAAGGTAATTGGCTTATGAGCTTTCAGTACGGTGTCGGTTTTAAAATTTGCTCGATTTTAAATCCCCTTCATTTCGATTTCAAGAACATGCCCGATATTGTCACTTCGCAACATTATTTTTATTTCACAACGAAATATGTACGCAGAATCCCATAAATTATTACTAGTGCTAAACCTCGTTTGATTTTGGGCCCATCTAGCGATGACCGTCTCCCCGTATATCAAAGTATGGGAGCAGGCCAAACTGAATACGTAGTAGCTAGTTTTTGGGTAAAGATATTTTGAATGCTGATAGCTGTTTGGAGTTCAAAACGATATCTGGTGAAAAACTTTCATGTACTTCTTTTTCTTTATAGGAGCTGTACAACGTTGAAGCTCATCATGGTGTTGACATTGCACATTCGGTTGAAACTGATGGCGATTTTAATGACTCAGTGACTCAAGAAGAATTTGAATCGCAGTCTTCTAATATCAGCTTAACTCCAAGTGGTGAGCAAAAATCGTCACATGTTACTCATAAGAAAAGAAAAGTAGAAAATGAAAATTTAGAAGCTGTTTGCGAAAGTTCGAAAAAATTGGCTGATGTTCTCACAAAAAAACTGTTACATGACGAACCAAATTCTCCATTCGGACCTTTTGTAGTAAACGAACTTAACAACCTACCCAAACACAAACAGTTAATAGCAAAATCGAAAATAACAGCGATACTATTTGAACTCCAATCTGAAGAATGATTAGATGATATACATAATATACATATATTAAATATATAAGCCAAATGTGTTCCTCGTTTTAAAATTTTTTTTTTTCAAGGCTAACAAGAGTGTGCTGGAAATCGGAAACGTAAAACGCAAGAATTTGGAAGTTCTTTTTAATCTAATTTTTATAATTTTTGTTATACAATTTTGTTTATTAGAGCAATATTTGTATAAAATTTAATTACAGAAATCGTATTAAAAGACGACTTTTAAAATAATTGCGTTTTACGTTTTCCATTTCTAGCACACCCGTGTATATGATAAACGTAAAGCTTATTTTTTTTATTTGTAAAATTCGCTGTTTCTGTTTAGTTTTTTTTCGTAAAATAATTTTTTACTTGTGCATTTGAATTCAATTATTTTTCAGTTGTGTTAAAAGAATCTTTCATCAAAAAAGTCAAAATGCTTATGTTTATTAAAAAATTAATTTTTTATTTTAGTTAATAAGTTACTTTTTTTATTAATGAAATATATTAACATATGTACATACATACATACATACATGTAGTTTACATGAATTTTTTTTTTAAAATAAAATATTTACCAAATAGAATCTGGTAATTTATTTTTCATGGTATAATAAAAACAGTTTAAAGAAAACTAATTTCAATGTTTGATTAATAATAACGTTGGTAATAAATACAAAATATTTAGGTATGTGATGAAAAACTATCGTTTTTATAATGTGTGATGAATTTCGACCGATTTCAGAATTATATTTGTTCAAAATAATAGATTTTAAAAGAATATAGACAATAAAAAAGAAGAAGCTATATTAAAAAATAATTTTTAAAGATACTGAAAACGACATTATCGATTCTCACATACCAAAAAAAATGATCAAATTAAAAACAATCAATCCCGAATTGTCCACAAATAATCGGCCAAAGCATCTCGGATTTTTTCTGCACTTTTTTGTGATTTTCGTCTGTCCGATGGTGCATTTCTAAAATTTGTTTCAATAATATTATCGATTTCATTGTTTGATAAATTGTCGAAGCCATTTTTTTCATTAATGTTTGATGTCCTTAAAAAATTGTGCAAGCAAATACATGTTAATACAATTTTTGATGCCTCAGCAGGATCTCTGTAAATTGCGGAACACAAAACTCTAAAGCGATTCACCAAGATACCGAAAGCATTTTCGACGACACGTCTATTGCGCGATAAGATGTTATTGAAATAAATTTGTTTTTCACTCAAGTTTCGCTGTGAATATGGTTTAACCATATAATTCGTTAGAGCAAACGCACCATCTGACAAAAATGTGAATGGAGACATTACATCAGATAATGGCAAATTTTGTGGGGGCGGAATTTTCACTTCCTCATTTTCTATTGCGTATTTGAGATCTGATCGAACCCAAACCCCAGCATCTCCAACTCTGCCATTGATTCCAACGTCCGCATACAAAAAGCGATAATTTGCATCGGCTATAGCCATAAGTATTATGGAATTAAAGCCTTTATAATTGTAGTACGTGGATCCAGCTTTTTTAAACCCAATGATGTTGCAGTGCTTTCCTGAAAAAAGTAAAAATTTATAGTTTCTTCGTTTCTTGTAAATTTTTCCTAAAAATTTATGATTATGTTACAAAACTAACGTAAAAGTTGCAAATGCACGCAATGATATAAGATTTTGCACAAACTCAATTTATCCTTTTTTAAAGTAAATATAGGTGATTAGCTCACCATCGATTGCACCTATGCAATTAGGAAAGCCCCACATCTCTAGAAAATCTTTTGCGATCAAACGCCATCGTTCCTCAGACTGTGGAAATTCCAAAAACTCTTTATTCAAAGCTTTGTAAATAGCCGGAATTGTTTCACGTAGAATTTTGCATATGGTTGACTGTTCAATTCGGAATTGAAGCTGCAAGGATGATTGCGTTTTTCCTTTAAAAATTTATTAAAACAGAATTTATCAAGTAAACAAATTTTATGTATACAAACCTGTTGCAAGGTACCTCAATGTAACATGCAGTCTTACGGCAGGTCCAATACAATTTCTAAATCGGCTATCTTGTTTAGTTATATACGGTTTTACTTTTTCCAATATAAATTGGAACTGATGCGGAGTCATCCGTAAAATATTTTTGTACAGTTTTGAGTCTTCACACTCGATTTCTTTTAAAAGTTTGTGGGTAAACCCTTCATTTTCTCTTAGAAGCAACCACCGTGACGAAAATTTTTTTAGTCTTTTCTTTTTATTTTCTTTTTTTAAAACAAATTCTATCATCTTTAAATTTTCAATTAAAGAATATAGCCCGATGTAATTTGTAAATTTTCATTAAATTTTATTGTATTTAAAAAAATTTTTTTGTTATTTCAAAATAAAATGTAAACAAAACAAACAATATTGCCCACGTTTTGTTCCCACAAAACGCCGTCAAAAAAAGCTAAAAATCGCAAAAAAAAAGTTAAAACCCGCTACTTTCGATCAAAAACTAAAAAAGTTGGCAGCAGTGCTAACATTTAATCTGGAAATGTCAATTTTAAGTTAAACATTTTTATATTTTTTTTGACAGTCTAAGATTATTTATCGATAACACAAGTATATGTATTTGTTTGACATTTCAAGATTTTTTATGGTATAATTATACTCTTTACACTTAGTCACTTTTCCTATGCAAATATATCTGCACTGTTCTCCAATATAGAAAAATACAAAAAATAGCAAGTATCATAACACCTTTACCAATTCATACAAACACCCATGTTGTATGGATATTGTGCTTACGTATCTTTACATTAACTAATCTTTACGTTCACGCATAATGGCTGTACGAGTCACCCTGTAATTATTAGCAATAGACTTAAGAATACAATAGTTGTAAATAAAGCACTTGTTATAGACACATGAAATATAGAACATGGTGTCAGAAGTGGTTCTTGATCATTAATTGATTTATATATGTACATACATATGTATATGTATATATATGAAACAAAAGTAAAAATTAAAGTACTAAAAATAAAAAACGAAATTTTGTGAAAATAAAAAACGAAATTTGCAGCTTCATTGCAGCCAATGAACAGCAGCAAATTTGGCCAAAGAATGGAAAATGTGGCACACACAATTCCGCATTTTTTACGAGCTTCCGACATGGAATCACAACCCGATGAAAGGAAGGTGGCGTTGCTGTTACATTATCTGGGCAGCAATTCATTGGAAATTTTCAGCACCTTTGATCTTGACATCAACACTGTAAAATACGAAGACCTGATAAAGAAAATGGTGGCATTCCTTACACCGCAAACAAATATTGTGATGGAGAGACATAATTTTTTTTACGTATAAACGGAAAGACAAACAAATTATTGATGGGTCCGTTACAGTTCTCAAAAACCTCATCTTGAACTGTGAGTTTAAGGACTTGCGCGACGCTTTGGTTCGTGATATATTTATATGTGGATTGGCGCCAAACAAAACTCTACAATATTGCAGAAAGATGCTGATGCTGAAGGTATTGTAAATGTTGTGACAAAAAGAAATATGAAGTATAAGTCTAATAAAAGTGGTGGCCAAAGCAAAAAAATTTAAAAATGGCAGAAATAACAACTACAACAGCAAGAATATAAATTGTATGAAGTGTGGACAGCCTCATAACAGCAGATGTCCAGCTGAAGAAGTCAAGTGTTTTAAATGCGGAAAGATGAATCATTTTGCTAAGATGTGTTTTTTGAAGAAGTGATTTGTTAAACAAATGGTTGCGGAATGTGAAGGTGAAGAAGAAGACTTATTTGTGGGAGTTATACGTAATAACAAAGAGAAAACAAGAGAATGGTAATGATAAATAATCAAAAATTTTTATGCCAAATTGATACAGGAGCGCAAGCCAATATCATGACAAAGAGGACCGCTGATGTTTTAAAAATTACAAATAAATTAAGACAGTCTAATTCAAAAATTTATACACTTAGCGGTGAGAAAATTTCAGTCTTAAGGACGACTTTAAAAATAGAAAATTTATTGGGCTGTAACCATAGTCATCAAAAAAATACACTTTAAGTATAGTTTATTAAAAAGTGTACTTTTCAGATACTATAGACGAGAAAAAGCGTACTTTTGTCACAAAAGCCACTTTTAAAAATAAAACCAGCTGAAGTTGTTTTTAACACAGTTAACATTACTTTAACTTGATCAGCTGATTGCCGCTTAAAAGAAAATCTTTTATTTTGAAAAGTAACAAAATTAAAATAGCAAATTTGGCGAATTATTTCATATTTCTAAATAAAGTGTGGAAAGGTGTTAAAGAAAGATTAAAAAATGTGCTCGATTGATGACATTGAGAATGATTTCGCAATTTTAGACGATTTGTGTGAAGTAAGAAAGCCTAAGTTTTACAAGGAAAGATTTTGTCCATTTGAGGTGGATGACGATGAATTTTTTTCTAAATTCTAACGGCAAAATAGAAAAAGCAAAACAAATAAATCTCCAGAACAATATGAATTTTGATTAAATATTTACTTAAGTATGAAATTTTGTGTGTTTTTGAATACATACACACACACATACATACATGCGTTGAAATTTTCGTCAACATGCTTGAAAATAAAATATACAAAATGTAATTTTTTTGTGGTGCTGCAATGGAAAAAAATCGTAAAAAAATAGAATCCATTCGACCTCCACTCTGAAATTTTGAGCGAATGTTAAGAATATATTAACCTTTAAGAAAATATTTTTTTCAGATTTTTCGACTTGTTCGAAGATTGTGGAAAACAGAAATTAAGTAAAAAAAACCAAATTTTAATAATAAAAAAAATTAATTTATAAAAAATAATATATTTTTTTAAAAGAAGGTTCAAATACCTTTAAAATAAGGTATATTCAAAATCCATTCACTAGTTTTATAAAAACATTAGTTTAAATGTTGTCATGTCGGAAGATTGTTCACGATTTTGACGATTTTCAAATGCAAATAACTTTTAAAAAAAAAATTTTTAATTTTTTTCCCGAAACACGTGTAAAATATTTTTTAATGAAGACTTCGTTCTCAAATTTTGAAAGACATCGGAGACATCAAAGTCAATTTTTAGCAAAAATCGTACGGTTTGACATGGAATGACTCATATGTAAGTACATATTTTATCTTTACGTATGTTGAATAAATAATATTTTTGTTAGATCAGTTTAATAATTAATTTGGTAACGGTATACCCTGCTTTTATAATTGTATCGTTTCAAAACTTAAAAAATTGTCGAAGAAATAAAAAAATCACATTTTTATTTCTTATTTACATTTTTTTTTTTTTAGTTTTGAATGATTCTTCTTCTGTTCGCCCAGATGCAACAAATGTGAACATAAATATAGCAAGCATTTTACCTGACCATAATAGTAGCAGTACTGGAAACGCATACCGTTCAGCTTTTGTAAATGCTTATTTGTAGAACAAAACGCTAAAAGATATTAAACAACATATTTAAATTTCAAAATTCATGTGTATGTATTTTTCCATTTGGAATAAAAATATAATAAAAAATTATTAAAAATTAAATAAAGCATACAACAATTTTGTGAAACATTACAAACTATTTAAACAAATGAGTTTTTTGTTCAATATTATATTACAGCCAAATTATTTAAAATATTTCACTAATAATAATTAAGGCACGTTAGAAAAATAAAAATCAGGAAAACAAAACATAAATATCTACATATATATTTTCCGTAAATTTTTTTTGTCTTTCCAGAACTTTCTGAAGCCACCAGTTGGCCTAGAAAGCTGAAAATTGGTATACTTATAGTACTATCCGCGACGAAGAATCTAACGAAGCCGGATACACAGATAGTTTTAATATTAACCAAAAATTTTATGGACTTCAATGTATTTTTGGCTAAACAAACTTAGCAGTAACTAAATTTATGACTGAAATCTTAAAACTACATGTAGATCATTGCAGGTAATAATTTGTACTCCATTTTACATTTCCTTGAAAGGAATTTGCAGCAATTTTCTGTAATAAAGTTTACGTGTTACATAGTTTGGATAAACGAAAATGTTTAAATAATTTCAATATACCCTGAACAACTTTAATTTCTGACTAGGGTAATGCAGTAAAATTATTAATGCAACAGATAAATATGCCTAACGTTAAAATTATGAAATTACGTTTTTGGAATCCATAACCTATTTAAAATTTTCTAATGTGTCTTTATTTACCCACACAAAAACTTTAATATTTATTAACTCTTACAGTTCTAGATACATGCACTGTCTATGTGCCAGAATCACCAAGCGTTAATTTTAATCCAGTCAATAGCCTTTCAAGCCAGACCGTTAGTGGGGCAAATTCTGGAAATGCATATAGAACAACTTTCTTAAACGCTTATTTCTAAGGATGAAAGAAAGTCGTTTCGCTTTTTAAATTCATTTAACAAATTTATTAAAACAAATATATACATACACTAGCTTATCCCGGTCTGCTTCGCTACCCCCCTCGTTATAAAATAAAATTAAAAGTATTTATATATTTAATGACGATCGGTCCAGTAGTTAAGACTATATTACGATATTTAATTTTCCTAAAAAGGGGCGTGGTCCCACCCACTTTTCTCCTGGTATGTATTCCAAATTATGCCAATACCATATGTACCAAATTATCATCGACGTAGGTCAAAAACTGCCCAAAATATGGCGATTAAAATTTTTGGGCTATATGGGCGGTGCCACACCTCTTTGTCCAATCAAAACTTCATATAGGCTATTATTGCTTCCAGAGTCACAGTAACATGCTGCGAAAATTTCAGGAAGATCGGTCCAAGGGTTTGGTTTTCCTAAATAAGGGGCGTGGTCCCACCCACTTTTCTCCTGGTACGTATTCCAAATTATGCCAATACCATATGTACCAAATATCGCCGTAGGTAAAAAAATGCCCAAAATATGGCGATTTAAATTTTTGGGTTATATGGGCGGTGCCACGCCTCTTTGTCCAATCCCGCCCATATTTGCAGCAGCACTAAAAAAATGCACACTGAACCGACGTACCAAATTTTGTTCAAATACCATTATCAGTCGCAGAAATAATAGATTTTTAATTTGTGGTTTGTATGAGATGTACCACGCCCCTTTGTCCAATCCCGCCCATATTTGCAGCAACACTAAAAAAATGCATACCTAACCGACTTACCAAATTTTGTTCAAATACCGTTATCAGTCGCAGAAATAATAGATTTTTAATTTGTGGTTTGTATGAGAGGTACCACGCCCCTTTGTCCAATCCCGCCCATATTTGCAGCAGCACTTAAAAAATGCACACCAAACCGACGTACCAAATTTTGCTCAAATACCGTTATCAGGAGCAGAAATAATAGATTTTTAATTTGTGGTTTGTATGAGAGGTACCACGCCCCTTTGTCCAATCCCGCCCAAACTTGCAGCAGCACTTACAAAATGCACACCAAACCGACGTACCAAATTTTGTTCAAATACCGTTATCAGGAGCAGAAATAATAGATTTTTAATATGTGGTTTGTATGGGAGGTACCACGCCCCTTTGTCCAATTGGACAGAATTGTAAATCTAAACCACCCGGGGCGCCACCCAAACGCATACAAAAAAATTTATGGAAATCGGTCCAGCCGTTTAGGAGGAGTTCAGTTACAACGCACGTACAGTAGTGTTATGAACGTAAAAAGTCAATTCATTTAAAGTGTTTGAATTTATATTTTATTTAAGTTCTGGACAGCCGCTTGTGCGACTGTCCAGTTTGAGACACAATTATGAACTTAATTACAATTTCTTAATCAATCTTAATAATGCTACAATATTCTATGGCTTAAAACTAACACATACACAAAGTATGTGTGGGAATATGCATGATCAGCATAATACATTCTGATCATACAATTGGAATGTGGACAATAACAAAAGTGTTATGTTTCACTTGCTGCTTGCAGACGGCATGCAGTAGTGGTTAGTCAAACACACTACACCTCCCTTTTTCAGAAAGAATAACCAATACTGAGTTGATTATTCTTACAAGTAATAAAACAATTATAAAATTAAAAATTGCAGGGATTTTTAGGGAATATACCTTCCCTCCCTTTTTAGAAAATGTTAATTCATATATTATTAAAATTTTATTATAAAAAATTATAGGATTATTACCAATAATTGTGGGCTTAATATAGCTGGTAAGATGTTGTACAGTTAATAAAATATACTCAAAAAAATTAAAGAAAGGGTTATATATTTTAATTAATATGTAATATTTATAAAGATAAAGAACTTTGCATATAACAAAATTATGAAAATAGAGTAAAAAAAAAATTAAAGTAAATATAATATATGTATTATTTTATTTGTTGGATATATTTTAATGTTTTGTTGGATATATATTAATGTTTAATTGGGGATATATTAATGATTATTTGGCGCCAATTTTTTTTTATACATATGCATATGCTAAAATAAAAATTACTTTATTATAAAATTGTATTTTTTTTAAAAAAGTCTTAACTATTCATTACAAAAAAAATTCTTAACTATTCATTACAAAAAAATTCTTAACTATTCATTCACTTTGTTCATATTAATTATTTATTATGCAATTAAAAAAAATTTGTCCAAAGCCGTTAAAAATTGGCCTATAATGGACGTATTTAAAAAAAAAATTTGTTGCACTAATGCAAAAACAAAATTCATTTTAAACAATATACTTTGATTTTAAATGTATCATACTTCGATTTTACCTTTATTTCTTTCTTTTCTAAATTCAAAATTATTCGAAAACAGGACAAAAAAAAAATTTAATTCAAATTCACATACTTCTATTCATTTACTTTCTTCTTTTTTTTGGATCGGTGGTGATTTTATTTAATTTTTTTTTTTGTTTTGAGCACAATAGTTATATCTGCATCTTGCAAGATTTCAATACCTTTCTCTTTGAAGGTTTTCAATATTCATTCCTAGGTTATTAAGTGTACTATCATCTAGTGAAAGTCGCAATGTTGTCAGAGCAATATTACCAGCTACTTTTTCAAGCTTTAGAAAGTGGTGACCTAAGTCTACGTTTCTATTTATAATTTTGTCGTTCAACTCAAATTTGGAAAGTACTCGCTTTCCCTTTTTATATTTTCATTATTAATTTAGTGAAGTAGTCTAGGTACTTCACAGTGCTCATGGGCATTTATCGCCTCATATATTTATTTCTAAACCAACCGATAATAATTATGTTTGAAAAATCTTTCAAAATTCGAAGTATATTGAAGTATTACTTTATATTAAAAAAAATCATGGCATTACCAAAAATGTAAAGAAAAATCTGTTATTAGGTTTTCAAAAAAAATTCTATATTTTTATGGAATATTTCACCATATTATTTTTCAAAATTCAAAAAAAAATAAAAAATTTGGTACATATGCCTAAGTTTCAGCACTCTGTATACCGAGGACCGGTCATCAGACATATATCGATCAGAACCAATCACTGATCGAAACGGTTACCCTTATATAGTAGAATATATATATATATATCAACTGGAGGGACTCGTGAGTTTCTCAGTGACACATATATTAGTTATAATTTTAATTTATTTTTGATATTATCGACTGGAGGGACTCGTAAGTGTCTCAGCGATAAATCTTATATATATTTTCTTTTCTTAAATTTTCTCTAAAAGACAAAATTTTATATATTTTTTTGAAAAAATTATTACATTATTCACAAATATGTGAATGTATATTCAAATTAAATTCAAACCGAAAAAAAAATCATTACATTATTCACAAACATGTGTATGTATATTTAAATTAAATTCAAACTGAGAAAAAATTATTACATTATTCACAAATATGTGTATGTATATTCAAATTAAATTCAAACCGAGAAAAAATTATTACATTACTCACAAACATGTGTATGTATATTTAAATTAAATTCAAACCGAGAAAAAATTATTACATTATTCACAAACGTGTGTAAAAAAATCCTTTCCTCTTAAAAAAATCAACAACAAACTCTTTACCGAATCCTGATTGTTGATTGTTCGCTGTTGTCCCAGCGTTGTTGGTTCATAGATCAATTTATGGAAGAATACTAAAGCTGAGCATATGAGCAATGCAATCCAAAACCAGATTAAATCATGGGAGAGGATTAGAGTTGAGCATATGAGCAATGCAATCCAAGACTAGATTAATTCACAACACATTAAACTGCACCAGCAGATCCATGTTGCACTGCCTCACTTCACTCCTGTATATTATTTTATTATCACTTTCCTTATTACATGGATTAAATTTAAAGCATTGGTTTATTTATAGATTAATTTAGCAGTAATTTTGTTACTGTAGGAATTTATCCTTTGTTATAATATTTGATTTATCATTCATTTTTTTTATTTTAATAATTTGTTGATTATCCTTTTTTTTTGTTTTGGCAGGATTTAAATGCCATATTTTATTATTAATTTATTTTTATTCGTTCGTTGGCAGGATCGCCATGTAAAAGGAAAATATGTTAATTTTTATTTAAATGTTTTTTCCTTTTTCTTTGTTGTAATAATAAGGTATTTATTTAAATTGTTTGAATGTTTATTTATTATTTTAAGTTCTGGACAGCCGCTTGTGCGACACAATGAGACACAATGTTGAACTTAATTACAATTTCTTAATCAATCTTAATAATGCTACAATATTCTATGTCTTAAAACTAACACATACACAAAGTATGTGTGGGAATATGCATGATCAGCATAATACATTCTGATCATACAATTGGAATGTGGACAATAACAAAAGTGTTATGTTTCACTTGCTGCATGCAGACGGCATGCAGTAGTGGTTAGTCAAACACACTACAGTAGAATTACATATATATATATAAAGATATGTATGTAATTGGTTCACAAAAACTGCTTTTATTTTAACTAAAACCAAAATTATAATTATGTACTCTACCTTTATTTATTTATTTATTAAAATTAAATCAAATTCAATAACTTAGTTTTGTATTTTAACGGTAACCAGTCTAATTCATTGCAAAAACTTAAGTGATACTTTAACAAATATGTATATGTACATGTATTAAAAAAAATTCATAAACTTGCACTTTGTACAGGCACTAGTAGGCAATATTTGTTATATACATATGTGTGTACATACTATGTACATTGAAATTAAAATTTATTTTATTTAACTTTTATAAACAGAAAACAATTTTTATGATTTAATAATTCGAGCTTGTGGTCACTTTTGTTTTTATAAAAATTTTTCTTGCTTATTCTATTTTGCTATACGTCTTTGTGCATCTTCAGAAAATTTTTTTAATTTTTTATAAAATATCAAAAAAATGTTTGCCTTATAAATACTTTTAATGACAACCAGCGGT
Organism: Lypha dubia; assembly: GCA_947311025.1. Lineage (NCBI taxonomy): Eukaryota > Metazoa > Arthropoda > Insecta > Diptera > Tachinidae > Lypha > Lypha dubia. The sequence continues at coordinate 12,467,312 of OX371265.1, read as the reverse complement.
TGTCTAATTGTATATGTAGGTGTAGAAAATTAAACACATTCATAATGGAAAATTATTTGTTGTGTGTGTTAAAAAAAAAATTTTTGAAAGCTATTTTTATGCTTTGTAATTCACAAAAATATATACTTATGTATATAAGTTTTTGTATAAATAGATGAGCTTTAGAATTTTTTAAACATAAAGGGTAAAACATCTACTGATGAGTTGGTATGGCTACCAACGAAATATATATTTAGATATTGCTACCCTGTAACAAATAAATAAAATTTAAAACATAAATACTTGAGTACATGCTCAAATAAATGTAAATTTTAAAAAAGAAAAATTAAGTTTTGTAATGGCAAGACGTACTCTTTAAACGGCTCACGTGGCCGTTGGACTCGCTTTCTGATCTCATCATCCAGTTTTTCAAAGTAACGTGGTGGTAGGAAAAAGTCACACAGATCGTGTTTGAACTTTTCCCACTCTGTCCACTGCTTATTGTTGTTTCTATACCACAGAAGAGATTTATCTCGGAGAAACCCACTGATTACTTTTAACACATCACACAAATTTATTTGGTACGTACCTGCTAATTCCTCCACTCGCGCGGCGAATTCTAAGGGATTCTTACCTCCATCATATGTTAAACCCCACCTTCTGATGGTGTCGATCACCATACTCCGGTGTTCTACGGTAGTCTTCTGGGGGCGTCTTTTACGATAACTTGTTGAGGTGTGCCAGGAAGTTCGCTTTTAGTTGGTGAAGCCTGCAGATTGTCCATCGCACCCTCTGGTAGTTGTAGCCTGTTAGATGAGGTGGAACTGCATTCATGTTTATTTTGTATGGCCAGCAGTATTGCTTGTTGAGCGTCCTCATGTTTAGCTGCAACAAACTTGGCGAAGCGTTTTCTTAGTTCTTCCACGATGCCTGTAGTTTCAAGCTCGAACTGCGTCAGATATTGGACCAGCTCATCCTTTTTCAGGGAGTAGACCCACGTAGTCTTCAACATGGTGATGATAAAAACTTTTCTGGTTGATGGGTTTTTTTTTTTTAAGATTTTTCTTTTAAAAATCTTTTATTTTTGTATATATTTATATGTATGCATTGTGCTATTATTAGGCACAATTTTTTGATATATTGTCATTATTGATGCCTTTTGCTATTACTGAGGACGGTCCCCTATAATCTAATGGGTCCATCGTCATTTTTGAGGACTTGTATTATTAGGGACAGCTTATTAATTTTTTTTTTTTTAATTTCTATTGATTACGGCTAGGTTGTTTAATGCTTATATAATATTTTTATATCGATATATGCCTGTTAACAATTAGTAAATTTGATTTAAAAATAAAATAATTGCTTTTGGCGCTGCCATATATTTTCATATTTTTCCTGGCTTTCATGGCGTTAAAAAGAAATTGCTATCTGGCGGCTATATATTTTATACTGTGGATCTTTATAGTGGTAGCAACACGCAGTCATCAAACGCACTTTTGTCGTAAGATACAGAAATTAATAGCATAAAAATTTTGGCTAATTGTTCTATTTTATGTGTAAAATACATGCAAACAACAAAAAGAACATTAAAATATATATTTTTCTTAATTTTTCCTATAGTAGGGTTTCTGGAATTTTTTTTTTATATATATTGTTTCAGTTTTCTACACTAAACCTTGATTTTTATATATTGTGGACCTAATTATTAAGAAATCTATTGCAAATTCTCGTTTGTATAAAAACTTCAGAAGCTCATAACCATAAGTTGCTGCAAATTTTTTTATTTAACAGTTTATTTTTATTTTTAAATTTCCTTCAACGAAGATTGATTATTATATTTCTTGGACTTAAATATTCCAAAATTTATTGGAAATACAACCCGTATATAAAGGGCGAATTCATAACAATTGTTTTTTGGCAGCTCAGATCATCATTTTCGCTGTGTTCGGGATCTAGTTGATATGTCAAATGCTTTGTTGACACATTGTTCGGTACATTAGTTAATCATGTCTATTCCAGAAAACGCGTCGAAGAAGTGAAAATTTACATGGAAACAAAAACAAAATTTCAAGAATTGTTTTTGCTTTTCATACATTTCTTAAATTAAATATACGCGAGAAATTTAACGCGTTTCTCTCTCTATGAAAAGCGGTAAAATTGATTTGATAAACAAAAACAAATTTTTTAAATGTATTCAATTTTGTTTTTATTTTCCATGTAAATTTTCACTTCTTCGACGCGTTTTCTAAAATAGACACCATTATCTATCAAAGCGAATTGAAGCGAGAGCTCCTGTTATGAATAGGCCGTGCTCATAGCTCGTACATTACGAATTGCTGCCAATATATTTATTTAATACTTTCTTTTTACTTTTCGATTTTCAACAACAAAGTTTGTTTTTTACAACTGTGGGCTTTAATTCATTCACAAAATTTTCTTCAAAATCGCCATTTCATGAGAACTTCAGAAATTAATAACTTCTAAACTATAAACTGCTGCTAATTATTTATAATATCTTATGCTTATTTTTGCATTTCCCACAACAAGGTTTAGTTTTTATTTCTCCTGAATGCAATTCGTTCATAATTTTATTGCGAATTCGGGTTTGTAAGGCGAATTCATAACAATTGTTTTGACAGCTCAGATGATAATTCTCGCTGTGTTTGGGATCCAGTTGATATGTCAAATGCTTTGTTGACACATTGTTCGGTACATTAGAAAATCAAAGCGAATTGAAGCGAGAGTACCTGTTAGAAAAGGCCGTGCTCATAGCTCGTAAATTTTGACGTGCAGCCAATATTTTTATTTAATATTGGCTTACCTTACGCTTTTCTACAACATAGTTTGTTCTTTAAATCTGTGCTTCAATTCATTCACAAAATTTGCTGCAAATTCGCCATTTTATGAGAACTTCAGAAGGTCGTAACTTCTAAACTATAAATAGCTGCTAACTATTTTATAACATTTTCTGTTTATTTTTGCAATTCCTACAACAAGGTATACTTTTTATTTCTCATGAATTCAATTCATTAATAAATTTAGTACAAATTCGGGTTTGTAAAGCGAATTCATAACAATCCCAATATATTTATTTAATATTTTCTTCTAACTTTGCGATTTCCTAAAACACAGTTTGTTTTTTAAATCTCTGTGCTTCAATTCATTCACAAAATTTACTGCAAATTCGCCATTTTATGATATTTACAGAAGGTCATAACTTCTAAACTATAAATTGTTGCTAATTATTTTATAATATTTTCTGCTTATTTTGCACTTGCTTCAACAAGGTATAGTTTTTATTTTTCTTGAATTCAATTCATCTTAAATTTATTGCGAATTCGGGTTTGTAAAGCGAAATCATAACTATGGTTTGAGTCGGCTGCAACCGGTAAAACTTTGCCGCCGATGATTATTGATAGTTGCTGCCAAGCAGATATAATAGCCGCCGATTAATTTTTTTGCTTTCATTTTGTTCAAGTAGAATTCAAGGCGAATTGATACCAAATTGCAAGCGAATTCTTAAATACTGTTTTTGACAGCTCTATCAAAGCGAATTAAAGCGAGATTACCTATGCCATACTTATAACTCTTAAACTATAAGTTGTCTCCAATTCATTTATTTAATATTTTCTTCTTACTTTACGATTTTCTACAACAAAGTTTGTTTTTTGAATCATTTGGCTTCAATTCATTCACAAAATTTACTTCAAATTCGCCATTTTATGAGAACTTTAGAAGGTCATAACTTCTAAACTATAAATTACTGCTAATTATTTTAAAATATTTTCTGTTTACCTGCTCTAAAAAGGCTCATAGTTCTAAATTTTGAGTTGCACCCAATATTTTTATTTAATATTTTCTTCTTACTTTACGATTTCCTACAACAAAGTTTGTTTTTTGAATCATTTGGCTTCAATTCATTCACAAAATTTACTTCAAATTCGCCATTTTATGAGAACTTCAGAAGGTCATAACTTCTAAACTATAAACTGCTGCTAATTATTTATAATATCTTATGCTTATTTTTGCATTTCCCACAACAAGGTTTAGTTTTTATTTCTCCTGAATGCAATTCGTTCATAATTTTATTGCGAATTCGGGTTTGTAAGGCGAATTCATAACAATTGTTTTGACAGCTCAGATGATAATTCTCGCTGTGTTTGGGATCTAGTTGATATGTAAAATGCTTTGTTGACACATTGTTCGGAACATTAGTTAATATCTATGAAAGCGAATTGAAGCCAGAGTACCTTTTATAAATAGGCCATGCTCATAGCTTGTAAATTTTGAGGTGCAGCCAATATTTTTATTTAATATTTTCTTCTTACTTTACGATTTCCTACAACAAAGTTTGTTTTTTAAATCTTTTGGCTTCAATTCATTCACAAAATTTATGCAAATTCGCCATTTTATGAGAACTTCAGAAGGTCATAACTTCTAAACTATAAACTGCTGCTAATTATTTATAATATCTTATGCTTATTTTTGCATTTCCCACAACAAGGTTTAGTTTTTATTTCTCCTGAAGGCAATTCGTTCATAATATTATTGCGAATTCGGGTTTGTAAGGCGAATTCATAACAATTGTTTTGACAGCTCAGATGATAATTCTCGCTGTGTTTGGGATCTAGTTGATATGTAAAATGCTTTGTTGACACATTGTTCGGAACATTAGTTAATATCTATGAAAGCGAATTGAAGCCAGAGTACCTTTTATAAATAGGCCATGCTCATAGCTCGTAAATTTTGAGTTGCAGCCAATATTTTTATTTAATATTTTCTTCTTACTTTACGATTTCCTACAACAAAGTTTGTTTTTTAAATCTTTTGGCTTCAATTCATTCACAAAATTTACTGCAAATTCGCCATTTTATGAGATTTACAGAAGGTCATAACTTCTAAACTATAAATTGTTGCTAATTATTTTATAATATTTTCTGCTTATTTTGCACTTGCTTCAACCAGGTATAGTTTTTATTTTTCTTGAATTCAATTCATTCTTAAATTTATTGCGAATTCGGGTTTGTAAAGCGAAAACATAACTATGGTTTGAGTCGGCTACAACCGGTAAAACTTTGCCGCCGATGATTATTGATAGTTGCTGCCAAAGAGATATAATAGCCGCCGATTAATTTTTTTGCTTTCTTTTTGTTCAAGTAGAATTCAAGGCGAATTGATACCAAATTGCAAGCGAATTCTTAAATACTGTTTTTGACAGCTCTATCAAAGCGAATTAAAGCGAGATTACCTATGCCATACTTATAACTTTTAAACTATAAGTGTTCTCCAATTCATTTATTTAATATTTTCTTCTTACTTTACGATTTTCTACAACATAGTTTCTTTTTTAAATCTCTGGGCTTCAACTCATTCACAAAATTTTCTGTAAGTTCGCTATTTTATGAGAACTTTAGAAGGTCATAACTTTTAAACTATAAAGTACTGCTAATTATATTAAAATATTTTCTGTTTACCTGTTCTAAAAAGGCTCATAGCTCTAAATTTTGAGTTGCACCCAATATTTTTATTTAATATTTTCTTCTTACTTTAAGATTTCCTACAACAAAGTTTGTTTTTTAAATCATTTGGCTTCAATTCATTCACAAAATTTACTTCAAATTCGCCATTTTATGAAAACCTCAGAAGGTCATAACTTCTAAACTATAAACTGCTGCTAATTATTTATAATATCTTATGCTTATTTTTGCATTTCCCACAACAAGGTTTAGTTTTTATTTCTCCTGAATGCAATTCGTTCATAATTTTATTGCGAATTCTGGTTTGTAAGGCAAATTCATAACAATTGTTTTGACAGCTCAGATGATAATTCTCGCTGTGTTTGGGATCTAGTTGATATGTCAAATGCTTTGTTGACACATTGTTCGGAACATTAGTTAATATATATCAAAGCGAATTGAAGCCAGAGTACCTTTTATAAATAGGCCATGCTCATAGCTCGTAAATTTTGAGGTGCAGCCAATATTTTTATTTAATATTTTCTTCTTACTTTACGATTTCCTACAACAAAGTTTGTTTTTTAAATCTTTTGGCTTCAATTCATTCACAAAATTTATGCAAATTCGCCATTTTATGAGAACTTCAGAAGGTCATAACTTCTAAACTATAAATTGTTGCTAATTAGTTTATAATGTTTTCTGCTTATTTTGCATTTGCTTCAAGAAGGTATAGTTTTTATTATTCCTGAATTCAATTCATTCATAAATTTATTGCGAATTTGGGTTTGAAAAGCGAAATAATAACAATTGTTTAAGTACGCGTGTGAAGAAAAAAACATGGAGTTATCAAACCGGATGTTATAATTTTAATGTTTTTTATATGCAAAATAAAAACAAAGAGTGAAAAATATTACGACTTTGAATGCAATAATTTTAAAGTAATATATTAATAAATTAAAAATATAAAAATGAGAATATATAGCAAAAGTGCTCTAGTATCACATTTTATGACTGTCATTATTGACATTTTAGTTATATTTAATATATCCGGAGGTTTCTGCGAACAATTTTCCAAACACTATTTCATTGACATCTCAGAAACTAGAGAGAGTGCGAATATGACACTACACGCAATCGAAAGAGGTTGAAAATACGCATCGATTATGGGTTCAACTATTTTCCCGGAGGTTTTCTGAGAAAAGTTGTTTATTTAACAACATTTTTGTTACAAAAAAAATAAAAAAAACATATACATATAGTAATTTGCAAATAACTCATAAAGTAGAAGGGGTGGGCATATGACACTATTCGCAATCGAATGTGGTTGAAAATACCCATCGGTTATGGGTTCCACTATTTTCCCGGAGGTTTTCTGAGAAAAGTTGTTTATTTAACATTTTTTTTACAAAAAAAAAAAAAAATAAAAAAAACATATACATATAGTAATTTGCAAATAACTCATAAAGTAGAAGGGGTGGGCATATGACACTATTTGCAATCGAATGTGGTTGAAAATGCGCATCGATTATGGATTCAACTATTTTCCCGGAGGCTTTTTGAAAAAAGTTGTATACTTAACAACATATTTTTTACAAAAAAAAAAAAAAGATTTTTAGTAATTTGCAAATAACTCATAAAGTGGAAGGAGTGGGCACACGACACTACACGCAATCGAATGAGGTTTAAAATACGCATCGGTTATGGGTTCCACTATTTTCCCGGAGGTTTTCTGGGAAAAGTTGTTTATTTAACAACATTTAAAAAAAAAAAAAAATAAAAAAACATATACATATAGTAATTTGCAAATAACTCATAAAGTAGAAGGGGTGGGCATATGACACTATTCGCAATCGAATGTGGTTTAAAATGCGTATCGATTATGGATTCAACTATTTTCCCGGAGGCTTTCTGAGAAAAGTTGTATACTTTACAACATTTTTTTAACAATTGTTTTTGACAGCTCTGATGATCATCTCGCTGTGTTTGGGATCTAGTTGATATGTCAAATGCCTTGTTGACACATTGTTCGGAACATTAGTTAATATCTATCAAAGCGAATTGAAGCCAGAGTACCTTTTATAAATAGGCCATGCTCATAGCTCGTAAATTTTGAGGTGCAGCCAATATTTTTATTTAATATTTTCTTCTTACTTTACGATTTCCTACAACAAAGTTTGTTTTTTAAATCTGTGCTTCAATTCATTCACAAAATTTACTGCTAATTCGCCATTTTATGAGAAATTCAGAAGCTCGTAACTGCTAAACTATAAATAGCTGCTAACTATTTTATAACATTTTCTGTTTATTTTTGCAATTCCTACAAGAAGGTATACTTTTTATTTCTCATGAATTCAATTCATTAATAAATTTAGTGCGAATTCGGGTTTGAAAAGCGAAATCATAACAATTGTTTCAGTACGCGTGTGAAGAAAAAAACATGGAGTTATCAAACCGGATGTTATAATTTTAATTTTTTTATATGCAAAATAAAAACAAAGAGTGAAAACTATTACGACTTTGAATGCAATAATTTTAAAGTAATATATTAATAAATTAAAAATATAAAAATGAGAATATATAGCAAAAGTCCTCTAGTATGACATTTTATGACTGTTATTATTGACATATTAGTTATATTTAATATATCCGGAGGTTTCTTCGAACAATTTTCCAAACACTATTTCATTGACATCTCATAAACTAGAGAGAGTGCGCATATGACACTACTCGCAATCGAAAGAGGTTAAAATACGCATCGATTATGGGTTCAACTATTTTCACGGAGGCTTTCTGAGAAAAGTTGTATACTTAACAACATTTTTTTAAGAAAAAAAAAAACACTTTTAGTAATTTGCAAATAACTCATTAAGTAGAAGGAGTGGGCAAATGACACCACACGCAATCGAATTAGGTTTCAAATACGCATCGATTATGGGTTCCACTATTTTCCCGGAGGCTTTCTGAGAAAAGTTGTATATTTAACAACATTTAAAAAAAAAAAAAAAAAAAAAACATATAGTAATTTGCAAATAACTCATTAAGTAGAAGGAGTGGGCAAATGACACCACATGCAATCGAATTAGGTTTAAAATACGCATCGATTATGGGTTCCACTATTTTCCCGGAGGCTTTCTGAGAAAAGTTGTATACTTTACAACATTTTTTTTAACAATTGTTTTTGACAGCTCTGATGATCATCTCGCTGTGTTTGGGATCTAGTTGATATGTCAAATGCCTTGTTGACACATTGTTCGGTACATTAGCGAATCAAAGCGAATTCAAACGAGAGTACCTGTTAGAAAAGGCCGTGCTCATAGCTCGTAAATTTTGACGTGCAGCCAATATTTTTATTAAATATTGTCTTCTTACTTTACGCTTTTCTACAACGTAGTTTGTTCTTTAAATCTGTGCTTCAATTCATTCACAAAATTTACTGCAAATTCGCCATTTTATGAGAAATTCAGAAGGTCTTAACTGCTAAGCTATAAATAGCTGCTAACTATTTTATAACATTTTCTGTTTATTTTTGCAATTCCTACAAGAAGGTATACTTTTTATTTCTCATGAATTCAATTCATTAATAAATTTAGTACAAATTTGGGTTTGCAAAGCGAATTCATAACAATCCCAATATTTTTATTTAATATTTTCTTCTAACTTTACGATTTCCTAAAACACAGTTTGTTTTTTAAATCTCTGTGCTTCAATTCATTCACAAAATATACTGCAAATTCGCAATTTTATGAGAACTTCAGAAGGTCATAACTTCTAAACTATAAATTGTTGCTAACTATTTTATAATATTTTCAGCTTATTTTGCATTTGCTTCAACAAGGTATAGTTTTTATTTCTCCTGAATGCAATTCATTCATAAATTTATTGCGAATTCGGTTTTGTAAGGCGAATTCATAACAATTGGTTTTGACAGCTCAGATGATAGTTCTTGCTGTGTTTGTTATCAAGTTGATATGTCAAATGCTTTACACATTGTTTGGAACATTAGTTAATATCTATCAAAGCGTATTGAAACCAGAGTACCTGTTATAAATAGGCTATGCTCAAAGCTCGTAAATTTTGAGGTGCAGCCAATATTTTTATTTAACATTTTCTTCTTACTTTACGATTTTCTACAACATAGTTTCTTTTTTAAATCTCTGGGCTTCAATTCATTCACAAAATTTTCTGCAAATTCGCCATCTTATGAGATCTTCAGGTTAAATATTTCGTTGCCACATTGTTTTCAATTTTATTTGTCATCAGAAGAGATATTTATCAAAGTTAGTTAATTAGAGTTTATCTGAATAAATGTGCCCCGATCATAACCTGTAAATTTAAAGTTACTGCCAATATTTTTACATAATATTTTCTACTTGTTTTTTTTTATTTCTACTACATTTTTTGTTTTTTTATTTTCTCGGCTTGAAACCGTTCAGAAATTATTGCAAAATCGTCTTTGTATTTCTAATCCAGTTAATGTACAAACCAAGGCGAATTCATTATCAGGTAGATGCAGGGGCGAATTTGTGCGAATTTATCCAGCAAAACTGTCAAATTTGGTTCATATGAGAACAGTTTTACGTGACGCGAAATTAAGTTATTTCAAGTTGAAATTACGAACGAAATCCAAAGTGTTCATGCTGGTACATTTACACATGAGTTAATTTTACGAACAGCTGATAATATTATGCGTAGGTATATATGCATGTACTTACTTTGCCACTTTAATATGTACATATGTATACACTATTAAATTTCAAAAAATTAACAACTAATAAAAAATTTCAGTTTTAAATATTGAATTCAATATATTTTGTAAACAAACGACACTTTTTTCGCGGTAAACACGGTTGTACATATGAGCACGGTTGGAACAAAAATGGTATTTATCACAAAAAAGGGTTGATTATTGTAATTTCAAGTTGGTTTCGGTTAAATTAAGTAAAATTACTTAATTTGGGAATTGTCAAAACGCATGCGAAATAACATAATTTCAACTTGATTCCGGTCAAAATCAGGAAATTACTTAATTTCGCGTCACGCTGAACGGGCTATTAACATTAACAAAATGCCTGTTGTGTTTTTAGTGTTGTTTTGTTGTAGTGGTGCATATACATTGTTTATTATGTGTTATGTGTTACTAAAGGCCGTGCTTCACTATCCTACACAATCGTGCGATCTGCCAAATAGTACATGTGTGCTCATAAACTATAGTAGTGTGGACTAAAAATGCATCTGTGTGACAGATTTTTTTGGCAAGTCGTGCGATTTGTAAAATTTTATGAAAATGTTCATAAAATGATAGTTTTAATGCGATCAGAGTAGTATTTAGTATCAACGCGCTGAGAATATTCACAAACAGATGTTTTGGCATCAGATTTGTGTAATAGTGTGGCACCTACAACACCATTTTGAAACGATTTTTTAAGGTCGGTCAGATTTTTGTAAGATTTTCCTGTGAATGAATCGTACGATTGTGTAGGATAGTGAAGCACGGCCTTAACACAGATGAGCTCATGTTATCTTGCAGAATGGAGGTCGATATGTCAAATGTTGTAATATTGTACTTGTTGTAGAAGTCGCACCACCTGGTAAATGGATTCGCCTTTGTACAGACATATAACGGTATGTTAAAAATTAAATAATTTCATCATGTAAACTTAGAATGTATGAGCCGAAGAGAATACATATATATACAAAATCATGCAAGCGGATGGTAAATGTTAATTTTATAAACCATTTTAAAAATTAATGTTCTTATAATATACATACATTGGCAGGCTTACTAGTATATATTGAAGAACAACAATAAAAATAAACTTATGTAGTTTTTATATTTTAAAGATGGCATCATTTTTATACAATAATTACAAAAACAACTAAAATATACGTATCCTGTCTTTACAAATTGAAGAAGGGATCATTTTTATACAATTATTACAAATACAACCAAAATATACGTATAGTGTTTTTGCAAATTGAAGATGGCATCATTTTTATACAATAATTACAAAAAAAACTAAAATATACGTATACTGTGTTTACAAATTGAAGATGGGATCATTTTTATACAATTATTACAAAAACAACCAAGGTATACGTATATTGTATTTGTATATTGAAGATGACATCATTTTTATACAATAATTACAAAAACAAGTAAAATAAATGGATGTTGTTCTTGTAATTTTTGTAGAACAGTAACCACCAGCTATTTCGTATCAAACATCAATGGCACTTTGGAAATACATGCCGCCGTCAGTAAAAAACCGGGGAAATATAGTGACAGTCTGGCAAGATTTATTCACTGTAATTGTTGAGGACTGGTGCCGAAAAATTACTAAATAATGCTTACAGTCCCTTATAATGGCACAGTGTTAATTAAACGCTCTTACTCCCACATAAATAAAATTTAATTAAAAATATTGAATTTAGTTCTTTATTTATTTATATTTTATACGAAAATGTTAAAAAAAGTTATATATTTTACCGTCCCCAATAATGCCGAAATGCATACATATACTATATATATGTATATACATATATATATATTTTTTTTTGTAATGTTCGTAGTTTTTTTTTTTTTAAATTGCGAATATATATGTATATATCTGTTGATTGCTCTTTTGTACACGTAGGCGTTTTTTGTGTACCGTTGTAAATTCTTGTACAGTTGTCGTCAAAGTGCTTGTGGAATTTTTCTTACATACAATATTTATTCTTGTACGTAAAGCAAAAAATGTTACCGTTTGGTAACAAGCAAAAGAAGTCAAGCTGGTTTGTTTCAGTTTCTTTGATACAATATTTTGTTGTTGTTTGTTAAACTGCGTCGCTGACAAATATCAATTATGCATACATACGATATTTTTACTTTTGTTCGTGAATAAAAAGTGTACCGTTGGACAACAAAAAAAATAAGTTATGCAAGTTTTTTTTTTCGTTTCTTTGTTGAAATATTTTTGTTGTTGTTGGCGGCGTACAGTTGTAGCAGATTTTTTTTTCATCACGCAATAATTGTTTATGCTTATTTGTCACGAGGAATGTACAGTCTCGACAAAATTATATCTCTGCTTTTGGTATTTGTTTAAAACCAAAAATTTTCTGATTGTTGTGTTTGTTCTGGTTTTTTTTCGCATTGACAATGCAAAGTCAGTAATGATTGAACAATGCACTGTCCCTGCTCGGGCGCCACTGTAACGACACGTTTTCCGCTTTGAAGCTGGGGTAGGCTCAGCGTTGTCAGTTAACAGATTTGTTTACTTCCAGAAATAAGAGAAAACGCAGGAAAGTGTTTCTTGTACGTTATAATTCGTATCACTTTATATCTCTTATTTTGAATTCGTATCTAACTTATACGGTTTGTTTGTTTATCTTATTGATAATTTTGTTGTCTCTTAAGACTAAGAGAGCAGTGTCTAGATTTCTCTTGGTGTCGGACCAGCACACACAGCACTAGCTATCTATGACACTATCAATGTGCTATTGTTGTCGGACCAACACACACAACAATAACACACCGTGTTCTCCGAGAGTGAGTTACAGTCGTTTTGTACTGAAGTAGACTGTTTAGTGATGTCGGACCAGCACACACACCACTATACAATCTCCTTCACTAAATTCGGTTGTAGCCGGACCACCACACACCACAACAGAATTCAGTTCGCACAAATAAATGTTATAATTGCTCTTATTAAACAAGTTTAACAAGAGGTCTTACCGCATTAGCAGCTGCCAACCAACTCAACTCGATCAATTCATGTGTCGCCTTTTATAGCTAAATGCTGGCACACACAATATACACACACAACCGTACTCATACCCTGCAAATAATATTGGAGTATGTGGTCCAATTGGACTGGTTACAATATGGTCCTCTGTAATGCAGGCATGGACCATGTCATTGTAAAAATGAGTTTGCTGTTAGTGACTTTGAAACGGTTTCAGTTGTTGTTGTCGTTTCTTTTTCGTTTTTTTTTCGTTTATTTATATACATAAGTAGGTATACATAGTTTTATTCTAGCTTTTTCTTTTTTATGTTTTTATTAGCATTCTGTTTCTTTAAGCGTGGTGCGCACTTGTTCGGAGAAATATAAAAGTGAAAATTACAAAACCTAAGAAAGTTTTAGTGTATTATTAATTATTATCAATAAAATTGAAAATGTTGTGTAGTTCTCGTCACAAAAGGCGACTTTTAAAAGCCGAAAAAGAAAAATATCTAAAAAAATTAGAAAATAAAATGTCTCTACAGCCTAAGTATGCAGAAGACAGCAGTAATTTTGCAGATGTTGACCTACAGAAAACTTCCAAGCAGCATGGAGTAGATGAGACATTAGATAAAAGAAAGAAATTTTTAAGTGATTTAGGGCAGTGGCAGTTGAATAGCAGAACATCCCACAAAAACATGAGGGAGCTGTTATGTATGTATTTTACGTACTCATGGTCTTGATGTGCCTCTTTCTCCAACATCGCTAATGCAATCAACTATTCCAAGAGCAGATGTAATGTCTGTTTCGCCCGGTAAATATGTACATTTCGGTATCGTACAAAATTTAGTTAAAGCAGCAAATATTCTACAAAATTATGACGAAATATATATATATATAGAGTTATTATAGGTAAGCACTTTATTACAGAAGCCTATTTCATTTTGAATAACTTAATATTTTTCAGCTGCAATAGGTAATTATTCCCCCAATGCTGATAAAGAGTTCAGGACAGCACTTCAAGTTGTAAAAAAACGGCACTTCCGCATCATTTCTAAAAAAAAAGCAAGAAAATATCTAACTAACATTTCTACCTAAGAAATTAGTACAAATTTAAGTAAATAGACCGACTGTGGATGTGTTATTTTTTTTAATTGCTGTTTTATGTTTTATCTAAGACTATTAATTTCAAATGTGTATGCACTTACATACATATCTGTGGACTTTTGACAAAACAACCTCTTTCAAAAACTGCAATTTTACAGGAGAACGAAAACACTGTTAAAATATATAACAACTTTGATTTTGAAATATTTGGTGAAAAGGTGAAAGTATAGTATTAAATTTAAATACTAAATTGAAGTGAAGATATCAATAATTATATTCTAATGCCAACAGATTTTCAGAAAAATTAAGAATAAAAAGATAGGATGTTTTGTCGAAATTGTTTTCAACAAAAAAATTAACTTATATTACACAAGTTGTTTTGTTAAAATAGTTTTAAACAAAAACGTGATTCATATTTTGCGCTTATCTCAAGGCAAGTTTTTTTTGTTAAAATAAAACTAATAAAAAAAGGAGAAATAGGTTATTTTAAAAAAATATTATTATATTTAACATAACATAAATACTTGAATTCAATTAGACAATATTGGTACAAAATTATATTTCTGTAGGGGAAACAAATTTTAAGTTTAACAAAAAAGCGTTCAAAAGGAAGGAAATAAAAACTGTAACTCTACACATTTTAAAAGCATAATATTATTATTGAATACCTTCATCTTCGTCAAGGTCTGGGTGAACTTCAATGGGGATATCACCTTCCGCCTTAATATTCTGATAAAAAAATGTGGTAATTTGTACCAATTAATGGCAGCATATCTAATAAATCTTTCTTTTTATTTTGTGATACAGGCAAAGGGGAATTGTAGCTTGTAGCCAATTGGGGAGATGGTTCTTTACGGCGACGCGAGCTTATATCTAGCATCTGAAATGACTCTTCTGGGTTGAATGAAAATTTGTACTGCAAAACTCCTGGCTTGCTTTTTTCGTATCTCAGCCATCGAACGTTTTTCCACTCAAACTTCTCACCTAAAAATCAGATGATTAAAAAAATAATATTGAGTTGAAAAGAATGTGGGTATTTAAAATTATACCTGAAATGCTATGTGACCTCCATGTGTATTTGTCCTTTAGTAGTGCACGAAAATCGAAGAAATCCTCTTGTCTTAATTCATGGACAATATAATTTTTATTGGTCGCCGATATTAAGTTTGCCCAATCGTGTGAATGTTCAATAGATCCGAAGAAATTTTTTCTTTTCTTTTCTATTTGCGCATGTACAGTATCACATTCAAGATGCGTATGACCCACGACAAGAAATTTATGATCAATAAGTTGAATACTTGCGTGATCTTCCAAAACTTTCCCAAACATTGCGCAAATATATGAGTTGCGTTTCTGACCAGGACAGGAATCACTATATAAAACAATATGACGAACTGAATTTGGTAAATCCAACAGACATTTAAATATGCAAGACCCAATATCGTTTGCACCACGCTTTGCAATGGTTTCGTTCCATATATAGCACAAGGCTTTTTTCGTTGCTCCATCATGCACGGTTAAGTTAAAAGTCCACAATGGTCTCTTGTAAAAAAACAATGCAGCACGTAAATAAGGAGTTGGAAGACATTGTTGTAAGTCAAATGTGAACATTTTTATATATTCGCTATTTATTGCGAGTTCCTTATCTTTTTTCTTGCATTCATACGAAAAATCTGCATCATCATGATGTTTTTTTTGTTCTAACTTCAGCGATTTTTTTTCATCTTCGTCGACAGAGTTTCTTATTTTGGATTGAAAGAGTTCGCATGTATTACACAGATCAAGCTGAGGTTCCTTGAACTTAATATCTAGGGTACTAAATATATCTCTATATTTTGATTCCGATACGCAATCAGAGTATTTTTCAGTATATAAACGGTATAATGTTGCCAAGTTAAGACCACGTTCGAAATATAATTGATTTATATGTCGACGACTGTAGTGGCGTTCGTACTTCGGAATGCTGTTTATATGATCTATAACTTCATTATATTTATCAATCGAGAGTTTGTGGGGTGGATCATGTTTTCCACGTCTATCATCTGGTATAAGTCCTCCAGAAATTCGTTTTATTTTATGTGAATTCACTGTTTTAATCGCCTGGATTGTTTCTCCATATATTTTTAGAAAGCATTTATGACATACCCGAATCTTTTCTCCATTTTTTTCACAATGGTATTTGTACACATATTGTCGGTTTCGTAGTCTCGAAGCTTTTATAAGAGTCGCAGTTTTCTTGTTCTCTATAGCAATCATTTGCGAAATAAATAGACGTCGTTTGCTATAGTCTCCAAGATTCCAACAGGTTTTAAATATATGTTTTTTTCATCTAAAGTTATCTTTGAGAGACAATTTTTCTTACAGTGATCTAATTGTATGAACTTTTTGTTAACCTTATTCGATTTTTTTGATGTTGTTGGAAGTTCATCATCATCATTCGATTCACTGACATGTTCTTCCATTTCCTGAGTACTATTTTGTATACTGTCATAAGTTTGATCCGATGGAATATAATCCGAGTCATCAAAATCGGTTTCGTGGAAAATGTCTTCGTCACTTATTTGATTTGACTGTTGTTTAAATTGTGATGATTTATCATCATTCATTCCGACGTCAGACCCTTTGAGAAAAGGTTTCCTTTTGTCGTTTTCTTCTAATTCGTTATCTTTACAAACATTGGAATTATCTGATTTTTGAATCTTGGCCATAACTTTTTATATGTATATTTTTGGGGAATGAAATTCCGTCAATTACTTTAGCTTTAAAACGCAACGCCTACTATTTTTCGAATTGTTTTGACCTAGCTGTGCTTTTTAAATGACAGTGGTACCAGATGATAAGAAAATGCAATACTGGCAGATGATTAAATATGGCAATGGTGCCAAATAATAAAAACGACAAACACCTGTAGCGCACTACTGAAATTGTTTAACTGGAAATGTGGCAGAATTTATACCACGCATAAACTAAAAAACAACTTCTTTTGATCAAAATATTTATTTTCAAGTCCACAAAAACACTTCTTTGCAAACAATATTTTACTTTTTATCAGTTTTTGTTTTCATATAAGAACTTCTTTTCACACAAGTCGTTTAGTCAAAATTAATTTTCTCTATAAACCATTTAAAAATTTATCTTGTCTCAAGCAAGTTACATATTTTCTAAATTTAGGTTTTGATAAAACAACTTCTTTGAAGAGAAGTTATTTTATTAAAACAAAATGTATATATGCAAAAAAATATTAAATACAATTTAGATGTTTTGTCAAATAACAATAACAATTTTATTTCTTAAATTTTAGAAAATTTTTAAACTCTTTCAGATAAGATATTTTATCAAAAATTATTTTCAAATATAATGAAAGAAGTTAATTTGCCAAGAACTGTAGATTTTTAACCAAATGGCGTAGAAATGCAAGGATTACACCAAAAGAACCGTCTTAAAAATTTATATTTAATATAAAAATCTTGCAAAAATGTCTTATTTCGAGAGAACTTGTTTTGTCAAAAGTCCACAGATATGTACATTTATTAACTTATTTGTTTTGCTATGAAATCCATGAATTCCCTAAAAATTTAAATTATTATTTTAATAAATGTTGTCTTTAAAAAAAAAAATAGTGTTAAAATAATGTTTCTCTGGTTTACAGTATGGAGTAGTTTCGAAACTACCCTTATGGGGCTTCCTATGGAGTAGCAATATGTACTAGTTTCGAAAGTAGTCCCTTGGGTTATTTAAAGGACTAGTTTTGATACTAACCCTCTGGAGTATTCCACAGATTAGTCATATGGGTTAGTTTTTAAACTAACTGTATGTTATGCAAAGCTGGGTGATGTGGTCCAGCCCTAGGACATCGAAACGTTAAAAGGACCATGTTTTTTATATGTATTTTTACTAGTTTTGGGTCATTCGCTGGTCATTTGCGGACTAGTCCAAACACGCGTGTATGGACTACTCGAGTTTTTTGCAGGGTACATTGTGCATACGTTGTGTGCGTGACCGGCTGTTCGATGGCTGGGTTGTGCAGCACTGTTTAAGGGTAAGTTACTATTTATATCATATCTACCATGCGATGGCAGTTTACTTATCCGTTAACTTTAAATGATTAGTTTGAATTCATTTAAACTATATAGTGGGGTTAATTCTAATGATTATATACGACTCTTATTTTATGGTTAGGTACAAAATTATATAATTCACGAAAATATGAAAATACCATAAAATAAAATAAAGTAAAATAATAAAATAAAGTAACAATTCATAAATACAGGAAGTTCATTGATGATTATAATATGATGATCTTAGGGATGGTGTTGTTGCGGCAAAAATGACGCTTAGGACTTTTGTCGTCACAGCTTCCTTGATTCGCCTCCAGCAGGCCAAGAGCGGAAGACCA
This sequence comes from Lypha dubia, assembly GCA_947311025.1. Classification (NCBI taxonomy): domain Eukaryota; kingdom Metazoa; phylum Arthropoda; class Insecta; order Diptera; family Tachinidae; genus Lypha; species Lypha dubia. The sequence goes on along the minus strand of OX371265.1, from coordinate 12,448,674 downwards.
CAGAAGTTGTCAATTTCACCAGCCTCTAACACTGTACCTCTCCTGGCCAGATTGTCAGCGATGACGTTGCCCGTGTTTTCCCCGTGTCCCCGCAACCTTATAAGGTTAACACTAGAAAAATTAGCCACTGTATTAAGTGATTTCCTACATTCCAGGGTAAGAAGGGATGTTGTGTACACACCCGAGAGTGCAATTATTGCAGGTTTTCTGTCGGTTATGATTTGAATAACTCTGTTATCCGATATTACCGTAGTCAATTTGTTGCCTTTTTGATGGCGGATATTTCAGCTTGTAAGATACTACATTCGTCCGGGAGTCTGAAGGAAATCCTGATCCCGAATTCTTCAATGTAGACACCCCCGCCGACCCTGGGGCCCCGTTTGAAGCCATCCGTGAACACTCGTAGGGCCCCATGCGATGTAGGGGCGAGGTCCTCCGATAAAGAGTAGTTAAATACTCTATTAAAAGAAGGTTTTAGAATGCAATAGTCGATGAGATCAAGGATAATTCCTATGGTCTCTACAATGCTAGCATGACCCCATGGTCGAGGTTTCCATGAATCAATTGTACTAAGTCCTACCGTAGTGCGTAGTGCTAACTTCCTTAGCAACAGATCAACTGGAAGCCGGCCCAGCATAGCGAAAAGAGCCTTTGTAGGCGTAGTTCTAAGGGCACCAGTTATCATGATTGCCATTAAGCGGAGAGTTCTCTCATTTCGCTGTCGGTTTGTTGCCAAGTCCAGTGCTTTCCACCAGATTGCTACACCGTAGAAAAGTGTTGGTTTGATAACCGTTTCAAATATCCAATTAATCCCTTTGGGACTTATACCCCAGGTGGGACCAATGCACAATGGTCTCTAAGACCTATTTTTTTGGCCAATACTTAAAAGTTTTTTCTATATTTGTTGTTGGAATATTGTAGCAAACACTTCAGATAAATAAAAAATAATTTGTTTTTGCAAACTTCAATTAACCGTAATCTATGACGAGATAAAATTCCATGTTTTAAGTGCAGTGGTACAGTGAAACACGGTGTATTTTTTTGTTTTTTTTTCAGTCACAGGTTACACGAATATAAAAAAACGTTTTAAATCTATTAGTTATGGATATTACTCACGATGGTAAGTATTTGAATTTTTCATAGTGAAATATTCAATACAAATTATGGTAATAAGAAAATACATGAAAACTTTGATAGCATCAAAATCAGTGATTTTTGCCTTTTATAATAAAATATATGGTATATAAATTAAAAATTTCAAGTAATTTCAATGAACCAAAAACACACTAAATTACGGTGATATTTTGTGCTTACGAATCATCAATAAATTTCTGTAGTTTTTGCTTATTTTCAAAAAATCTGCTTTTTTTTTATTCAGGAAACTTTTCAAAAATTGTGATTTACTCAAAGTTTGGCAGAGTGGAACGACAAAACCGAACGTTTTTTTAATTATATTTTGGAGATATTCGGAGAAACAAATGTTTCTAATGAATATAAGAAATATCTAAATAATAAAATTCGGGTGTATTGCTTAAGACTGGATGAGAAATGGCAATTGACCAATTTAGTGCCCAAAACGATCCCTTGTCCTTGAATTACCAATTTAATTTGATACAGTTTATGTAAGCAAATAATTAATAAATATAATATCTTGAAGATTTCATTTCAAAATAATCATTATAATGAACAAAATAATATTATATAATTATAGTAAAAAAAAAAACTACGGGCAGCAGAAGTGAAAAGGTTTTGTGATTACAACATACACGTGCTATTGCCAAAAAAATTATGGGTAGATATAAACAATTATATAAATACACTAGCCTATTCCGGTGTGCTTCCCTCCCCCCTCGTTATAAAATAAAATTAAAAGTATTTATATATCCTATTGTAAAAAATTAATGACGATCGGTCCAGTAGTTAAGACTATATTACGATTTTTAATTTTCCTAAAAAGGGGCGTGGTCCCACCCACTTTTCTCCTGGTACGTATTCCAATATATGCCAAAACCATATGTACCAAATATCATCGACGTAGGTCAAAAAATGCCCAAAATATGGCGAAGTTATTTGGTAATCAATTATTGTGGCGGGCCATTTGCAACGCCCTAACGCCCCCCCCCCCCCCCCGTTCGATCCAACAAACAATTTCTAAAAACAAAAAAATATTCAGAACCTTTTCCATATGCAAAAAGAATTTTGAAAATTGGCTCAAAAATGGCGAAGTTATTTGATAAACAATTATTGTGGCGGGCCATTTGCGACACCCTGCCCCTACGCACGATTTTCAAAAACAAAAAAATTTAATGCACCTTTTCCATATGCTGAAAGAATTTTGAAAATTGATCCACAAATGGCGAAGTTATGCTCACTTTACATTATAAAATCTGTTAAAAACTACGTGGTAGGAGTAACATAATTTAAAAAAGTGGGCGTAAAAGTGGGTGTGGTTGAAATAAAAGTAGCCTATAAATTCATCCGATAGGTCCAGTTAAATACTGTGAAAATTTCAGGAAGATCGGTCCAAGGGTTTGGCCTCCTATAAGGAACAAACAAATAAACAAACACGCATTCGGTTTTATATATTAAGATGCAACAAATTTAACCACTTATCAAGGCGTAGCGTATGCAACAGGTGAGCTTACTAGCACAGCTGACTGAGCTCGTTTTATAGCAAATTTTCATACAAACTGCCCCTGGCATGATGAGGAACTCGTGTAGGGCGGTTCGGCTGCCAAAGGTGACAGGACACTTCACTGCTCGTGATACTTTTCTTTTTGAGCCGTCGGCCAGAATGACATCTATGTCTACGGCCAGATATATTGGCTCCTTGACTAATCGGATAAATGATGGTTTGATGAAACTCCGGGTAGCACCCGTGTCAATAATGGCGGTGGCCAAGTTCTGATCAAGGCAAATTGTGGCTTTCAACTTGTCCTCTTCCCATCGGATGGAGATCCCATTTCTCGGTGGTTGAGGTTCGTAATCAATATGCTGATTCGTCAGCGAGTGGTGGAGAACCATACGATGATGTTCATTTCGTTGTGGAGCAGAATTGGCGGAATTTGTGGGGATGCTTTCGAAATCTGTGGCCAGACGTATAAGCTCTTCTAATGTGTTAAAATCTATCCTTCGAATGTACCGTTGGTAGTCGGGTTGGGCATTGCGAAAGATTCGTTCGGCCCGTTGTTCAACCGTGAGGTTTGTGGGACGCATTAAGTTTTTTAATGCCAAGACGTACTCTTTAAACGGCTCACGTGGCCGTTGGACTCGCTTTCTGATCTCATCATCCAGTTTTTCAAAGTAACGTGGTGGTAGGAAAAAGTCACACAGATCGTGTTTGAACTTTTCCCACTCTGTCCACTGCTTATTGTTGTTTCTATACCACAGAAGAGATTTATCTCGGAGAAACTCACTGATTACTTTTAACACATCACACAAATTTATATGGTACGTACCTGCTAATTCCTCCACTCGCTCGGCGAATTCTAAGGGATTCTTACCTCCGTCATATTTTAAACCCCACCTTCTGATGGTGTCGACAAAATAAGCAACAAAATGCTTCAAGAATTGCCTTACCCTGCAAAAAGAATAATACTATTCATTTTTAACAGTATTCTACGCCTAGAACACTATCCTAAAGAATGGAAGGTTTCGCTAATTACTATGATACCAAAGCCCGGCAAGTATCATACAAAGGTTGAATCCTATCGGCCTATTAGTTTACTGTCTAACATTTCAAAACTATTTGCAAGCTGATGCCTATCGGTTTTCGCAGACAACATAACACAATTGAACAAACTCACAGACTAGTGAATGTTGTTAGAGACACTTTTGTAAAAAAGAAATACTGCTCTGCGCTCTTTATTGATGTCTCACAAGCTTTCGATAAAGTATGGCAGGAAGGTCTTTTCAACAAATTAACACAAAATCTACCAGCAAACATCGTAAAGCTTTTAAAAAGCTATTTAATGGAACGTAAATTTGTAGTTAGGGAAGGGAATTTTTTAAGCCCTCCGCAGTCGATTGAAGCCGGAGTCCCTCAAGGCAGTATCTTCGGACCCTTACTTTATTTAATATATGCCTCTCACTTACCGTTAAGCAGTAACATTCATACATCAACATTTGCGGATGATACAGCCTTTCTAAGCGTTCACGAAAATCCTGTAGAAGCTTCCAGCAACTTACAAGAATATATATCCAAACTGGAAAAATGGCTCAAACAATGGCGTATTAAAGTTAACGAGCAGAAACATGCAGGGAAACATGCCCGCCTATAAAAATTAACACCGAGAATATACCACAACACACTGTAGTCAAATATCTAGGCGTTCATCTTGATCGTCGTTTAACATGGAATTGGCATATAGACGCAAAGTTAACACAAATGAAACTAAAAGCAGCCCAAATGAATTGGCTTATTGGAAGAAAGTCTACACTAAGGCTTGACTGTAAACTTCTCTTATACAACGCGATCCTGAAACCAATATGGTCCTATGGAATCCAGTTTTGGGGCACTGCCTCAGCATCGAATGTAGAAAGAATTCAAAGGCGACAGAATAAAATCCTACGTACAATAACAGCAGCCCCTGGTATGTCAGAAACCATCGAATTCATAAAGACCTAGACGTTCCGTTGGTGAAGACAGTATTTTCAAAACACGCGAAAAAATATATAAAAAAACTTGAGTTGCACCCAAATCCACTTGCGCGCAATATTTTAAATTATAGAGGCCACACCCGGCTGAAAAGAAGGGATACTCTTTTTCTCAGCCGTTCACGAGAGATGTAAAACAACAAAAATTAACCGTTGAAATTAAAAATTTTGTTTAGCATTGGCTAAACTTATATTTAATATATTTTAGATTTAAGATTTGAAAAACTTATTGATAATTTAATTTACATAATTAAAGATTTATAAAATTTCCTGAAGATGCTAACAAATTGTTAGCGAAATATCGAAAATAAATATAAATATAAACAACAATATATATATATTAAAATAAAAAGACCTATAGCTTAAATAAACATTCTAATAAATATTAAAGATTCAATAAATAATAAAATTATCAAAAAAAAAAAAATTTAATTCAACTTTGAAAAATTTCTTTCGCTAATTGTCGAGGTAGGTGATATTGTGAGAAGAACATAAAATAGTTTATCTAATTTTTCTGTTCTTTATTTAAGATTTTTCCAAATATACCATATCGTCTAATATATGGCTGAAGTCTTTTTTATATTCTGAATTTTTAATTCCTTTAATAGAAATATTTAATTCGCATAAAAGATTGTTATTTTCATTACTATTAACATCTTCTATATCATTATCTTAATTTGAATTATTGTGGTTACTTTCAACATAAAATAATCTGGAGTATAAGTCATTTGGATATTCTTTAGTTTCACTTTTTGAAGAATATTTTAAAAAACTTTCATTGCTCGGCTAATTTCCAGAATTTAAAAATTATTACGTTAGTATATAAAAATTATATACGTCTCTCATTTATTTTTATTTTAATACGTTTTCGGTAATCTGTTGCAAAAGTATTATTAATATTTTTGTTGTTGATCCAATTTTGTGTACTTTAGGACACTGGTTACATGTGACTTTGTTTTTTGTTTTCATTTTTGTTCTTGGTACTTCCAAACCGAGCTCAATATTTTGGCTTTAGTGTATTTCTAACTTATTCACCTGAGAGTGAAAAACCCCATTCTTGAAAATTTCAATCAAAACATAGCACGACTACTAGGTATGCGCAGTTCGACAACAACTAAAAACATCCAAAATAACAAATTAAAAAAATTTTTACGTATGCATTTCAAACTAAAAAAAATTGTTCGATTAATTGACATTAATTAATCGATTTATTTGTTATTCGAATATCGGCATTTTAAAATTGTTCGAAAAAAAGTTTCGTTTTGTTTGATCGATTAATCGAATTATTCTTAATCGGTTGACAACTCTAGTAAATACGCAGCTATCGAAAGCTATACAACACCTAAGGATGCGGATAGTGCAAAACGATTCGTTGCATTTTGTAATTATTATCGAAGATTCATCAAAAACTTCTCAGAATATTCCAGACATCGAACGAAATTTTCCAGAATAGGAGTAAAAAAGCCCTACTTCAATACCCTGATTTCGCAAAAGAATTTTGTATAACAACAGACGCAAGCAAACAAGCTTGTGGAGCCGTATTAGCGAAGGAATATGATGGAAAGCAATTACCAATATCATACGCATCAAAATCTTTTACCAGAGGTGAAAGCAATAAATCTACAATCGAGCAGGAATTGACAGCTATCCATTGGGCCATTACACACTTCAGACCATACATTTATGGTAAACATTTCCTTGTTCGTACCGATCACAGACCATTATCTTATTTATTTTCTATGAAAAACCCAAGTTCAAAATTAACAAGAATGAGGTTGGATTTGGAGGAATACAATTTTACTATAGAATACCTTAGGGGAAAAGATAATTACGTTGCGGACGCGTTATCAAGAATAACGATTGATGACTTAAAAGACATAAATATAAAAACTAATACAATACTAAAAATTACAAGAAGATCTATGGCATATAAAAAGAAACAACAAACTAATACCGAAAATATTCAGCATCAAATCTATATATATAAAACCGAATGTGCGTTTGTTTATTTGTTTGTTTGTTCCTTATAGGAGGCCAAACCCTTTTACCGATCTTCCTGAAATTTTCACAGTATTTAACTGGAACTCTTGGATTAATTATAAGCTACTTTTTTTTCAACCACATCCACTTTTACGCCCACTTTTTTAAATTATGTTACTCCTACCACGTAGTTTTTAACAGATTTTATAATGTAAAGTGAGCATAACATCGCCATTTTTGGATCAATTTTCAAAATTCTTTCAGCATATGGAAAAGGTGCATTACATTTTTTTGTTTTTGAAAATTGTGCGTAGGGGCAGGGTGTCGCAAATGGCTCGCCACAATAATTGTTTATCAAAAAACTTCGCCATTTTTGAAAAATTTTCAAAATTCTTTTTGCAAATGGAAAACGTCCAGAATATTTTTTTTGTTTTTAGGAATTGTTTGTTGGGTCGACGGGGGGAGGGGCGTTAGGGCGTTGCAAATGGCCCGCCATATTTTGGGCATTTTTTGACCTACTACGTCGATGATATTTGGTACATATGGTATTGGTATAATTTGGAATACGTACCAGGAGAAAAGTGGGTGGGACCACGCCCCTTTTTTAGGAAAACCAAACCCTTGGACCGATCTTCCAGAAATTTTCATAGCATGTTACTGTGACTCTGGAAGGAATAATAGGCTATATGAAGTTTTTATGGGACAAAGAGGCGTGGCACCGCCCATATAACCCAAAAATTTAAATCGCCATATTTTGGGCATTTTTTGACCTACGTCGATGATATTTGGTACATAAGGTATTGGCATAATTTGGAATACGTACCAGGAGAAAAGTGGGTGGGACCACGCCCCTTTTTTAGGAAAACCAAACACTTGGACCGATCTTCCAGAAATTTTCATAGCATGTTACTGTGACTCTGGAAGGAATAATAGGCTATATGAAGTTTTTATGGGACAAAGAGGCGTGGCACCGCCCATATAACCCAAAAATTTAAATCGCCATATTTTGGGCATTTTTTGACCTACGTCGATGATATTTGGTACATATGGTATTGGCATAATTTGGAATACGTACCAGGAGAAAAGTAGGTGGGACCACGCCCCTTTTTTAGGAAAACCAAACCCTTGGACCGATCTTCCAGAAATTTTCATAGCATGTTACTGTGACTCTGGAAGGAATAATAAGCTATACATATGAAGTTTTGATTGGACAAAGAGGCGTGGCACCGCTCATATAACCCAAAAATTTAAATCGCCATATTTTGGGCATTTTTTGACCTACGTCGATGATATTTGGTACATATGGTATTGGCATAATTTGGAATACGTACCAGAAGAAAAGTGGGTGGGACCACGCCCCTTTTTTAGGAAAACCAAACCCTTGGACCGATCTTCCAGAAATTTTCATAGCATGTTACTGTGACTCTGGAAGGAATAATAGGCTATATGAAGTTTTGATTGGACAAAGAGGCGTGGCACCGCCCATATAACAAAAAATTTAAATCGCCATATTTTGGGCGTTTTTTGACCTACGTCGATGATATTTGGTACATATGGTATTGGCATAATTTGGAATACGTACCAGGAGCCACCACAAGCTCTACCTCTAGGATCCTTGGTGTCGTAGAAATTATATCCACTAATTCTAAAATAGCTTCGAGACTTCAAATGAGTTTCTGAGATAAGCATAACATCCATTTGTTTATTAAGAAGAAAATATTCTATTTCATTTTGATGTTGGCAGATGCCGTTTGCGTTCCAAAACAGACTCTTAAGTTCATGGTGTGTTCAATACAGCCTGCTGTATTAGGCTTCTATTTAAATTCTTTTTCAAAAAATACAACATCACGGCTTTTTACAACTCGCCAACCAACAGGATTCAATAAACGATATCGCAATGTCCTACAAATATCATTTCTTGTGATTAGGGATCTCATTTCTGTCTTTTTTTCTTTTGTTAACGTATGAGTTAGCATGACAGCCAAATACACTTAAATGGGTCATGTCTGGCTTTATACTTGCCCACATTTCTTGTGGTGTACGTGCTGCACTGCAAACCGAACGGTTTATAACATAAGCAGCAGTTACAACAGCCTCAGCCGAAAATTTATGCCAGCGGGAAATAGCATGAATTAGCTGTGATAGAAACCATACACTTATGATCTGCTTCTTGATCTAGTTTAAACATGTTATCATTGCCGTTTTCTGTTATTGTACATTTACTACTATAAAACTTATCTATATGAGCCGTTTATTTTAAAAGTGCCATAAGTATCCTTTTCAAAAAAAATCGGGTTAATGGCAACACTAAATACAATTGAACGGTAACGTTTCATTTGTAAAAAATTTGCGATCAACAAGTTGAGAACTATTGGGATTTGTTCGAGAAAAGTGTTGGTAATTAACGGTATAACAAACATGAGTATTTTGAGAGTGGCGTAAGACGCTGTACTCAGAAAATTAATTACGGGGCTTGTGAAAGGATAACAAAAATGTTATATATGTGTGTGAAGTATTGTTTTGAATTATTTTCAGTATTTTTAAAAAAGTTGTGATCATTGGACTTATTTTTATAAGTGCGAAAGAATAGTGCAGTTTTGTGTCATCTAATATAGTACACATTAGAGATGTTACGAATATCAATTTTTAGTATTCGCGAATACGAATACGAATATTTAAAACAGTATTCGCCGAATACGAATACGAATATTTCTTTTGAGGTTTGTATTTCAAATTTATTTGGAAAATATCCCTGCCTTTGCGTTAGTAGCTATAAATGAAAAAAAAATTTTGTGATTTAACTTTATTATTGCATTAAGATGCCGAATTTGAAAACCTCTACAGAACATTTTTTAATTATTTTACTCTTGATAAATAGACGTGCTCTTCTTGTTTTGATTTGTATTGCTAATTTTTCGACCTTTTCTTGAAGTTATGTTTATTTGATTGATGAGCTTGAGGTCAATTTTTTTTTTTTTTTTATAAAAAACGTTATAAAATTATATTTATCGATATTTCGCTACTCCTTTGTGCAGCTTCTTCAGGATTAGATTTGTAAGTAACAAAAAAATAACAACAATATTTTAAACAAAACAATATTCGCTTTAAATTGAATTTTTTCCGGTTTTTGAAATAAATTAAAAATTGTTTTTTATATTTCAAATGGTTTTTGAATTAAATAATTTTTTCCAAGTTGTCAATTGAAAAAAATATTTTAGTTTGAAACATGAGGATATGAAAAAGTTTTCGAAAAAACTTTAAATAAATTAGAAGGGTTTATAAATTTTGAAAACATAATGCTATTTAAATATTAATCTTTATAATTTATTTTGCCCTTTAGCTTTATATACTAAATGCCTATAACTCTGAGCTACACTATCAGTATCTGCTTTGAAGTTAATTCTTTTTTCTGGTGGTATATTAATTATCTGCAGCATTTCTAACATATATCTGCGTTTATATATATTTTCTGTATTTAAAATGGATATTTTTTCAAAATCTGGATAGTGATCTGAATCACGACAGTGTAAAGATAATGCAGTCTTTTGTGATGATGTATAGTTTCTATATTTCAAATTTGTTTTGTGTCCAGCTAATCTAGTTTTAAGTTTGTTTTTTGTAGTACCTACATAGACCTTATTACAAATTTCACTATCATTTCCTTTACAAGGTATTTTATAAACTACATTAGATTTTTCTAATTTATGTAATCCATCTTTTGTTTTGCTAAATAATGGAGTTCCGAAAATCCATAAGGAAGGTTTCCCATTGAGACCGATTTGTTCATTTATAAATTCACCTTCTTATGGACTTAGTAAATACATTACAGGAATTTTAGAAAATTTAACTAAAGACTCAAGATATAACGTGAGGTATTCTTTTCAATTTAAGGAAAAGATAAAAAATGTAGGAATGGAAAATGATGAAATATTGGTCTCATTTGATGTTATTTCATTATTTCCAAGTATACCTGTAGAATTAGCGATTAATGTTATAGAAGCGAATTGGAATAAGATTGCAGAACATACTAATATAGAAAAGGACTTATTTTTAAGGATTTTAAGATTTTGCATTGTTGATAACAGATTTTTTCAATATGATAAAAAATCATATATGCAACAGAAGGGACTTCCTATGGGATCTCCAGCATCTCCAGTAATAGCTGATATTGTTATGGAAGAATTATTAGATTGTTGCTTAGGTAGTTTGTCGGTGAAACCAAAAATTATAACAAAATATGTTGATGATATTTTTTGTATAATTCCAAATTCTGAGATAGAGAATGTTTTAACATCATTTAATTTATTTCATAATGATATACAATTTACATTTGAGAAAGAAAAAGATAACAGGATTCCTTATTTAGACACATTGGTAATTAGAAATGGCAATAATTTGTTAGTGGATTGGTATAGGAAACCAACAGCTTCAGGTAGAATTATTAATTATTATTCAAAGCACCCAAAGAGAATAATTATTAATACAGCGAAGAATCTTATAGATAAAGTTTTGACTATTAGTGACGTACAATTCCACAGGAAGAATAAGGATATTATTAAGGAATTATTGGTTAGGAATGATTTTCCAATCGGTCTAACATGCAATTTAATACGACAGTATAGTAGACGTGGAAATACTCAAACGGATGTAGTAACTCAACCGACAATATACAAATCTCTAACATACCTTCCTATAATTTCAGAACGGTTAGAAAAGTCAGATGTTTTCGATACTAACAGATATAAAATAGCACATAAATCATGTAACACGTTAGGTAAATTATTTAGCAAAACAAAAGATGGATTACATAAATTAGAAAAATCTAATGTAGTTTATAAAATACCTTGTAAAGGAAATGATAGTGAAATTTGTAATAAGGTCTATGTAGGTACTACAAAAAACAAACTTAAAACTAGATTAGCTGGACACAAAACAAATTTGAAATATAGAAACTATACATCATCACAAAAGACTGCATTATCTTTACACTGTCGTGATTCAGATCACTATCCAGATTTTGAAAAAATATCCATTTTAAATACAGAAAATATATATAAACGCAGATATATGTTAGAAATGCTGCAGATAATTAATATACCACCAGAAAAAAGAATTAACTTCAAAGCAGATACTGATAGTGTAGCTCAGAGTTATAGGCATTTAGTATATAAAGCTAAAGGGCAAAATAAATTATAAAGATTAATATTTAAATAGCATTATGTTTTCAAAATTTATAAACCCTTCTAATTTATTTAAAGTTTTTTCGAAAACTTTTTCATATCCTCATGTTTCAAACTAAAATATTTTTTTCAATTGACAACTTGGAAAAAATTATTTAATTCAAAAACCATTTGAAATATAAAAAACAATTTTTAATTTATTTCAAAAACCGGAAAAAATTCAATTTAAAGCGAATATTGTTTTGTTTAAAATATTGTTGTTATTTTTTTGTTACTTACAAATCTAATCCTGAAGAAGCTGCACAAAGGAGTAGCGAAATATCGATAAATAAAATTTTATAACGTTTTTTATAAAAAAAAAAAAAAAAAAAAAAAAAAAAAAATTGACCTCAAGCTCATCAATCAAATAAAAATTAATTATTTTACTTACATACTTTCAGATTTCGTTTTTCTTACTCTGCGTAAAATACAATGGGTTTTTTTAATAAAAATTAATATATTTTTTTACATTTTATGTACTTTTTTTAAACTTTTGTATGATTTTTTTTTTGGAAAATGTATGGGAAAATTATTCGAAAAATATTTGCTTGAATTTAGCGAATACGAATACGAATACGAATATCTTAAAACAGGCGAATAGTCAAATACGAATACGAGTATTCGTAACATCACTAGTACACATAATTAGCATTATTATATTAAAAGTACTTTAAATGATGTTATCAGACAGCGAATCAGGTAAAACATACTTATTTTAGTTATGAAAAAAAGGGATGCAGAAATGAAAAAAATATACTCAAAACCTTAGTAAGGATAAAGGAAATAGCGGTGAAAAATATGTAACAGCACACTCCAAAATTATTTTAACCAAAAGAATTGCAGTTAAGCCTTGTCGTTTAAAAAATTGTAAAGAAAAATAAGTTCTTTTAATCGACAACTTATCTTTGATAAATTTTGGAAGTTAGCAAACTTTACAAAGCAAAATTTGTTTTTACATAGTATAGTTAAACGAGAAATAGCCAAAAAAAAACCAAGACAATGCCAATATAAATATTATTTGACACATGAAAATGTAAGTCTATTGGTTTGTAAAACTTTCAACATCTCAGAAGGATGTATGGCTCGTGCTCTTAAAAATGATGTTCCTGGAGAAGATTTGCGTAGAAAATCTGAAAATTCCCGACGAAAAACAGAAGAATCTCTCATAATTCCCATCAAAGAGCACATTCAAAGCTTCCCTGCCTTTAGTAGCTATTAGACAAGGTCTCATAATATCCATAGAAAATTTTTAAGTCCAGATCTCAATATTAGGAAGGTGTACAATCTCTATCTTGAAAAGTGTAAAAATGATAAACAAGAACATTTAACGAGTGGATATACAGGAAATCCCACAAAAATTACTTTAATTTGCACTTTCATCAACCTAGAAAAGTCACATGTCAAAAATGCAATTTTTTAAAATTACAGATTCAAGCTTGTGAGGATGAAGGTCAATTAAACCTACAAAACTATTTACATTTGAGATCGGCAGAAATGACCAGAAAGTGTCTACAAGAAGATCAGAAAAAAGCAGCTGAAAATCCAGGGGGGTTATTATGTAATTCGATTCGAACCGGAAAATAAACGAATTCGTAAAAATTGTATTACGTAGTACGATTTTCGTAAATTTATTTCCGAACATTCGTAAACAATATAATGTTTGGGTTTTTTTTCTATTGAAGTACAAAAAAAAATCCCTTTCGAAAATGCAACTATATTCAATATCTATATTCATTATATCATATTAATATCTATATTCAAGGGATGAGTAATACTTCTAGATATGGAGCACCTATAAGTACGTCTGGTGCTGGAAGTATTGAAGAAAATGATAATTCAATAGGTATTGATGTAGACATTGATGGCAATGAATCAAATGACAAAGCCCTCTAGTTAAATTCTACTGAACAAAGTTCAAATAATATTTTAAGTGCTCATACTTCATCTACGCTTTCCCGAGATGTTTTCAATAAGAAGGCGTTATTACAAAAACAAGTGGAAAATCAGATAAAGTACCAAGAAAATTCTGTAGAACTTTTAAGAAAATGTGATGATAACCAGAAATCCATTATGAAAGAATTAAAAGACATAAATATGAACCTTTCATCAGCAACTAAATATTTAAAACGTAACAGTGATTTAAAAGAACGTATGTTCAAGTTGGAAGAAGAGAAATTTTAAATTTTAAAGAAAAACGAATTGCAAAAAACCAAATGCAAACTTGAGAAGCTAAAACTAAAGAGAAAAATGTTTGAATTTGAGAGCAAAAATAATATGGATGTACATAAATATTGCGATGTTCCTGCTGATAAAATTTGTTCCGATCTTGAGCCACGTACCGACACATTTTAGATTGAATATAAAATTAACTTTTACCTTTTTTATGAATCTTAATGTTTTTTACTAATGCCAATGAATTTGTTTTTGTTATATACTTTTAAATATGCCAATAAGTAAATGGTTTTATTCATTTCACTATATTGATTTTTATTTATATTATATTCGCATTTAAATTATTATTAATTTTGAATCATGTTATTTTTAATTTCATTTCTAATGTTTTTTGCTATGCTAAGAAGATACATAACTATCTACATTACTGTCTGCGTTGATGTTAATTGAAGATGTAGTAGTAATATCTTCCTCATTTTGTAAATTAACACCCTCTACTTTATATAATAAACAAATATTGTGAAGTGAACAGCAAACATGAAAAATTTGAGCGGCCTTTTCTAGGGAGTAATGCAGTTATCTCGCCGCCAGGAGACAACGAAATCTTGCTTTCAGTAAACCAAATGTTCTTCCTATGACCGACCTTCCTTTGGAATGTTGATCATTAAAAAATGATTCAGAAGAATTTTCAGTAGAACTCCGGTATGGTGTCAAAATCCATGGCTCCAAAGGATAACCAGAATCACCTAAAAAGAATATATATTTATATATATATATAAAAAAAACGTAAAGTTTTAATTTTACCAAGAATTCTTGTTCCAGTATCTCCAGCTTGAAACTTGTGTTTTAAAAATTTTCTCTCTTCAGACAAATTCCAAACATGAGAATCGTGACAAGCACCTCCAAAACGTCCATTGATAGCTCTTATGTACATTTCATGATCACAAAACTAAAAAAGATATTAAGTAATACAGTCAATTAAAATTTTTGTACGTTATAACCTACCGCCATCGCATTTATACTGTGCTGAAGTTTTCTATTAAAATATAAATGCTCATTTGTATTTGGTCTTATAATTTGTATGTGAGTTCTATCAACTGCTCCAATAACTCCCGGTATTGCACATTTACTATAAAAGAATCTTTTAGCTTCCATTTTCTTCTCTTCACTCATTTCAAAAACAATATGCTTAGGGCAAAGATTCTTTTCTATTGCTTCCAATACCTCGGATAAACAAATACAAATATATGATTGAGACATTCCCAATAAACGGTCCTGACCAATCTGATGTTGATAACCTCCTTGTCCAAGAAATTTTAAAGTTGCTGCCAATTTCAATATTGGAGGGACAGCACTAGACCTTTGGGGTTCTTTAAAATCATCTTTTATGGAGTTTAGCACGTACATAAATGCGTTTTTGTTAAGCCTAAAGTTTTTCACAATCTAAAAATATTTCCGCTCTTAGTAAAGCATACAAAATATTGGTATATGTTTAAAATTGACTACTTACGAGCTTTCATTTAGATACATAATATTCGATGAATCTCTGATAATTTTCCTTTGTACTCTCTCCGAAGCAGAATCTTCTTCATCACTTTCCCACAATGTAACACAATCCATTTTTTACGTTTTTATTTTTTCAATAAAACAGTTTTATTTATTATATTTTAGCACAATATTGACATTTTCACAGTGCTGTCAAGTTTCTCCGTATTAGAGATAAGCATAACAAAGAATTTCCCTTCAATTTTTAAACACAACTCTGTAGCCCTTTCGAACGCACTACATAATACGATTTTATTTTAGAATCGGAAATTGTTTACGAATGTTCTTTCGATTCGAATCGAATTACCCCTGGTGGGTTATTATGTATTTCGATTCGAATCGGAAAATTTACGAAGTCGTAGATTACATAGAACGATTTTATAAAATTTATTTCCGAACGTTCGTAAATTATGGGAATTTTTTTTATCCCTTTCGGAAAGCAAGAAATTACCTTTCGAAAGTGCAACTATGTAGTACGAAAGCAATTGTTAAAAGTGTTATTAACGTACATATTTCTTTCGAATGCCATTTTGATTACGGAAATCTTATAGTTATTGTTTTTAAGTACTTAAAAAAATTAAAAACACACATGGTGCTTTTAACTGTCTATTTCACAATGTTGAAAGAATTTGTTAATATTATTATTTGTTAAAATTTTATAATTCTAAAATTTTTTATTAAATGTATTTGTACGAATAAAAATTCTTTCGACATCGTGAAATCGGCAGTAAGTCTTTATTAATGGAGTTTAGCGTTAATTAATGTGAGGCAAATATTTTTGCATTCAATTCAATCTTATGTACATACAATACATACATACTTATTACTTTTAAAACATATATTATTCACGAATTTTCACTAAGATTCAACATGTTCCTTGCATCTTATAAATTTCCTTTGGAATCTCTCTGAAGCAAAATCCTCAACTTTCCCGCAACAAAACACTATCCATTTAAGTTACTTGTGTATTTTAAAATTTGCACTTAAATTGTGGAATAACTTGCCGACTGAAGTAAGTACTTTCGTTTATTCCTGTTATGTTTTCAAAAATAAGCTTTATTCGTATTTTGTTCGTAATAATATACATATACCCTTAAAGAATCTTATCGCTGCTGCGGACTAATTCGGTTTTTTGTTTCTTCGAATGATTTTTGGCCTTCATCAACATTCAGTCGGTGCACAGTTCAATACAATTTAATTTAACTACATTTAATATACAAACATAATTTATTTTTACTTTTTTTTTGTTCAGCAAAGAACATTTATGTAATTTTATCTTTATTTTAATGTTTTTGTATTAAAATTTGTATAAAACAATGTAAAGTGCTACCAAGGTTTTACATATAAAATATGTCATCACTTGGAAATTTCCCTTAAAATTATTAAAACAACTCTGCAGGCCTTTCGAACGTACTACATAATACGATTTTCCTTTCGATTCGGAAATTCCTTTCGAAAGCGTTTTCGATTCGAATCGAAATACATAATAACCCCCAAATGTATATTTTGGATTCTCAATTGACTTTCAAAAAGCATTGCCTTTTCCCAAACTTACGACTTCCATATCATATTACAAATGGAATATGTACGTTTTAAATTTGGGATTCAATCATTTTCATAACAATAATATTGACATGTATCTTTGGGATGAAACAATAGCATCAAAAGGTTCTCCGGAAGTTGCTTCGGGTTGTATAAAACATCTTAAGAACGTCACAACTCAAAAGCATATTATTGCATATAGTGACTCATGTACAAGACAAAATCGTGACATAAAACTGGCATTAACTTGGATGAAGATTGTTCAGTCTTTAGAAAACGAATAGAATATTGTGGCTACGTAATTGATAAGAACGCAATACGTCCAATGAAGAGCAAAATTGAGGTTATACAGAGTATGAAAAGGCCAACAAATAAGGACGAGGTAAGATCGTTTCTCGGGCTCATAAATTATTATGGTCGATTTGTAAAAAACTTAAGTAGTATAGTATACCCACTCAACAATCTTTTACATAATGAAGTTCCATTCAATTTTAATGAAGAGTGTGAGGAATCATTTAAGGAAATAAAAAAACAAATGCAGTCAGATACCCTACTAACACATTATGACCCAAGTAAGGTAGTAGTGTTAGCAGTGGACGCTAGCCCCACAGGAGTAGGTGCGGTGCTTAGTCATTCGTTTGATGATGGATCCGAAAAGCCATTACAATTTGCATCACAAACTTTAAATAAAGTTCAACAGCGTTACAGTCAGGTGGATAAAGAGGCATACGCTATAATATTCGGCGTATGTAAATTTTATCAGTATTTATATGGTAAAAAAATCATTTTGGTGACCGATAATAAAGCTATTTCGCAAATATTTGCTCCAAATAAAGGCATACCTGTTTTATCGGCAACCAGAATGCAGCACTATGCTATATATCTTTCACATTTCAATTATGAGATACGGTTAAAAAAGTCAAAGGACAACGCGAATGCGGATGCAATGTCGAGACTCCCGGTGACAGATAGCAATCCGAATATTGAAGAAATTGACTTAATTGAGTTGAATGCCATTGAAAATTTACCAGTAACAGTTCAAGAACTGAGTGAAATTACTAAAAATGATAAAGATGTAACCACATTAAAGGAGTGCCTTAGATACGGTAGAAAATGTGATGGTGCAGATCGTTTCGGTACACCACTACAAGAATTTACATTGCAGAAAGGATGTATTTTAAGAGGAATACGGGTATACATTCCAAGTTTATTACGAAGCAGAGTATTTGAAGAACTTCGTACAGCGCATTTTGGAATGTCAAAAATGAAAAGTTTAGCCAACCGAATGCGTGTTTGTTTATTTGTTTGTTTGTTTGTTCCTTATAGGAGGCTAAACCCTTGGACCGATCTTCCTGAAATTTTCACAGTATTTAACTGGACCTCTCGGATGAATTTATAGGCTACTTTTATTTCAACCACACCCACTTTTACGACCAACTTTTTTAAATTATGTTACTCCTACCACGTAGTTTTTAACAGATTTTATAATGTAAAGTGAGCATAACATCGCCATTTTTGGATCAATTTTCAAAATTCTTTCAGCATATGGAAAAGGTGCATTACATTTTTTTGTTTTTGAAAATTGTGCGTAGGGGCAGGGTGTCGCAAATGGCTCGCCACAATAATTGTTTATCAAAAAACTTCGCCATTTTTGACCAATTTTCAAAATTCTTTTTGCAAATGGAAAACGTCCAGAATATTTTTTTTGTTTTTAGGAATTGTTTGTTGGGTCGACGGGGGGGAGGGGCGTTAGGGCGTTGCAAATGGCCCGCCATATTTTGGGCATTTTTTGACCTACTACGTCGATGATATTTCGTACATATGGTATTGGCATAATTGGGAATACGTACCAGGGGAAAAGTGGGTGGAACCAAGCCCATTTTTAGGAAAACCAAACCCTTGAACCGATCTTCCTGATATTTTCTCACCATGTTACTATGACTCTGGAAGGAATAATAAGCTATACATATGATGTTTTGATTGGACAAAGAGGCGTGGCACCGCTCATATAACCCAAAAATTTAAATCGCCATATTTTGGGCATTTTTTGACCTACGTCGATGATATTTGGTACATATGGTATTGGCATAATTTGGAATACGTACCAGAAGAAAAGTGGGTGGGACCACGCCCCTTTTTTAGGAAAACCAAACCCTTGGACCGATCTTCCAGAAATTTTCATAGCATGTTACTGTGACTCTGGAAGGAATAATAGGCTATATGAAGTTTTGATTGGACAAAGAGGCGTGGCACCGCCCATATAACAAAAAATTTAAATCGCCATATTTTGGGCGTTTTTTGACCTACGGCGATGATATTTGGTACATATGGTATTGGCATAATTTGGAATACGTACCAGGAGCCACCACAAGCTCTACCTCTAGGATCCTTGGTGTCGTAGAAATTATATCCACTAATTCTAAAATAGCTTCGAGACTTCAAATGAGTTTCTGTGATAAGCATAACATCCATTTGTTTATTAAGAAGAAAATATTCTATTTCATTTTGATGTTGGCAGATGCCGTTTGCGTTCCAAAACAGACTCTTAAGTTCATGGTGTGTTCAATACAGCCTGCTGTATTAGGCTTCTATTTAAATTCTTTTTCAAAAAATACAACATCACGGCTTTTTACAACTCGCCAACCAACAGGATTCAATAAACGATATCGCAATGTCCTACAAATATCATTTCTTGTGATTAGGGATCTCATTTCTGTCTTTTTTTCTTTTGTTAACGTATGAGTTAGCATGACAGCCAAATACACTTAAATGGGTCATGTCTGGCTTTATACTTGCCCACATTTCTTGTGGTGTACGTGCTGCACTGCAAACCGAACGGTTTATAACATAAGCAGCAGTTACAACAGCCTCAGCCGAAAATTTATGCCAGCGGGAAATAGCATGAATTAGCTGTGATAGAAACCATACACTTATGATCTGCTTCTTGATCTAGTTTAAACATGTTATCATTGCCGTTTTCTGTTATTGTACATTTACTACTATAAAACTTATCTATATGAGCCGTTTATTTTAAAAGTGCCATAAGTATCCTTTTAAAAAAAATCGGGTTAATGGCAACACTAAATACAATTGAACGGTAACGTTTCATTTGTAAAAAATTTGCGATCAACAAGTTGAGAACTATTGGGATTTGTTCGAGAAAAGTGTTGGTAATTAACGGTATAACAAACATGAGTATTTTGAGAGTGGCGTAAGACGCTGTACTCAGAAAATTAATTACGGGGCTTGTGAAAGGATAACAAAAATGTTATATATGTGTGTGAAGTATTGTTTTGAATTATTTTCAGTATTTTTAAAAAAGTTGTGATCATTGGACTTATTTTTATAAGTGCGAAAGAATAGTGCAGTTTTGTGTCATCTAATATAGTACACATTAGAGATGTTACGAATATCAATTTTTAGTATTCGCGAATACGAATACGAATATTTAAAACAGTATTCGCCGAATACGAATACGAATATTTCTTTTGAGGTTTGTATTTCAAATTTATTTGGAAAAAATCCCTGCCTTTGCGTTAGTAGCTATAAATGAAAAAAAAATTTAGTGATTTAACATTATTATTGCATTAAGATGCCGAATTTGAAAACCTCTACAGAACATTTTTTAATTATTTTACTTACATACTTTCAGATTTCGTTTTTCTTACTCTGCGTAAAATACAATGGGTTTTTTTAATAAAAATTAATATATTTTTTTACAGTTTATGTACTTTTTTTAAACTTTTGTATGATTTTTTTTTTTGGAAAATGTATTGGAAAATTATTCGAAAAATATTCGCTTGAATTTGGCGAATACGAATACGAATATCTTAAAACAGGCGAATAGTCGAATACGAATACGAGTATTCTTAACATCACTAGTACACATAATTAGCATTATTATATTAAAAGTACTTTAAATGATGTTATCAGACAGCGAATCAGGTAAAACATACTTATTTTAGTTATGAAAAAAAGGGATGCAGATATGAAAAAAATATACTCAAAACCTTAGTAAGGATAAGGGAAATAGCGCTGAAAATATGTAAAAGCCAACTCCAAAATTATTTTAACCAAAAGAATTGCAGTTAAGCCTTGTCGTTTAAAAAATTGTAAAGAAAAATAAGTTCTTTTAATCGACAACTTATCTTTGATAAATTTTGGAAGTTAGCAAACTTTACAAAGCAAAATTTGTTTTTACATAGTATAGTTAAACGAGAAATAGCCAAAAAAACCAAGACAATGCCAATATAAATATTATTTGACACATGAAAATGTAAGTCTATTGGTTTGTAAAACTTTCAACATCTCAGAAGGATGTATGGCTCGTGCTCTTAAAAATGATGTTCCTGGAGAAGATTTGCGTAGAAAATCTGAAAATTCCCGACGAAAAACAGAAGAATCTCTCATAATTCCCATCAAAGAGCACATTCAAAGCTTCCCTGCCTTTAGTAGCTATTAGACAAGGTCTCATAATATCCATAGAAAATATTTAAGTCCAGATCTCAATATTAGGAAGGTGTACAATCTCTATCTTGAAAAGTGTAAAAATGATAAACAAGAACATTTAACGAGTGGATATACAGGAAATCCCACAAAAATTACTTTAATTTGCACTTTCATCAACCTAGAAAAGTCACATGTCAAAAATGCAATTTTTTAAAATTACAGATTCAAGCTTGTGAGGATGAAGGTCAATTAAACCTACAAAACTATTTACATTTGAGATCGGCAGAAATGACCAGAAAGTGTCTACAAGAAGATCAGAAAAAAGCAGCTGAAAATCCAGGGGGGTTATTATGTAATTCGATTCGAACCGGAAAATATAAGAATTCGTAAAAATTGTATTACGTAGTACGATTTTCGTAAATTTATTTCCGAACATTCGTAAACAATATAATGTTTGGGTTTTTTTTTCTATTGAAGTACAAAAAAAAAAAATCCCTTTCGAAAATGCAACTATATTCAATATCTATATTCATTATATCATATTAATATCTATATTCAAGGGATGAGTAATACTTCTAGATATGGAGCACCTATAAGTAAGTCTGGTGCTGGAAGTATTGAAGAAAATGATAATTCAATAGGTATTGATGTAGACATTGATGGCAATGAATCAAATGACAAAGCCCTGGAGTTAAATTCTACTGAACAAAGTTCAAATAATATTTTAAGTGCTCATACTTCATCTACGCTTTCCCGAGATGTTTTCAATAAGAAGGCGTTATTACAAAAACAAGTGGAAAATCAGATAAAGTACCAAGAAAATTCTGTAGAACTTTTAAGAAAATGTGATGATAACCAGAAATCCATTATGAAAGAATTAAAAGACATAAATATGAACCTTTCATCAGCAACTAAATATTTAAAACGTAACAGTGATTTAAAAGAACGTATGTTCAAGTTGGAAGAAGAGAAATTTTAAATTTTAAAGAAAAACGAATTGCAAAAAACCAAATGCAAACTTGAGAAGCTAAAACTAAAGAGAAAAATGTTTGAATTTGAGAGCAAAAATAATATGGATGTACATAAATATTGCGATGTTCCTGCTGATAAAATTTGTTCCGATCTTGAGCCACGTACCGACACATTTTAGATTGAATATAAAATTAACTTTTACCTTTTTTATGAATCTTAATGTTTTTTACTAATGCCAATGAATTTGTTTTTGTTATATACTTTTAAATATGCCAATAAGTAAATGGTTTTATTCATTTCACTATATTGATTTTTATTTATATTATATTCGCATTTAAATTATTATTAATTTTGAATCATGTTATTTTTAATTTCATTTCTAA
This sequence comes from Lypha dubia, assembly GCA_947311025.1. Taxonomy (NCBI): domain Eukaryota; kingdom Metazoa; phylum Arthropoda; class Insecta; order Diptera; family Tachinidae; genus Lypha; species Lypha dubia. The sequence goes on along the minus strand of OX371265.1, from coordinate 12,425,756 downwards.
TGTTTTTTGCTATGCTAAGAAGATACATAACTATCTACATTACTGTCTGCGTTGATGTTAATTGAAGATGTAGTAGTAATATCTTCCTCATTTTGTAAATTAACACCCTCTACTTTATATAATAAACAAATATTGTGAAGTGAACAGCAAACATGAAAAATTTGAGCGGCCTTTTCTAGGGAGTAATGCAGTTATCTCGCCGCCAGGAGACAACGAAATCTTGCTTTCAGTAAACCAAATGTTCTTCCTATGACCGACCTTCCTTTGGAATGTTGATCATTAAAAAATGATTCAGAAGAATTTTCAGTAGAACTCCGGTATGGTGTCAAAATCCATGGCTCCAAAGGATAACCAGAATCACCTAAAAAGAATATATATTTATATATATATATAAAAAAAACGTAAAGTTTTAATTTTACCAAGAATTCTTGTTCCAGTATCTCCAGCTTGAAACTTGTGTTTTAAAAATTTTCTCTCTTCAGACAAATTCCAAACATGAGAATCGTGACAAGCACCTCCAAAACGTCCATTGATAGCTCTTATGTACATTTCATGATCACAAAACTAAAAAAGATATTAAGTAATACAGTCAATTAAAATTTTTGTACGTTATAACCTACCGCCATCGCATTTATACTGTGCTGAAGTTTTCTATTAAAATATAAATGCTCATTTGTATTTGGTCTTATAATTTGTATGTGAGTTCTATCAACTGCTCCAATAACTCCCGGTATTGCACATTTACTATAAAAGAATCTTTTAGCTTCCATTTTCTTCTCTTCACTCATTTCAAAAACAATATGCTTAGGGCAAAGATTCTTTTCTATTGCTTCCAATACCTCGGATAAACAAATACAAATATATGATTGAGACATTCCCAATAAACGGTCCTGACCAATCTGATGTTGATAACCTCCTTGTCCAAGAAATTTTAAAGTTGCTGCCAATTTCAATATTGGAGGGACAGCACTAGACCTTTGGGGTTCTTTAAAATCATCTTTTATGGAGTTTAGCACGTACATAAATGCGTTTTTGTTAAGCCTAAAGTTTTTCACAAATCTAAAAATATTTCCGCTCTTAGTAAAGCATACAAAATATTGGTATATGTTTAAAATTGACTACTTACGAGCTTTCATTTAGATACATAATATTCGATGAATCTCTGATAATTTTCCTTTGTACTCTCTCCGAAGCAGAATCTTCTTCATCACTTTCCCACAATGTAACACAATCCATTTTTTACGTTTTTATTTTTTCAATAAAACAGTTTTATTTATTATATTTTAGCACAATATTGACATTTTCACAGTGCTGTCAAGTTTCTCCGTATTAGAGATAAGCATAACAAAGAATTTCCCTTCAATTTTTAAACACAACTCTGTAGCCCTTTCGAACGCACTACATAATACGATTTTATTTTAGAATCGGAAATTGTTTACGAATGTTCTTTCGATTCGAATCGAATTACCCCTGGTGGGTTATTATGTATTTCGATTCGAATCGGAAAATTTACGAAGTCGTAGATTACATAGAACGATTTTATAAAATTTATTTCCGAACGTTCGTAAATTATGGGAATTTTTTTTATCCCTTTCGGAAAGCAAGAAATTACCTTTCGAAAGTGCAACTATGTAGTACGAAAGCAATTGTTAAAAGTGTTATTAACGTACATATTTCTTTCGAATGCCATTTTGATTACGGAAATCTTATAGTTATTGTTTTTAAGTACTTAAAAAAATTAAAAACACACATGGTGCTTTTAACTGTCTATTTCACAATGTTGAAAGAATTTGTTAATATTATTATTTGTTAAAATTTTATAATTCTAAAATTTTTTATTAAATGTATTTGTACGAATAAAAATTCTTTCGACATCGTGAAATCGGCAGTAAGTCTTTATTAATGGAGTTTAGCGTTAATTAATGTGAGGCAAATATTTTTGCATTCAATTCAATCTTATGTACATACAATACATACATACTTATTACTTTTAAAACATATATTATTCACGAATTTTCACTAAGATTCAACATGTTCCTTGCATCTTATAAATTTCCTTTGGAATCTCTCTGAAGCAAAATCCTCAACTTTCCCGCAACAAAACACTATCCATTTAAGTTACTTGTGTATTTTAAAATTTGCACTTAAATTGTGGAATAACTTGCCGACTGAAGTAAGTACTTTCGTTTATTCCTGTTATGTTTTCAAAAATAAGCTTTATTCGTATTTTGTTCGTAATAATATACATATACCCTTAAAGAATCTTATCGCTGCTGCGGACTAATTCGGTTTTTTGTTTCTTCGAATGATTTTTGGCCTTCATCAACATTCAGTCGGTGCACAGTTCAATACAATTTAATTTAACTACATTTAATATACAAACATAATTTATTTTTACTTTTTTTTTGTTCAGCAAAGAACATTTATGTAATTTTATCTTTATTTTAATGTTTTTGTATTAAAATTTGTATAAAACAATGTAAAGTGCTACCAAGGTTTTACATATAAAATATGTCATCACTTGGAAATTTCCCTTAAAATTATTAAAACAACTCTGCAGGCCTTTCGAACGTACTACATAATACGATTTTCCTTTCGATTCGGAAATTCCTTTCGAAAGCGTTTTCGATTCGAATCGAAATACATAATAACCCCCAAATGTATATTTTGGATTCTCAATTGACTTTCAAAAAGCATTGCCTTTTCCCAAACTTACGACTTCCATATCATATTACAAATGGAATATGTACGTTTTAAATTTGGGATTCCATCATTTTCATAACAATAATATTGACATGTATCTTTGGGATGAAACAATAGCATCAAAAGGTTCTCCGGAAGTTGCTTCGGGTTCTATAAAACATCTTAAGAACGTCACAACTCAAAAGCATATTATTGCATATAGTGACTCATGTACAAGACAAAATCGTGACATAAAACTGGCATTAACTTGGATGAAGATTGTTCAGTCTTTAGAAAACGAATAGAATATTGTGGCTACGTAATTGATAAGAACGCAATACGTCCAATGAAGAGCAAAATTGAGGTTATACAGAGTATGAAAAGGCCAACAAATAAGGACGAGGTAAGATCGTTTCTCGGGCTCATAAATTATTATGGTCGATTTGTAAAAAACTTAAGTAGTATAGTATACCCACTCAACAATCTTTTACATAATGAAGTTCCATTCAATTTTAATGAAGAGTGTGAGGAATCATTTAAGGAAATAAAAAAACAAATGCAGTCAGATACCCTACTAACACATTATGACCCAAGTAAGGTAGTAGTGTTAGCAGTGGACGCTAGCCCCACAGGAGTAGGTGCGGTGCTTAGTCATTCGTTTGATGATGGATCCGAAAAGCCATTACAATTTGCATCACAAACTTTAAATAAAGTTCAACAGCGTTACAGTCAGGTGGATAAAGAGGCATACGCTATAATATTCGGCGTATGTAAATTTTATCAGTATTTATATGGTAAAAAAATCATTTTGGTGACCGATAATAAAGCTATTTCGCAAATATTTGCTCCAAATAAAGGCATACCTGTTTTATCGGCAACCAGAATGCAGCACTATGCTATATATCTTTCACATTTCAATTATGAGATACGGTTAAAAAAGTCAAAGGACAACGCGAATGCGGATGCAATGTCGAGACTCCCGGTGACAGATAGCAATCCGAATATTGAAGAAATTGACTTAATTGAGTTGAATGCCATTGAAAATTTACCAGTAACAGTTCAAGAACTGAGTGAAATTACTAAAAATGATAAAGATGTAACCACATTAAAGGAGTGCCTTAGATACGGTAGAAAATGTGATGGTGCAGATCGTTTCGGTACACCACTACAAGAATTTACATTGCAGAAAGGATGTATTTTAAGAGGAATACGGGTATACATTCCAAGTTTATTACGAAGCAGAGTATTTGAAGAACTTCGTACAGCGCATTTTGGAATGTCAAAAATGAAAAGTTTAGCCAACCGAATGCGTGTTTGTTTATTTGTTTGTTTGTTTGTTCCTTATAGGAGGCTAAACCCTTGGACCGATCTTCCTGAAATTTTCACAGTATTTAACTGGACCTCTCGGATGAATTTATAGGCTACTTTTATTTCAACCACACCCACTTTTACGACCAACTTTTTTAAATTATGTTACTCCTACCACGTAGTTTTTAACAGATTTTATAATGTAAAGTGAGCATAACATCGCCATTTTTGGATCAATTTTCAAAATTCTTTCAGCATATGGAAAAGGTGCATTACATTTTTTTGTTTTTGAAAATTGTGCGTAGGGGCAGGGTGTCGCAAATGGCTCGCCACAATAATTGTTTATCAAAAAACTTCGCCATTTTTGACCAATTTTCAAAATTCTTTTTGCAAATGGAAAACGTCCAGAATATTTTTTTTGTTTTTAGGAATTGTTTGTTGGGTCGACGGGGGGGAGGGGCGTTAGGGCGTTGCAAATGGCCCGCCATATTTTGGGCATTTTTTGACCTACTACGTCGATGATATTTCGTACATATGGTATTGGCATAATTGGGAATACGTACCAGGGGAAAAGTGGGTGGAACCAAGCCCATTTTTAGGAAAACCAAACCCTTGAACCGATCTTCCTGATATTTTCTCACCATGTTACTATGACTCTGGAAGGAATAATAAGCTATACATATGAAGTTTTGATTGGACAAAGAGGCGTGGCACCGCCCATATAACCCAAAAATTTAAATCGCCATATTTTGGGCATTTTTTGACCTACGTCGATGATATTTGGTACATATGGTATTGGCATAATTTGGAATACGTACCAGAAGAAAAGTGGGTGGGACCACGCCCCTTTTTTAGGAAAACCAAACCCTTGGACCGATCTTCCAGAAATTTTCATAGCATGTTACTGTGACTCTGGAAGGAATAATAGGCTATATGAAGTTTTGATTGGACAAAGAGGCGTGGCACCGCCCATATAACAAAAAATTTAAATCGCCATATTTTGGGCGTTTTTTGACCTACGTCGATGATATTTGGTACATATGGTATTGGCATAATTTGGAATACGTACCAGGAGCCACCACAAGCTCTACCTCTAGGATCCTTGGTGTCGTAGAAATTATATCCACTAATTCTAAAATAGCTTCGAGACTTCAAATGAGTTTCTGAGATAAGCATAACATCCATTTGTTTATTAAGAAGAAAATATTCTATTTCATTTTGATGTTGGCAGATGCCGTTTGCGTTCCAAAACAGACTCTTAAGTTCATGGTGTGTTCAATACAGCCTGCTGTATTAGGCTTCTATTTAAATTCTTTTTCAAAAAATACAACATCACGGCTTTTTACAACTCGCCAACCAACAGGATTCAATAAACGATATCGCAATGTCCTACAAATATCATTTCTTGTGATTAGGGATCTCATTTCTGTCTTTTTTTCTTTTGTTAACGTATGAGTTAGCATGACAGCCAAATACACTTAAATGGGTCATGTCTGGCTTTATACTTGCCCACATTTCTTGTGGTGTACGTGCTGCACTGCAAACCGAACGGTTTATAACATAAGCAGCAGTTACAACAGCCTCAGCCGAAAATTTATGCCAGCGGGAAATAGCATGAATTAGCTGTGATAGAAACCATACACTTATGATCTGCTTCTTGATCTAGTTTAAACATGTTATCATTGCCGTTTTCTGTTATTGTACATTTACTACTATAAAACTTATCTATATGAGCCGTTTATTTTAAAAGTGCCATAAGTATCCTTTTCAAAAAAATCGGGTTAATGGCAACACTAAATACAATTGAACGGTAACGTTTCATTTGTAAAAAATTTGCGATCAACAAGTTGAGAACTATTGGGATTTGTTCGAGAAAAGTGTTGGTAATTAACGGTATAACAAACATGAGTATTTTGAGAGTGGCGTAAGACGCTGTACTCAGAAAATTAATTACGGGGCTTGTGAAAGGATAACAAAAATGTTATATATGTGTGTGAAGTATTGTTTTGAATTATTTTCAGTATTTTTAAAAAAGTTGTGCTCATTGGACTTATTTTTATAAGTGCGAAAGAATAGTGCAGTTTTGTGTCATCTAATATAGTACACATTAGTGATGTTACGAATATCAATTTTTAGTATTCGCGAATACGAATACGAATATTTAAAACAGTATTCGCCGAATACGAATACGAATATTTCTTTTGAGGTTTGTATTTCAAATTTATTTGGAAAAAATCCCTGCCTTTGCGTTAGTAGCTATAAATGAAAAAAAAATTTAGTGATTTAACATTATTATTGCATTAAGATGCCGAATTTGAAAACCTCTACAGAACATTTTTTAATTATTTTACTTACATACTTTCAGATTTCGTTTTTCTTACTCTGCGTAAAATACAATGGGTTTTTTTAATAAAAATTAATATATTTTTTTACATTTTATGTACTTTTTTTAAACTTTTGTATGATTTTTTTTTTTGGAAAATGTATTGGAAAATTATTCGAAAAATATTCGCTTGAATTTGGCGAATACGAATACGAATATCTTAAAACAGGCGAATAGTCGAATACGAATACGAGTATTCTTAACATCACTAGTACACATAATTAGCATTATTATATTAAAAGTACTTTAAATGATGTTATCAGACAGCGAATCAGGTAAAACATACTTATTTTAGTTATGAAAAAAAGGGATGCAGATATGAAAAAAATATACTCAAAACCTTAGTAAGGATAAGGGAAATAGCGGTGAAAATATGTAACAGCCAACTCCAAAATTATTTTAACCAAAAGAATTGCAGTTAAGCCTTGTCGTTTAAAAAATTGTAAAGAAAAATAAGTTCTTTTAATCGACAACTTATCTTTGATAAATTTTGGAAGTTAGCAAACTTTACAAAGCAAAATTTGTTTTTACATAGTATAGTTAAACGAGAAATAGCCAAAAAAACCAAGACAATGCCAATATAAATATTATTTGACACATGAAAATGTAAGTCTATTGGTTTGTAAAACTTTCAACATCTCAGAAGGATGTATGGCTCGTGCTCTTAAAAATGATGTTCCTGGAGAAGATTTGCGTAGAAAATCTGAAAATTCCCGACGAAAAACAGAAGAATCTCTCATAATTCCCATCAAAGAGCACATTCAAAGCTTCCCTGCCTTTAGTAGCTATTAGACAAGGTCTCATAATATCCATAGAAAATATTTAAGTCCAGATCTCAATATTAGGAAGGTGTACAATCTCTATCTTGAAAAGTGTAAAAATGATAAACAAGAACATTTAACGAGTGGATATACAGGAAATCCCACAAAAATTACTTTAATTTGCACTTTCATCAACCTAGAAAAGTCACATGTCAAAAATGCAATTTTTTAAAATTACAGATTCAAGCTTGTGAGGATGAAGGTCAATTAAACCTACAAAACTATTTACATTTGAGATCGGCAGAAATGACCAGAAAGTGTCTACAAGAAGATCAGAAAAAAGCAGCTGAAAATCCAGGGGGGTTATTATGTAATTCGATTCGAACCGGAAAATATAAGAATTCGTAAAAATTGTATTACGTAGTACGATTTTCGTAAATTTATTTCCGAACATTCGTAAACAATATAATGTTTGGGTTTTTTTTTCTATTGAAGTACAAAAAAAAAAAATCCCTTTCGAAAATGCAACTATATTCAATATCTATATTCATTATATCATATTAATATCTATATTCAAGGGATGAGTAATACTTCTAGATATGGAGCACCTATAAGTAAGTCTGGTGCTGGAAGTATTGAAGAAAATGATAATTCAATAGGTATTGATGTAGACATTGATGGCAATGAATCAAATGACAAAGCCCTGGAGTTAAATTCTACTGAACAAAGTTCAAATAATATTTTAAGTGCTCATACTTCATCTACGCTTTCCCGAGATGTTTTCAATAAGAAGGCGTTATTACAAAAACAAGTGGAAAATCAGATAAAGTACCAAGAAAATTCTGTAGAACTTTTAAGAAAATGTGATGATAACCAGAAATCCATTATGAAAGAATTAAAAGACATAAATATGAACCTTTCATCAGCAACTAAATATTTAAAACGTAACAGTGATTTAAAAGAACGTATGTTCAAGTTGGAAGAAGAGAAATTTTAAATTTTAAAGAAAAACGAATTGCAAAAAACCAAATGCAAACTTGAGAAGCTAAAACTAAAGAGAAAAATGTTTGAATTTGAGAGCAAAAATAATATGGATGTACATAAATATTGCGATGTTCCTGCTGATAAAATTTGTTCCGATCTTGAGCCACGTACCGACACATTTTAGATTGAATATAAAATTAACTTTTACCTTTTTTATGAATCTTAATGTTTTTTACTAATGCCAATGAATTTGTTTTTGTTATATACTTTTAAATATGCCAATAAGTAAATGGTTTTATTCATTTCACTATATTGATTTTTATTTATATTATATTCGCATTTAAATTATTATTAATTTTGAATCATGTTATTTTTAATTTCATTTCTAATGTTTTTTGCTATGCTAAGAAGATACATAACTATCTACATTACTGTCTGCGTTGATGTTAATTGAAGATGTAGTAGTAATATCTTCCTCATTTTGTAAATTAACACCCTCTACTTTATATAATAAACAAATATTGTGAAGTGAACAGCAAACATGAAAAATTTGAGCGGCCTTTTCTAGGGAGTAATGCAGTTATCTCGCCGCCAGGAGACAACGAAATCTTGCTTTCAGTAAACCAAATGTTCTTCCTATGACCGACCTTCCTTTGGAATGTTGATCATTAAAAAATGATTCAGAAGAATTTTCAGTAGAACTCCGGTATGGTGTCAAAATCCATGGCTCCAAAGGATAACCAGAATCACCTAAAAAGAATATATATTTATATATATATATAAAAAAAACGTAAAGTTTTAATTTTACCAAGAATTCTTGTTCCAGTATCTCCAGCTTGAAACTTGTGTTTTAAAAATTTTCTCTCTTCAGACAAATTCCAAACATGAGAATCGTGACAAGCACCTCCAAAACGTCCATTGATAGCTCTTATGTACATTTCATGATCACAAAACTAAAAAAGATATTAAGTAATACAGTCAATTAAAATTTTTGTACGTTATAACCTACCGCCATCGCATTTATACTGTGCTGAAGTTTTCTATTAAAATATAAATGCTCATTTGTATTTGGTCTTATAATTTGTATGTGAGTTCTATCAACTGCTCCAATAACTCCCGGTATTGCACATTTACTATAAAAGAATCTTTTAGCTTCCATTTTCTTCTCTTCACTCATTTCAAAAACAATATGCTTAGGGCAAAGATTCTTTTCTATTGCTTCCAATACCTCGGATAAACAAATACAAATATATGATTGAGACATTCCCAATAAACGGTCCTGACCAATCTGATGTTGATAACCTCCTTGTCCAAGAAATTTTAAAGTTGCTGCCAATTTCAATATTGGAGGGACAGCACTAGACCTTTGGGGTTCTTTAAAATCATCTTTTATGGAGTTTAGCACGTACATAAATGCGTTTTTGTTAAGCCTAAAGTTTTTCACAAATCTAAAAATATTTCCGCTCTTAGTAAAGCATACAAAATATTGGTATATGTTTAAAATTGACTACTTACGAGCTTTCATTTAGATACATAATATTCGATGAATCTCTGATAATTTTCCTTTGTACTCTCTCCGAAGCAGAATCTTCTTCATCACTTTCCCACAATGTAACACAATCCATTTTTTACGTTTTTATTTTTTCAATAAAACAGTTTTATTTATTATATTTTAGCACAATATTGACATTTTCACAGTGCTGTCAAGTTTCTCCGTATTAGAGATAAGCATAACAAAGAATTTCCCTTCAATTTTTAAACACAACTCTGTAGCCCTTTCGAACGCACTACATAATACGATTTTATTTTAGAATCGGAAATTGTTTACGAATGTTCTTTCGATTCGAATCGAATTACCCCTGGTGGGTTTTATGTATTTCGATTCGAATCGGAAAATTTACGAAGTCGTAGATTACATAGAACGATTTTATAAAATTTATTTCCGAACGTTCGTAAATTATGGGAATTTTTTTTATCCCTTTCGGAAAGCAAGAAATTACCTTTCGAAAGTGCAACTATGTAGTACGAAAGCAATTGTTAAAAGTGTTATTAACGTACATATTTCTTTCGAATGCCATTTTGATTACGGAAATCTTATAGTTATTGTTTTTAAGTACTTAAAAAAATTAAAAACACACATGGTGCTTTTAACTGTCTATTTCACAATGTTGAAAGAATTTGTTAATATTATTATTTGTTAAAATTTTATAATTCTAAAATTTTTTATTAAATGTATTTGTACGAATAAAAATTCTTTCGACATTGTTTACGCATGGTAACCCTGTGTGGTGCTCGTTATTCTGTAACGAGTATTTTCTCCTCTCTCTTTGTTCTGTTTGTCTGAGTTTTTTTGAACGAAGAAGTTTGAGGAAAGATATTCTTTTTTTTCTGCTACAATTAAAAAAAGCGATCAATCGATCCTGAACAACGTATAAAACAAGTAAGCAAATTGAGAGATCTGTGCAAAGTAGAAGAGATCGTTCTTAAACAACATACCAGACAACTACTAAAATTCACTAAAGAAATATACATACATATACATACATATGTACATACATAAAACAATAGATATGTAATAAAATAATTTTGGAATATCAATCATTCATCAAAAACTTGTTATTATTGTTAAACAAACTGACCTGGCATCGGCAGATACACATAAATTTACAATATAACTTCTTAAATTAAGTGTACATGTTTCATAAACTATAATGAAAGATAACAAATACAGCTAAATAAACTCTTATACCATTAATTACATATGTATATTGAATAAAAACATAAAAATTTTAAGAACTAAATTGAATTAATAAGTTGGTGTTTAATAAAATATTGTAAATCAAAAGAATCTTGTATAAATAGTTGGGAATTATTAAAACCTAATCAAATACACTTATCTATTGGGATTTCGGAGTATCAGCAAATACCTTTCATAGATCATAGACAACAACAACACCAGTAAGAATAACTGCAACAGCACAGCTTTACTACCACAGCAAGAACCCCCACATCCATAACAAGAAGTCAACGGTAAGTCTTCATTTTTAATTAGACATTTGGAATTGTCCAACCCCCGTGTGCCCTGCACATTTTGGTCCTTCGAGCCGGATCCGGGTCATCTATAACCCGGCCCCCTCCCTTTTTGCTATCGGGAAAACCCCTTTTTTTAAATATTTCAATTTTTGAGATATGCCGTTTTACCAATAAACGGCAACTAACCCCCTTTTATTTCATTTTGTGAGATATGCCGTTTTGTCAATAAACGGCAACTAACCCCCTTTATTTCATTTTGTGAGATATGCCGTTTTGGAAATAAACGGCAATTAACCCCCATCCTTTATTTAATTTTGTGAGATATGCCGTTTTGCAATAAACGGTAATTAACCCCCTTTGTTTCGAACAAATTGTGAGATATGCCATTTTTGCAATAAATGGCAATTAAACCCCGTTCTGAACATGTGTGTACAGTCTCGTCGTAAAACGTTTGTTTAACGGAAAAACTGTCCATTTGTATTACATTAGTGTTCTATTTTTTTTATAAAAAAAACACTAACGGTCCAAAACAAAAAAAATATAAAACATACATACACAGATGTATGTATCTTCATACCTGCGAAGCAGACCATACATTCATATTTCTCGCACAAAAAGAAACAAACATAATCAAGGAAAAAATAAGCTGATGAGTTTGCCCTTGAACAAGTACAAATGTATGTACATGTCACATCACATCGCAACAGATATCCATACATACATAAGGAAGTAAATAAAGATTGTCTGTGCCATTAACCACGTCACTATATGCAGTGCATACCAACAGCATTAATAAATAAAAGTTACCAAAGCAACTAATGTTGTGGTTCGTTGTTGCCCCTCAAAAGTAAATGCCAACAAGAATCTCTCAACTTGATATGCTTTACGTATAAAAGGTGGATGATTTTTTTCTCAGTACAACGCGAGTGAACGATCAAGCTCACAACTAAAACATACACACAGACATACGTTTGTATGTATGAATACATTTACGGTGGATGATATATTTTCACTACAAGAGCGAGTGAACGATCAACAAAAATAATAGAGCATACATACATATATATATTTGTATGTAAGATTGCATTGACTTCTGTTAAATAAATAGGTCAGTAGAACATACGCAACAGCTGATACATAAGAACATTTATTAACAGGTGGTTACGAGGGCAGCACCGCAAGTACCCAAAGGGAAAAACAAATTATATTTTTATATTAATAAACCGAAATGTACTATTGAATACAAACTTCCTACATAATTAACCCCCGTCGTACACACATGTCAGAGCATTAAATAAATATTTTTCGCTACATGAAATCCTGAAAATAATAAGTTGGAAATTTATTTAACTATTTTCAACACATACTACTAACCCCCATTATTTTGAAAATATATATATATATATAACCCCCATTATTTTTAAAATATATATAACCCCCATTATATTTAAAAATATATCTAACCCCCATTATTTTTAAAAAATATATATAACCCCCATTATTTTTTAAAATATATAACCCCCATACATTGGTCGCTTATACGAAGCACCACTGAAAATTTTCTTAAAGGTTTTCACCCATATGTACAGGTCGCTTATAATCAGCACCTTTGAAGATTATTTTGAATCTTTATAACCCCCATACATTGGTCGCTTATACGAAGCCCCACTGAAAATTTTCCTTAAAGGTTTTCACCCATATATACCGGTCGCTTATAATCAGCACCTTTGAAGATTATTTTAAATCTTCATAACCCCCGATATACTGATCGTTACCTGTAAGACCAGTGACGATTTTTTAAGCCCCCATAACATACATTGTCAAACAATCATTCACGCCGAACGTTTTCATTGTAATGGCAGCGTTAAAAAAATTTAATACGCGCTTCTGATCGCGTGGTGAGTTTTCAAAGCTATTTTAAAGGCTTGAAAGAAGAGACGCCCACTCTTCATACCTTGGAGGCTCAAAACCAACAGCTTGAGAAGCTATGGTCTAATTTCGAGACACTCTACGAAATAGCGCTGGATAAATATGAAACAATGAAGGATGAAATCGAAATGGCCGCATTAGAGAATCGTTTTTATTCAACTTTTGAGGCCTATACTGATATCCGCGGATATATTCAAGAACGTAGCGCAATTCTGCGAGCCCAGGCCACCGTCACTTCATCAGTGGAACAACACGTGGATATGACCCCACATATTTCCTTACCACCATGCGATACTGAAGTCTTTCATGGCGACTACAAATCTTGGCCGACATTCCGTGATATGTTCACGGCCCTGTACCGCAACAATAAACGTCTATCGCCCGTAGAGAAAATGTGCCACTTGATGAGAAAGACGCAAGGCGAAGCACGTGAGCTTCTCAAAACTTGTCCCATGACCAACGAAGGTTTTGCTATGGCATGGGAGAACCTCATGCATCGTTATGAAAACAAGAGGGTCCTAGTCAACGCACAATTGAAATCCCTTTTCAATATCAAACCGATGTCGCGGGAAAATAGTTCGGATCTTAGGCGTCTGCAACGTACCATCAGCGATTGTATTACCAATCTCCGTTTGCTTCAAATTGAAACCGAGAATTGGGACCCAATATTTGTATATATCTGCTCGACCTGCTTGCCTGAAGTTACCCTTAATTTATGGGAACAATCTTTGCCGCCTACAACCGATTTGCCCACTTGGAAGGAGCTGGATGGTTTTCTGACATCTCGATTTCACACATTAGAATCCGTTGCTGATATTCGATCAACATTTGCGAATTCGAATACTTCGAAACCAGTGCATCTGGCTAAGCTGAATAAATCTAATTCGGCTTCTAAGCAAAAACTTCAAAGTTACCAGACTAATATATCTAAAGGAAGGATGGAAAAATGTGCCCTTTGCCCACAATTTCATCCCCTTAGATTTTGTTCAGTTTTCCTAGCAATGCCAATCGACGAGCGCTATGCTACGGTCAAACTACAAAATCGATGTACAAATTGTCTGGGGACTTCTCATGGGTCCAAAACATGCAAAAGCAAATACGTCTGCCAGACATGCAAAGGAAAACATCACTCATTGCTTCATCGCAACCCCTCACAACGATCTAGCAATATAACCCCCGTAATTTCTCTACCTATGCAGGCCAATCTGAATAATAATCGGCCTCCGTTAGATAGGAGCCCATCTACGTCAGCACAAGCAGCTGACAGGACGCTGCAATCTTTTTCAACACATTTAACCCCCACTACACAATCCGTCATATTAGGCACTGCTCTCGTGGATGTATATCAAGACGATTGCAAATACACTGTTCGCGCGCTAATCGACTCTGCGTCTGAGGCAACTTTCATTTCACGCAAATTACAAAAGCGTTTAGGCCTCAGCACGCGATCTTCCCAAGCACAAATACATGGCTTAGGTGATTCATTAACTGCTACCTCAGCGCAGACATGTCCCATTAAAATAGGCTCTCCTATCGATCCATCGTTTGAACTGTTTTCAGAGGCCTTACTCATCAGCAAGCTGACAGGTCAGCTTGCATATTACCCCCCATCATCGCTGGAAAACAGCAGTTTTTCGCATTTGCAGTTAGCCGATACTTATCGCAGCGGTAGGTCCGACATTGACCTTCTTCTCGGTGGAGATGTTTACCCACAAATAATTCAAGATGGGCTGCACTGGGATATACAACGGTCTTTGGTTGCGCAGAAAACTGCTTTCGGATGGATAATTACCGGTAAAGTAACCGCAAATCCATGTAAAAAGGCAATTTCATCATTTTTTAACACCGTCGCGTTGGATGATCAACTCCGACGCTTCTGGGAGCTGGAAGATCTACCAAAGAAAACAAAATCCTCACCAGAGGATAAATATTGCGAAAGTCTGTATACCTCTACTACCTTCCGCAATCAGGATGGTCGATACGTTGTATCACTACCTTTCAAACAGGAATACCCTGAAAAATTAAATATTGGTCAATCCCGAAAAATCGCGTTATCACAATTTCTCCAAAATGAAGCACGATTGACCAAAAACCCCCAACTCAAAGCTGAATATGATCGGGTTATTACCGAATATTCTGCTCTTGGCCAAATGGCCAAGGTAACCCCCGCAACTGGTGATAGCGGCGTATATTATTTGCCCCATCACGCTGTTCTAAAACCCGACAGCACCACAACAAAATTACGTGTGGTGTTTAATGCATCAAATCCCTCATCAAACGGCGTAAGCCTCAATGATCTACTTCATACTGGTCCAGTTCTACAAGCAGATTTAATGAACTTAATATTAAGATGGAGATTTTTCCGCTACGTTTTTAACGCGGACATTGAGAAGATGTACCGCCAAATTTTGGTACAACCCTCTCAGACCCCCCTTCAGCGAATTTTGCATCGCAATTCTCCAACAGAATTTATCCAAGATTATGAGTTAAACACAGTCACATTTGGCGTGAACTGTGCACCCTATCTGGCAATCAGGACGTTGCTAGAACTCGCCAAGGAGAACGAAACCACTCACCCTATCGTCGCCGGAGTCCTACGGAACTATATGTATGTCGACGACGTCCTTTATGGAGCACATACAATATCATCGGCGTTGAAATCACGCGATGAACTCATAAAAGTTCTTGCTACCGCAGGTTTTTCGCTTCGTAAATGGACGGCAAACAATGAAATGTTACTACACGGTTTACCGCCGACACATTTGCTGGATGAAGAATTCCTCACATTGTCAGACTCCAGTATAACCAAAACTTTAGGACTCAGATGGAACGCAGGAGGCGATTATTTTTATTTTAAACTCAAATCTACACCCAATCATAATCGTTTGATAATGGTCTGCCCAAAATCATTGTTTTTCGACGAATATTCACAGTTATCGGAACAAAAACCGCTATCCCGCAAAAGTTCGCTCTTAACTTTCAACCCATTTTTGGACTCTAATGGAGCTATGAGAATTAATGGCCGTTTGGCAAATTCTCCTACATTAACTTACGATGAACGTTACTCCATTCTACTACCATATCATGCCAGTTTTACGCGATTACTTCTCAAATACTTACATCAATATTCTCTTCATGGTAAAAATGCGTTGTTATCTCGTCTATTGCGCCTACGTTATTACGTCCCAAGACTCAAAACCTTGATAAAAACGATATTATCTCACTGTCTTATTTGTGTGAGACATAAACGCCAAATCAACCAACAAATTATGGCGGCGTTACCCCCGAACGGACAAGTTTGTCCCGCCCTTTCTGCAACACTGGAGTCGATTTTGCCGGACCCTTTGACATAAAATCGTATGCGGGTCGCGGCTGCAAAATTAAACAGCTGGTATTGGATCCCCCCTGACGCAGGACACTGTACTGGGATGGGTGATCATCGGCAAATTTGCCGTTTAAACACGTCAATTCTACCCTAACATTTTAATAATTATATGCATTTATATTTACTTTACATTTAAACCCTTCAATTATACTACAATAATTTTTATTATTATTATATGCATTTTATATTTAAACATTTCAATTATATCCTAACATTTTTCATTTTATAATCATACATCTACCTTTTTGAATTATATCTTTAATATATTTGTAATATTTTGAATTATAAATTGGATTGCACAGCAGATATGAGTTTGTTCACTTGTTCTATCCTTATAAGCCGGCCCTCGTTGTTATTGCAATATAGCAAGGGGGGCGGAATGTTTACGCATGGTAACCCTGTGTGGTGCTCGTTATTCTGTAACGAGTATTTTCTCCTCTCTCTTTGTTCTGTTTGTCTGAGTTTTTTTGAACGAAGAAGTTTGAGGAAAGATATTCTTTTTTTTCTGCTACAATTAAAAAAAGCGATCAATCGATCCTGAACAACGTATAAAACAAGTAAGCAAATTGAGAGATCTGTGCAAAGTAGAAGAAATCGTTCTTAAACAACATACCAGACAACTACTAAAATTCACTAAAGAAATATACATACATATACATACATATGTACATACATAAAAGTCGGAAATTTTTTGTAATATATAATAAAAGTTGAATAATGTGTTTTTAATAAACTAGTGCAAATGAAAATATTATAATTGGATTCTTTGGATATATTTTAAACAGCAATAGATATGTAATAAAATAATTTTGGAATATCAATCATTCATCAAAAACTTGTTATTATTGTTAAACAAACTGACCTGGCATCGGCAGATACACATAAATTTACAATATAACTTCTTAAATTAAGTGTACATGTTTCATAAACTATAATGAAAGATAAAAAATACAGCTAAATGAACTCTTATACCATTAATTAAATATATTGAATAAAAACATAAAAATTTTAAGAACTAAATTGAATTAATAAGTTGGTGTTTAATAAAATATTGTAAATCAAAAGAATCTTGTATAAATAGTTGGGAATTATTAAAACCTAATCAAATACACTTATCTATTGGGATTTCGGAGTATCAGCAAATACCTTTCATAGATCATAGACAACAACAACACCAGTAAGAATAACTGCAACAGCACAGCTTTACTACCACAGCAAGAACCCCCACATCCATAACCAGAAGTCAACGGTAAGTCTTCATTTTTAATTAGACATTTTGAATTGTCCAACCCCCGTGTGCCCTGCACATTTTGGTCCTTCGAGCCGCATGGTAACCCTGTGCAGTTCGTTGTGTTGTAGCGAGTATTTTTTCCTTTCTCTTTGTTCTGTTTGTCTGAGTTTTTTTTGAACGAAGAAGTTTGAGGAAAGATATTCTGTTTCTGCTACAATTTAAAAAAACGAATCAATCGTTCTTAAACAACATACCAGACAACTACTAAAATTCACTAAAGAAATATACATACATATACATACATATGTACATACATAAAAGTCGAAAATTTTTTGTAATATATAATAAAAGTTGAATAATGTGTTTTTAATAAACTAGTGCAAATGAAAATATTATAATTGGATTCTTTGGATATATTTTAAACAGCAATAGATATGTAATAAAATAATTTTTGAATATCAATTATTCATCAAAAACTTGTTATTATTGTTAAACAAACTGACCTGGCATCGGCAGATACACATAAATTTACAATATAACTTCTTAAATTAAGTGTACATGTTTCATAAACTATAATGAAAGATAACAAATACAGCTAAATAAACTCTTATACCATTAATTAAATATATTGAATAAAAACATAAAAATTTTAAGAACTAAATTGAATTAATAAGTTGGTGTTTAATAAAATATTGTAAATCAAAAGAATCTTGTATAAATAGTTGGGAATTATTAAAACCTAATCAAATACACTTATCTATTGGGATTTCGGAGTATCAGCAAATACCTTTCATAGATCATAGACAACAACAACACCAATAAGAATAACTGCAACAGCACAGCTTTACTACCACAGCAAGAACCCCCACATCCATAACTAGGTCAGTAGAACATACGCAACAGCTGATACATAAGAACATTTATTAACAGGTGGTTACGAGGGCAGCACCGCAAGTACCCAAAGGGAAAAACAAATTATATTTTATATTAATAAACCGAAATGTACTATTGAATACAAACTTCCTACATAATTAACCCCCGTCGTACACACATGTCAGAGCATTAAATAAATATTTTTCGCTACATGAAATCCTGAAAATAATAAGTTGAAAATTTATTTAACTATTTTCAACACATACTACTAACCCCCATTATTTTTAAAAAATATATATAACCCCCATTATTTTTTAAAATATATAACCCCCATACATTGGTCGCTTATACGAAACACCACTGAAAATTTTCTTAAAGGTTTTCACCCATATGTACAGGTCGCTTATAATCAGCACCTTTGAAGATTATTTTGAATCTTTATAACCCCCATACATTGGTCGCTTATACGAAGCACCACTGAAAATATTCCTTAAAGGTTTTCACCCATATATACCGGTCGCTTATAATCAGCACCTTTGAAGATTATTTTGAATCTTTATAACCCCCATACATTGGTCGCTTATACGAAGCACCACTGAAAATTTTCTTAAAATTTTTCACCCATATATAAAGGTCGCTTATAATCAGCACCTTTGAAGATTATTTTAAATCTTCATAACCCCCGATATACTGATCGTTACCTGTAAGACCAGTGACGATTTTTTAAACCCCCATAACATACATTGTCAAACAATCATTCACGCCGAACGTTTTCATTGTAATGGCAGCGTTAAAAAATTTAATACGCGCTTCTGATCGCGTGGTGAGTTTTCAAAGCTATTTTAAAGGCTTGAAAGAAGAGACGCCCACTCTTCATACCTTGGAGGCTCAAAACCAACAGCTTGAGAAGCTATGGTCTAATTTCGAGACACTCTACGAAATAGCGCTGGATAAATATGAAAC
This sequence comes from Lypha dubia, assembly GCA_947311025.1. Taxonomy (NCBI): domain Eukaryota; kingdom Metazoa; phylum Arthropoda; class Insecta; order Diptera; family Tachinidae; genus Lypha; species Lypha dubia. Next base: position 12,406,224 of record OX371265.1, on the reverse strand, counting down.
AATGAAGGATGAAATCGAAATGGCCGCATTAGAGAATCGTTTTTATTCCACTTTTGAGGCCTATACTGATATCCGCGGAAATATTCAAGAACGTAGCGCAATTATGCGGGCCCAGGCCACCGTCACTTCATCAGTGGAACAACACGTGGATATGACCCCACATATTTCCTTACCACCATGCGATACTGAAGTCTTTCATGGTGACTACAAATCGTGGCCGACGTTCCGTGATATGTTCACGGCCCTCTACCGCAACAATAAACGTCTATCGCCCGTAGAGAAAATGTGCCACTTGATGAAGAAAACGCAAGGCGAAGCACGTGAGCTTCTCAAAACCTGTCCCATGACCAACGAAGGTTTTGCTATGGCATGGGAGAATCTCATGCATCGTTATGAAAACAAGAGGGTCCTAGTCAACGCGCAATTGAAATCCCTTTTCAATATCAAACCGATGTCGCGGGAAACTAGTTCGGATCTTAGGCGTCTGCAACGTACCATCAGCGATTGTATTACCAATCTCCGTTTGCTTCAAATTGAAACCGAGAATTGGGACCCAATATTTGTATATATCTGCTCGACCTGCTTGCCTGAAGTTACCCTTAATTTATGGGAACAATCTTTGCCGCCTACAACCGATTTGCCCACTTGGAAGGAGCTGGGTGGTTTTCTGACATCTCGATTTCACACATTAGAATCCGTTGCTGATATTCGATCAACATTTGCGAGTTCGAATACTTCGAAACCAGTGCATCTGGCTAAGCTGAATAAATCTAATTCGGCTTCTAAGCAAAAACTTCAAAGTTACCAGACTAATATTTCTAAAGGAAGGATGGAAAAATGTGCCCTTTGCCCACAATTTCATCCCCTTAGATTTTGTTCAGTTTTCCTAGCAATGCCAATCGACGAGCGCTATGCTACGGTCAAACTACAAAATCGATGTACAAATTGTCTGGGGACTTCTCATGGGTCTAAAACATGCAAAAGCAAATACGTCTGCCAGACATGCAAAGGAAAACATCACTCATTGCTTCATCGCAACCCCTCACAACGATCTAGCAATATAACCCCCGTAATTTCTCTACCTATGCAGGCCAATCTGAATAATAATCGGCCTCCGTTAGATAGGAGCCCATCAACGTCAGTACAAGCAGCTGACAGAACGCTGCAATCTTTTTCAACTCATTTAACCCCCACTACACAATCCGTCATATTAGGCACTGCTCTCGTTGATGTATATCAAGACGATTGCAAATACACTGTTCGCGCGCTAATCGACTCTGCGTCTGAGGCAACTTTCATTTCACGCAAATTACAAAAGCGTTTAGGCCTCAGCACGCGATCTTCCCAAGCACAAATACATGGCTTAGGTGATTCATTAACTGCTACCTCAGCGCAGACATGTCCCATTAAAATAGGCTCTCCGATCGATCCATCGTTTGAACTGTTTTCAGAGGCCTTAGTCATCAGCAAGCTGACAGGTCAGCTTGCATATTACCCCCCATCATCGCTGGAAAACAGCAGTTTTTCGCATTTGCCGTTAGCCGATACTTATCGCAGCGGTGGGTCCGACATTGACCTTCTTCTCGGTGGAGATGTTTACCCACAAATAATTCAAGATGGGCTGCACTGGGATATACAACGATCTTTGGTTGCGCAGAAAACTGTTTTCGGATGGATAATTACCGGTAAAGTAACCGTAAATCCATGTAAAAAGGCAATTTCATCATTTTTTAACACCGTCGCGTTGGATGATCAACTCCGACGCTTCTGGGAGCTGGAAGATCTACCAAAGAAAACAAAATCCTCACCAGAGGACAAATATTGCGAAAGTCTGTATACTTCTACTACCTTCCGCAATCAGGATGGTCGATACGTTGTATCACTACCTTTAAAACAGGAATACCCTGAAAAATTAAATATTGGTCAATCCCGAAAAATCGCATTATCACAATTTCTACGAAATGAAGCACGATTGACCAAAAACCCCCAACTCAAAGCTGAATATGATCGGGTTATTACCGAATATTCTGCTCTTGGCCAAATGACCAAGGTAACCCCCGCAATTGGTGACAGCGGCGTATATTATTTGCCCCACCACGCTGTTCTAAAACCCGACAGCACCACAACAAAATTACGTGTGGTGTTTAATGCATCAAATCCCTCATCAAACGGCGTAAGTCTCAATGATCTGCTTCATACTGGTCCAGTTCTACAAGCAGATTTAATGATCTTAATATTAAGATGGAGATTTTTCCGCTACGTTTTTAACGCGGACATTGAGAAGATGTACCGCCAAATTTTGGTACAACCCTCTCATACCCCCCTTCAGCGAATTTTGCATCGCAATTCTCCAACAGAATTTATCCAAGATTATGAGTTAAACACAGTCACATTTGGCGTGAACTGTGCACCCTATCTGGCAATCAGGACGTTGCTAGAACTCGCCAAGGAGAACGAAACCACTCACCCTATCGTCGCCGGAGTCCTACGGAACTATATGTATGTCGACGACGTCCTTTATGGAGCACATACAATATCATCGGCGTTGAAATCACGCGATGAACTCATAAAGGTTCTTGCTACCGCAGGTTTTTCGCTTCGTAAATGGACGGCCAACAATGAAATGTTACTACACGGTTTACCGCCGACACATTTGCTGGATGAAGAATTCCTCACATTGTCAGACTCCAGCGTAACCAAAACTTTAGGACTCAGATGGAACGCAGGAGGCGATTATTTTTATTTTAAACTCAAATCTACACCCAATCGTACTTCCGCTACTAAGAGGTGTGTGCTATCTGAAATAGCAAGATTATTCGACCCAGCCGGTTGGCTTTCACCAAAAATCATCGCTGCGAAAATCATTATGCAACAAGTATGGAAAGATGGTACTGACTGGGACGAAGATTTGAACCCCCTGACGATGCAAAAATGGCATGAATTTCTCGACGACTACATAAACATCGAACACGTTAAAATTCCCCGTTTCATTGATTTCGATCCCTCTTATAAGGTCGAATTACACGGCTTTTGTGACGCGTCGGAAAAGGCGTATGCAGCAGCCATTTACCTTCGCTCTGAGTCCCAAGGATATGTCACCAGTCAACTTCTCGTAGCCAAAACAAAGGTTGCGCCAGTGAAGTTTGTCTCCTTACCTAGGAAAGAGTTATGCGGAGCTGAACTACTAGCTAACGTGATAGAATCTACTCAAGCTCAGCTCAACCTCAAGGATTACAACATCTTCTTGTGGACAGATTCCACCATTGTGTTGGCATGGCTAAAAAAACCGGCCCACAAGTGGAAAACTTTCGTCGAAAATCGAATTTCCTCTATTATTGAAAAGGTAGGCATGGATTGTTGGTCTCACGTGGACTCCAACAATAATCCAGCTGATCTGGCATCTCGCGGTACTACGGTTACCGAATTGTCATCAAATGAATTGTGGTGGCATGGACCTCCATGGCTCAAACGTCCCCATGATGAATGGCCATCCAGAAAAACTGATTTTGAAACTGAAGAAGAAAAACGACCCGTACGAGTGCTTACTACTACAATTCACCCCGAAGATATTCTAGCAAGCTTTTCGGATCTTCCTCGTGCATTAAGAGTCATCTGTTACATCTTTCGTTTCTACAACCGTTTACGCGCCAAACAAATTTCATATAACATCAATACCGAGTTATCAGCTAAAGAAATCGTTTTCGCCAAAAATCGCTTGATAATGGTCTGCCAGAAATCATTATTTTTCGACGAATATTCCCAGTTATCGGAACAAAAACCGCTATCCCGCAAAAGTTCGCTCTTAACTTTCAACTCATTTTTGGACTCTAATGGAGCTATGAGAATTAATGGCCGTTTGGCAAATTCTCCCACATTAACTTACGATGAACGTTACCCCATTCTACTACCATATCATGCCAGTTTTACGCGATTACTTCTCAAATACTTACATCAATATTCTCTTCATGGTCAAAATGCGTTGTTATCTCGTCTAATGCGACTACGTTATTACGTCCCAAGACTCAAAACCTTGATAAAAACGATATTATCTCACTGTCTTATTTGTGTGAGACATAAACGCCAAATCAACCAACAAATTATGGCGGCGTTACCCCCCGAACGGACAAGTTTGTCTCGCCCTTTCTGCAACACTGGAGTCGATTTTGCCGGACCCTTTGACATAAAATCGTATGCGGGTCGCGGCTGCAAAATTACTAAGGGCTACGTACTGGTTTTTGTATGTTTTTCCACCAAGGCAATACATTTAGAGGCCACCGGAGACATTTCAACACAAGCCTTTTTAGCCGCATTCGCGCGCTTTTTTTCAAGAAGAGGAACACCTCATGCCATTTATTCCGATAATGGCACCGCCTTTGTCGGCGCCTCTAATATATTACGTCAAGATAAGCAACAGTTCATGTCTTTATTGAAAAAAGGCCTCTTATCTCAGGACAGTTTTAGCCCGGTCGAATGGCATTTTATCCCTCCTGGGGCTCCTCATATGGGCGGTCTCTGGGTGGCAGGGGTGAAGAGCTTTAAATCGCACTTTAAAAAGATTTGCCTCACTCAAAGTTTTACGTACGAAGAATTTACCACCATGCTCGTTCGAATCGAAGCATGTCTCAATTCACGACCTTTAAGCCCAATGAGTGACGACCCAAGCAATTTATGCGCTCTCACTCCAGGTCATTTTCTCGTCGGCACTCCACTCTTATCTCCGCCAGAGCCTGACTTCTCCAGCCATTCCCTTAATTACGTAAATCGTTGGCAGAAGCTAAAAATACTTCATCATCACTTGGCCCGCCGGTGGAAAGAAGAGTATTTAGGCGAACTTCATAAACGAAATAAATGGAAATTCCCCCAAAGAGATTTAGAAATTGGCGATCTTGTAGTTGTCAAGCAAGAAAATTTACCCCCTAATCAATGGCGTCTCGGCCGTGTCGATAAGATTTTTCACGGCTCCGATAGCAAAGTACGGGTGGCCGAGGTACGCACTGCCAATGGCACCATTACTCGGCCGATCGTAAAACTAATTTTACTCACAATCCCCCCGTCAACATGACAAATAATTTTCCCCCTTTACTTCTTTCCCGTTGCAGCAAACATGCATCATCGTCGCCGCAATCACGACTCCCCACTTGAGGAACGCAAACTCGCCATTCATCTGAAGGCTAAAGTTCCCGACTGCCGTTTATGTCGAAAAGACCACCCGTTGAGAAAATGCGTAAAATTTAATAAAATGACGGTATCAGCCAGGCTGGACGTCGTCCAACGCCATCGCTATTGCAAGAATTGTCTTGCCCATTCGCATCGCCGATGTATATCCCAGACTGATCAGGAGCGGACTGCAAACAGCTGCTATAGGATCTCCGCTGGCACAGGATACTGTACTAGGATGGGTGATTATCGGCAAATTTGCCGTTTAAACATTTTCATTATACATTTTTTAAATAATTATACGCATTTATATTTACTTTGCATTTAAACCCTTCAATTATACTACAATATTTTTATAATTATTATATGCATTTATATTTAAACATTTTAATTATATCCTTATTTCAATTATACCCTAACATTTTTAATAATTACATGCCTTTACATTTATTTCATATTTGAATTATAAATAGTATTATACAGCATATATTTCTTTTTCATATCATTATACGCCGGCCCTCGTTGCTATTGCAATATAGCAAGGGGGGCGGGATGTTTACGCATGGTAACCCTGTGCAGTTCGTTGTGTTGTAGCGAGTATTTTTTCCTCTCTCTTTGTTCTGTTTGTCTGAGTTTTTTTTGAACGAAGAAGTTTGAGGAAAGATATTCTGTTTCTGCTACAATTTAAAAAAACGAATCAATCGTTCTTAAACAACATACCAGACAACTACTAAAATTCACTAAAGAAATATACATACATATACATACATATGTACATACATAAAAGTCGGAAATTTTTTGTAATATATAATAAAAGTTGAATAATGTGTTTTTAATAAGCTAGTGCAAATGAAAATATTATAATTGGATTCTTTGGATATATTTTAAACAGCAATAGATATGTAATAAAATAATTTTGGAATATCAATCATTCATCAAAAACTTGTTATTATTGTTAAACAAACTGACCTGGCATCGGCAGATACACATAAATTTACAATATAACTTCTTAAATTAAGTGTACATGTTTCATAAACTATAATGAAAGATAACAAATACAGCTAAATAAACTCTTATACCATTAATTAAATATATTGAATAAAAACATGAAAATTTTAAGAACTAAATTGAATTAATAAGTTGGTGTTTAATAAAATATTGTAAATCAACAGAATCTTGCATAAATAGTTGGGAATTATTAAAACCTAATCAAATACACTTATCTATTGGGATTTCGGAGTATCAGCAAATACCTTTCATAGATCATAGACAACAACAACACCAGTAAGAATAACTGCAACAGCACAGCTTTACTACCACAGCAAGAACCCCCACATCCATAACCAGAAGTCAACGGTAAGTCTTCATTTTTAATTAGACATTTTGAATTGTCCAACCCCCGTGTGCCCTGCACATTTTGTGGGCAAAGGGCACATTTTTCCATCCTTCCTTTAGAAATATTAGTCTGGTAACTTTGAAGTTTTTGCTTAGAAGCCGAATTAGATTTATTCAGCTTAGCCAGATGCACTGGTTTCGAAGTATTCGAACTCGCAAATGTTGATCGAATATCAGCAACGGATTCTAATGTGTGAAATTGAGATGTCAGAAAACCATCCAGCTCCTTCCAAGTGGGCAAATCGGTTGTAGGCGGCAAAGATTGTTCCCATAAATTAAGGGTAACTTCAGGCAAGCAGGTCGAGCAGATATATACAAATATTGGGTCCCAATTCTCGGTTTCAATTTGAAGCAAACGGAGATTGGTAATACAATCGCTGATGGTACGTTGCAGACGCCTAAGATCCGAACTATTTTCCCGCGACATCGGTTTGATATTGAAAAGGGATTTCAATTGTGCGTTGACTAGGACCCTCTTGTTTTCATAACGATGCATGAGGTTCTCCCATGCCATAGCAAAACCTTCGTTGGTCATGGGACAAGTTTTGAGAAGCTCACGTGCTTCACCTTGCGTCTTTCTCATCAAGTGGCACATTTTCTCTACGGGCGATAGACGTTTATTGTTGCGGTACAGGGCCGTGAACATATCACGGAATGTCGGCCAAGATTTGTAGTCACCATGAAAGACTTCAGTATCGCATGGTGGTAAGGAAATATATGGGGTCATATCCACGTGTTGTTAAACTGATGAAGTGACGGTGGCCTGTCATATTAGGCACTGCTCTCGTTGATGTATATCAAGACGATTGCAAATACACTGTTCGCGCGCTAATCGACTCTGCGTCTGAGGCAACTTTCATTTTACGCAAATTACAAAAGCGTTTAGGCCTCAGCACGCGATCTTCCCAAGCACAAATACATGGCTTAGGTGATTCATTAACTGCTACCTCAGCGCAGACATGTCCCATTAAAATAGGCTCTCCTATCGATCCATCGTTTGAACTGTTTTCAGAGGCCTTACTCATCAGCAAGCTGACAGGTCAGCTTGCATATTACCCCCCATCATCGCTGGCAAACAGCAGTTTTTCGCATTTGCAGTTAGCCGATACTTATCGCAGCGGTAGGTCCGACATTGACCTTCTTCTCGGTGGAGATGTTTACCCACAAATAATTCAAGATGGGCTGCACTGGGATATACAACGGTCTTTGGTTGCGCAGAAAACTGCTTTCGGATGGATAATTACCGGTAAAGTAACCGCAAATCCATGTAAAAAGGCAATTTCATCATTTTTTAACACCGTCGCGTTGGATGATCAACTCCGACGCTTCTGGGAGCTGGAAGATCTACCAAAGAAAACAAAATCCTCACCAGAGGATAAATATTGCGAAAGTCTGTATACCTCTACTACCTTCCGCAATCAGGATGGTCGATACGTTGTATCACTACCTTTCAAACAGGAATACCCTGAAAAATTAAATATTGGTCAATCCCGAAAAATCGCGTTATCACAATTTCTCCAAAATGAAGCACGATTGACCAAAATCCCCAACTCAAAGCTAAATATGATCGGGTTATTACCGAATATTCTGCTCTTGGCCAAATGGCCAAGGTAGCCCCCGCAACTGGTGATAGCGGCGTATATTATTTGCCCCATCACGCTGTTCTAAAACCCGACAGCACCACAACAAAATTACGTGTGGTGTTTAATGCATCAAATCCCTCATCAAACGGCGTAAGCCTCAATGATCTACTTCATACTGGTCCAGTTCTACAAGCAGATTTAATGAACTTAATATTAAGATGGAGATTTTTCCGCTACGTTTTTAACGCGGACATTGAGAAGATGTACCGCCAAATTTTGGTACAACCCTCTCATACCCCCCTTCAGCGAATTTTGCATCGCAATTCTCCAACAGAATTTATCCAAGATTATGAGTTAAACACAGTCACATTTGGCGTGAACTGTGCACCCTATCTGGCAATCAGGACGTTGCTAGAACTCGCCAAGGAGAACGAAACCACTCACCCTATCGTCGCCGGAGTCCTACGGAACTATATGTATGTCGACGACGTCCTTTATGGAGCACATACAATATCATCGGCGTTGAAATCACGCGATGAACTCATAAAAGTTCTTGCTACCGCAGGTTTTTCGCTTCGTAAATGGACGGCAAACAATGAAATGTTACTACACGGTTTACCGCCGACACATTTGCTGGATGAAGAATTCCTCACATTGTCAGACTCCAGCATAACCAAAACTTTAGGACTCAGATGGAACGCAGGAGGCGATTATTTTTATTTTAAACTCAAATCTACACCCAATCATAATCGTTTGATAATGGTCTGCCCAAAATCATTGTTTTTCGACGAATATTCACAGTTATCGGAACAAAAACCGCTTTCCCGCAAAAGTTCGCTCTTAACTTTCAACCCATTTTCGGACTCTAATGGAGCTATGAGAATTAATGGCCGTTTGGCAAATTCTCCTACATTAACTTACGATGAACGTTACTCCATTCTACTACCATATCATGCCAGTTTTACGCGATTACTTCTCAAATACTTACATCAATATTCTCTTCATGGTAAAAATGCGTTGTTATCTCGTCTATTGCGCCTACGTTATTACGTCCCAAGACTCAAAACCTTGATAAAAACGATATTATCTCACTGTCTTATTTGTGTGAGACATAAACGCCAAATCAACCAACAAATTATGGCGGCGTTACCCCCTGAACGGACAAGTTTGTCCCGCCCTTTCTGCAACACTGGAGTCGATTTTGCCGGACCCTTTGACATAAAATCGTATGCGGGTCGCGGCTGCAAAATTAAACAGCTGGTATTGGATCCCCCCTGACGCAGGACACTGTACTGGGATGGGTGATCATCGGCAAATTTGCCGTTTAAACACGTCAATTCTACCCTAACATTTTAATAATTATATGCATTTATATTTACTTTACATTTAAACCCTTCAATTATACTACAATAATTTTTATTATTATTATATGCATTTTATATTTAAACATTTCAATTATATCCTAACATTTTTCATTTTATAATCATACATCTACCTTTTTGAATTATATCTTTAATATATTTGTAATATTTTGAATTATAAATTGGATTGCACAGCAGATATGAGTTTGTTCACTTGTTCTATCCTTATACGCCGGCCCTCGTTGTTATTGCAATATAGCAAGGGGGGCGGAATGTTTACGCATGGTAACCCTGTGTGGTGCTCGTTATTCTGTAACGAGTATTTTCTCCTCTCTCTTTGTTCTGTTTGTCTGAGTTTTTTTGAACGAAGAAGTTTGAGGAAAGATATTCTTTTTTTTCTGCTACAATTAAAAAAAGCGATCAATCGATCCTGAACAACGTATAAAACAAGTAAGCAAATTGAGAGATCTGTGCAAAGTAGAAGAGATCGTTCTTAAACAACATACCAGACAACTACTAAAATTCACTAAAGAAATATACATACATATACATACATATGTACATACATAAAACAATAGATATGTAATAAAATAATTTTGGAATATCAATCATTCATCAAAAACTTGTTATTATTGTTAAACCGGCAGATACACATAAATTTACAATATAACTTCTTAAATTAAGTGTACATGTTTCATAAACTATAATGAAAGATAACAAATACAGCTAAATAAACTCTTATACCATTAATTACATATATTGAATAAAAACATAAAAATTTTAAGAACTAAATTGAATTAATAAGTTGGTGTTTAATAAAATATTGTAAATCAACAGAATCTTGCATAAATAGTTGGGAATTATTAAAACCTAATCAAATACACTTATCTATTGGGATTTCGGAGTATCAGCAAATACCTTTCATAGATCATAGACAACAACAACACCAGTAAGAATAACTGCAACAGCACAGCTTTACTACCACAGCAAGAACCCCCACATCCATAACCAGAAGTCAACGGTAAGTCTTCATTTTTAATTAGACATTTTGAATTGTCCAACCCCCGTGTGCCCTGCACAGACATCGTGAAATCGGCTGTAAGTCTTTATTAATGGAGTTTAGCGTTAATTAATGTGAGGTAAATATTTTTGCATTCAATTCAATCTTATGTACATACAATACATACATACTTATTTCTCTTAAAACATATATTATTCACGAATTTTCACTAAGATTCAACATGTTCCTTGCATCTTTTATAAATTTCCTTTGGAATCTCTCTGAAGCAAAATCGTCAACTTTCCCGCAACAAAACACTATCCATTTAAGTTACTTGTGTATTTTAAAATTTGCACTTAAATTGTGGAATAACTTGCCGACTGAAGTAAGTACTTTCGTTTATTCCTGTTTTGTTTTCAAAAATAAGCTTTATTCGTATTTTGTTCGTAATAATATACATATACCCTTAAAGAATCTTATCGCTGCTGCGGACTAATTCGGTTTTTTGTTTCTTCGAATGATTTTTGGCCTTCATCAACATTCAGTCGGTGCACAGTTCAATACAATTTAATTTAACTACATTTAATATACAAACATAATTTATTTTTACTTTTTTCTGTTCAGCAAAGAACATTTATGTAATTTTATCTTTATTTTAATGTTTTTGTATTAAAATTTGTATAAAACAATGTAAAGTGCTACCAAGGTTTTACATATAAAATATGTCATCACTTGGAAATTTCCCTTAAAATTATTAAAACAACTCTGCAGGCCTTTCGAACGTACTACATAATACGATTTTCCTTTCGATTCGGAAATTCCTTTCGAAAGCGTTTTCGATTCGAATCGAAATACATAATAACCCCCAAATGTATATTTTGGATTCTCAATTGACTTTCAAAAAGCATTGCCTTTTCCCAAACTTACGACTTCCATATCATATTACAAATGGAATATGTACGTTTTAAATTTGGGATTCAATCATTTTCATAACAATAATATTGACATGTATCTTTGGGATGAAACAATAGCATCAAAAGGTTCTCCGGAAGTTGCTTCGGGTTGTATAAAACATCTTAAGAACGTCACAACTCAAAAGCATATTATTGCATATAGTGACTCATGTACAAGACAAAATCGTGACATAAAACTGGCATTAACTTGGATGAAGATTGTTCAGTCTTTAGAAAACGAACGGAATACGTCCAATGAAGAGCAAAATTGAGGTTACACAGAGTATGAAAAGGCCAACAAATAAGGACGAGGTAAGATCGTTTCTCGGGCTCATAAATTATTATGGTCGATTTGTAAAAAACTTAAGTAGTATAGTATACCCACTCAACAATCTTGTAGTGCCATTATTGGCACTGCCATCTCTGGCATTAGTAGTAAATAAAATACTCCTAATTTATACATCTAAGTAGAACATAAGATAAGTAACAACTAGAGAAAGATAATTTAATAAAGTCAGTCTGCTTATAACAATCACACACTCAACTGGGGGCTAATTCTCGCAGTCGTGATCGAAATAGAATTCGAATCGAAATTTATTTCGATACGAAATTATTTTCTGATGATAACACTCGATACGAAACGAATCGAGTTATTGCTTCAGTGTTGTAAAAAACGTGCCGAAATACGTTTGACAACACTGAATGAATTGTAATAAAATATAAACAAAAAACATAGTTTGTACCAAAAAAAGTAAAAAGTTGAAAACAAATTTTAAATAAATTAATTTAAAAATGGATCCCGTGCTATTTTTTTATTCGGATTCGTCTGATTCTGACGAAGTGGAAAACCTTAATGTTATAAGGAAAAAAATAAGAAACAGCGTAGATCCCTTAAGTTTGCCAAGAAACGAGTAAGTGTAAAAATTTTTTGTTTAAATAAAACTAATAGTATTTGTTTTATAGATTTAAAAAACGTTTCAGACTTACCAAGGAAGCATTTAATTATGCCCTTGGAGTACTACATTTTGAGGGACATCTTTCCTCTGCTGTTCCACCAAAAATTCAACTGGCAGCTACTCTTTTAATTTTGGCTTCAGGAGGCTTTCAACATTGTGTTGGTAATGACCTTTTAATTGGAGTAGGTCAGAGTGCTATCTGTAAAATCACAAAACGTGTCGTGGAAGAGATGGAACGCAAGCTTTGTGGGCAATTTATACAGTTCAACCCTAGAAATAGTGATGACTGTAAAGAGTATTTTATGGCAAAATACAACATTCCTGGAGGTTTGCAAATAAAACAAGTATTACATACATTTGACAAATTCTTTTTTATGTTCTCACAGTTGTAGGCTGCGTGGATGGAACACATTTTGGTTTACAGAAGCCTCCAAATGAGCATATGTTCTTTAACAGAAAGGGCTTTCATAGTATTAATTCAATGGTGGTAAGTAAATATTAATGCAAGTTTTCACTGTTTATTTACATCTGTATAAAATTTAAAGATATGCGACCACAAGCACAAAATCTTGGCAATTAATTCAAAATATGGAGGCGCAGCCCATGATTCCTTTGTATGGAAGAATTCTGAAGAAAGAATTCATCTTGAAGAAGAGTATAACAACAATTTAAGAAACTTTTGGCTCTTAGGTAAGAAAATTTAAAACAGTTTTTTTAGAATCTTGAAATTTACATTTACATATATTTCAAAATTTATATATAGGTGATTCAGGATATCCCTGTGAACCATGGTTACTAACGCCATACCGAAGCCCACAAGAAAATTCCATGGAATCGCAGTTTAATGAAGTGCATTCAAAGGCAAGGTGTACCGTTGAGAGAACAATAGGCATTTTAAAGGCTCGTTGGAAAATTTTATGTCACGACAAAAGAAGTCGTTACAGTGCAGAAAAGGTCGCCCAGTTTTCCAACGTATGCGCTGCATTACATAATATGTGCATACATTTTAAAGTGCCAGATTATGAAAATGTACAACAAACTCCTGACAGAAACTAATATGACAAAAGTTGGGGAAAAAATTCGTGATAACATAAAAAGAAGTCTGTGTAACATTTGATTACATACATATGTATATTTAAAGACCTCAAGCTTGATTAAATTAGATATATAATAATTTAAAGGTCAAAAAACCAGATAAGAAAATCATTATGTATATTTAAATTATCACAAATTCATTTTATTTAAACGCTTAATACTAAATAAAAACGAAAAAAGACTACATACTATGTATGTTTACACGTCTTGAAAAAAAAAGCAATTCATTTTGAGATCGATTCAATTGAGATCAATTAACGTAAGTCTAATTAAAACTAGGTACAGGACCAAATGGTGACTTTAATATTGCATTTCGTGATTTAACTTTTCTAATTCCTTCTTTCTTATATTAAATTCCATTTCTTTTATTTTTATATTTAGTTCTTGTCCCCTTTCTTTCATTTTAGGGCTTTTTGTTTTTATGTCAACAAGTTGACCAGAAAGTTCCACCTCTTTTTCCTTTAATTGAAGATTTTTATTTTTTATTTCAATTAGTTTGTCTAACCTGCTCAACAATTCCTTTTGATACATTTCTGTAGACATTAAATTTTGCTTCAATAAAGTTGTTTTAGTTTGTTTTACCCTTTGGTTCATGTTTGGTAATTGTTTGTAAGCAGCTTTTGTTTTAATTGGCACTGAATTTTCTTTCTCTTCACTTTCTATGGAACACGAAATATCATGTATATTATCTTCATTATCTCCCAATAACCGGGGGGATGTGCACAAATGACTAGTACTGCTCTGAGATGTAGACGTAAAATTTTCGTCATCTTGCGACAGATCTTTCACTTTTTTTGATCCGAAGCTTTCAACCGTTTTCAGACCTTCCACAGCGACTTCTATCCCCGCAGCTGCCAGTATTTGTTCTTCAACATGGGAAAGAACTTTTTCCTCATACGGTCCACCACCAGTTTTTTTTTCGATAATTTATTAAATGAATATTTACTTTTGACGTTTTGCTTTTGATCAGCGTATACCTATGTATGTATGTATGTACATATGTAAATAAAAATTAATTATAAAAAAATGTATTTCTTTTTCTGTTATGTACAAACATATATACAAACCTTGCGCCACGACTTGACATCTTTTGCTGGTGGGCCGGAAGCATTTAGTTTGGCCGTGAGTTGCTCCCAAAGGTGGTTAGCCTTTGCTCTCCCTTGCAAAGTATTCGGCAATATGCCCTTTGCCAAGTCTGTATGCTGAGCCATAAAATTTCCAAGAATTTCCTTCTGGGAATGATTAATTTTTGACAAATTCGACCTAAAATGCTAAAGTTACAATTTTATTCTTCATAAAAAAAATTTACTTACATTTTCTTTTTTTATTCTTGTTTGCACATAAAAACGTTGTTTACGAATGGTTTTTTGCTTACGAACAGAAACTCGCACGCTTGCGTTCGAACGAATACCCGCTATCGAGTGTCATCATTAGAAATTTCGTTGCGAGTTACTCGAGAGCGTGTCAGAGAATCCCAAATATTAAAAAACTCGAACGTTCGAGTAGGATTTCGCTCGTATACGAGTGCGAGAATTAGCCCCCTGGTCTTTCAATTAATCTTGCATAATCTTCTACATGGCGACCGTGACAGCGATCCGTAGATATGTTTGGGGAAGAAGAAAAAAAAAAAAAAAGGAAAATTTGTACAAAGGTGAACAAATTAAAGTGTTTTAATAAATATTAAACAAAAAAATAAAAACTGATCGACGTGGTCGAAAAATATAAAAAGAAAAAGAAGAGAGGTGTCTGAGGACACCCGGTTATAGCTTTGCTCATTTTTTTTTTATAAGGAACGAAGGCGAATAAGAAGAAGTAAGTATGTACATATGTATGTATGTATGTACACATAATATTTTCGGTTTTTTGTTAAAGTTGAAATCAAAATAAAAAAAAGAAATTTCGTTTCTTGCAAGGCGAATATGATGTAAATTTGCCAAATTGTGGTGGTTTTTTACTTGCATACACACATATATATACATATACATACATATATATACATACTTGATAAATTCTGATATATTGCAGATATTATAGTGATAAAATACAAACGATCACTGAAAACAAACTTTAATTAATTAAATAATAAAATAAATATTTCACATACATACATATGTATTCATATGAGTATATTTATTGTTTTGTTTTTGTTATTGCGGTTGAATGTGAGTAACACACTATATATGTACATACATATTTTCTCGTCTTGATTTTAAAAAACAACAACAAAGTCGCTTTTAAAGGATGAGCTAATCAAAACAAAAAAAGAAAAACATAACGGGAATAGTGTCGATTATTTATCTTACGAAAAATAAAATTCAACCCCTACCGCGCCATAAATAGCAAAGCTATAAAAACTTATTATAACAAATATTGATTTTATGAAAAAATTTTTTACTAAAAGTAAAAATACAACATTATAACAAAAAAATCTAAAAACATTTAAGAAAAAGAATGAATATGAAAAAAAATTTTTGTAACACATACATACATACATAGATATTGAATCATAAAATTAAATAAAATTAAAACATTTGAAAAAAAAGAGAAAAAAAAACATTAGAAACAGTTTGGGGTACAACTGTACCAAAATTTTAAATTCTTAAAAAAATAATAACCTGTTTGTCTGAAAAAAAAGAGAACAAAACCGAAAATGTAAAGTGGAAAAAAAAACAGGTACAGAAAAAAAAACCACCTAGTAACAAGAATAAAATAGAGGAAAAGAAGCTGAAAAGAAATATATGGAACGAAAAATGAAACATTGAATAGAAAAACGAAAGATCAAAAGAAACGAAATGAAAATGAAACAAAATGACAATACAATGAAATAAAAATGAAAATTGAAATTGAAAAATTATATACTTATGTACATTAAAAATAAAATAATAACAAAGAACTCAGAACAAACAATAAAAATAGAGACTTGAAAAAATGAAAATTTAAAAACAAAAAAAAAAAAAAATTGAAAAAGTAACGAAAAACAATGCTCATACATACATACATATACTAAATAAGTCAAAAAAAGTATAAAATAAACATACGTTTGTATATGAACAATTATTTCAAAAACTACATAACAAAATAAAACGCAAAATTATGACAAAAAAAAACCTTCATTCGGAAAAATTAAATAGTGCCAGACACAAAAACAACACAACATTAACATCAACATTCAGCATATAAGTATGTACATTACAACATCTTATACAACAACTCTAAGAACAAAACTAAAGTAATATCAACAAAACCGAAACAACATAGAAGAAAAACACCAACTTGCAAAGCAGACACAACAACAACAATTACAGCAGTACGAGACGAAGAAGACAGCAAAAACGTATAGCAACGTGGGTAATAGAAGCATGAAAACACATACATACTTATATTATATTACATACTCATATCTTCTTCACAATTTATTATTATATATATATATATATATATAGAATATTTATTAGAATGTTTATTTAAGCTATAGGTCTTTTTATTTTAATATATATATATATATTGTTGTATATATTTATATTTATTTTCGATATTTCGCTAACAATTTGTTAGCATCTTCAGGGAAATTTTTTTAAATTATTTGAAATTTTAATATTGATTTGTGTATTGGGTGTCATAAAATTTTTTCAATAATTTTTTATGGAAAAAGTCTAGGAAAATTTAACTACAGTATATAAAAAGGTTTTTGTATGAAATGTCACAAAAATTGTTTCCAAATTTTAACATAAAAAAAATTATTGAAAATGAGTTAAGTATTGGATAGATATAAAACTTTTAACATAGAAAAAATTATTAAAAATGTTATGTTATAAAAATAGTTTTAAAAAATTAACATTGAATTTAATATATCAACACAATTAACATTAAAATGTATAGTATGTATCCAGGATGTTTTTTAACATAGAAAAAATTATTAAAAATGTTATGTTATAAAAATAGTATTTAAAAAAATTTAACATTGAATTCAATATATCAAAACAATTAACATTAAAATGTGTAGTATGTATCTAGGCTGTTTTTTAAATATAAATAAATACAAATACAAATACAATAAATAAATACAAATTTTTATAAGCTTTATAAAAGTTAAGAATAATAAAAATCCTACAGGAAATTAAGTTATTATTGGTGTAAAACCAAGAAGCAATAATGTGATTATTTTCCTGTGGGACCATAATATAATTAGATATGTAATTAAACAAAGTAACAAAAATTCATAGTGAAACAAGAAACAATCATTTAACATTTAGATTTTTACTAACTAAATATCTATAATTCTGTGCTAAATTTTCTGTATCTACTTTGAAGTTTATTCTTTGTGTTGCTGGTGTATTAATTATCTCTAACATTTCTAACATCAAACGCTGTTTATAATTATTTTCTGTATTCAGAATTGAAACATTTTCAAAGTTAGGAAAGTGAACTAATCTGGAACAATGAGATGACAACGCTGTCTTCTGTGAATTGATATGCCTATATTTCTGATCTGACTTATGACCTGCTATTCTCGTTTTTAATTTATTTTTGGTAGTTCCTACATATACCATGTTACAATTCTCTCCATCATTTCCCCTGCAAGGTATTTTGTAAACTACATTCGATCTATCCCATTTATCAATTTTGTCCTTAGTTCTACTGAATAATTTATTTAATGTGTTATAGGTTCTATGAGCTATTCTATATTTGTTCGTATCAAAAATCTTTGATTTTGTCAATCTCTCTGAAATCTCAGGAATATACGTTAAGGACTTGTATATTCTCTGTTCTGTATTCTAATAAATATAAAGAAAAGGTCAAATAAAATAGAATATAAATATATATACATAGAATACATTTGTACAATAAATACAAAATTATATATACCACAAAAAAAATAAACTTTATATACACATTTATATACATGTATTTAAACACTTAGTTACACTCTAACACAATCACATACATATACAGTCAAACACAAACAGAAACATATAGACATAAATGACACATATTTGAATTTCTATTTATTTGTTTACATACATATGTATATACAATATACATTACAATTAAATTTTTAATATAATATATTATATTATAAACAAATGTAAATATAAATAAATGAATGAAAAAATGAAAAAATGAAAAAATAATGAAAAAAATCTTGCGTTGTGTTGGAAATTTTATATACATACATATGTATACGAGTTGGACGTACACATGTATGTGCTTGCGAAGAGTAAAAACGAAATTTAAGGGTAGTTTTATCAAAATTATTATTTCTCTCAAAAAAAACAACAAACAAGAAATTAAAACAAAAACCAACAAAAACATATATATTCATTCTAAACAACAAAAACAAAACAAACATAAACAATTTGAAACCTTTCACATACTTAGATGTGTATAAATATAAATAAATACATACATATGTATATGTATTAGAACAAATTTTTTTATGACACAGAGAAAAATGAAACACAGTGAAGAGCAAAACAATATAACACTGCAAATTTATGATTTCAAAAAAAAAAGTGCTAAAAATTAAAACAAAAAAAATTATTTACATTGATAAAACAACAAAAAAAAAGCGCATAAGAATATATAAAATTTTAAAGAAACTGCTACCTGTCAAATTTGGACTATTAACGAAACAAATAGATTAGTCTACTTGCTGTCGAGGCTACGGCCAATAATCGCAACATTTGCAGAGCAGAATGGCCAATATATAATTTATGTATCATATCGTTGTTATTGCAATATAGCAAGGGGGGCGGAATGTTTACGCATGGTAACCCTGTGTGGTGCTCGTTATTCTGTAACGAGTATTTTCTCCTCTCTCTTTGTTCTGTTTGTCTGAGTTTTTTTGAACGAAGAAGTTTGAGGAAAGATATTCTTTTTTTTCTGCTACAATTAAAAAAAGCGATCAATCGATCCTGAACAACGTATAAAACAAGTAAGCAAATTGAGAGATCTGTGCAAAGTAGAAGAGATCGTTCTTAAACAACATACCAGACAACTACTAAAATTCACTAAAGAAATATACATACATATACATACATATGTACATACATAAAACAATAGATATGTAATAAAATAATTTTGGAATATCAATCATTCATCAAAAACTTGTTATTATTGTTAAACCGGCAGATACACATAAATTTACAATATAACTTCTTAAATTAAGTGTACATGTTTCATAAACTATAATGAAAGATAACAAATACAGCTAAATAAACTCTTATACCATTAATTACATATATTGAATAAAAACATAAAAATTTTAAGAACTAAATTGAATTAATAAGTTGGTGTTTAATAAAATATTGTAAATCAACAGAATCTTGCATAAATAGTTGGGAATTATTAAAACCTAATCAAATACACTTATCTATTGGGATTTCGGAGTATCAGCAAATACCTTTCATAGATCATAGACAACAACAACACCAGTAAGAATAACTGCAACAGCACAGCTTTACTACCACAGCAAGAACCCCCACATCCATAACCAGAAGTCAACGGTAAGTCTTCATTTTTAATTAGACATTTTGAATTGTCCAACCCCCGTGTGCCCTGCACAGACATCGTGAAATCGGCTGTAAGTCTTTATTAATGGAGTTTAGCGTTAATTAATGTGAGGTAAATATTTTTGCATTCAATTCAATCTTATGTACATACAATACATACATACTTATTTCTCTTAAAACATATATTATTCACGAATTTTCACTAAGATTCAACATGTTCCTTGCATCTTTTATAAATTTCCTTTGGAATCTCTCTGAAGCAAAATCGTCAACTTTCCCGCAACAAAACACTATCCATTTAAGTTACTTGTGTATTTTAAAATTTGCACTTAAATTGTGGAATAACTTGCCGACTGAAGTAAGTACTTTCGTTTATTCCTGTTTTGTTTTCAAAAATAAGCTTTATTCGTATTTTGTTCGTAATAATATACATATACCCTTAAAGAATCTTATCGCTGCTGCGGACTAATTCGGTTTTTTGTTTCTTCGAATGATTTTTGGCCTTCATCAACATTCAGTCGGTGCACAGTTCAATACAATTTAATTTAACTACATTTAATATACAAACATAATTTATTTTTACTTTTTTCTGTTCAGCAAAGAACATTTATGTAATTTTATCTTTATTTTAATGTTTTTGTATTAAAATTTGTATAAAACAATGTAAAGTGCTACCAAGGTTTTACATATAAAATATGTCATCACTTGGAAATTTCCCTTAAAATTATTAAAACAACTCTGCAGGCCTTTCGAACGTACTACATAATACGATTTTCCTTTCGATTCGGAAATTCCTTTCGAAAGCGTTTTCGATTCGAATCGAAATACATAATAACCCCCAAATGTATATTTTGGATTCTCAATTGACTTTCAAAAAGCATTGCCTTTTCCCAAACTTACGACTTCCATATCATATTACAAATGGAATATGTACGTTTTAAATTTGGGATTCAATCATTTTCATAACAATAATATTGACATGTATCTTTGGGATGAAACAATAGCATCAAAAGGTTCTCCGGAAGTTGCTTCGGGTTGTATAAAACATCTTAAGAACGTCACAACTCAAAAGCATATTATTGCATATAGTGACTCATGTACAAGACAAAATCGTGACATAAAACTGGCATTAACTTGGATGAAGATTGTTCAGTCTTTAGAAAACGAACGGAATACGTCCAATGAAGAGCAAAATTGAGGTTACACAGAGTATGAAAAGGCCAACAAATAAGGACGAGGTAAGATCGTTTCTCGGGCTCATAAATTATTATGGTCGATTTGTAAAAAACTTAAGTAGTATAGTATACCCACTCAACAATCTTGTAGTGCCATTATTGGCACTGCCATCTCTGGCATTAGTAGTAAATAAAATACTCCTAATTTATACATCTAAGTAGAACATAAGATAAGTAACAACTAGAGAAAGATAATTTAATAAAGTCAGTCTGCTTATAACAATCACACACTCAACTGGTCTTTCAATTAATCTTGCATAATCTTCTACAATCTTTTACATAATGAAGTTCCATTCAATTTTAATGAAGAGTGTGAGGAATCATTTAAGGAAATAAAAAAACAAATGCAGTCAGATACCCTACTAACACATTATGACCCAAGTAAGGTAGTAGTGTTAGCAGTGGACGCTAGCCCCACAGGAGTAGGTGCGGTGCTTAGTCATTCGTTTGATGATGGATCCGAAAAGCCATTACATTTTGCATCACAAACTTTAAATAAAGTTCAACAGCGTTACAGTCAGGTGGATAAAGAGGCATACGCTATAATATTCGGCGTACGTAAATTTTATCAGTATTTATATGGTAAAAAAATCATTTTGGTGACCGATAATAAAGCTATTTTGCAAATATTTGCTCCAAATAAAGGCATGCGTGTTTTATCGGCAACCAGAATGCAGCACTATGCTATATATCTTTCACATTTCAATTATGAGAAACGGTTAAAAAAGTCAAAGGACAACGCGAATGCGGATGCGGATGCAATGTCGAGACTCCCGGTGACAGATAGCAATCCGAATATTGAAGAAATTGACTTAATTGAGTTGAATGCCATTGAAAATTTACCAGTAACAGTTCAAGAACTGAGTGAAATTACTAAAAATGATAAAGATGTAACCACATTAAAGGAGTGCCTTAGATACGATAGAAAATGTGATGGTGCAGATCGTTTCGGTACACCACTACAAGAATTTACATTGCAGAAAGGATTATTTTAAGAGGAATACGGGTATACATTCCAAGTTTATTACGAAGCAGAGAAAGAACTTCGTACAGCGCATTTTGGAATGTCAAAAATGAAAAGTTTAGCCAGAGCATATTGTTGGTGGAGTGGGATGGACAAAGATATTGAAGAAATGGTAGCACATTGTGCCCAGTGCCAAGTGATTGGATCAAATCCAAAAAAAATAAACCCCGTGCATTGCTGGATGCCAGCTAGGAAGGTTTTTGAGCGTGTACATGCTGATTTTGCTGGGCCATTCCTCGGAAAATATCTGTTCGTGAAGGTAGATGCATAAGTGGCCAGAAGTACACATTATCCCTAACATTACAACAGAAACGACCATTCGTAAATGTGAAGAAATTTTTGCAACTTTTGGTATTCCGAACATTTTTGTAAGCGACCATGGTGTACAATTTAATTCGAATGAATTTAATTTTTTTTAAAAAACAATGGTATACAGCATAAGCAAGGTGCACCATATCATCCGGCAACAAATGGTCAAGCGGAAAGGTTTGTCCAGACGGTAAAAAATAAACTCAAAGCAATGAATTGTACTCCAGCGACGATGAATAAGGATTTATTGAAAATTTTAATGGCATATAGGCGGGCGATACACCCGGCGACAAATAAATCTCCTGCTATGTTGATGTTGGGTAGGCAGTTACAATCGCGGCTGGAACTTTTATTACCTTCACATATGGTTGGACCACAATTTAGACAACCAAGTCTCAAGAAATTTACGGTGGGCCAAAGAGTGGCAGTTCGTGACTATTTATCATCCGTAAAATGGCGGTTCGGTAAAATTATAGAGCTCATTGGAAATTTACACTACAACGTTTTGTTAGATGACGGTCGTATTTGGAAGAGGCACGTTGAACAAACAAAAAGTATTGGCGATAAAATCGAAACAATTGCGCTAATAAAAACTTCTAGCCAAAGATCACTTCCTGATAATAATAATACGGTCGAAGTGGGGAAGGCGCAACCACAAAATGAGTTTTTCGATTCTTCCAGAAATTCTAAAGAGGTTGAATCGGAACTTGAAGATTTCGAGGAATTAGATACAGAATCGGAAGCCGCTAAGGAAGTTGGGCAGAACTGTATTGAGAACGGTTTTAGTGGTGAAGAAGGGCAGCCAAAAGAGATGACATGCCGCAGATCAACAAGAGAAAGACGACCTCCAAAATATCTACAAGAATATTCTAAATAAATCCATTTTGAAAGTAAACCTGTATCTTTATATATATAATTCTTCTGAAAGTGTGTTAGTAACTGAACTCCTCCTTAACGGCTGGGCCGATTTCGATGAAATTTTTTGTGTGTATTTGAGTTGGTCCCTGGATGGTTTAGATTTACAATTCGGTCCAATTGGTCAAAGGGGCGTGGTACCTCCCATACAAACGACATATTAAAAATCTATTATTTCTGCTCCTGATAACGGTATTTGAACAAAATTTGGTACGTCGGATTGATGTGCATTTCTTAAGTGCTGCTGCAAATATAGGCGGGATGGGACAAAGGGGCGTGGTACCTCTCATACAAACCACAAACTAAAAATATATTATTTCTGCTCCTGATAATGGTATTTGAACAAAATTTGGTATGTCGGTTTGGTGTGCATTTCTTATGTGCTGCTGCAAATATGGGCGGGATTGGACAAAGGGGCGTGGTACCTCTCATACAAACCACAAATTAAAAATCTATTATTTCTGCTCCTGAAAACGGTATTTGAACAAAATTTGGTACGTCGGTTTGGTGTGCATTTTTTTAGTGCTGCTGCAAATATGGGCGGGATTGGACAAAGAGGAGTGGCACCACCCATATAACCCAAAAATTTAAATCGCCATATTTTGGGCATTTTTTGACCTATGTCGATGATATTTGGTACATATGGTATTGGCATAAATTGGAATACGTACCGGGAGAAAAGTGGATGGGACCACGCTCCTTTTTAGGAAAATTAAAAATCGTAATATAGGCTTAACTACTGGACCGATCGTCACAATAGCATATATATAAATACTTTTCATTTTATTTTATAACGAGGGGGGTAGCGAAGTACACCGGGATCAGCTAGTATATATATATATTTCTGTTTATTCCAATTTCATATTTCATAAAATTTTCATATTTCAAAATAATATTTCATGGTTAAATATATTTATATATTTATATCTATATACATACTTATACTAACAAAAAACAGTCCATAATGTAAAATAATTTTAAGGGGTGAAGAGCTGATGTATATGTGTACACATACACCTATGTAATTCTAATGTAAGAAAGAGAATTTAAAATAAAGCAATTTTAGTCTGTAAAAAGAACTCTAAGCGTGTAGTTGATTTATAACAGCATAAAATAAAGATTGAAAAATTACATAGTGTAATGTACACATGTCATACAACATGCACAGTAGGTACATACCAACTTCAACTGTGTAGCGCAGCAAGCGATAATGTTACACATGTTAAAGTGTGGCAAAAGTTATTTGGAATTTGGGATTTATATCTATTAATAAATTGAGTGATTTACAAACCACTCAATTCTCATTTAGATTTTCATAAGTAGTATTTAAGCTAGAATATTTTGTAAATAAAATCAGACTTAAACTGTCAACATAATTCGGCACTTGCTTGCCTTGGTTTTTATTTAAGTTTAAAAAATATTCTGGCAGTTCTTTTGAACGCCTAATTACTAGCTGGAACCCTTCCAGCTGTTAAAATAAATCAAGGGCTATAGGGAAAGAAAATTTAAACATCCTTCCACTCTCCACAATAGTCCTAATTCACACTATCCAAGTCGTATTGCAAAACTTAACACGATTTCTTCTTTGAACTTTCACTCGTGTTATTGCTTAAATTGTTCTTCATTTTGTATGAATGTATGTATGTATTAGGCTTTTGCAAAAGTACAAAAAACAAATACTTAAATACATTCTCTTTTTTTCGTGTATTTGTTTTATTAACCCTCTCTTTACTATACCTTCTTCTGTTCTCTATTATAAGAAACAAACACAATAAATACTGTTTCTGTACGAAATAAATACAGCAAGTATTAAAGCATGTAAGAACTAAGCATAATAAGAGCCAAGCACATTAAGTAAAGACAAGCACTACTTAACCTATTTACTAAAATACTTGAGTATTTTTGTAAGTTTTAAGATAGTTATCTTATGGGCTATTCTGGTCAGTGGTATTTATTATCGATGCAAATATTACAATTTATTTCATCTTTTACTCAACGTTTCGTCGATTATGTTTGTCGACTTCATTAGGAGTACGGATTTATTAAATTAAATTCTGTTAAATGGAAACACTTTTGTTATACATATATATACAAACATGTTGAGAAATATGTTCTTGTAAAAATAATTTTTAAACTAAAAGGTAGCATAAAAATATAAAGTTAAACTTACGATTTACATCACACTATTGTTGTCAAAAAATTATTATAAAATTTGATGGACATTACAACACAAAATTAGAAATAGTAAATTGACCAATAATCAAATATCACAGAATTGAAACTAAAACTATAGCACAGAATTTTTTACTTTTTGTTGATCGCTGCGGAGTATTGGAGCTTAGTTTGATCTTTGTCTTCTTTGGTATTTAGAGCTTTAGATAAACGTTGTTGTATTCTTAGGCTCTCTAGTGTGTATCTCTTATTAGCAGATTTCTCTTTGTCTAAAATTTTTACGCTCTTAAAATCTATTGTGTGCTTACTTTCTTTTATGTGCTGTGATAATCCCGTCGCTTCTTTTCCTTTTCTGATATCTGCTTTATGTTCTGCTAATCTTACACCTAGCATTCTCTTTGTTGTCCCAACATACACTTTGTTGCACTGCTCCCTCTCATTGCCTGTGCATGTTAGCTCATACACCACATTGTCTGTTTTTAATTTATCTGTTGCTGTCTTTTTTCCCGTAAATAGATGTCGTAGTGTTGTATTAGATTTGTGTGCTACTGCTGCGTTTTCATTGTTGATGATGTCTTTTAATGTTTTGTTTTCTGTCAATTTCGGAATAAAAGGTACACTGTAAAAATTATTTGCTTTTGTTTCATCCTTTTTCTGACCTTGTCTGTTGTTAAGTATTTTGTCGATAATATTATTTATAATATAACTTGGATAATTGTTTTTGGTCAATATTTCCTTTGTTATGTTGATATTTTTCTTTCTGAATTTTATATCACTTATTTGGAATACCTTTTTGACAAAGTTAGTAGCAGTATTGATTTTCATGCTCATGGGTTGTGTTGAATTAAAATTAACTATTCTTCCTGAGGCCGTCGGTTTCATATACCAATCAGTATTTACATATTTCCCATTTTTTATAATTTTCATATCTAAGTATGGTATTTGGTTGTTGTTTTCTTTCTCGATGGTGAATTGTATTTTGTTGTTATACGCGTTAAGTTCGCTCAAAATGATTTTTTCGTCATTTTTGTTGATCACTGCGAACAAATCGTCTACGTATTTCGATATGAATTTTATGTGTACTTGTTTGTGTTTTAGTTTCTCTATAGTGTCGTTGAGTAGTGTGTCTAGCACTATATCAGCAATGCTTGGTGATAAAGGGTTCCCCATTGGCATACCATATGTTTGACGGTAAAATTTTTTGTTATATGTGAAATAATTGTTATCATTAAGACAAAATTTTAAAAGTTTGAGAAATTCTGTTCTTGGTATAGTTGTGTGTGTTTTTAATGTTTCCCATTTATCAAGTATATTGTTAATAGCGAGGTGTGTTGGTATATTAGTAAAAAGTGATACAACATCGAAAGAAACTAGAATGTCATTTTCGTCCAAAGATATTGCACATAGTCTTTCTTTTAATTCAAGAGAATTTCTCACATTAAAAATTGGGCTGATTATATTTTTTATTATCGAGCCCAGATGTTTTGCTAAATTGTAACATGGGACTTTGATTGAAGATGAAATTGGTCGTAGTGGAACATTCACTTTGTGTATCTTTGGTAAGCCATATAATTCAGGTGACTTTGCTGCATGTGATGTCATGAAGGATTTTTGATATTTTGTAATATTATTGGATTTGTGCAGTTGTTGTACTATATTGTTGTTCATTTTCTGTAGTTTCATAGTCGGGTCCGATATAATCCTTTTATATGTGTTGCGGTCTTCTAATAGATGGTTCATCTTATTATTGTAGTCATCCTTATACATAATAACTGTTTTATTACCTTTATCCGCTGTTGTTATCATCAAAGTGTCCCTGTGTTGCGCAACAAATTTTTTTGTGATTTCATATATTCCCAGTATAAATTTCTCCTTTGGGGTGTTTCTTAAATTCCTCTTATGATACGCGATCCTATTTGCTATCTGCGATCTCTTAATGTCTTTCTCTGTTTCATCCGTTATTGATTGTACCCACTGTTCTATATCAGCTATTAACGGAATTGGTGCGAAATTCGATTTGGTTACTGGTAGTGCGAATTTGCTTCCTAATGACAATATCCATTTTGTTTCCGTTTCAAATTGTATGTTCGTATGGTTTACGAACCAGTCTTCGTTGTAAGTAATGTTATATTCCGTAAATTTTTGTTTTATTAGGTTTTTGATTTTTTTCTGATGTGTAGATTTCGTCTTTAATATGATGTTATTATATTTCATCCATTGTTCTTTTGTAAATTTCTTGTATTCTGTTTCGTATAATGTATTTTTTATTTTGTGTTTTTTATGTTCAATTAATTTTTTTATTCTTGTTGTTTGTATGTGAGTATCCCTAATTTCAATGTTAAGTATCTTCATGTGTAGGTTAGTCTCTATTTTTGTTATTTCCCTCTGTGCTGTAAGTTTTATTTGGTTTGTATGAAATTTTGCTTTTATTTAATTTGATGTTAAGATCAAATTATCAACATATCAATAGTTGTATATACTTAGATAGGTATGTACATATGTATATTCCATGAAATTAGCTGCTAAATTAATGCTAAAAATAAAATCCAAGAAAATGCTTAAAATACCCACATGGTAAAATAAGAACCTTGCAAAATACTTACAGAATATTAGCAAAAAAAAAAATGTTTACTTTACAGCCATACCTAAACAAGAGCGGAAAGCGGAACGTTTTCTACCGCCTAGCGTTAACGCTGAAATACCATACCTAAACAAGAGCGTCAACGCTTTGTCATAAAAACAGGGTTATTACAAAATATATAACAACCCAGATTTAGGGTTCTATAGTCGATTAATCGTTTAATCGACTAGTTGACTTTTTGTAGTAAAAAGTCTAAGGTCGACTTTTTTGTGGTCAAAAAGTCTAAAAATCGACTTTTGCTTTCGATTAATCGACTTTTTTTTCTTTTGTTTTTGATTGCTTCTGCTGGTTTTCGATGAAGCAAACAATAAATTGTAGTCAAATTTGAGGTTTTTCCGTATTAAACGCTATTAATATTTTTTCCCTCCAAATTTAAGGTTTTGTTAGTTTATCTAATTAGCAACATTGAACGAGTCAATAAAAACAATGTGAAGAAAAAAGATTGCTATATGTGTATAACAATAGTGCTAGTTCACTCGCTCTAATTATTATCAGTTATTGTTTATATGCAGTTTTGCCAGGTAATTCTTTATTCTTATTCTAGATTTGCCCCTAGCTTAACTCAAAATTTCCAAAATTTGTTTGCAGCAACTAGCTCTACACACAAAGAAATACCGAGGGCAAGATTATGTCATTTCATTGGTAAATCATTGTTTATTAAATTTGTAATCATTTGTCAAGGCAACTATAACATTTGAGCAATGATAACAATTATTTGCCAAGTTTCTTGTACATAATTGGTAGTATTTTGCTAAAAAACAAATATTTGACCACGTTCTTATTAAACTTTTACCAGGAAATTTGTACGGTTTAAATTACCAAGTTTCTTGTTTCATAATCCCCTAATTTTTTTCTACGTGTACCAATGTTAATTTAAAAAAATCCCTCAATGTCACTAAACTAGGTTCGAGGCACATTTTTATAATGTGCTCACTTAAATATCCCAGTCATTTAACTTTTTTTTTGTCTACAGTGAAAAGTTCTGGTGTATTTGGTTTTATTGGCTAACCTCATGGATTTTGGGCTGCTGAACACGAATCTGAATGTGTCTAATAAAATTTTTGCCGGGTAAAAATTGTGTTTTTTTTTTTTGTTTTTCACTTATAACTTCCAAAGTTTGCATTCTATGACTATCTTTTTATTTTATGACTATCAATTTTGCAGCGAGACTCTAATCGACTTTTTTTGAGCAAAAAGTCGAAAAGTCTAGAGTCGACTTTTTGAAAATTTTCAAAAGTCGAAAAGTCGACTTTTAGCTCGTACTATATAACCCTACCCAGATTATAATAGTATACTCATAACCTAATAATACATGCATCTCTACAACAAACACAACAAAAAAATTCCTCAGAAGTCAAAAGTATAAATGTGTATGTGTGTATGTTTCAACCTGTGACAAAAATATAAATAAAAATTATTCATTCAAATACGAAAAAATAAATACAAATCAAAATTTAACATACATATAAAATTTAAATAAAAAACAAGTAATTTACAAGAATTGTCAGCTGGGCTTGTAAGACTACCTTATAGTCATTGTATCATGAGTTCTTGTCTTTTGCAGCTAACTTCACTATTAAACGCGCTGTCAAAATCGGATTTTCCAATTGCAAAATTTTGCCGCCGCGTTATTTCGGGATGCTCCATACAAATTGTATGGGCATGAGAACTTTTGACAGCTAAAAAACGCTTGCCGCTCTTGTTTAGGTATGGCTGTTACTCTACTTATAGTGAATAAGAATGAGTAAATACAAATACTTTGAGCGTATAAAGAGAATAAATGTTTTGTTTTTTTTTTGTTTTTTTGTATTGTATTTACTTGCTTTGATCCCCTTTTGTACTTGGAAAAATTCTGAGAATTTTTAAAAAAGCAAATGTTTTTGAATTTAAATGTACTTAGTGCAAAAGCCTAGTCTAAAAGTCTTGCATACTTCGGTTTTCTTCTTAATGAAACAATGTAAAATCTTTAAGTTTTATCTCCTTTTTATTTTCTTCTGTTTGTCGTTAGAAGTCTTTTCTTAGATTGCTTGCCTTAAAAATATTTACAAGTTTTTATACTAAAATTTTACTTAAAACTATAATGCAGTCGCAGCATTTTACGTGATTTTGCAAAACACTATTTGGAATTTGTATGTCACATTTTAGTGCCTCATATGAGTTAAATGACTTTTGGGTGGTCAAATGACACACACAAATATTACATAGTATCGTCATAATTTATTATTAGTAACGATTCAAATTACTATAAGAACAATTGAAATGTGAGACCCTTTAGTTTGTTCTGTTTTGGGTTTTGCATATTTTACAAACATATTCAATTTGTTTTTATTTAGGTTTTTCTATATTTGCCGACACCAAAGAATTTAATTGTTAACATATGTAGTTCAGTGTTCTCAAGTAACGTTTAGACAAAATCACGCTGTGCCTAGTATTCATGCATTGTATGAATACCCTACAGTATGCATATACTACACTAGTATGTATGTATACCTACTTAACACTACGAATAAGACAACAAAACGAATTTCATGAGTACATGAGAGGGTGTACTCGTTTCTTTTCCCCCTGTCACTCTCTCCAAAAACTAATAAGCAGCGTTGTCAACTTTGAAATTTCAAAACGCACCAAAATGGAGCAAAAAACGCGCCATTTAACAAAATACGCACCAAGTTCAGATTTTTTTTTTATTGAAAATTTTTATTGAATTAATTTTGCGTTTTTAAAACATTTAACTTTTGCTTAAAATTCTAAGGTTGAATCAATATTGTGCCATTACATAAAGTGCATCATTCTCCACACTTTTTCAATGCTAGATAATGTTTCGACATCGGATTCAAATTGTACTGTTAATGGCATGATATCATATTTGTAATGGTATAAAACATTTTGTACAATATTGGTTGTTGATGTCGTTTGTAGCTAAATGAGCTCAAAGCTGGAATGTGTTTCCGTGTTCCAGCATGCCGAACAAGGGTGGATATTTAGGCGTGACGTCGCAAATTGCAATAAAAGCATCTTACTTTTGTGATATTATTTGATCAAGGCCGAATCCATTGATTAAACTCACATTGTGATTCCCAAATCTTTTTATATTTCACTTATAATATCCTTTTTTTTACTCCACTATTGACACTTACTTTAAATATTTCTTTTAGTAAATAGAAATTTTTTTTCATTTTATTGTTACAACACTTTATATAACCGCATTTTTCATGCATTTTATAAAAAACGAACAATGCTCGCTAGTCTCGAGAATACTTTTTTTTTGCTAAGCTCTTTAGCAGACTAGACAGAAACTTTTGCTACAAAACCAATTATGTACTATGAAAATCTAAAAGGGACAGAAAATTCCCTATAATGAAATGTTTCATAATACAAATTATCTACAACAAGACGGTTTTACCACAGATAACCAGAGATGACACGAGACGGAAGATTTTGCATAATTGTTTGTATACACTCATACAATCGCGGGTTTTGGTTTTTTTCTTTGTGCTGTCTTTCTATCCAAATTAAAATTATAAATCGCAAAACTAATTAAATATCCATATATTTCTCTAATTCACATTAAAAATATTATTAATTAATTAATTTAAGTTGGTTTTCACTGATCGTTTGTATTTTATCACTATAATATCTGCAAAATATCAGAATTTATGAAGTATGTATGTATGCATGTGTGTATGTAAGTTAAAAACCACCACCATTTGGCAAATTTCCAGCATATATGTACGTATGTATATAAATTTAATATACTGAGTATATAAGAACACATTAATTGTTTTATCACTTTATTTTCGAATTATATGCCGTAAATACTTAATATTATTATATTTTATTAAATTTAAGCGTGCTTTCATGTAGCATTTTCCACTAAAAACTGAACTTTTTTTTTGCTTTTCGTTTTGTTTATCTTCATAACAAACACACTAATGTTGTCTCTTTTTCACGATGCCGGGTTATGATAAATAAAATATGATCGAAGTCCAATTTTTTTTTGTCATCTCTGGGTATCTGTGGTTTTACTTTCTGCATATGTTTTGGTACGTCTTAAATATCATTACTGGTTGTTCTTACTCGCAGTCTACTACCCCGTTTATACGCATTTCTTATTTGCAAAAACTTAACTCACTGTTTATACGCAAATAGCATACAGAAATATTGTTATATATTTTGTTATGACACGCAGTAAATAAATAGTCATCTGGTAGCATCACACATCTTATTTGCAAATAGCTTGGTATTTGCAAATAGTTTTCGCAACATTTTAAGTTACAATAAAAAAGTAATACGGCAACGCTTTCCACTCTTATTTGCAAATAAGAAGTGCGTATAAACGGGGTATTAGTTTATAATTAATTAATAAATCATCAGTCTTAGGAGCTCCAAATATACAAGCTCTAAGACAAAAATAAAATAAATAAAAACTATTTTATTACATGGCGATCCTGCCAGTCTTCTTCAGCGAGTGCTACTAAACTGCACCCTGAAGAAGCAAGAGCAGCCTGCCAGTTTTCTTGGAGTGCTACTAGATTTGCACCCAGAAACAAGAGCAGAAGAAGGAGAGGGTCCGCCTGGCCAAAAGGCACCCCAGCATTAAAGAAGCAAATAAAGGTCTGCCTGGCCAAAAGGTAGTCAAAGAAGGACGACATCTTCAATACAAATATCACCTCCATCAGCCAGCCAAAATGATCTGAGAGAACCAAGAAGACCACAAAATCACCAAAAAATATATATTTTCTTCATATGTATTTTACAATTAATTAATTAATAACTTTTATTTTAAATTTATTTATTTATTTAGGGCCAGTAAGCGTTAACCGCTCGTGGCAAACATTTTTTTTTTAATTGCATTTACAAAATAGCTCGTAGCTATAATATTTTAAAGAACCTCATATTTACAAAAACAAAAAAAGGGGATTAAGAAAATTAGCAATGTTACTTAAATAAAAATTAAAAAAGTAACACTTAAAGAATAATTTTTCAAAAATTATGTTGGAATAAAATTAAAATTAAACCTAAATAAGACAAACGTTTTAAAAAAATTTTTTTATCCTTAAGATGGATAAAAGTAAAATAAATTAATTAAAAATATCATAATTTTAATAGAAATAAGAATAAATTAAATTAAAAGAAAAATTTATAAAATTATTATACATAAATTTTTACACGGTCCTTTATAATGAATAGAAAACAGAAAAAGAGGGCAGAAAAATAAAAATAGAAAAACTAATTAAAGGCATTAAATTAAATTATACTTATGGAATGGCAAGAAATACTTTACAAAGATAGATTAATATAGGAAGATTTTGACCGTTCTTATAAATGCCTAAACATTGACAGACATACAAAAGAAGAAACAATAAAAATACATTTCGATAAACTTTTAGGTTGCTTAGAAAGAATAAGAACTTTATTTAATGTGCACTACAATAGACTTAAAATTTCACACAAAACAGCAGCAGATGCATTCTTTGCAGATTTAAAAGAAAAAATTTTCAAATTGGCAGCTAAGAAAGGGGTAGAGCTTGACCTACCAACATCCATCCACGAAAATTCACCTCATAAATTCAGAACTAAACCAATAAATACTACAATGGGCCAAACAATAGTGGAATTTTTAAATACAGCTAATTCCAGACTTTGATGGCAGAGCAGAAAATTTTCGCTCTTTCATAGATTCATTATCGTTACTAAATTCAATAAAAGGACAACACAAACAAAATTAAAGGGTACTGCAAGAAATCTTTTTAACGATGAAGCAACAATAATAAACATTATAAATAAGCTGCTACAAACCGTTAAAGGCGAATCAGTAGAAGTAATATCTGCGCAAATAATGAACATTAAGCAAAGCAGTAAAACGGCGAATGCCTACTGCAATGAAATTGAAAGTTTAGCAAAATCATTAGAAAGTGCATATATAACAGATGGATTACCATCAGAATTAGCAACCAAATATTCAACACAAGTCGCTGTTAAAGCACTTACCAAAAACTGCAACATTGATAAAGTAAAGCTTATCATGGAGGCAGGCCAATTCAATAGCATGAATGATGCTATAAGTAAATTTGTCAATAGCTGTACCGAAGCCACAGGCCAACAGAATGCCATACTATAATATGGGCAAAAACATAGACCCAATAACAATTATCGTGGCAATAATACACGGTTGCGTGGAAGAAATAATTTCCCACGTAACAGTAATAGCAATAACAGCTATAACAACAATAATGACAATTACCGCCAAAGATACACCAATAACCGTAGGAACAACAATTTCGTAAGAGCAACAAAATCAAATCAAAATGATTCGGAAAACTCCGAATTTCCCCTAAGACCAATTCAATAAATATCTATCATCTAAACCTCAACTTAAGTTTCTTTATAAATGTTCAACTAAATAATACCGACACTACACTCACACTTTTGGTAGACACTGGTGCTGATATATCTCTAATAAAATCAAAAATTTTCAGATTAAACAAAATAAATACTAATGACACTACTTTTTTTAGTGGAATAGGACAGGGCAATATAAAATCAATGGGAAGTATATTTTTTGATCTAAAATTCGAAAAATTTTTAATACCACATAAATTCCAAGTGGTATACAATAACTTTCCAATACCATGCGATGGAATCATTGGAATGGATTTCATGAAAAAGTATAATTGCATGTTGGATTTTAACAAAAACAATGATTGCCTTATCCTAAGACCATTTAATATGCCACACACAATCAATTTACCAATTTCAAATAGCAGTAGTGAAATAACTTTACCACCAAGATGTGAAATAATACATCAAATAAAATTTAACAATTTAAACAGTGAAATTCTAATTCCTAATCAAGAAATTGCACCAGGCGTCTTCATTCCAAACACAATAGTTAACACTAATAAAGCATACGTTCGTTTTTTAAACACTAATAACACTAATACCAAAATCAATAAAAGTAACATAAAAACCGAAAACATCTCTGATTATGATATAATAAAAGAAAATTCTTGCAAAAATAAATCAAGAAAATCAAAAATATTAAAAATTTTTAGGGAAAATTTCCCGGAACAATTTAAAAATACATTAACAGAGTTATGCTCAACATACAGTGATATTTTCGGTTTAGAATCAGAAAAAATAACAATAAATAATTTTTATGAACAAAAGTTGAGGGTAAAAGATAAAGAACCGGTATACATTAAAAATTATCGTATACCACATACACATAAAGAAGAAATAGATAAACAGGTCAAAAAGCTAATAGATGATCAAATTGTAGAGCCTTCGTACTCTGAATACAATAGTCCAATATTACTCGTACCAAAGAAATCACTGCCCAATTCTGATAAGAAAAGATGGAGACTTGTTATAGACTACAGGCAAATAAATAAAAAACTAATTGCAGATAAGTTTCCATTACCTAGAATAGACGATATTCTAGACCAGCTCGGCAGAGCAAAATATTTTTCTTGTTTAGACATAATGTCAGGTTTTCACCAAATTGGCTTGGAGAACAAATCTAGGGACTTAACATCATTTTCAACCAACAATGGCTCATACAGATTTACTAGATTACCGTATGGTTTAAAAATAGCTCCAAATTCGTTTCAATGAATGATGACACTTGCTTTTGCTGGTTTAAAACCAAACCAGGCTTTCCTGTACATGGATGACTTAGTGGTGTTAGGTTGTTCAGAAAAACATATGCTTTCAAATTTAAAAGAGGTATTTGATTTGTGTAGAAAAAACAACTTAAAACTTGTTCATTTTCATTCATTTTTCAGGACAGAAGTTACTTATCTTGGACACAAATGTACACACAAAGGAATATTACCTGATGATAGTAAATACGCAGCTATCGAAAACTATCCAACACCTAAGGATGCGGATAGTGCAAAACGATTCGTTGCATTTTGTAATTATTATCGAAGATTCATCAAAAACTTCTCAGAATATTCCAGACATCTAACGAAATTGTCCAGAAAAGGAGTACAATTTGAATGGACTAAAGATTGTGACAATGCATTCAAATACCTGAAAAAAGCTCTAATAAAACCCACACTACTTCAATACCCTGATTTCACAAAAGAATTTTGTATAACGACGGACGCAAGCAAACAACCTTGTGGAGCCGTATTAACGCAGGAATATGATGGAAAGCAATTACTAATAGCATACGCATCAAAATCTTTTACCAAAGGTGAAAGCAATAAATCTACAATCGAACAGGAGTTGACAGCTATCCATTGGGCTATTACACACTTCAGACCATACATATATGGTAAACATTTTCTTCTTCGTACTGATCACAGACCATTATCATATTTATTTTCTATGAAAAACCCAAGTTCAAAATTAACAAGAATGAGGTTAGATTTGGAAGAATACAATTTTACTATAGAATATCTTAGGGGAAAAGATAATTACGTTGCAGACGCGTTATCAAGAATAACGATTGATGACTTAAAAGATATAAATATAAAAACTAATACGGTGTTAAAAATTACAACAAGATCTATGGCATATAAAAAGAAACAACAAAGTAATACCGAAAATATTCAGCATCAAATTAAAAATAATGATAAAAAGCCCAATATATATGTACCACTAAAGAACACTGACGTCAGAAAGTACTATAAATTAAAGATTACTCCTGTAAAATGTTACATCAAACGAGGAAAATCTGTTATTACATATATAAATATAAATGATTTGTTTACTAATGGGAATATTGACCTAGGACAATTTTCCCAAGGCTTGAGAAAGTAGCCGGTAAACTTAGTGTAGAGACACTACAAATGGCACCCAGTGAGAAAATTTTCGCATTTATCTCCATAAATGAATTTAAAAATATGGGCAATAAATATTTAAATAAATTAAAAGTAGCGCTACTTAATGAGGTGACCAATATAAATGATAAGAATGCTAAGGCAATTCTTGATATAATGCTGAAATACCACGATGATCCGATAGATTGTGGAATATATAGAACAATAGAGAAAATTAAGAGGTATTACTATTGGAAAAATATGATAAAAGACATAACGAAATATGTTGTCATGTCAAAAATGCCAAAAATCAAAAACACTAAACCATAATAAAAGTCCTATGACTATAACAGAAACACCAGAAAAAGCATTCGACATGGTGTATGTAGACACAATAGGGCCATTTCCGAAATCGATTAATGGAAATGAATATGCAATCACTTTAATATGTGATCTTACTAAATATTTGTTGACAATACCAATGCCAGATAAATCTGCAAAAACAATCGCTAAAGCGATATTTGAAAATTTTGTATTGACCTATGGACCAATGAAGACGTTCATCGCGGACATGGGAACAGAGTACAAAATTCTATACTGACGGAACTATGCACACTACTAAAAATTGAAAATATAACTTCCACAGCGCATCACCATCAGACACTAGGAACAATAGCAAAAAATTCATAGAACTTTTAACGAATACGTTCGTTCTTATATATCTGTGGACAAAACGGACTGGGACGAATGGTTAAAATATTTCACTTACTGCTTTAATACGACGCCATCAACGGCACATAACTACAGTCCTTATGAGTTAGTATTTTCAAGATTACCAAACAATTTTAGACAATTTGCTGAAGTAGATAGTGTGACACCACTATACAATGTGGATAACTATGCCAAAGAGGCAAAATTTATGTTAGAAGTAGCACATAAGCGCGCTGAAATAATATTAGATAAAAATAAAATAAAACAAAAATTAAATTATGATAGGAATATTTTAGAACATAATTTTAAAATAGGAGATTTAGTTCTACTTAGGAATAATTCAGGCCATAAGTTGGAAAACCAGTATAAAGGTCCGTATAAAATTAAGAAAATAGATTTAAGAAATAATGTTACCATAGTTGATAAGAAAACTAATAAATAACAAGTAGTTCATAAAAATAGACTTAAGATATATAATAATAACTAACATTTAATATTATTGTTCGGCCGGACTACTATAAAATTAGAATATAAGTACATCTAAATATTATAATTTTTTTTCCATAAAACTAACGTTATATGAACATTCTTGTAAAAGGCGGAGGTGTAGCATGTGGCCAACAGTGTGTGGTATGCATTGCGATTCAATAGTACCGCAACATGCAAGCATTGACAAACTGCAAGCAAGATATTTTGTGTGTGTCGGTAATTTGACACTTGTACAGTTAATTAAGTGCAGTAGCACAATGCACTTAAATGAATCACATTTATTAACTGTATTTGTTTGATTGTAGATATAAGCTACACGAAGTATCTGTTGCTTTTAAGTATGCACTCGTTGAACTTTAAAACTGTTGAACACATTCCATACATAGAAAGTTGGAAGCTAAATATGCTTACCCAACAATAATATATATTTCTATTCTTTTACTCTTATGTTAAGGTACCCCTAAGAATTATTCTCATATTTAGTATATAAGCCAATGTCATTTAGTTTAAAATTAATTAATAAATCATCAGTCTTTGGAGCTCCAAATATACAAGCTCTAAGACAAAAATAAAATAAATAAAAACTATTTTATTACAACTCTTTAGTTGGTATGTGTAAAATTGCTTATTTTTTGACTCAAATTCAGAAACTATTTTTCGGTAATGATTTTCTTGAGTTACCTGGATTTTTGTTTCGTTAATATTTCCGCGCTTAAATGGAGTAACATAGAACTCATTTTCTCCAATTAGGGAGATAAGGCTTTTTACCAAAAAATTAGAGTTCTGCTCTCTTAAATATATAGGTGAAGGTTTACTCGACCTTGTAGTTGATTCTTCATCGCCTTGTTCAGATAAAATCGCAAAACGATTTTCGGAATTTTTTATATTGTTTTTTCCATATCTGGGAACTTTCGCTGTTGAAGCTTTTTGAGCTGATTTTGGACTTCTTCCCCTTTTTAACACGGTTATGTATCTGTCAATACCTGTTTGAATTTTATTATCACTCATTGTACACACCGCATTTACAATTTTGTGCACGTTGGTCACCTGGGTATTTATTGTTTGTTTGTTTGATTCTACAGCTAAGCTGACAAGTTTGCTAATAGGTGCAATTGTTGTTGCTTCTTGATCGCTATTTAATATGTACGGAGACAATGATTGCGCACGAGTATTTGTGTTTTGTGTAGTATTCAGGTTTGTGTTTACTTCATTTTTTTGTCGTCGTTAGCCACCAAAGATATATATTGTACATTCCTACTGCTTGTAGGTTTATTGTTGTTGTTAGAAGGTGAACTCATTTAGAGTTCTCTTTTTTGTGTTCACTTATGAGTTGGTGTATGCAAATATTTATATATTTACACACAAGCAAAAAATAAAATAAAACCAGTAAACTAACTGTTTAATAAATGTTTTGTTTTTGTATTTTTTTTTTTTTTTTGTGAAATTTTCTTTCAATAATTTTTAATATTCAGTTGCGACGATTATAAAAACGCGTCTGTACACTGCAAGAGTTGAAACTGAATAATAATAAAAATACTTATGTATAATTGTTAAAGAAAATAGACTTGTATACATATACATACATACATATGTGTATAATATATTTTACAAATGCATATATATATATTGCAATTAAAGATATTGATTCATTCAGGTAAAACTGTTAAATCAGAGGAGCTTTAAATAATCTTTTGTAATTTATATTGCTTCCAAATACGAATTTTTCAATGAATTTCTTACTTAAGTCTTATTTATGTTTACCTGATAAAGTTTTATTTCCACATTTGCTGGGGATGGTGGTAAAACTAGGTTTTTTGTAATAAATTTAGTCAAAACCGGAAACAAAAGACTAGAATCCCTCGTTTGCATCTCTGATATTTTTTTTCCAAAAATCCAATAGTTATATGTTTTTATCAGTGTAATAATTTTAATTTCTAGCTCTTGGCTTTCGCTTTCTTCAACAAAATAGGAAAATTCTGTTATAATTTCAGAAAACCAACTTTTTTCTACAATAATATTAAATGGATTAATTTGGCCAAGAGCTTTATATATTTATTTTCAAAATCAAATCTGGATAATATCTTATTTTGTCACAGTTAGCGGTACTGTGTAACTTGCCACATACAACGCAAACGGTAGGCAACTTGCAATAAGTTTTGGTATGGCCAAATTCTTGACAGTTCATGCATTGGATAGGTCCAGTTTTTTTTATATGGCAACTCAACGGTAACTCTTCGATGCAACAAGTATTTTAAATTATAGATTGGGTGCGATTCATTTTTTTTAATTTTCAAGTCGCCTGGCTGTAGCTTGACTCTAAAAATAGGTTGGGGGATTTTTTCCCTGTTTTTAATGTTTGAAACATTTTTCACTTTGAAGCCACTATTTTCAAGGCCTGACTTAACCTCTTCAGGATCAACAATAGAGTCTATACCTTTTATAACGATTTTTAGGCCTTTAGCACTCTGTAGCATGTGGCCAACAGTGTGTAGTATGCATTGCGATTCAATAGTACCGCAACATGCAAGCATTGACAAACTGCAAGCAAGATATTTTGTGTGTGTCGGTAATTTGACACTTGTACAGTTAATCA
The DNA here is from genome assembly GCA_947311025.1 of Lypha dubia. Taxonomy (NCBI): domain Eukaryota; kingdom Metazoa; phylum Arthropoda; class Insecta; order Diptera; family Tachinidae; genus Lypha; species Lypha dubia. Next base: position 12,365,352 of record OX371265.1, on the reverse strand, counting down.
AGTGCAGCAGCACAATGCGCTTAAATGAATCACATTTATTAACTGTATTTGTTTGATTGTAGATATAAGCTACACAAAGTATCTGTTGCTTTTAAGTATGCACTCGTTGAACTTTAAAACTGTTGAACACATGCCATACATAAATAGTTGGAAGCTTAATATTTCTATTCTTTTACTCTTATGTTAAGGTACCCCTAAGAATTATTCTCATAATTAGTATATAAGCCAATGTCATTTATACCCCGTTTATACGCATTTCTTATTTGTAAATAAAGCTATTTGCAAAAACTTAACTCACTGTTTATACGCAAATAGCATTCAGAAATATTATTATATTTTTTGTACTGACACGCAGTAAATATATAGTCATCTGGTAGCATCACACATCTTATTTGCAAATAGCTTCCCTACAAGAAATGGATAACCGAAACCAACCCAAGCAACATTTTTTTACTAACACACTTGCAACAATTTTATATTGAATTTTTGCTATTGGTGCTGCCACTGTTTCGTTTCTGAAATAAAATTTTAAGGATTGTTTTTATAATGTGTATTGTTTATTTTGGTTTAGCAATTTATGTACATATTTATTTAATTTTCATTTGAATAAAAGTTCAATCAAAATTTATTAATTATGCGTTCATACATTTTAATAATTTAATTATTTATTGTAAAATAAATGTAATTTGTATACAAAATGGATTTGGGAAATTTTGGGGGTATTTTGAAAGAAAACGTATTGGGAAAAAAGTGTTGCTAGTGGCAATTGCAGGCAAATATTGCATTAGTTTTCCCACTCTAACATGTGTGTTAGAGTGGAACATATATGTACATTATATATAAAAAAAATGCCACAAAAGGAATTAAAACAGTGAGAAAATATTAAAATTGTTTTATAAATTGTGTAATGTTGCCTAAAACTCCAAAAAGTGATTTCTGGAAATTCGTTAAAGGCAGTGCCAAGATTCTTTTTGTTATATGTATATTTGGCCAAAGAACGCTTAGAAGATTCAACCACATATGGGGAGAATAAAACCAACCACGATATAGGCAGCAATATGGACACGATTACCAAAAGACAAAAAGATAAGAAATACAATTTTTGTATTATTAAATTATTGTAATAAAAAGTCTCACTTACCAATGGCTTTCAGTAGTGCGATTCACTATGGTTTTTAAACCACTTTTGTTTAGTTTAAAAATTTTAACCACAAAATTAAGCTTTTTGCAATTCACTAACATTTAACCATATCTGCTGGCGTTTAAAGCCAGCTGTTTGTGTCAGCTGTTATTTTTAACTACAAAAGTTGTGGTTTATTAACACCAGCATTTGTTTCCAGTTTTAATTTGTGCTATAAAAATAAAAGTGTTTAATGGCTTTAGAGTACTTAGCCTACAATTTATCGGAGAATGAGCCATTTGATAGCGCTCCTCCAGTCAACCGGCGTGAACTTCGCGATTTGGATAACCCTTTTGAGTTGGCTGGGACGCACTTTAAAAAACTCTACCGCTTAAGTCCGGAATTGGCTGAAGAAGTTGTGTCCGAACTTGATGTTCTTCTACATGGTTCTAGGATCACTGCAATATCGGCTGAAAAACAGGTATACATAATGAAGTATTATTAAATAAAAAATATATGTATGTATGTGTGTATTTTGGCAGGTGCTAGCAACTTTACGTTTTTATGCAACTGGATGTTACCAACGGCCTGTAGGTGAGCAATGGGGTATATCAATGAGCCAGTCGTCAGTAAGCCGTTGCATACATCGGGTAACTGATGCAATTAACAATAAAATGTTTTGTGCAAAAATAAAGTTCCCAATGACTTCGGAAGAACGTCAGTCTGCAAAGGCAATTTTTGCTTCAGCTTCTTCACCTTTTGTTTCAGGTACAATCGGTGCAATCGTTTGTACACATATATTATGTACAATATTAGCTCCAAAAATCCATGAAGAAGCTTACGTTAATCACCACGGCTACCACTCAATTAATGTCCAAATGGTAAGTAAGGTTTTAAAACAACCAAATAACAACAATAATTTTTTTTTACATACGTGCAGATATGTGATCCAAATTTGAAAATTTTAAATGTAAACGCTAAATATCCAGGAGCACGACATGATTCATACATATGGAGCTCCTCTGCAATTCGAAGAGTCATGCAACGAAGTTTCGAAAATGGAAACCACAACATGTTTTTAATTGGTAGGTATAACTAAATTACTTACATATGCATGTACAAAAAAAAACACATTAAAATCTACAGGAGATTCTGGATACCCGTTAGAGCCATGGTTGATGACTTCTCTACCAAACCAATTAGAAGGAAGTGCTAAATTCCGTTACAATGAGGCCTTATGTAAGGCTCGTAATCCGGTCAAAAGACTTTTTGGCGTTCTAAAAGGAACTTGGCGGTGTCTATCGAAGCAAAGAATTCTTTTGTACGATCCAGGATTTGCCGGAAAAGTTGTTAACGCCTGTGCAACATTACACAACATGAGTTTAATTGACCAAGGCCATGAACTAGAGTTGGATAATTCAGTAAATAACAGGTAGTGATTTAGTAAATCAAAACCAACCATCCTCAATAGCGAAACGAGTCCAAGAACGTTTAATTGCAAATTTTTTTACTTAGTCAATATATTTAACAACTTTAGTAGAAATTATGTTCTAGCGATTATTATGTACTTACATATGTATATGTATTGCTCGTTTGCATATTTTATTAAATAAAACACTTAATTTGATTTAAATTGTGAATTACAACAACTTTATTAATTTATTTATTTATTACACGGTAGCACTCTTTGTTGAAAAAAAAAAATGTATAGGCACATTGCCAGTGGGGGCTGTTAATAAATAAAAGATAACAAAAAGATAATGTTACTTACCGCTTGCCACTGGTTGACCGTTTTCACCGCTCCACCAAGATAATTCAGCCTTTCTGACAATTCGCTCCACTTCTTATCGGACTCCAATTTTCCGTGCAGCTTTTGAAATTTACCGCCAGCAAGTCCCGGGTTGCTAGTCATAAAATCGACCATTTGGCTCAGCTGCTCACCTGTCGCACGGCTTCTTCTGGCGGAATTATTTTCCATTCTAGTTAAATACATATGTACAAATGTGAACCAAGGTAATATAATATTGAAAAATAATAATGTTTTACTTACCTTGCACAATATTAAAAGAAACAAAACGTTTTTGGCACACAATATCACAAATTATAAATTGTTTTTTTGGGGGTTGTTTTTTTATTTTGACATTTCGTTTGACAGAGATGCCACTTAATATCAATTGAAACAAAACACACTTTACCGGGGTTAAACATAAGTTAGTGAATAACAAAGTGGTTAGTGCAAACCCCAAAACATGTGGTTAAAAATAACACCTACAAAAGTGTTAAAAGTTACTGAATCGCACTACAGGCTTTCTTTCACATTATTTACTCTATGGAGCTTTAGTTCTGCCACCACTTTTATTATATGTGAGCGTGTTCTGGGTGCATGTGCTGCTCCCGGTGGAAGATCTTTATTAATGTTACAAACTTTGCATCCCGAACAATTGGTATGTAATGATGTGATGGAATCGCGTGTAAATCGTATACGTAAAGTTATGAAGGAATATTTATTCGATTACGAAGAACGTTGTGTAGGACGTCGTTTAATACTGAATCAGTGTGATGCTCGCAATATAGATGACTTTGGCACATACGATAAATATGTAAACAATATACAATATCAAATAAATATGTACATTTCATATGAAATATAAAAGAAAAAACATGTTGTATTGACGGATATTTTCGTTAGGTGGGACTAGTTAGTGCTAACCAATATTTTGGTTAGGTTTGACTAGTTAGTGCTAACCAATATTTTGGTTAGGTTTGACTAGTTAGTGCTAACCAATATTTTGGTTAGCTGTGACTAGTTAGTGCTAACCAATATTTTGGTTAGGTTTGACTAGTTAGTGCTAACCAATATTTAAGTTATCATTGACTAATAAAAAGCAGCAGAGTAAGCAGTACAGATATATGTTATTTAGTCGGGGAAATTAATTAGTTAGAGAAAGATGCAAAATCACACGTATACAAGAGCTTCGGTTAGTTTTTGCATTTTGCTCTTAATAAAATAGTGGAAACTATAACCGGCATAGCCGTCAGCACTACCAGTTAAATAACTAGTTCTTTAAGCTCTTTAACAGACTTGACAGCAACTTTTACGACAAAAACTCTGAAAATCTAAAAGGGACAACCAATTTCTTATAATGAAATGTTACAAATTATCTATAACAACATGAAACGGGTTTTGTGAATGTGTTTTGGTACCTCTTAAACATCATTAATGGTTGCTCTTATTATGGTCTGTAAAATTGAATGTAAAAATTGTACACAATTAAATGAAACGGTATTGAAACAACTGTATTTTTTGTACAAAATTCTTTTTTCTCATACCGAAACAAAAAATTCTGTTTAATATGCTTTGGAACCAAAATTAAAAAAACGCACTAAAATTAAATAAAAAGCGCACCACGCACCAATTCAGATATTTTTCGCACAAAACATTTAGAAAAGCACCAAAAAAGGTGGAAACGCACCAAGTTGACAACGCTGGTTATTGTGGTGCTCTCTAGGAGCTCTCAATTTATTTGTTGTTTTATAATTTGCTTCGAGCTAACTAGTAGCTCCTAAGCTTGAGGTTTTATGATTGATTTCTTAAACTAATTGACATTGGCTTATATACTAATTATGAGAATAATTCTTAGGGGTACCTTAACATAAGAGTAAAAGAATACAAATATATATTAATGTTGGGTAAGCATATTTAGCTTCCCACTATTTACGTTTGGCATGTGTTCAATAGTTTTAAAGTCTAAATGAGTGCATACCTAAAAGCAACAGATACTTTGGGTTGCTTATATATACAATTAAACAATGCAGTTAATAAATGTTATTCATTTAAGTGCATTGTGCAGCTGCACTTGATTAAATGCACAATTGTCAAATTACAGTCACACAAAATATCTTGCTTGCAGTTTGTCAACGATGCGGTACTATTTAATTGAAATGCATACTACACACTGTTGGTCACATGCTACAGTAGCCCACTGTTGTACATGTTTTGTTTATGGTCAAACAGCGTTGTCAGAACATTAGTTCGTACAACCATGTTCATGGTAGAATAATAAGGTGCGCGTAAGAATACAACAATAAAAAACGACATGCATTTTGTTTGTGTAAAATTCATTCAAAATTGTCAAAACAAAGCTGTATACAAAACAAAACAAAAGTTGTTTTGTATGTATTTATTGGTTATGCAAAAACAAAAAGCTAACGTAAACAAAAATATTCATGATGGCGGCCAAAAATGTAAACAACTTTTGACAAGACCGAATTAACTTACCATATTTTTGCAGATTATTTAACGGTCAAAACACAACCCTACAAAAAACCATATTCCTTCTTGCGCAGACCTGATTATTAGACCATAACCATGTTCAACCATCAAATGTCATTTTCCAATATGAAAATTGAGACAACAAACAAAAGCTATTTGCTGTCTCTGCCACTCCACCTTAAAATTGTGGTAAAACAGCACATGAACATTTACTAATATTCCCCACATAGAAAAAAATGAACAAATTTTGTTCTGCTATTCTGCTGGCGCTTTGTTCATGTGCAAACAAATCGATGGCTAATGTAGACGGCGAGTTATGGTCAAACAGCGTTGTCAGAACATTTGTTCGTACAACCATGTTCAACCATCAAATGTCATTTTCAAATATGAAAATTGAGACAACAAACAAAAGCTATTTGCTGTCTCTGCCACTCCACCTTAATTTTGTGGTAAAACAGCACATGAACATTTACTAATATTCCCCACATAGAAAAAAATGAGCAAATTTAGTACTGTTATTCTGCTGGCGCTATGTTAATGTTATAACAAATAATAAGCTAATGTAGACTGCGAGTTATTGTGGTCTGTAAAATTGATTTGTAAAAATTTTACAATGTTGAATGAAATGGTATTGCAACAGTTGTATCATTTTGTACAAAATTTTTTTTTCTCAAACTGAAACAAAAAATTGTGTTGAAGTTTCTTTAGTGCCACTCGATATTAAAAAAACGCACCAAAATTTAAAAAAAAACGCACCAAAATTTAAAAAAAACGCACCACGCACCAATTGAGAAATTTTTCGCACAAAACATTTAAAAAAGCAGCAAGAAAGGTGCGAAACGCACCAAGTTGACAACGCTTCTAATAAACTTAAAACGGGCATTTTGAACACAGACATACTGATGAATTTTCGTTTGCAGCCGATTTTGGGCCGCCGGGGATTCATACTCTGCGAAGGAGCCGCCGTCAGTCATTCTCTGCGGAGGAGCCGCCGGCGAAAATTTTTAAACGACTTGGTGCACTGGTAAAGAATTTTTGTTTAGAATTTGGATAGTTTGGTAAAATAAAGTTAACATTATTTTATGTAAATATTCTTTCTTGAATCTACATACAGCAACAATTCTTATGTGAGGGAGTTACATACTAAATACATATATTGTGATTATTGCAAGTGTTCTTAATTTTACATATCAAGTAAGTAAGTGATACCAATCGACATAAGTACATACTTACATACCATTTGCTATGCATACCAAACATGTACATACATACATACATAATAAAAAGTGTTATATCAATGGAAATATGTATATATGTAGATACATACTTATGTATGTTGTATGTATGTACATATGTCTGTTGTATGTAAATCTTGGTCGAATCATACAGCAGAATTTAGAAAATTTGCAACAAATTAAGTTATCAATAATTAGTAACAAATGTAGTTTAGCTTCATGGCTCAAACAAAAATTTAATCTGACAGAGAATGAAAAATTAAAAACAAATAAAAAAATTGGCGGCGAGGCTTAAGCTACGTTCGCATTTATTATTTATTTCGGCTTAAATCTAGTTTAGTGACGCAGCTCCAAATGAAAAAAAAATTACATTGGGCGATAGAAAATCGAAAAATAAGACGAAAATTTAATGTGGTAACTTTTTCGGAAACGCATAGTTTTCGAGTTATTGGCCTCTGAAGTTTGTATATATATGTGCGATTTCCCTTTGCATTTCTCAACGTACATATGTACACTGGCGAGCAAAACCGAGTGCATGTTAACCATAATTTTAATTAAGGTGTTGTAAAATGATAACTACGTAAGAAAATTTTTTGAAACTTTTAGCAAATATTCTTTATTATAATAGCAAGAAATATGTGTATTCAATTTAATGATAACAGAACAAAAACAAAAATTTCCAATATAAAACTATAAGGTAACTCAATTAACTCAGTTTTGCACGTTGCGTATGATATGAGTAAATGTAGATTTTACATCTCTGAGCAAATTGAAATGTCCCGTTATATTTATGATGCTGGTATTTTTCGTCTTCATTTAGATGTTAGTATTGTTCTACGCAGTTTGTTTTTATTTTTTTATCAGTAATTGGAACCTTACAAATGAATATAGCACAAAGATGAGGAAAATCAGCATAGGCATCGAAAATAGTATAGTAGCTTTGACTGAAAGTGGACATTCATCGAGAGTAATTAGTGATAAATTAAAAGTGAGTCAACGCACAGTGATTGCAGTCAGAAAACGTAGAAATGTAACTGCTATGCCGAATAGTGGAGGTCGCCCCAGGCTGTTAAGCGATTCAGATGCGCGATTAATGGTGCGAGAGATGAAAAAAAATGCTTTGAAAACACCCAAACAAGCTGCTAGTATATTAAATAAACACGTGAGTGAATGGACTGCTCGAAGAGCGCTTCATAGAATCGGTTTAGTTGCAGCAGTCAAAAAGAAAAAGCCAGCTCTATCCGATAAAAATATAAAAGCACGTCTTGAATTCTGCAAAAAACATGAGCATTGGACTATAGATGATTGGAAACGGGTTATATGGTCCAATGAAACAAAAATCAACCGCTTCCAATCTGATGGTAAGGAATATTTCTGGGGCAGACCTAATGAAGCTATTCAAAAACATCACGTGAAACAAACGGTTAAGCATGGTGGTGGCAGTTTGATGGTTTGGGGCTGCTTCACCTGGTGGCATTTAGGACCACTGGTAAGAATTAATGGCATAATGAAGAAAGATGACTACCTTCAAATTCTACAAACACAGTTACCTGATTTTGTGGACCACAGCGCTTATCCCGAAGATGAAATTATTTCTCAACAGGACGGAGACCCTAAGCACACGGCAAAAGTGGTTCAAAATTGGTTGTCTGCGCAAAAATTTAAGGTGATGAAATGGCCAGCGCAAAGTCCAGACCTAAACCCTATTGAAAATTTGTGGTCTATATTAAAGAGGAGATTAGGACAACACAATAGAGCTCCGACGAACATAGAGGAACTTTGGAGCCGTGTAAAGACAGAATGGGAAAATGTTCCAAGTGAATTTAAGGAAAACTTAGTGGAAAGTATGCCCAAGCGTATGAAAAACGTCATAAAAAATAAGGGATTATGGATACCGTACTAATATGAATACCCTACAGTAGCAATATGGAAACGTGCAAAACTGAGTTAATTGAGTTACTTTATAGTTTGACATTGGAAATTTTTGTTTTTGTTCTGTTATCATTAAATTGAATACACATATTTTTTGCTATTATAATAAAGAATATTTGCTAAAAGTTTCAAAAAATTTTCTTATGTAGTTATCATTTTACAACACCTTAATTAAAATTATGGTTAACATGCACTCGGTTTTGCTCGCCAGTGTATGTATAGGGCCAATTTTGGTATCATTTGAAAGCTTTTGACTAGATCTATATGAATTCGTTAAAATACAGAAGATTTTAGTCATATTTAATAAAAATTATGGCTTAAATCTAGTTAACCCTTTGACGACCATAGGCAAGTATGCTTGCCCGGGGTTCTTTTGTTTATACATTTGTCCAGTTAACAGATACAGCAAAGTTGTCAAAGAGTGTTTTATAGAAGATGATTGGGGCAACAATAATGTAGTTAAGTGCGAGTCCCTATCGGGCTCAATTTGGTCCCTACGAGGCTCCGAATTTGCCCAAAAAATGTATTTATGACGAGGGCTGCTACGGGGTAAATATAGGGCGCAAGTGGATGAGAGTCAATTATGTATTAGATTCAACCTTTATCTATTAAAAAATATACTGGACAAGTTGGTGTAAACTTCAAGCTGCCTACAGGTAATAAAATTATGTTTGGCAATTATGTTTGCCTATGGGTTGAAACGAAAATAAACGTTTCTAAAATACTTTACAATTATAACCTCTAAATTTAAATTAAAGTTCGAACCTTTGAGCGCTTTTTTAAACTAATGGTAAACACTGAAAAACCATTGCTGTGTTTAGTATTTTGCATTCATATATTTAAACGAAAAAGGGGAATCACTGAATTGCATTACATACATGTAAACACACGTAAGTATTTTGACAGTCTTACTTGAAATTTGAAATGCATACACTATTTTGGATCAGTCTTTATAGAAAAGTGAAAGAAAACAGTATACAAGTTTAAAATGAGTTGAAAATCCCGAGATCGTTTATTTTTCCTTCGACCAGAGCAAATCGAACAAGTTTTACTTTGCGATTTCAGTGATGACGACGAAGAAGCTGTAATAAACTTGGACAAAGAAGATGTCTTATTTCTTGAGAATGACGCTTTGAAAATACAAGATGATGAGCCCATAGAAGTTATCATTGAGGGTGCTATGCACGTCGACCATATACCAGCTGGAGGAGTAGAAGAGCCAACTACATCAAATTTAAATGTTGTGCAAGAGACAATAAGGCCAGCGTTGTTCATACCACCCGAAAAAACATTCCGCTTTAGACAGACTTTTGCTTATAAGAATCCCATTTTTACCATTTTTATATGCTTTGCAAGAAGGGCGATTGTTCACTTTGACCGTGGCTGAGTTTAAGGCTTATATGGGTATTATCATACGTATGAACTTAGTGAAACTCCCCTCAATACGCCTGTACTGGTCTACTGACCTAACGTTTCACCAAGCTCAGATCGCAGGTGTTATGCCACGGCTCCGATTTGAGGAAATTACAGCTAATCTTCACTTTTGCAACAACAAAATAAGGCTGAAGTTAGAGACCGTGGCTACAAAATCTGGCCAATTTTAGATCATATTAACAAGGCTATGCCGGTTGCGTATACTTATTCAAAAAAGCTGTCAATCGATGAACATACGGTAAAGTTTAAGGGACACAATGCCATGACACAGTACATGAAGGACAAACCTATTTCATGGGGATTCAAACTTTGGTGTTTATGCGAGCCAGAAACTGGATACTTGTATAATATTGACATATACACCGGAAAAAAACCATTTGTTGAACACGGTCTTGGCGAGGCTGTTGTTTAGCAGCTATGCGAGCCACTGGCAAAGAAAGGGGTTAAAGTTTACTTCGAGAATTTTTTTACAAGCCTGAATTTAATGCATATTATCCAGCAAAATGACATAATGGTGTGCGGAACCATCCGATGTAATAGAAAACACATGCCGAAGAATTTTCCGGTGGATAAAGATATGAAAAGAGGGGACATCAGTTACTTCATGTCGGATAGCATTTCGGTAGTCAAATGGATGGATAATCGTGGTGTCTACCTCGCCTCCAATTTCATTGATCCAACAGCGGTATTCAAGGTCAAGCGGCGTGTAGCTGGACAAGCTTGTAAAATAGATATTGATTGCCCTCTGATAATACAGCACTATAACAAAGGAATGGGAGGTGTCGATCTAATGGATCAAAAAAAAAAGTGTATTATGAGTACGATCGTAGAAGTTTTTATTTACGTTTGTTTTTCGACCTTTTCGAGTTATGTGTTCACAATAGAAAACTCATATTGGCGAACAGTTCCTCAATCAATTTGAACTCCATTGAATTTCGGGCAGCTTTAGCCAAAGATTTGATAAGTAGCTCCAATTCAAGGAAGCGTGCCTTTCCAGCCGCAACCAAATCTGGAACCCATTTTATAAGCAAGCCAAAATATCTCCACAAAATGGAAAAACGTGAAGGTTGGAAACGGTGTTCTCATTGTGCTTCCAATAAGAAGTATAGTCGCACAAATGTTTTTTGCGTTCAATGTAATGTGTTCCTCTGCTTTACTACGTCCTGTGATTGCTTTGGAATCTACCACGAACAACACTAATTATAATAAATTTTTAAGATCTTGTATTCTACTTTACGTTTTAAATAAAAATCGATTTTTAAAACTTTTTTGCAATTAAATAAATTGGGATAAAAAATTCCGTTTCAACCCATAGGCAACTATATTTGCCAAGTGAAATGGGGGACTTAGAGGGATCCCAGGAGGAAAATTTTTTTTTTCATAACTAGTATTAGGGCACAGATCTCGAATATATAACAAACTAGTAAATCGCTTCAGCCAAAAATGTTTGGTCGTCAAAGGGTTAAGTGACACAGCTCCAAATGAAAACAAAATTACATAGGGCGATAGAAAATCGAAAAATAAGACGAAAATTTAATGTGGTAACTTTCTCGGAAACGCACAGTTTTCGAGTTATTGGCCTCTGAAATTTGTATATATATATGCGATTTTCCTTTGCATTTCTCAACGTATGTATATGGCCAATTTTGGTATCATTTGAAAGCCGCCGTGTCGGGATATACCATGGTGGAGAAAATCATTTAGCCCGGTCAAAGGCGGGCTATGCAGACAATCTAAAAAACTGCTTTGACACCTAAAGATTTTAAAATTTAAATAGAAAATTTGAAAATTCATATAGATCTAGTCAAAAGCTTTCAAATGATTCCAAAATTGTCCTTATACGGTGAGAAATGCAAAAGGAAATAGCACATATAAATAAAAACCTCAGAGGCCAATAACTCGAAAACTAAGCGATTCCGAAAAAGTTACCACATAAAATTTTCATCTTATTTTTCGATTTTCTATCGCCCTATGTAATTTTTTTTTAATTTGGAGCTGCGTCACTAAACTCGATGTGTTCCTATTCCGCAAAAGTTTGGGTACACCACTTATAACGAACGATACGATGGAAGAAGACAAGGTTACGAAAACGTACAAATTCATTAAATTTCCTAACAAATTCAGAGACATGTTCACGCCGCCGTATATTAAAAACAAACCCAACTGCAATTAATAACGTATTTCAATATTCTTTGGCTAGTCGCAATAGAGCCAGACACAGCTTCTAGGTCATACAGTATATGAGGCATAATTAAGGCATGCGCCACCTCTGAAGTTTTCATATATATGTGTGATTTCCCTTTACATTTTTCAACGTATCAGACTAATTTTTGCTTCGTTTGAAAGCTTTTGACTAGATTTTAATGGATTTGTCAAATACAAAAGATTTCAGTGATATTAAAAAAAAATTGTTTTAAGACCCAAGCGGGCTGGCATCTAATTTCCAGCGTACAATCTGCTGTCATAAATATTAAATTTTCTATATCATTGTTTTGGTGTACAAGGTAGAGAAAATCATTAGGACCGGCCAAAGGCCGGCTATGCAGATCATCTATGCTATAAACCGCCCGGCCGAAGGCCGGCTATGCAGAAAATCTATTATATATACCGCCGTGTCGGGAAATACCATGGTGGAAAAAATTACGAAGCTATACAGAAAATATATTCTATATACCGCCGTGTCGGGATATACCATGCATAGCTGCCAGATTTGACGATTTTTTTTTTTTGCTAAATTTTATTATATATTGAATCTTCAATTATAGATTAAATTATCAATAAGTTTTTCAAATCTTAAATCTAAAAAATATTAAATATAAGTTTAGCCAATGCTAAACAAAATTTTTAATTTCTACGGTTAATTTATGTGTTTTGACATATCCCGTGTACGGCTGAGGAAAAGAGTATCCCTCCTTTTCCTTTTGTGGCCCCTATAATTTAAAATATTGCGCGCAAGTACATTTGGGTGCACCTCAAGTTTTTTTATATATTTTTTAGCGTTTTTTGAAAATACTGTCTTCACCAACGGAACATCTAGATCTTTATGAATTCGATGATTTCTGAAATACCAGGGGGCTGCTGTAATTGTACGTAGAATTTTATTCTGTCGCCTTTGAATTTTTTCGACATTTGATGCTGAGGCCACTGCCCCATAACTGGATTCCATAGAACCATATTGGTTTCAGGATCGCGTTGTATAAAAGTAGTTTACAGTCTACGCTTAGTATAGAATTTCTTCCAATAAGCCAATTCATTTGGGCTGCTTTTAATTTCATTTGTGTTAACTTTGAGTCTATATGCGATTTCCATGTTAAACGACGATCAAGATGAATGCCTAGATATTTGACAACAGTGTGTTGCGGTATGGTCTCGGTGTTAATTTGTATAGGCGGGCTTGTTTCCTTGCGCAACGTAAAAGTTACGTTAACTTTAATACGCCATTGTTTAAGCCAATTTTGCAATTTGGATATATGTATACCCTTGTAAATTGCGGGAAGCTTCTACAGGATTTTCGTGAACGCTTAGAAAAGCTGTATCATCGGCAAATGTTACTGCTTAACGGTAAGTCAGAGGCATATATTAAATAAAGTAATGGACTGAAGATACTGCCTTGGGGAACTCCGGCTTCGATCGACTGCGGTGGGCTTAAGAAATTGCCTTCCCTAACTACAAAATTTTGTTCCATTAGGTAGTTTATTAAAAGCCTAACAATGTTTGCGGGTAGATTTTGCGTTAATTTATGTATAAGACCTTTGTACCATACTTTATCGAAAGCTTGAGAAAAATCTATAAAGAGCGCAGAGCAATATTTCTTCTTTTCGAAAGTGTCTCTGATAACATTCACAAGTCTGTGAGTTTGTTCAATAGTGCTATGTTGTCTGCGAAAACCGAATTGATGATCTGAAATGCATCCACTTCTAGTCACTATAGGCATAAGCTTGCTCATATACAGCTTTTCAAATTGTTTTGAAATGTTGGGCAATAAACTAATAGGCCGATAGGATTCAACCTTCGTATGATCCTTGCCGGGCCTTGGTATCATAATAATCATCGAAACCTTCCATTCTGCAGGATAGTATTGCAGCCGTAAAATACTATTAAAAATGAATAGTATAATTCTTTTTGCAATATAAGGCAGTTGTTGAAGCATTTTGTTGCTTATTTTGTCGACACCTGGGGCTTTTTTGGTGTTAAGACTAGTGATGGCCTTTTCAATCTCCACAATGTTAAATCTTAACGGTATTTCTGGTAAAGAGATTACTGGTGGCAGTTCAACAATATCAGCAGAAATATTCGGAGTGAAAACTTTTTCTAAGTGTTTAACAAAAAGTGCACCTTTTTCAGCATCAGTTTTTGCCCAGTCACCATTTGGGGCTCGTAATGGAGGTTTGCAAATCACTGGCCTTTTAAGTCCTCTGACTGCACGCCATAGCGAATAATCTGTTTGTGGTGTTGCATCGAGTTCTTGAAGAAATTTTTGCAGCGAAGCTGTTTTTTGTGTTTGTAAAACTTTCCTGAGCTGTTTGGTGCATTCCTTTAGCCTTAACTTTAGCTGGGGGGATCTGTAACGTTGCCATTCTCGTCGCGCTCTCCGCTTTTCAGTCAATAGCCTTTCTATATCTACAGAAGAAATGTTGTTGAATCTTACTTGTTGATTTGGTTGATTTGAAGAAGCATTAAGAGCAGCTTGATTAACATGTGCTTCAAACAACCTAATAGAATTTTCTATGTCAGTAAGGTGTTCTCAACAGCATATTTTCCGTGCAATGAGCACTCAAATATTTTTTGTATTTCAGCCAGTTAATACGTGCAGATGTCAGCGGTAATTCGCATGTTGATGTTGCAGTTGTGTGTGAGTAAATAGTGATAATAATAATAGAAAACGGGACCCCAGTGTTTTATAAAATGCGGTATATTGACTCTCTGAAATTGAAAACCTGGGAGGAGAATAAACAGATGATATCACAAGTTTTTGATAAAAATTTTCAATGCAGATGTTTGTTACTTGAAGATAATCTTCACAAAATTCATTTAACAGGTAGTGTTTTATTCGCGTTTTTATTAGAATTCCCGAGCCACCACAAGCTCTACCTCGAGGATCCTTGGTGTCGTAGAAATTATATCCACTAATTCTAAAATAGCTTCGAGACGTCAAATGAGTTTCTGAGATAAGCATAACATCGATTTGTTTATCCAGAAGAAAATATTCTATTTCATTTTTATGTTGGCAGATGCCGTTTGCGTTCCAAAAACATATTTTCAAGTTCATGGTTTGCTTAATACAGCCTGCAACAAAGTAGACTGCATTTTCAACATTTCCTGCATCATACAGGCAACTTTGAGCTGCTGAAAATTGTAATGAGCAACTTTTTAAAAACTATTTTGCTTAATAATACTGAAAACTTTTATTTAACTGATTATAAAAAAACAATTTTTTAAATTTTGAAGACATTTATTTTGGAATATTTGCCAAAAACGTATTGAAAGAAGCAGAAATAAATGCAAAAGAAAAAATGATAGTAGTAGTAATTGTGTTAATTTTTATATAGAGCTTTGTGATCAGATATTGTCAAGATTTGATTTTGAAAATAAATAGCTCTTGGCCAAATTAATCCATTTAATATTATTAATGAAGAAAAAAGTTGGTTTTCTGTAATTATAAAAGAATTTTTCATTTTGTTGAAGAAAGTGAAAGTCAAGTCCTGATAAACACATAGAACTATTGGATTTTTGGAAAAAAATATCAGAGATGCAAACTAGGAATTCTAGTCTTTTGTTTCCGGTTTTGACTAAATTTATTACAAAAGTCCTAGTTTTACCACATTATTCAGCAAATGTAGAAATAATATTTAGCCAATTAAACATAAATAAGACTAAAGCAAGAAAGTCATTGAAAAAGTCGCCTTTGGAAGCAATATTATATACAAAAGATTACAGTTGTACCTGAAGTAATCAACATGTTTAATGGCACTATATATTTTTAAAATATATTATACATATATGTACAATGTACATATTTTCTTTAAAAATTATATTTTTATTGTATAAATTTTATTGTAGTTTTTATACATTTTTAGAAAAAAATGTTTCCAAATATGATTTCGCACTTGATCAACAAGAGGGTATTAACTCAAAATCTTTAAAATTTTGATTTTTGCAAGAAATCGATGGTCATATCAACCCACTGTAAAAATTTTACACCATTTTATCCATTCTTTCACCAAAAAAATACAGTTGTATCTCTTTTTATGATAGAAGAGTAGTATTTAAAAAAAAAAGTTTTTTGCCTCTACTGAAAATTTTAAAATTTTGAGTTAATACCCTCTTGTTGATCTGATCAAGTGCGATATTTAAAATGAATATTTTACTACATTGGAAAAAAATAACTTAAGGATTGAATTTTTTCTATACAATGTATATAGTATATATATATTTCAAAGTAGTGAAAAACATGCAATCTATTTACATGTGATTTTATTGTAAATTCTAATTAAAGTATCTGATCTCTGTATTTAAAGAATGTTTTTTTAATAAGATTTGTTTATTTAAAAGTTTTGTTATATTTTGCCTCTGATAAAATATGTTTTGTTGGTAAAAAAGCGTTTTTTTCATTTGACGTTTTTATGACGATTTCAATAAGCAATATTGACGATAATGACGATTTTTGACCAAAAATATGACTATATTACCTCAAAAAATCTAGCAGCTATGATACCATGGTGGAGAAAATCATTAAGCCCTATGCAAAAAATCTATTCTATATACCGCCGTGTCCGAGAAAGTTATCACATATTTTCGTTTATTCAGTTTGAACTCTCGCGGTGTACGGACGCGTTTTTATAATCGTAGCAACTGAATATTAAAAATTTACTCAAAGTTAAAATCAGATTAAAAAAAAAACAAAAACAAATATTGATTAAACAGTTATTATACTAGTTTTATTTAATTTTTTTTTGCTTGCGTGTAATATACTTAAATATTTGCATACATAAACTCATATGGTGTACACAAAAAAAGAGAACTCTAAATGAGTTCATCTTCTGACAACAACAACAATAAACCTACAAGCAGTAGGAATGTACAATATATAACTTTGGTTGCTAATGACAACAATAAAAAAAATGAAGTAAACACAAACCTGAATACTGCACAAAACACAAATACTCGTGCGCGATCATTGTACATCCGTACATGTTAAATAGCGATCAAGAAGCAACAACAATTGCCCCTATTAAGCTTACAGTACACGGCATGTCAAAAGCCACATTCGCATGTGGCTCTGACGTAATTTTGACGTCACCATGTACATATGTTACATGCGGTGTACTGACAATACATATGTAGCCAATCAAAAGTTCACACATATGCTGCCATTGCAAATGTGTACGCTTCGGCTACATTTGTCACATATAAATTTTGGGACAAAACAACATTTCATGTACTACCAAAATTTTGAAGCATGTAGGCACTTCTGCATGTTTATTAAATGTAAACAAAATGCTGCAAATTCTCGTGACGTCAGAGCCGCATGCGAATGTGGCTTTTGACATGTCGTGTACTGTAGGCTTTAGCAAACTTGTCAGCTTAGCTGTACAATCAAACAAACAAACAATAATTTTTTTTTTTTTGGTGGTAGTTTTATTATTTATTGAATCTTCAATTAAGCGTTCACGAAAATCCTGTAGAAGCTTCCCGCAACTTACAAGAATATATATCCAAACTGGAAAAATGGCTCAAACAATGGCGTATAAAAGTTAACGAGCAGAAATGTCCGCCTATAAAAATTAACACCGAGACTATACCACAACACACTGTAGTCAAATATCTAGGCGTTCATCTTGATCGTCGTTTAACATGGAAATCGCATATAGACGCAAAGTTGACTCAAATGAAATTAAAAGCAGCTCAAATGAATTGGCTTATTGGAAGAAATTCTATACTAAGCCTAGACTGTAAACTACTATTATACAACGCGATCCTGAAACCAATATGGTTCTATGGAGTCCAGTTATGGGGCACCGCCTCAGCATCAAATGTCGAAAAAATTCAAAGGCGACAAAATAAAATTCTACGTACAATTACAGCAGCCCCCTGGTATGTCAGAAACCATCGAATTCATAAAGACCTAGACGTTCCGTTGGTGAAGACAGTATTTTCAAAACACGCGAAAAAATATATAAAAAAACTTGAGTTGCACCCAAATCCACTTGCGCGCAATATTCTTCATTATAGAGGCCACACCCGGCTGAAAAGAAGGGATACTCTTTTTCTCAGCCGTTCACGAGAAATGTAAAACAACAAAAATTAACCGTTGCAATTAAAAATTTTGTTTAGCATTGGCTAAACTTATATTTAATATTTTTTTAGATTTAAGATTTGAAAAACTTATTGATAATTCAATTTAAATAATTAAAGATTCAATAAATAATAAAATTATCACAAAAAAAAAAAAAAAAAAATCTTCAATTATAAATTGAAACATCAATAAGTTTTTCAAATCTTAAATCTAAAAATACATAAATATAGGTTTAGCCAGTGCTAAACAAAATTTTTAATTCCAACTGTTGATTTTTGATGTTTTACATCTCTCGTGTACGGCTGAGAGAAAGAGTATCCCTCCTTCTCAACCGGGTGTGGCCTCTATAATTTAGAATGTTGCGCGCAAGTGGATTTGGGTGCAATACTAGTTTTTCAATATATTTTTTAGCGTGTTTTGAAAATACTGTCTTCACCAACGGAACATCAAGATCTTTGTGAATTCGCTGATTTCGGATATACCAGGGGGCTGCAGTAATTGTACGTAGAATTTTGTTTTGTCGCCTTTGAATTTTTTCTACACTTGATGCTGAGGCAGTGCCCCATAACTGGATTCCATAGGCCCATATTGGTTTCAGGATCGCGTTGTATAACAAAAGTTTACAGTCAAGACTTAATATAGAATTTCTTCCAATAAGCCAATTCATTTGGGCTGCTTTTAATTTCATTTGTGTCAACTTTGCGTCTATATGCGATTTCCATGTTAAACGACGATCAAGATGAACGCCTAGATATTTTACTACAGTGTGTTGCGGTATAGTCTCGGTGTTGATTTGTATAGGCGGGCATTTTTCCCTGCGTAAAGTAAAAGTAACGTGTACACATTTCTGCTCATTCACTTTTATCCGCCATTGTTTTAGCCATGTTTCCAATTTTGAGATGTACCCTTGTAGATTCCGAGAAGCTTCTACAGGATTTTCATGAACGCTTAGAAAAGCCGTATCATCAGCAAATGTTGACGTGTGAATGATACTGCTTAACGGTAAGTCAGAGGCATATATTAAATAAAGTAAAGGACCGAAGATACTGCCTTGAGGGACTCCGGCTTCAATCGACTGCGGGGGGCTTGAAAAATTGCCTTCCTTAACTACAAATTTTCGTTCCTCTAGATAGCTTTTTAAGAGCCTGACGATGTTTGCAGGTAGATTTTGTGTTAATTTGTGGACAAGACCTTCGTGCCATACTTTGTCAAAGGCCTGTGCGACATCAATAAAAAGCGCTGAACAATATTTCTTTTTTTCAAAAGTGTCTCTAACGACATTCACAAGTCTGTGAGTTTGTTCAATAGTGTTAAGGCTCCGTTAGCCGAGCGTTGCTCTACCGTACCCGTACTGTACCGTACTGTTAGCCCGTTGGTGTACTTATAGAATATTTAAAAACGTGTTTGGCTATACATAAACAAAATAGAATTACCCAACAAACCAAAACGATTTAGAAATCCCTTGTAACAAGGGCTGCCTTCCTAAACGTCTTTATGCAAATCAGTCAAAGCAGTGTTAAAATCAAGCAATTTTATTTTACAGCTCTGTAAATCAAATAGATTATCATTAGAAACACTTCTTTGCTTTGCATAATTAAAATTACTATGACACCGAGTCAAATTATATTTAAAACTTTTGGAAAACACTCCACGAGCAATATAATTAATAGCTTTTTTGTTTTAAAAAGAAATCATCTTGCACCTATCCTTTTCCACCATTGTTGTTTATAAAAAACATACACGATTTTCATAGTGCGCTAGTTGCGTTTATTTGCATATCAGATGCGAAACAGATGAGTTTAGGAATGCCATACTTTGTCAGAGTTTACGCAGTTGCGATTGAGAATACCTGACATTGTTGCACTGCAGAGCAATATGCGTTTAGGAATGCAGCCATGCTTACCAGCATGAGTTCTAAGCTTAAAAAAGTGTTGTAAATACTATTGTAAAAATTTTATTAACAATTTTTTAGTAATGAACAGCGCCCCTTTAGATAATATTGCTTATCTAATAAGCTTAGAGAAAAATAGATAAGTAATAATGGGTCACTAAAATAAACTTAGATTCCTAATAATTTTGTAAGCTTAGATAAAAAATAATTTTCATCAGGATTTGTCATTTGGTTTATTTAAAAATATCATAATTACAATAGACATATATAATTTACTTTTCTTTATTTAATTAAGTAAATTTATTCTTGTGTTACAAACTTGTTTCATGCGGTATTCTTTTTAACTTAAGTTCGTTTTCTCCTACTCCAATTGAATTTAAAACATCTGAAAAATTTTAAAAGGATATGGTTATGCCATTTGATATGCATATTTTATGAAAAACATATTTTATTTCTATAGCTCCATTTGCACTCAGGCTACGCACACTCTTTTTCTTTTTTAAATAACTTTTCAACTATTTGCTCTTTCCGGTAACAAAACAACAAACACAAAACTATAGCATGACTCATTTGCGAATATATGTGTTAAATTGTTATATAAACAAGTATGTAAGTGTATAAAAATTGTAAAGTATTTGAAAACTGCATTTTGTATATAAAAAGTTTATAAATATCATGCTTGTTAAAAGTTCTAGTAAATCCGTTATAAGTTTATTATACGAGCTATATTTTGCTTATGAAATGGTTTGCTGGGTAGTATATATAAAATAAATAAATAATTTATGAAAAATTAACAGCTGTTTACAACACAGTGATGGGCATTGAAAATTTCCAAATTGTTACTGTTGTGAAGAAAAAGTACCTAAGATATATAAATGGTATAAAAATGTACATACATGTATGTATGTATATATGAAATATTTTGCATACTAAACTTTTGAGACAAATATTACATTTTCGTTTACCATTAAGTTGCTAGCGAATGCGCAACTTTAAACTCGCCTTCTGCATAACTACTTTTTTTTAATTATGACTCTATTGCAGCAAAGGCTCGATACGTGCATACATAAAAAATGTTTTTGCAGCCGTTGAATTATTTATTGGTTTATTTTATACATCTAAGCATGTACATATATATACATATATGTACATACATATGTTTATGCAGTTACATGTATATGTACACATATTATTTTCAGTTTTTCAATCATAGTTTACAGATTTCATTATAAAAAAGTACCAAAGAGAAGAGCGAAAATACCCCCTTAGTATAAAACAAAATAACAGCCCATCACTGGCTTACAAATGTCACGTAACGTTCAAATGAAATTCTATTTTATACAGATTGAGACGTTCCATCAACGTGACATTTAAATTCGGTAAGCATTTGCATTGTTTTCAAATAGTAAAACGGATCAGCTGTTTCGTTAGGGGACGTGGACGTTCGGCTAATTCTACCTTTATGCTGACTGCGAAAACCGAATTGATGATCTGGAATACATGCACTGCTAGTTACTATAGGAGTCAGCTTGCTCATGTACAGTTTTTCAAAAAGTTTTGACATATTGGACAATAGACTGATAGGCCGATAGGATTCAACCTTTGTATGATCCTTACCGGGCTTTGGTATCATAGTAATCATCGAAACCTTCCATTCTGCTGGATAGTATTGCAGTCGTAAAATACTATTAAGGATGAATAGTATTATTCGTTTTGCAATGAAAGGCAATTCTTGCAGCATTTTGTTGCTTATTCTATCAATACCTGGGGCTTTTTTTGAGTTTAGACTTGTAATAGCCTTATGAATCTCCACAATATTAAATCTTAGCGGAATTTCTGGTAAAGCGACGACTGGCGGCAGTTCAGTAATATCAGCAGAAATATTTGGAGTAAATACCTTTTCTAAGTGTTTAACAAAAAGAGCACCTTTTTCAGCATCAGTTCTTGCCCAGTCACCATTTGAAGCTCGTAATGGAGGTTTACATATCACCGGCCTTTTAAGTCCTCTGGCTGCACGCCACAGCGAATAATCTGTTGATGGTGTTGCATCGAGTTCTTGCAGAAATTTTTCCAGCGAAGCTGTTTTTTGTGTTTGCAAAACTTTTCTAAGCTGCTTGGTACACTCCTTAAGCCTTAATTTTAGCTGAGGCGATCTGTATCGTTGCCATTCTCGTCGAGCTCTCCGTTTTTCGGTCAATAGCCTTTCTATATCTGCACAAAAAATATTGTTAAATCTCGCTTGTTGATTTGGTTGAATTGAAGAAGCATTAAGAGCAGCTTGTTTGGCATGTGCTTCAAACAACCTAATAGAATTTTCTATGTCAGTAGGTGTTCTCAATGGCATATTTTCCGTGCAATGAGCACTCAAATATTTTTTGTATTTCAGCCAGTTAATACGTGCAGATGTCAGCGTTAAATCACATGTTGGTCTTGCGGTTGTGTGTGAGTAAATAGTGATAATAGTAGGCGAGTGATCTGAAGACAAATCCAAAGATGCTTCTACTTCCGTCATTTCGCTGGGCACACCTTTCGAGATCCCAAAGTCGATAACATCAGTAATTTTTTGTCGATCCGTTGGCCAATATGTTGGCTGACCACAAACAATAAATACCCAGGGGTTTTGCGCGAAAACAAAAACAAATAAAACAATTGGTTTTTTAAGTAGAAGTCCAATGAGAAAATCTCAGTTTATTTAAAATATTACCTGTGTGTATATAAATTGTAGATAATTTTCATATAATGTTGAGTGAAACTCGTTGATTTATTCGGAAGATTTTAAATAGAATTTTGTGCGTAACACACACAGCGATCAAAAATGACAAGAAGTAATAATATAAGTAAATTAAAATTGCACAAAGCAAAGTAGCGAGTGCAATGCTCAAGACCGTTAGGTATTTATTCGTTAGAATTTATGTAAAAACTCCCACACAAGGGTGAAGAAAAACGGAATGATACAAATCCTAACGAATTGCCAATTATTATAAACAAAACCTTAAATAGATGAAATCTAACTTAAACACCAGGTGAGCAACGTTCACAAAATTGTAAATGCAGTGAGTGAATATAGTGATAATAAAATCCAAACTGGTATGGACAGATACATAACCGTGCTAAAAAGGGGAAGAAGTCCCAAATCAGCTCAAATAGCGACAACGGCGAAAATGAATAAAGATGGGAAAAATAATATTAAACATTCTGAAAATCGTTTCGCGATTTTTAATGAACAAGTCGATGAAGACACAAATACAACAAGGTGCAGTAAACCACCGCAGATATATGTATTTAAGAGAACAGAACTCCAACTTTTTGGTAAAAGCCTTATCTCATTACTTGGAGAAAATGAGTTCTATGTAACTCCAATTAAGCGCGGTAGATTCAACGAAACAAAAATTCAGGTAACACAAGAAAATAATTACAGAAAAATAGTCTCAGATTTTGAGACTAAAAACGAAAACTTTTATACATATCCACTGAAGAGTGCTAAAGGCCTAACAGTGGTTATAAAAGGAATAGATTCAAGCGTGGATCCGGAATAGGTGAAGTCTGGCCTTGAAAATAGTGGCTTTAAAGTGAAAAATGTTTCAAAGATTAAAAACAGGGAAAAAATCCCCCAACCTATTTTTCGAACTACAGCCATGCGACTTGAAAATTAAAAAAAAAATTAATCGCACCCAATCTATAATTTAAAATACTTGTTGCATCGAAGTGTTACCGTTGAGCTGCCACATAAAAAAACTGGACCTATCCAATGCATTAAATGTCAAATGTCAATGCCTACCGTTTGCGTTGTATGTGGCGAGTTACACAGTACCGCTAACTGTGACAAAATAAAAGGCGATACCAAAGCAAAAAAATGTGTCAGTTGCGGCGGAAACCACACTGCCAACTATAAGGGCTGCCCTCTTTATTCTCTTTTTAAAAATTCGTCGAACAAAAAAACAAATGCTACTCCCGCTCAGCCCAACACCCCTTTAAACTACCCACAGTTACCTCAACCGTCGTCTAGTCATAATCAATACTCAAATGTTTTAAAGTCTAACACGACTCTTACTCAACAAAAACCTAATAGTCAATTTTCATACGCTAATATTTTAAAGAGTAACCAGTACCTCGTTTCTGTATTTCTCGCATCGTAAAATTTCTCACATGAAGTGTGAAACAAAAAATTCCATCGTTTTTCGATTTGTGAGAAAAAAGTGTTTCTGTATTTGCATGCGAAAAGAGACTGCGCTGATTTTGTTCTCACTGGAATGTTTCCAATAAGAAACGTCAACGAGGGAAATTAATTATAACAAAAGCAAAAAATGAAAAGCTGAAAAATTTTAAATTGCAAAACAACAATTGTTCTTTATAATTTTTTTTTATTTAAATAAAAACCCAAATGTATAGTGCAGTGCTAGTTTTCATTCAAACTAAAAAAAATTATTTATAAACATATTCTCGTGTTTATTTAAAATATTTGCTACATACATACATATGTACATAATATGTATATATACATATGTACATACATACATACATATGTACATTATCTGTTGATTTCTGTTCCACATTTATACATACAAATAAAAAATATTTATATTTATTTATGAGGCGGATATAACCCATCTGTTGGGTTAATAGTTTAGTAAATACAGAAATTGCCCCCTCCCTAACCTCATCGTGCCCCTAGCAATTTAAAATATACTTTTGATCCTATTCTCATATATACCAAATATGCATAAAAAATTTCATTAAAATCGGTCCAGCCGTTTCGTAGGAGTTCGATAACAAACATCGTGGCACGAGAATTTTATATATTAGAAGATTTACTTTTCATATGTATGTATGTATATTTATATTTATTTAAATTTTGATTTTCTCGCACCAATTTGAAATGTGAGTTATTTTGACACTTCTTGTGAGAAACTTTCCGCAAAATGTTGTTACAGAAACACTTTTTCTCACATACTTCCAATAATTGCTGGAAAATTATTAAAATGACAGATTATTTTCGCAAAGTACATATACAGAAACACTTGTGTGAGAAAAATCATATTTTGTTTCATTTTACACTGTTTTTGTTGCAATTAACTCGTTTCATGCGGATAACTTTACAATGCGAGAAATACAGAAACGAGCTACAGAATACGGCGCAAAAAACTGTACCAGTAAATGAAGAATCAGGGCATAATTTTAGTCGTACTGAAGCTTCGATAGAGAGCCTAATACAAACAGTAAATACTTTTACTCTCAACATGTCCTGTATGATGCTGGAAATGTGGAAAATGCAGTCTACCTTGTTGCAGGCTGTATTGAACAAACCATGAACTTAAGAATCTGTTTTTGGAACGCAAACGGCATCTGCCAACATAAAAATGAAATAGAATATTTTCTTCTGGATAAACAAATCGACGTTATGCTTATCTCAGAAACTTATTTGACGTCTCGAAGCTATTTTAAAATTAGTAGATATAATTTCTACGACACCAAGGATCCTCTAGGTAGAGCTTGTGGTGGCTCTGGAATCCTAATAAAAACTCGAATAAAACACTACCTGCTTAATTACCTTCGTGAAGAATATCTTCAAGCAACGAACATCTTTATTGAAAATTTTTATCAAAAGCTTGTGATAACATCTGTTTATTCTCCTCGCAGGTTTTCAATTTCAGAGAGTCAATATTCCGCATTTTATACAACACTGGGGTACCGTTTTCTAGCAGCTGGTGACTACAATGCTAAACCCACATTTTGGGGTCCACGTTTAATCACTCCTAAGGGACGAGTTTTGTTCGACACAACATATAAAATGGGTTTGAATGTAGTTTCAAGTGGTCAGTTAACATATTAGCCAACAGATCGACAAAAAATTCCTGATAATATTGACTTTGGAATAGCGAAAGGTGTACCCAGCGAGATGGTTGAAGTTGAAGCATCTTTGGATTTATCTTCTGACCACTCGCCTACAATTGTCACTACTTACTCACACATAACTGTAACACCAACATGTGATTTACCGATGACATCTGCACGTACTAACTGGCTGAAATACAGAAAATATCTGCTCGAAAAGAATATCGCTGTGAACACCTTCTGACATAGACGATTCCCTCTGGTTGTTTGAAGCGCACGTTAAACAAGCTGCTTTTAATGCTACTTCAAATAAAACAAATCAACAAGTGAAATTTAACTATATTTTTTCTGTAGATATAGAAAGGCTATTGACTGAAAACGGAGAGCTCGACGAGAATGGCAACGGTACAGACCGCCCCAGCTAAAATTACGGCTTAAGGAGTGTACCAAGCACAAAAATCAGCTTAGCTGCAAAAATTTCTGCAAGAACTCGATGCAACACCATCAACAGATTATTCGCTGTGGCGTGCAGCCAGAGGACTTAAGAGGCCAGTGATATGCAAACCTCCATTAAGAGCCTCTAATGGTGACTGGGCAAGAACTGATGCTGGAAAAGTGTTTACTCCAAATATTTCTGGTAATATTGCTAAACTGCCACCAGTCGTCTCTTTACCAGAAACACCGCTAAAATTTAATATTGTGGAGATTGAAAAGGCTATTGCTAGTCTTAACACCAAAAAAGCCCCAGGTGTTGATAAAATAAGCACCAAAATGCTTTAAGAAGTGCCATATATTGCAAAAAGAATAATACTATTCATTTTTAATGGTATTTTACGGGTGCAATATTATCCAAAAGAATGGAAGGTTTCTATGATTATTATGATACCAAAGCCCGGCAAGGATCATACGAAGGTTGAATCCTATCGGCCTATTAGTTTATTGCCCAACATATCAAAACAATTTGAAAAGCTGTATATGAGCAAGCTGATGCCTATAGTGACTAAAAGTGGATGCATTCCAAATCATCAATTCGGTTTTCGCAAACAACATAGCAAAACTCACGTAGATGGAAACGCACTGTAAAACTAAAGTACTTACAAATCAGATAATAACATAGCATCTTCGGAACATCCCAGTGAATCCACTACTTAATAAAAGATGTAACAAATATTTTCAGGGAAAGGTGGCAACACTGGAAATTAAAAAAATCCTAAGCGCAACACTGTATAGTCATCATACATAGACTATACAACATATGTATTAGTCATCATACATAGACTATACAACATATGTATATAAAAATCGCCTCAAAAACCCAGCAATCCCAGTAAAGGGTGGCAACACTGGACGGAAATTCCCAAAAACTTGGCCCAAAATCCCGGAAATCGGGGAAAGGTGGCAACACTGGAAATTTAAAAAATTACTCGTGCGCGATCATGCTCTCCGTACATGTTAAATAGTGATCAAGAAGCAACAACAATTGCACCCATTAGCAAACTCTGTACAAACAAATAAACAAACAATAAATAACAAGGTGACCAACGTGCACAAAATTGTAAATGCAGTGAGTGAAAATAGTAATAATAAAATTCAAACAGGTATGGAAAGATACACAACCGTGATAAAAAGGGTAAGAAGTCCCAAATCTGCTCGGCGAAAATGCCTAAAGATGGGAAAAATAATAATAAAAATTCTTAAAATCGTTACGTGATTTTGAATGAACAATGCGATGAAGACTCAAATACAACAAGGTTGAGTAAACCACCACCCACATACTTAAGAGAACAGAATTCCAGTTTGTTGGTTAAAAACCTTATCTCATTACTTGGAGAAAATGAGTTCTATGTAACTCCAATTAAGCGCGGTAGATTCAACGAAACAAAAATTCAGGTAACACAAGAAAATAATTACCGAAAAATAGTCTCAGATTTTGAGACTAAAAACGAAAACTTTTATACATATCCAATGAAGAGTTCTAAAGGCCTAACAGGGGTTATAAAAGGCATAGATTCCTGCGTGGATCCAGCAGAGGTAGAGTCTGGCCTTGAAAATAGTGGCTTAAAAGTGAAAAATGTTTCAAACATTAAAAATGGGGAAAAAATCCCTCAACCGTCGCAACCAATCTATAATTTAAAATACTTGTTGCATCGAAGAGTTACCGTTGAGCTTCCACATAAAAAAACTGGACCTATCCAATGCATGAAATGTCAAGAATTTGGCCATACCAAAACTTATTGCAAGTTGCCTACCGTTTGCGTTGTATGTGGTGAGTTACACAGTACCGCTAACTGTGACAAAATAAAAGGTGATACCAAAGCAAAAAAAAAATGCATTTTAAATATCGCACTTGATCAGATCAACAAGAGGGTATTAACTCAAAATCTTTAAAATTTCGATTTTTGCAAGAAATCGATGGTCATATCAACCCACTGTAAAAATTTTACACCATTTTATCCATTCTTTCACCAAAAAAATTAAGTTGTATCTCTTTTTATGATAGAAGAGTAGTATTTAAAAAAAAAAAGTTTTTTGCCTCTACTGAAAATTTTAAAATTTTGAGTTAATACCCTCTTGTTGATCTGATCAAGTGCGATATTTAAAATGCATATTTTACTACATTGGAAAAAAATAACTTAAGGATTGAATTTTTTCTATACAATGTATATAGTATATATATATTTCAAAGTAGTGAAAAACATGCAATCTATTTACATGTGATTTTATTGTAAATTCTAATTAAAGTATCTGATCTCTGTATTTAAAGAATGTTTTTTTAATAAGATTTGTTTATTTAAAAGTTTTGTTATATTTTGCCTCTGATAAAATATGTTTTGGTGGTAAAAAAGCGTTTTTTTCATTTGACGTTTTTATGACGATTTCAATAAGCTATATTGACGATAATGACGATTTTTGCCCAAAAATATGACGATATTACCTAAAAATATCTGGCAGCTATGTTTGCAGACTGAAATCTGTGAGGCTGCCATATCTAAATCCGTAGGTATAATTTGAAATTTTTAGTTTTACGGCAACTACTTGTAATTAGTTGATAATTTAAGGCGTATTTTTGCTTTAACAAACTTTTTTTGATGCATTTAACAAACTTTTAGTGGTTTTAAAATATTTAAAAAAATAAATGTGGAAACATAATATTTTTGTACAAACAGTATTATATAATGCTTATAAAAAAAACTCGGACCACTGTTGGCCAAATATATTGAAAATGAATGGGGACCTGTGCCAAAAAAGCGCATATAGGGTATTAAAGAGGAAGGTCTTGGCTACATTTTGGCGTTTTTAGTTTTTTCAAAGTCGGTTGTTGTTTCGAACAAAATTTTTCAAACAAAGTTTAACTTCCAGTCACGTACACCACTGTTGGCAAAATATATTGAAAATGGGGACCTGTGCCAAAAAAAGCGCATATAGGGTGTTAAAGAGGAAGGTCTTGGCTACATTTTGGCGTTTTTAGTTTTTTCAAATTCGGTTGTTGTTATATTATCAATTTGGCAAGGCAAAAAATAGGAATGCGAAAATCCACTCTCTTTTATTATTGCTAACAAACACACATCTAGAATAAAGTTTGTTAATTGCTTGTCATTATTTAAAGAATTCCAATCGGTTGTTTCCAGATTATCATAAAACCCTGAAGTAATATTATCAGTAATCTGATTTACCTGAGAAAACAATAAATCAAATTTAAAGAAAAAGAAATTTTCTTTCACATTACAAACTTCATCTGTGTTTCTCTTGTTTTTAAGATCTTCTTAATATTTTTGCTTGCTTTTGAAGCTAACATCAACTTTGGGCGTATTGACATTTTTTTAATGGAGCTAATCTTTCTCCATTCTTCTTCGAGTTCACTTTATATATTTAACTAGCCTATCCCGGTGTGCTTCGCTATCCCCCTCGTTATACAATAAAATTAAAAGTATTTATGTATACATCCTGTTGTGAAATTTTAATGACGATCGGTCCAGTAGTTAAGACTATATTACGATTTTTAATTTTCCTAAAAAGGGGCGCGGTCCCACCCACTTTTCTCCTGGTATGTATTCCAAATTATGCCAATACAATATGTACCAAATATCATCGACGTAGGTCAAAAAAGGCCCAAAATATGGCGATTTAAATTTTTGGGTTATATTGGCGGTGCCACGCCTCTTTGTCCAATCAAAACTTCATATAGCTTATTACTCCTTCCAGAGTCACAGTAACATGTTGTGAAAATTTCAGGAAGATCGGTCCAAGGGTTTGGTTTTCCTAAAAAGGGGCGTGGTTCCACCCACTTTTCTGCTGGTACGTATTCCAAATTATGCCAATACCATATGTACCAAATATCATCGACGTAGGTAAAAAATGCCCTAAATATGGCGATTTAAATTTTTGGGTTATATGGGCGTTGCCACGCCTCTTTGTCCAATCAAAACTTCATATAGCCTTTTATTCCTTCCAGAGTCACAGTAACATGCTGTGAAAATTTCAGGAAGATCGGTCGAAGGGTTTGGTTTTCCTAAAAAAGGGGCGTGGTCCCACCCACTTTTTTCCTGGTACGTATTCAAAATTATGCCAATTCCATATGTACCAAATATCATCGACGTAGGTGAAAAAATGCCCAAAATATGCTATGAAGCGCGCTCAGTCAGCTGTGCTAGTAAGCTCACCTGTTGGATACGCCTTGATACCAGACGATCGCACATTACATAGACTACAGACCATGGCGAATATATTACCATGTGGATGCAGTGGCGAATTCGGGCGAATGTATCCATTGCCCACACTGTCAAATTTGGTACATATTTTCCGCGAATTTTGACAGCGTAGGATATGAATTTGCCGTTTATTTATTTATTTATTTATTTATTCATGTAATATAAGCCAATATGGCCAAAAATTTCAATATTACAAAGTTTCTTACTCCTGAGTTTATACTAAATATCGTGAATAGCAAGTGGAATTTTTGTTAAGGGCGCTATACATTCGACCAAATACTTGACATCAAGCTCGTGTACGTGTGCTTGACGTTAACCCATTCATTTGCTTGAAGACCTGTAGTGCGATTCAGTATGAAATTTTAAAGACAATTGTTTGGTTAAAAGTAGTTAACCTTAAAATAAACGCCTTTGTTATTCAGTAACACTTTTTTAACAATTGACGTTATCTTCAAGCGTTTTCTTGAACAGCTGTTTCGTTAACTAAACAACAGCATTTTTTTAGTGGTTTATTTTAACATAAAGTAAAAATTTTTTGAAATATAATGGCTTTTGAGTATTTGGCATTAAATTTAACACGGAATGAACCAATGATAAATGCACCAACAGTAAATCGTCGTCTACTCCGTGATGTAGACAGTGCTTTTCATCTAACAGCTGCAGAGTTTCAAAAACTCTACCGATTAACTCCAGAATTGGCTGAAGATTTAGTTTTTCAGCTTGATGGCCATTTAAGAGGCTCGAGGATAACGGCAATATCTACTGAGAAAAAGGTAAATTGTGGAACATTAAAGGTAATTTGAAATATCAGCTAATAGATGTTTATTGCAAAGTGCTAGCAGCTTTGCGATTTTACGCAACTGGATGCTACCAGCGACCTGTAGGAGAGCAGTGGGGAATATCCATGAGCCAGTCATCCATAAGTCGATGCATACATGGCGTAACTAATGCTATCAACCATAGCATGTTTTTTAAAAACGTGAGGTTTCCAATGACCCAAGTTGAGCGACAAGCTGCAAAGGAAACTTTTGCTTCAGCCCCCTCATCTTTTGTAAGGGGCACTATTGGAGCTGTGGATTGTACACACATCTCGATTTTGGCCCCAAAAAGTCATGAGGAGGCTTATGTCAATCATCATGGTTACCACTCTCTCAATGTTCAAATGGTAAGAATAAATTACATACATATGTATTTGGTTTCCGTAATCATTTGCTAATACTTACAGATATGTGATCCAAATTAAAAAATATTAAACGTTAATGCTAAATATCCGGGAGCACGACATGACTCATACATATGGAGTGCGAAGAGTCATGCAAAGGAGTTTTGAAAATGGAAACCATAATATGTTTCTGATTGGTATTTTTCATCATAGGAATCAACCTCAACCTAATTGTATTTAAAATAACTACAAAATATCTACAAGTGATTCCGGATACCCATTGAAACCATCACTGATGACCCCTTTACCAAATCAACCAGAGATGAGTCCCAAATTTCTATACAATGAAGCACTGTGCAAGGCTCGCAACCCTATTGAAAGACTCTTTGGTGTCCTTAAAGGCACTTGGCGATGTTTATCACAACAAAGGATGCTGTTATATGATCCTGAAATTTCAGGAAAAATGGTTAATGATTGCGCAGTATTACTCAACATTCATTTAGAAGAGCAGAGGAACATATTTAATAATGAGATATACGAGCCTCAAACAGGTAGTCTTTTAGAAATCCAAAATACACCATCATCAACAGCAAAGCGCGTTCAAGACCGACTAATTGCTAATTTTTTTACCTAAATAATATATGTATGTATAAGCTGTATTGAAATATTTTAATTAATAACTTGAAAATAAAATACTAAGTTATACAAAAAAAATCATTTATTTATCACATTCGGTTGACAAAAACTAAAAATTAACATAAACAATTTTTAAAAACTAACAATTCATTTATTTATCACATTTGGTTGACAAAAACTAAAAATTAACAAAAACAATTCTTAAAAACTAACAAAGGTTTTTAACAAAAACGGTTTTTAAAAAAATAAAAAATGAACAACAAAAACAATTCTAAAAAAATTAAAAAAAGGAACTCAAGCAAAACAATTCTTAAATAACTAAAATAGGAACTTCATATATATAAATACTTATTACAAAAACAAAAATGGAACTTCACACATTAAGAAACTTATAAAAAACTTACAAACTATATTAAAAACTTACAAACTATATTATTGCAAACGGTTGATGGAAGCTGCTAATTTATTGAAAGCATCGGCAACATGCTTCAGCCCTTCTCCCATGGTTTTAATAGCCTTAGCCATTACTTTACTGTTTTCTGCATTCTGCTTGCTAATTTCCACATTCTGCCGATTACTTTGAGCTAGCATCTATTAAAAACTGATAGGTATTAAAAAGTATATTTAGTACATACATACATTAAAAATACCTCTAAAGCAGTAGCCTGTCGTTTGGCTATTTCTAAAAATTTGTCCCGCGTGTCGTCCTCCTCCAATTGTTTCCTCTTCAGGCATCTACGCGGGGTCTTTGGTGTTTTTGGAGTTTCCACTTCGAACTCATCTCTTGATTTTGCCTTTGTTTCTTGCATCACGTCCTCGTCACCATCTTCCAAACGCAGTTGTAATTCCTTACTATGAAAACAATTGTAAAAAAGGTATAAAATTTATTTAATTTGAACTTACCTCTTCCAATGGCACATTTTCTGCGACGAATTCATTGCCCTTGATATAGTCGGTCCCAATCAACGATACCACCCTCCTCTCTAGCTCTGAAACTGGTTCCTGGTTGATGGTCCTATTTCCGGTAAGAGCTTGTTGTCGTCTACGATCTCGCACTTTCGTACTTGTGCGACTTTTATTTAAGTCTTTCCATACCTTTTAGTATAAATTTTATTTAGCCAAAATTTCATATCTTAACTTACCGAATGCCACTGCTCAACAGTTTTCAACGCTCCACCAGCACTGTTAAGCTTTGCAGCTAACTCGTTCCACTTCTTATCATGCTCATATTTGCCGTGTAAATAACATAACCCCGGATTTTCGACTAAAAAGTCTACCATGAGACTTAGCTGCTCTGTAATTAAATAATAATTAACTAAGTTATACTTCTTATGCGACGCCCAACCATACGTGTGAAATTTAACGATAACGCTGTGTGACTTGAGTGTGTATTTGTACCTACATATGTGTTAGAGTTCTCATCAATTGAAGCCAAAGTGTTCTCTGCATAAAATTTGGCTCGTGCCAAGCAAGAAAAGCAAAAAAAAAAAATGAAAGAGAAAGAGAAACAAAATAAGTAAACAAATTTCGGTTATTTATGTGCGTTTGCTTTTGTCAATGTTGACTATTGTTGTTGTATTTCACAGCAAGAAAAGCAAAAAAATAGAGATAACACTGATTTAAAAATGCTTTTAACGAACAGAATTCATTACATGAGTCAAAAAGGGTTAGATCAATAATAAATCAAATTAAAAAATATTTAAAATATATACTACATATATGTACATATATTGACATCTCCCTTCTTCAAAGTACACAGCATTTTCGTGAAGCATACGTTCTTGTACTTTAGTTAAAGTTAAATTTAAAGTAGAAACAAAGTGCAAATACAAAATAAAAGTGAAAAAAGTGACTAATTAGAGTGAATTATGGCTTCAACAAGTGCAGGTGATTTTATATGAATTTAAAATAATGCTTTATTAGCATTATTGAAAATATTGTTTCTTATTGTAGAAGCAGAAAGAAAGCGCAGAAAAGCGGCAGAGAACCAGCGCGCATACCGGCAGCGCAGAAAGCAGTTAAGACTGCAACAACCACAAAATGTATTAGTGGACATTTCAAATGCAAATAATACACAAAATTCGAGTATGTTTTTGCTTAAATTTGCATATGAACATAAGTTTTATTCATTTCCATTTTAAAACAGATGGTATTATAACGGGCATTGCTAACGCTTCCACCAACAACACTATGCCTACTGCAACCACTTCTAATAATGCAGGTGATTTAATATAAAATCAACAATTAAAAAATATTTTTAACTTATATTATGATTTTTATTTTCTTATAATATTATTACGGCGTAAGAAGTATAACTTCTACAGAGTGTGATCTACACTAGTGCTGGCAAAGTATTGAGTAGTGGGTACCGAGTATCGAGTATTTGCCCTTTTTTTTGGATACTCAATTCTCAAAAGTAGTTACTCGATACTTTCAGAGTTGTATTTTTAAGCAGTTGAGTGGCTAAAATAGTCTATAAAAATACATCACTGTACAAAATTAAACCAACCGCCGAAATGAAGCTGCCAGTCAATAAAATAGAACAACCACATGTGATAAATTACATTTTAAATGTACTTAAAAATGTATATTAGTTAAATATGTATATATACATACAATATTATATTTTAATTTTTACATACATACACAATGTATTACACATGCAGGCACATATGTATGTTCATGCATTTGTAAATATTTTCAATTCTTTAAACAAATCAAAACATTAATTTTCCAATGAACCCTTATATGCATCACTAAATTTTTTTTGATAACAATTAAATTATTTCTTAGGTTGTTAACGTTGAATTAAAAGTTAGCTTTACATTTATTTTTGATTTAATAATACAGGCATACAAAACCAATAATAGTTGTAGATCTAGTTTTAATTTTTGAAGAAACTACTTCAATATGCAGATAAAAACTATGCGTTACAAATTCAAAAAATCCGTTAAAAGTATCGAGTAGTATTGAGTACCCAAATGAAAAGTATCGAATATTATTGAGTAATGAAAAGTAGTAGAATTTGCCAGCACTAATCTACACACACCGGTTTTTTTTTTCATCCGACATATTTAGCGTTTTTCTCTTTGAAATTTCGTTTCATTTTAAAAATGTGTACATGCTTGAAGAGTAAAACCAATACATTCATCAAAATCACTCGTCAAGCATGCCAAAAATCTAAATTTTGTGATTTTATATCAAGCATCGTCAGTGTCACTCATTCAAGCAAATTTTCACTTATACCACCATAATGCTTGTTGTGGTTTTGACGAATGTATAGTGCCCTTTAATTATGAAATTTTCATTCCCCTCGAAGGGTAAAACGATATCATGAATCTCACGTGAAAAAATAGTTCCTCTATTGGTATCAGTGAATGGAAAGATGATAAAAAAAAATCAAAGAAATTTTTGTTCAAAATTATACATGGACATATATATTTTAAAGAAAACTTAAAAAAGCAAAGATAAATATTCAGTATTGAAGCGATATTTTATTTTTAGCGCAATAAACAACATTCTAACTTTTATGGTAAAATAAATATATTAATTAAATAATAAAAGCTTCACAAATCCGCAGGCAATTGACCTGGTGGGTTATTCTGCAATTCGATTCGAATAGAAAACTGTTCGAATTTGTATCCTATTTACATTGCAATTCAAACGCTTTTACTTTCGATTCAAAATACAGAGTAACCCTCTTTTGTTCTGCATCAGTTCTACATCAGTTTGTGTCTCATTATCAGATCTTTTCAATCAAATAAACTTTTTAAGCTTTGATATTCGAATTATAAGAAGAAATACATACATACATGTTCTGTTGTATTCCCCATAAGAAATAAAGTGAATAAATTAAAAGGAAACGTGGAAAAACTCGCGGGGAAAAAATCATTAACAATTAGGGGAAGTTTATTTTGGCGTGAAATTCTACACGGTAAATTGTTTCACGATTGCAAATTTAAGGAAAGTTTCGAGCATATTAGAATGAAAATAATAAAAAAAAAAAAAATACAAAACATAACAGCTAGAAATTTTAATTTGAAATATTATTAAACAGACTATGTTTAAAACTGGTATTTGTTTCGTTGTACATATATTACAGTCAAACCATGTTATAACGAATAATAGAGATCAACCAAAAAAATTTTTTTTAACTTTAGTTTTTAACATAAATTTGGAATCTAATTTCTTATTAAAAAGAACAAAATCAAAATCCATTAAAATGGTGAAATAAAAACCATTTAAATTGGTAAAATTAAAAAACCAGTTAAAATGGTAAAATTAAA
Source organism: Lypha dubia (assembly GCA_947311025.1). Taxonomy (NCBI): domain Eukaryota; kingdom Metazoa; phylum Arthropoda; class Insecta; order Diptera; family Tachinidae; genus Lypha; species Lypha dubia. Next base: position 12,328,546 of record OX371265.1, on the reverse strand, counting down.
AATCCATGAAAATGGTAACATTAAAAGTCATTAAAAATGGTGAAATATGTATGTATGTATATTGTTATTAGAATCAAAGTCCATGAAAATTGACAAACTAAAAGATGAATGTTATTCAATTATATGCGAAATATTTTTATGTTTATTTTTTGAAGTGAAAACTTCTATTGGCGCGGTACGGAGGTTTTGGGTGGGCTAAAACCTCTGATTTCGCGACACCGTCATAGTTTTTGCCATCACGCTCGCTTCATTTTGAGCGAAAAAATTTAGGTGTTGGGCCTCACTACGGTTCTCGAATCGACTTCGACTGTTGTACTAGATTAAAGGAACACAACATTTTGCAGTTTTATTTATGTATGTCTAATACATAAATAATGGTTACAGTTTGTTATGCCTTGAAGCAATAAAACGCAAATAATTATTGTTAATAATAAAAACACATCTTTATTCTCTAATTTTCATTTTAACAACGTGGTTTTATTTTCCGCTTAGGTTTAGTTTAATAACTGAGTTGCCATAGTTTTTTCATAGACATTCATTGACGTTTACTTAAAACCCCACAACTCTTCCTCCTAATAAGATATTAAATAATTCATTACGAATACTTCATAACTTTTATACAATACATTTCAATTTTTTATCAAGAGTCTATCTCAAAATCTTCTAAATATTTTGGCGTTCGCCTGGCTCTGACAGGACGCCTGTATTCTTCATTGACGATGTTGTCCTGTTTCGAGCTGCCCGTATTTTCAGGTGTTGTCGATGCCGAAACCATCGATGGCAAATCAAGACAATTATCTTCCATGACAAGATCCGGTGTTTTCTCCATTTCTTGGTTTCTTTGTTCAGTTTGGTCCGCACTTACCCTTTCATCGACTAGTTTTTTATAATCATTTTTTAAATCGTTTCCAATCTTTCTAATTTGATCCACATGCCTTTGCCACAATCGACCGTCAATTAGTATTATTTCGTAATTTAAATTTCCAACCCTTCTCGCTATTTTACCAAACTGCCATTTGTTAAATAGTCACGCACTGCCACTCTCTCTTCCTCCTCGAAAACTTTTGTAACTTGTTTTTCCTCAGGAATTTTACTACTAAAAGTAAATCCAATCGATTCTGAATTTGTCAACCTACATCAGCATTGCTGGTGAACTTCCCGTTTGTGCATGTATGGAGTGACGGTAAGCCAGTAAAATTTTCGATACTTCCCCCTTTAAATTCTGTGCAGTGCACTTTAGTGATTTTAATTTGTTTTTTACTGTTTGTACAAATCTCTCGGCTAATCCATTTGTTGCTGGATGGTATGGAGCCCCTTGTTTATGCTTTATTCCGTTATCCTTCAAAAATTTTTGGAATTGCGCAGAATGAAATTGTGTTGCATGATCACTCACCAATACATTTGGAATACCCATCCTGGCAAATATTTCCCGATACACTTCAATTGTAGTTTCCGCAGTAATCTTTATATATATAATTCTTCGGAAAGTGTGTTAGTAACTGAACTCCTCCTTAACGGCTGGGCCGATTTCGATGAAATTTTTTGTGTGTATTTGAGTTGGTCCCTGGATGGTTTAGATTTACAATTCGGTCCAATTGGTCAAAGGGGCGTGGTACCTCCCATACATACGACATATTAAAAATCTATTATTTCTGCTCCTGATAACGGTATTTGAACAAAATTTGGTACGTCGGATTGGTGTGCATTTTTTAAGTGCTGCTGAAAATATGGGCGGGATTGGACAAAGGGGCGTGGTATCTCTCATACAAACCACAAATTAAAAATCTATTATTTCTGCTCCTGATAACAGTATTTGAACAAAATTTGGTATGTCGGTTTGGTGTGCATTTCTTATGTGCTGCTGCAAATATGGGCGGGATTGGACAAAGGGGCGTGGTACCTCTCATACAAACCACAAATTAAAAATCTATTATTTCTGCTCCTGATAATGGTATTTGAACAAAATTTGGTATGTCGGTTTGGTGTGCATTTCTTAAGTGCTGCTGCAAATATAGGCGGGATGGGACAAAGGGGCGTGGTACCTCTCATACAAACCACAAATTAAAAATCTATTATTTCTGCTCCTGATAATGGTATTTGAACAAAATTTGGTATGTCGGTTTGGTGTGCATTTCTTATGTGCTGCTGCAAATATGGGCGGGATTGGACAAAGGGGCGTGGTACCTCTCATACAAACCACAAATTAAAAATCTATTATTTCTGCTCCTGAAAACGGTATTTGAACAAAATTTGGTACGTCGGTTTGGTGTGCATTTTTTTTAGTGCTGCTGCAAATATGGGCGGGATTGGACAAAGAGGAGTGGCACCACCCATATAACCCAAAAATTTAAATCGCCATATTTTGGGCATTTTTTGACCTATGTCGATGATATTTGGTACATATGGTATTGGCATAAATTGGAATACGTACCGGGAGAAAAGTGGATGGGACCACGCTCCTTTTTAGGAAAATTAAAAATCGTAATATAGGCTTAACTACTGGACCGATCGTCACAATAGCATATATATAAATACTTTTCATTTTATTTTATAACGAGGGGGGTAGCGAAGTACACCGGGATCAGCTAGTGTTATATATAACACAAACTTCGGGCCACTTCGTAAAGGCATCTACAAGTACAAACCAATATTTGCCTAGAATCGGCCCAGCAAAGTCCACATGTATGAAGTTCTTTCAATACTCTTCCTCATAAAGAGGGTGGGATGTACACACGTATCCTTCGTAACACACATCCTTGCTGAAGGGCGAATTCGATTTGTGGAATTCCAAAACGGTCTTTGTCTGGGCATTGCCGGCCAAATTTCAGACAGCTGAGCAACAATTGCATTTCTTTCCCTTTTACGGTTTCTTTACTTAGCTCACTTACAGTTACTGGTAAATTCTGAATTCTTTGAATCTCTATTATATTTATTTCCTCTATGTTGTTATTCATACTTTTCTCTAGTAATCTAGAGATAGCATCTGCATTTGCATTATCCTTTGATCTTCTTACTTCAATGCTGTAGTCAAATGATTGCAGGTATAATGCATAATGTTGCATTCGAGTTGCGGACAACGTAGGCAGTCCTTTGGTTGGACAGAATATTTGCGAAACGGGTTTGTTGTCTGTTATTAGTATGAACTTGCGACCAAATAAGTATTGATAAAACTTGGTAACACCAAAAATGATAGCATATGCCTCTTTGTCAATTTGACTATACTTTTGTTGAGTGCTCGACAGGGGTTGTGACGCAAATTGAATAGGTCGCTCGGTCCCGTCTGGAAATCGATGGCTTAAAACAGCTCCCACTCCATATGGGCTTGCGTCCACTGCCAAAACCAATAACATTTTTGGGTTGTAATGTACTAAAATAGTATCCGACTGCATTTGATTTTTTATGTTCTTAAACGCCTTTTCACATTCTGTACTCCAAATAAATTTCACTCTTGTTTTTATTAACGTGTTTATAGGGTATAATATTGTACTTAAATTCTTTATAAATCGGCCATAATAATTTATCATGCCGGTAAAGGCTCTGACTTGATCCACATTGGATGGTCTCTTTATATTTTGTATCGCCGTAATTTTATCTTTCATTTTTCCAATGCCTTTTTCATTTATTACGTATCCGCAGTATTCTATTTCATCTTTCATCCAATCTGATTTCTCTACATTGATTCGCATATTGTGAGCAGCTAATCGTCTAAGAACTTCTTCAATTCTCTTAAGATGCGTGTCATCATCCGCAGTTATTTTAATATCGTCTAGAAATACAGACACTCCAGGGATATCTTGAAGCAGTTGCTCGATAAACCGTTGCCATTTTGCAGGAGCACATGCTACTCCAAACATCAACCGAGTGGGTCTAAATAATCCCTTGTGTGTGTTAATTGTCAAGAACTTTTGGTCCTCTGGGTGCACTTCTAACTGCAAATATGCCTGGGATAGATCGATCTTAAGGTACGGTCAGATTTGTAAAACATTTGACCAAAAACATGAAATTTTTGATTGCCGTAAATCTGACCATAAAATATTTTTGAAGGCAAACAATATTTACAGAAAGCAAATTTGTTTGACGGCAAAAAAAAAATTTCTCTAATGTGAACATAGTGTGACCACCCTATGTCAAATATTTTTCGTCTGTTTGGTCAAAAATTTATTTAATCTTACAAAATTTTTGTGAGAACAAACATTGGCAAATGACAGCTGTTGCCAACAGTGATGTTACTTCTAGCGTAGAACCATAATATTAAATTACGAAAAGTTTTGCTTCTTTACAAAACCATTTAGCCAGAAGTTAACTTTATTCAAAGAGATGACGTTTCAAAATTTGTAATGTAACTTCTTTCCCAAAAATGGCAAAAAGAAAATACATTTCAAGAAAAACAATATACACATGTACATATGTATATATGTACATATATGCATATACTTATGTATACAGAAATTTTTTCGTAACAAATCTAGTTTTCCTTATGTTGTAGGAAATTGAACAATAATAAGAAAATGTAAATAAAAAATTTGCGCTTAAAGATTGTCTCATCCATGGTATTTCCCGACGCAGGGCTATTTAGAAAAGATTCTCTGTACATATCTTTTAAAAGACACCAATATTATCCCATTATCTTCTCAACTTTCATATGAAAACTTCATGGGGGTGGGGTTATTATGCATTTTGATTCGAATCGAAAATGCTTTCGAAAGGAATTTATTGCTTTCCGAAAGCGATTAAAACAATTTCCATAAATTAAGAAAGTTCGGAAATAAATTTTCGAAAATCGATGTAAAACCATTCGTAAATTTTCCGATTCGAATCGAAATACATAATAACCCCCCGAAAAATATGGGTCGCAGCCAATGCTGCCATAATTTTTTTTAAAAAAACTGAAAACTTATAAAAAAAAACCTGATTTTCCAAGGAAAAAACTGCATTTAGAACAAAAATCAAAGAATTTATCGTTTATTTAATTTATTATATATATAGAAAACTGCTTTACGTACAAGACAACCAAATTCAAATCTGCTCAATGCTTCGAAAAACTGCAAAAAACAGATAAATCTGCACATTTGGCAACGCTGGTCGCAGCTAACTTACAACATGAGCTAAATTTTATTTCTTTTGAACCGGTTTGGCTAAACTGGCTTTGTCAACACATATCATCCACAACAAACATACAGTTGATTTTGATAATGTGAGAATTTTAGACAGAGAAAATATAGAGAGAAAAAGATACACAATTGAAAGCTTGCGCATACAAAAGAACATAGAGAGAACGATGAACATAAAAGAGGACACCGACAATATCGGCGCTAGTTATATTGTTGCAATCAAATAATAACACCAACTGTGTGTGTTTTTACAGTATAATTTTATTTATTAATTTTTTAAAAATTTTTTTCGGCATTAAAAAATGTCAAAAACAATTTTATATTGAAATTCTTTTTAATTCAACATTTGTATTATTGTAAGTAAATAATGTACGGTGCAAGGTATATTAATTATAAGGCAGTCGCATTAGCTAAAATTGACATCAGCTGATTGATTTTTTGTTGTCAAAACTTTGTTATGTTTTTATAAAAATATTGTGACATTTTTTTTTATTTAATTAAAATTTAAAAAAGTGGAAAAACAAGCGTGAAAAATTTTTAATATTTAATTAAAATTAAAAATATCGGTTAAAATGCGTGTATGTAGTGTCTGCAAAAAAAATTTGCAAAGGGGGAAGGAAAGTTGTTCCAGCACCCAAATAAAAGACACATCCTGATTTTATACATATGTACATCTATCAACACCTTTTTGTTTTCTGTATTGTAAATAATTTTAACTTATATTTTTATTTTATGCAATTGATTTTTTTTAATTTAATTTTTGTTTTGTTTACACATCACATTTTGACAACAGCCAAGTTTTTACACTAACAAAATGCCTGTTGTTTTTGTGACGTTGTATTTGTTTTAGGGACAAGACTACCTTATTTATTATACCATGGTACGGTGAAAAAACTTTTTCAAAATATACATATAATGTTTTTTAAATTTTAAATAGACGAAACCCCTGAAGAAGTCAACAAACAATTGACGAAACGTTGGGTAAAAAATGTAATAAAGCTGTTTTATTAACATTAACTACGTTAGGCCTTGTTAGCTTAAAGATTGAAAAATATCATTATCATTATCATTGGCCAAATAATTCGTACAACACATATGGCTACACTAGACTTAAGTCAGTTCTTCATATTAAAATAAATATATTTTTATTTACGTAACAGACAACTTTACAAATCCACCGAATATTGGAGTTGCAAGTATATCATGTCTGTTCTGCGAATCACAATATTTAAAATCACAAAGTGATTTCAAAATCACAATTGCAATTTTATGCTGTTTTGCAAATCACAAAAATGTTTACTTTTCGATGTGTTTTTGGATTTTCGAAAACACAATAAAACAGCTGACTTTTGTTTTGATGTGGCGACATTTTTTATGGATTGAAAAATAAATAGTGTTTTAAACAAAATATTTAAAAAATTTTACATTTATTTGAGCATGCACTCAAGTATTTATGTTTTAAATTTTATTTATTTGTTGCAGGTTAGCAATATCTAGATATATATTTCGTTGGAAGGTTTCTGCGCACAAAACTTTTTGAATTTTAATATTTGTTATGTTTAGTTATGTTTAAAATTAATACACTATTATTTTCTTTTATCTTTCAACTTTATTATTATAAAACTCCAATTCTAGGATTATAAATATTAACTTTACAACTGTTTGCTTTTACAACTGTATTCAACTGTCTTCTTTTACAACTGTATTCAACTGTCTTCTTTTACAACTGATATTCTATTTCTTAAACCTAGCTTATTTATACTTAATTACTATTCAATAATTATTCTATTTTAATATTGCACAACAATTCTTACTCAGCTTATTTATTAGTATTTAATAATTATTATTCTTTAATATTTTAATGTTGCACAATTATTCTTAATCAGCTATTTATTAGTATTTAATAATTATTATTCTTTAATATTTAATGTTGCGCAATTATTCTTACTCAGCTATTTATTAGTATTCTTCTGACCCAGTTTGTATTTAATAAAAATAGCTTAGTAAGCTTTTGGGCATTTCGCAATTTATCAACGCAAACAGTTGCACAATTGGTCAAGTCAATGAACTGTTGTTTGTTGTTTGTGTTTGAAAAATTTTTTTTAAAGGCTATTTTTATGCTTTGTAATTCACAAAAAATATATTTGTGAGTTTTTGTATAAATAGATGAGCTTTGGAATTTTTTAAACATAAAGGGTAAAACATCTACTGATGAATTGGTATAGCTACCAACGAAATATATATCTAGATATTGCTAACCTGCAACAAATAAATAAAATTTAAAACAAAATATTTAAAGAAAATAATATTTTAATATTTTTAATAAAATTTAAAATATTAAAATTCAGATAATGCAAATATAGTATGTGAAACAAATTTTTACTAAACTATCTGGGAAATCATATTTTTAAATTTTGACACTTTGGTTAAACCTTTGTATTAAATATTTTGTTTGACATAAGTGTGACCGCACAGAAAATATATTTTCCCATGTTTGCACATGACACTATTTGATGGATGTTTTACCAAACAAAAATGGTCAAATAAATATGCGATGTGTGACCACAAAACAAATTATCTTTAATTTTGAAAACATTTTATTGCGATATGGGGAAACATATTTAAAGCAAATGTTTTCTCAATGTGACCGTACCTTTAGTGAATTTTTTTCCTCCCGCCATTGAACTGAACAATTTTTCTATGGTTGGTAAGGGATGCTCGTCTACGACCATTAACGGATTTATTGTCACTTTATAATCTCCACAAATACGTACACCCATATTTTTTTTTTTGGTATCACCACAATAGGCGTGGCCCATTCACTGGAATCAATTTTAATCAATAAACCTTCATCAACTTGTTTCTCCAACTCTTTTTCGACGGCATCCATCAATGCGAAAGGAACTCGTCTCGCTTTGTAAAATTTTGGCGTAACTTCGGGTTATATGTTTATTCTTGCCTGGTAACCCTTTATTTTTCCCGCAGAAGGGTGTTGTAATATCGCATATTTCTGGATTATGGCCTCCAATTTTTTTTGATACCCGTAACTACTTTTATTGTATGTAAACTATTTAGCTTTTTGTCAAAAATCTTTGCCCAGTTCAACTTAATGTTTCTTAGCCATTCCCTGCCGAGAAGTGGTCTTTTATGGGCATTTACCAAATATAACCGTAATGTTATATTTCGATCTTCCTGAAATTTTCGCAGTATTTAACTGGAACTCTCGGATGACTTATAGGCTATATGAAGTTTTGATTGTACAAAGATGCGTGGCACCGCCCATATAACCCAAAAATTTAAATCGCCTTATTTTGGGCATTTTTTGACCTACATCGAAGATATTTGGTACAATGGTACAATAATTTGGAATACGTACCAGGAGAAAAGTGGGTGGGACCACGCCCCTTTTTAGGAAAATTAAAAACCGTAATATAGTCTTAACTACTGGACCAATCGTCATGAAATTTTCACAATGGGATATATAAATACTTTTAATTTTATTTTATAACGAGGGGGTAGCGAAGCACACCGGGATAAGCTAGTATGTATATAAAAGAAAGTCGTGTTAGTTACACTATTTAGAACTCAAGAACAGCTGAACAGATTTGGCTGAAAATTGGACGGCAGGTAGCTTAGAACCAGGAGAAGGACATAGGATACTAAGGTAAGGCATTTTTCACCTCGGGGGACTAGGGTGCCCTTCTTTGTATGCGGCACTTCCAGTATAGCTAGAGAACTGAAATTGGAATTGCGTAAGTTGATAAAAAAATGCTATGCAATAGCTTTACCGCGGCAGTTCCCAAGTGCCACACGTCTTTTTCTTTTATTTGAGTTATCTTCAATTTCCAAACTTTTCTCAAGATCGAATAACAAAGCCGAAAACTCTGAAATATTTTTGAAGTAAAAACTTCTATTAGCGCGGTACGAAGGTTTTGGATGGGAGAAAACCTCAGAACTCGCGACACCGTAACGCTTTTTGACACTTGTAGCATCTCTGTTTGTGCGAATGCCTACCTAACAAATTACAGGTGTAGTAACGCCCGGACATTTGACACTTAACAGACAACTACATACCAGACATGGTAACACTAACAGGTATGCGCAGTTCGACAACAAGTACAACAATCCAAAAACAACATATATTTTGTTAGGTTGGTGTAAAGCACTCGCTTCATATCAAAATACACAAACAAATTTAAAACATTTTCTTACGTACATAAATAAAACTGCAAAATGTTGTGTGTTCTTTTAATCTTGTACAACATTCGAAGTCGATTCGAGAACCGTAGTGAGGCCCAACACTTAAATATTTTCGTTCAAAATGAAGCGAGCGTGATGGCAAAAACTATGACGGTGTCGCGAAATCAGAGGTTTTAGCCCACCCAAAACCTCCGTACCGCGCCAATAGAAGTTTTCACTTCAAAAAATAAACATAAAAATATTTCGCATATAATTGAATAACATTCATCTTTTAGTTTGTCAATTTTCATGGACTTTGATTCTAATAACAATATACACAGGGCTGGGCAGTATTTGAAATACATGTATTTGAAATACGTATTTAAAATACAAATACGTATTTTGTATTTGTATTTTAAATACATAACCTGAAAGTATTTTGTATTTTGTATTTTAAATACATGTCCTGCAAGTATTTTGTATTTTGTATTTTAAATACATACAATAAATAGAAGTAGTTTGTATTTTGTATTTTAAATACATACAAAAAATGGCAGTATTTTGTATTTTAAAAACATAGTTAACAAAATATATTTTGTCAGTTTAAGGCCGTGCTTCACTATCCTACACAATCGTACGATTCATTCACAGGAAAATCTTGCAAAAATCTGACCGACTTTAAAAAATCGTTTCAAAGTGGTGTTGTAGGTGCCACACTATCATAGAAATATGATGCCAAAACATCTGGTTGACAATAAATACTCCTCTGATCGCATGAAAACTATCATTTTATGAAAATTTTCATAAAATTTTACAAATCGCACGACTTGCCAAAATATCTGTCACACAGTTGCATTTTTAGTCCACACTACTATACATTTTTAGCACACATGTCATATTTTGCAAATCGCGCGACTGTGTAGGATAGTGCGGGGATGGTTGTTTGCATTTTGATCTATTTATAATAAGGGTAATCACGATGGTGATTGTGCAAATATGCATTTTGCAAATTTGCTGTGCATATTAGTGTACTTCGTGAGCGTACTTTTAAATTTATTGCATTTTTGTGAAGAGCATGTAATTTTGTTCACAAAAATGTGGCAGCCCATCAAAAATTCTGGCAACACTGACCTCAGATGTCAAGTTACAAATGCATAAATTTATTATTTACTAATAAATTTAAAAAAGAAGACTAAAACTTTTTAAATTAAATTAAAATTAGTTACAAAATTAAATTTTCTTTTTCTAAACATAAAAATATGATAGTCTGTACGAGTATGTCACAAGTTATTGTTTATTTTCGTTTGCAATTGATAAAATATGCACTACTCGTACTATCTTTGCTCATGGTTTTTTTTAGTCCAAACGAAGCAAAATTAAGCAAATTGCAAATACATACATTTTGTTGCTATGTTGTGCAAATGTGTGTATATTTGCACAAATTTGCATCGTTTGCACACTTTGCACTACCCATCGTGATTATCCTTAATGTATCATGCGTCAAACCAATAACCAAAAACTAGAATCGCTAAAAAACGTAACTATACAAATTCTTAGAGTTGGCATCAACGCAATTCAGCTGTCAACTCTAAAGCTGGATTCACCCATTCGTTCCGAACAAAATTTTTGTCCGGACAAAATTTTTTTTATATGAAGTTTGACGTTTCTCTTTTTGAGAGTGAGAGAAAAAGAGAACAAATTTTTTTCGGAACATTCTCAGCTTGAATTGGTTTAATTTTATAATTTGTCCGGACAAACTTGAACTGAGCTGCCAATAGGTTAAATGTTTTCATACAAAGTTGAATTGAGTTGCCCCATCATGCAATATTTTAATATTCATTTTGTGTTTGTGAAATATAAATGTGTGTAATATTATATTTAATATATTTAATAAAATAAAATGGAGCTAAATGAATCGATTGCCGAAAAACTTATACAAGAAATGAAAAATTGCTCTTCTTTGCTTTAAAATTTTTTTCACTGCGATTTTTTTTTTTTTAGTTTTTTATTTATATATACATATGTACTTTGCTAATAATAATGCTTTATGCATTTCAATTGCCATCAGCAAAAGTAATTTTCTCTTTTCGTCCATTATTAACAATAATCTTTGGAAAAAACTTAAAATATGTAGTTAGACACCAAAATGAACAAAGAAAAGTATAATCAGTCACTGCAGTACTGCCACCTTGTGAAACTAATTGATTTTGCTTACATACGGCAGCTTTGATTTTCCGGACAAATATTTCGAAATGAGTGAATCGTGCTGCAGAAAACTCTCAGTAAAAAAATGTTTGCCCAGACAAAAATTTTGTTCGGAAAGAATGGGTGAATCCACCTTAAAGCATTTTTTCACAATGCGATTTTATTTTGCAGGTAGTACTGTTACGACAACAAGTTTAACAATAAAAAATATAGCATGGTTCTTTTTGCATTGGGAGTCAACATAAGGGCGAACAATTTTCAACGTATGTACGTGCCTCTCACTAGCAAGAATTGTGTGAGCCTGTGTTAGTAACACCACCTGTAAAGTGAATACATATTCAGCGTTGGGCAGTATTGGAAATACATGTATGTATTTGAAATACGTATTTGAAATACAAATACGTATTTTGTATTTTGTATTTTAAATACATACTAAAGACGTGCACAGTTCTATCTGTTTGTACCAGTTTCTCTTAGTTTTCAACTTCTGGTATGTAAGTATTAGTAAATATTTTCTTGTATCTGGTATTAGTAAGTATTGTTATTCTGCAAAACAGATACTGTATGAGTAGATAAACAGAGAATGAGAGGAACATATTTGCTTTTATTTGTTTTCATAAAACAGATATGAACAAATACTGATGTTTATAACATAGTTATTTGTGGTACTCTGGAAAGTTGTAATAACATGATAAGAAAAAAATTTTAAATTATTTATTTTTGTTACTGTTCTTCTATTTTATTCGACCTTCTTCAATTTTATATTGATCTATTTATTATAGCGACCTATTTTTTTTATAAAAAATTGTAATAATTTTCTAAAATAAGAGTGCAATTTTTCTATACAATTAATTATCTAACATGATAGGTATTAAAGGAACAGAGTATGTACATATGTATGTACATACAAACATATTTATACACATTATTACAGAATTTGCATGCAACAAAATTTGTTATTTCTGTGTCCGTCTCATCTTTGATAGAAGCAAAACAATTCCATATATTGCTTCGCCCTCTTTTTTCACTAATTTTGTAATCCTTAGATTCAATTTTTTGTTTTATAAATAGATTATTCATTTTTTAAAAAAAAAATTTTAACTACACAAAAATTAGCTCAAAACACGACTTACGCACATGTACTTATATTACATACTATAAATATGAAAAACGAACCCAGTTTTTTACATTATGTTTTTAAATGTTTTCAAAGAAAAGCAACATCCATACACAATTAATATTTCTTATATTATGTTACTATTGCTTGGGAATATCTCTGTTACAACAATTATTTTGAAAATATTTGTGGTACAACAGTTACTGGAGAATAAAAAACAAATACAGATATATACTGGTGCAAAATCAAAATTCAACTGTTTTTGTTTGTACCAGTAACATGTGTTACAAAAACCAAACAAATACAATGTTGTGTACTCTTTTTCGCTCTTTAGTATCAATTTTAACAATTATGTATATGGTATATTTGTTTTGCAAATACTTTTAGGTATACTCATGCACGTCTTTAATACATACATGACGTGGAAGTATTTTGTATTTTGTATTTTAAATACATACATGATGTGTAAGTATTTTGTATTTTGTATTTTAAATACATAACCTGAAAGTATTTTGTATTTTGTATTTTAAATACATGATCAGCAAGTATTTTGTATTTTGTATTTTAAATACCGCAAACCATGTATTTTGCCCAACTCTGAATATACATACATACATATTTCACCATTTTTAATGACTTTTAATGTTACCATTTTCATGGATTTTTAATTTTACCATTTTAACTGGTTTTTTAATTTTACCAATTTAAATGGTTTTTATTTCACCATTTTAATGGATTTTGATTTTGTTCTTTTTAATAAGAAATTAGATTCCAAATTTATGTTAAAAACTAAAGTTAAAAAAAATTTTTTTGGTTGATCTCTATTATTCGTTATAACATGGTTTGACTGTAATATATGTACAACGAAACAAATACCAGTTTTAAACATAGTCTGTTTAATAATATTTCAAATTAAAATTTCTAGCTGTTATGTTTTGTATTTTTTTTTTTTATTATTTTCATTCTAATATGCTCGAAACTTTCCTTAAATTTGCAGTCGTGAAACAATTTACCGTGTAGAATTTCACGCCAAAATAAACTTCCCCTAATTGTTAATGATTTTTTCCCCGCGAGTTTTTCCACGTTTCCTTTTAGTTTTTTCACTTTATTTCTTATGGGGATTACTACAGAACATGTATGTATGTATTTCTTCTTATAATTCGAATATCAAAGCTTAAAAAGTTTATTTGGTTGAAAAGATCTGATAATGAGACACAAACTGATGTATTGCTTAACAAAATGCAGAACAAAAGAGGGTTACTCTGTATTTTGAATCGAAAGTAAAAGCGTTTGAATTGCAATGTAAATAGGATACAAATTCGAACAGTTTTCTATTCGAATCGAATTGCAGAATAACCCACCAGGTCAATTGCCTGCGGATTTGTGAAGCTTTAATTAATTAATTAATATATTTATTTTACCATAAAAGTTAGAATGCAATAAACAAACGCTAAAAATAAAATATCGCTTCAATACTGAATATTTATCTTTGCTTTTTTAAGTTTTCTTTAAAATATATATGTCCATGTATAATTTTGAACAAAAATTTCTTTGATTTTTTTTATCATCTTTCCATTCACTGATACCAATAGAGGAAATATTTTTTCACGTGAGATTCATGATATCGTTTTACCCTTCGAGGGGAATGAAAATTTCATAATTAAAGGGCACTATACATTCGTCAAAACCACATCAAGCATTATGGTGGTATAAGTGAAAATTTGCTTGAATGAGTGACACTGACGATGCTTGATATAAAATCACAAAATTTAGATTTTTGGCATGCTTGACGAGTGATTTTGATGAATGTATTGGTTTTACTCTTCAAGCATGTACACATTTTTAAAATGAAACGAAATTTCAAAGAGAAAAACGCTAAATATGTCGGATGAAAAAAAAAAAAAACAATACATTCAATACCAATGTATTGTTTAATCTGAAACATAACTTTCTTTAATTTTTATATAATTAGTGCACGTATTGTGATTTAGTTTATATCGTTGTTAAACACCTCTGTTAGGATCTAAATTTTACTCCTGTTGCTAGCAACTTTGCATTAAAGGGATATTTATTTAGATTCTAACGAGTAAATTCCTAGTGGTTCGATTAAGCTATGCCTTCGCCATCTATATTTTTATTCGTTGTACTTACTTGTTCTTTGAATCGTGAACGAATATCATCGCCATATTTTGCTCCCTTTTAAGGTAATATCTTCTAAATAAATAATCAGAATTTTCTGAATTTGATATATGAAAATAATTGTGTTTCATTTATTATAATATTTCTTTACACGCTTTGCCACTAAACATTTGGTCCAATCGAACCGGATTTATTTTTGGAGTTACACTCTGGTATATAAAGATTATTAAGTTCTTCTTTTTTTCGCTTCTTCAAGGATTCACATCATCAAATAATCTCCAGAACTTTTATTGTCACATCACCATAATTTTCTTTAGAAAATAAACTAAGGTGCGTAATAAGTTAAAATTTATTTGATTTGAAAAGTGATAAAAGAAGTAAAAGTGCAAAGCACAAAATAAAAAGAAATATATATATAAAACATATATACATACCTATACATATATATATAAATATATGCAATCATTGTGATTGATCGTGGTGCAACCCGTGTACATACATACATACATACATATCTGTTTTTACGTTTGCTTTACATAATTATATTTCCGTCGGTACGAAAAAATACTACGGTGCGTTTGTTTTCGTGGACGGACAAATTAAATTAAAAATTTTTAGATATTTTATAAAATAATTATTATTGATCGTGATATTAAATTATCAATCGGTATAATACTTAAATAGCAAAAAAAATAACATATAAGTGTGAGTGTATACATAGATAAATAAGTGCGAGTTTTTATCTAAAATTGAAATTAGAAAAAACTTAGTGTTTTTTTATTTACTTTGTTGATTGCTTTTTGCCGACTTGTCACCCTACTGTCGGTCGCTTTGACTATCACATTGTTTGTTATTGAGATTTTTCACAAAATAAATTCTAATAAAATGTCAATCGCTTTAAAGAAATTCACACGAGTATCGGATGCCCTCATTAAATTTGGAGCAAATTTTAATGATTGTCGTGAGGACTTCCATACCGTGTATACTCTAGATGTTCAACGTGAAGAATTGAAAAAATTGTGGGAAAATGTCAAGGAAGTGTACGATATGTGGTTGGACTATGTTGATAGCAATAAAGCGGACACTGAAGATGTTAATGTTGCGGATTCAAAATATCAGAAGACATATACGGCATGCATTAATTGTTTGTCTTCCATTAATGAAAAAGCCAATATTATAGAAACAAAAAATCCAAAACTAAATGAATCTTCAGTGGGAAACTCGCACTCAAAACACTCTGAACATAATTTGACGCTGCCTCCTTGTGATGTACAAACATTTGAAGGAGATTATGTGTCATGGCCGGCGTTTAGAGATTTATTTACGCCCATATATATAAATAGTTCACGTCTCAGCAATATAGAACGTCTTTGTTATTTGATTCGTAAAACCGCCGGTGAAGCAAATGAAATCGTGTCGAAGTGTCCGTTGAGTAATGAAGGATTTGATATAGCCTGGCGTAACCTTAAGGAGGCATATGAGAATCCTCGTATGTTGGTTAACAACCAGTTAAAATTATTATTTAACCTTCCTTCAATTGATAAGGAATCTAGTGCCGGTCTCAAAACTTTGCAACGGGGTATAAATAATTGCCTTTCATCGCTTTCGGTATACAGCGTTTCCACAGAAAATTGGGACCCAATTTTAATTTTTATTTGTATTCAGCGTTTACCTACGTCTATTGTTAGTTTATGGGAGCAAAGTGTTCGTCAAAAATCGGTGTTATCTGCGTGGAAAGATTTTGACGCCTTTCTGACGGAAAGGATTCAAACTTTAGAATGCGTTCATGATCTCAAAGATTCACAGCCATCGACAAAACCATCGGGGCAAAAGGTTAAGGCTCATGTTGTTAATTCTACTTGGCCTCATGCGTTTTATGTCGTAGTTCGGGACATTTTCTGAGAAATTGTCAGGCATCATACTTTGCTTCATAGGGGCGGAGGTAATTCAGAAGGTACGACCGGGGATAATTCTGCTGCTGTGTCTGGTAATATGACCCAGAATACACATGTGGACCCATCGCTACCGTCTACATCAACTGGAATATATAATAGCAATGCTACTCGACAAGTTTTCCATGTCTCTCAGAACAGAAAGGTGCTTCTGGGAACAGCTATGGTGAATATTATACACCAGGGTATGACGTACCCAGCTCGAGCATTAATTGATCCAGCTTCAGAGTCGTCTTTTATCTCTGAGCATTTACAAAATCGTTTGAAACTGGTAACGCATTCGACGAATGTCCAAGTTTCTGGAATAAATCAAACTCTTTCTGCTACCACTAGAAAAGTTTGTTCTTTGAAAATTGGTTCTCCCTTAGATCAGTCGATCCTACTGGAAACCATGGCCCAGATATTACCAAATATATCAGGCAATTTGCCTTCGTTTGTACTAGACTCAAGTTGTAATAATTTTTCGAACCTACAGTTAGCAGACCCTCGTTTTTACCAATCAAGGTCTGTTGACCTATTGCTAGGTGCAGATTTATATCCGCAAATAATTCTAAATGACATTAATCGAGATATTTTCGGAACTTTAGTGGCTCAGCGAACTGTATTTGGATGGATCGTTACGGGATCCATTCAAGAGTCACGAGTTCAAGTATATTCGACTACAATAGAGGCTTCTGCAGAAGATAGTTTAAATAGGAATCTACTCCGCTTTTGGGAGCTAGAAGAAACCCCTAAAAGAAAAACAATTTCACCAAGTGATAAATTTTGCGAGGAAGTTTATCGGAAAACCACGCGACGCGACTCCGATGGCCGATATGTAGTGACGCTACCATTTAAGCCGGAATTTTCTCATTCTATCACTTTGGGCTCTTCAAAACAGAATGTAATGGCACAATTCTTGAGAAATGAGTCCTCCCTTCTGCGGAAACCTACAGTTAAAAAATTATATGACAGTGTAGTTCAAGAATATTTAACTCTAGACCATATGAGGCCCGTGTCAAATGATCGTTGCAAATCTTCTATTTCGTGTTATCTACCTCATCATCCAGTAATTAAGCCTGATAGAAAAACCACAAAGTTACGTGTCGTGTTTAATGCGTCTAATAAGACCTCTAATGGAAATAGTCTAAACGACTGTCTTTATGTGGGACCCACATTACAAGCTGATTTAGTTTTATTGATTTTACGTTGGAGGTTATTTAGATATGTGTTTAACTGTGATATTACTCAAATGTATAGGCAAATTCGTGTTGATCCTGTTCATACGCCTTTTCAACGTATACTTTTTAGATCCTCTCCCAAAGAGGAAGTAACGACGTATGAATTACAGACTGTGACATTTGGTGTTAATTGTGCTCCTTATTTGGCGATATGTTACAGTTAGCAGAGGATTCAGAGGCTGAGTATCCTCTTGCTGCTAATATTTTGCGCAAGGCTATGTACGTTGATGACGTATTAACGGGGGCTCACGATATTTCTTCCGCCTTGACAATTAACAACTGTTTTTTCTTCAGCTAAATTTGAGTTAAGAAAGTGGACGTCGAATGAAATCAAAATTATTAATGATTTACCGCCAGATTATCTGGTTGATTCGAAACTTTTGACTTTTATAGAATCCAGTAGCTCAAAAACACTGCGTATTCAGTGGAATGCTCAGTTAGATTCGTTTTATTTTAAAATAGAGCCAATTGCTGAAAAGTCAAAATACACGAAAAGAGAAGTTTTGTCTACAATAGCAAAATTATTTG